>JAAGEH010000031.1:7747844-7814982 GCA_011751065.1 Lasiurus cinereus
CCAAGAGCAAAAGTCAAAGAGAGAATATTAAAAGCAGCAAGAGAAAAACAGTTCATTACCTACAAGGGAGCACCCATACGACTGTCAGCTGATTTTTCAACAAAAACAATGCAGGCCAGATGGGAGTGGCAAGAAATATTCAATGTGATGAATAGCAAGAACCTACAACCAAGAATAATCTATCCAGCAAAGCTATCATTCAGAATTGAAGGGCAGATAAAGAACTTCACAGATAAGAAAAAGCTAAAGGAGTTCATCAACTCCAAACCAGTATTATATGAAATGCTGAAAGGTACTCTTTTAGAAGAGGAAGAAGAAAAAGGTAAAAGCCAAAAAATTATGAACAACAAATACACATCTATCAACAAGTGAATCTAAAAATTAAGTGAATTAAAAATTTGATGAACAGAATCAACTGGTGAATATAATAGAATCAGGAGCACAGAAAGGGAGTGGACTGATAATTCTCAGGGGGAAAGGGGTGAAGGTGTACAGGGAGAGACAGGACAAAAATCATACACCTATGGATGAGATCAATGGGAGGGAGCTAAGGGCAGAGGAAAGGGTGGGAGCTGGGTGGAGGTGTGCTATGGAGGGGAAAAAAAGAGAAACAAATGTAATAATCTGAATAATAAAGATTTAATTAAAAAATAAAAAAATTTAAAATTTAAAAAATTTAAAAATTAATAAATAAATAAATAATAACTCCTCACTGCCCCTCTCCCCAGCCCCTGGTAGCCACTATTCTACTTTCTGTTTCTATGGATTTGACCATCCTGTGTACTTCGTGTAAGTGGAATCATATAATATTTATCCCTTGTATCTGGCTTATTTCACTTAGCATACTGTCTTCAAGGTTATTCCATGTTGTAGCATTATCACACCTTCATTCTTTTTAAAAGCTGAATAATATTACATTATATGAATGTACCACATTTCATTTATCTATTCATCCATTGATGGATAGTTGGGTGGCATTCACTTTTTGGCTATTGTGAATAATGCTGCTATGAATATTGATATAAAATATTCATTTGAGCCGCGACTGGTTTGGCTCAGTGGATAGAGCGTCGGCCTGGGGACTGAAAGGTCCCAGGTTCGATTCCGGTCAAGGGCATGTACATTGGTTGCAGGCACATCCTCAGTAGGGGGCGTGCAGGAGGCGACTGATTGATGTCTCTCTCTCATTGATGTTTCTGGCTTTCTATCCCTTTCCCTTCCTCTCTGTGAAAAATCAATAAAATATATTTTAAAACATATATTCATTTGAGTCCTTTCATTTAATTATTTTGAATATATACCTACAAGTGAAATTGCTGAATCAATCCCATGTTTAATGTTTTTGAGAAACTATTGTATTATTTTCCACAATGGCTGCACCATTTTACATTTTTTACCTGCAATGCACAATGGTTCCAATTTTTGTGCATCATTCACAAACATTTGTCATTTTCTGTTTTGTTTTGTTTTTTAAATAGCCATCTTAATGGGTATGAAGTGGAATCTCATTGTGATTTAGATTTCATTACTGTAATGATTAGCGATGTTGATAATTTTCTATGTGCTCATTGATGATTGGTATAACTTTTGTAGAGGAAATACTTATTGAAGTCCTTTGCCCATTTTTTAATTGGGTTGTTTGCTTGTTGTTAAGTTGTAGAATATTTTTTATATATATTCTGGATATTGGCTCCTTAACAGGGATATGATTTGCAAATATTTTCTCTGATTTCATGGTGTGCATTTTTACTGTACTGCTGGTGTTTTGGGTAGCACAAAATTTTTAATTTTCATAAGTCCAACTTATCTATTTTTTTTCTTTTGTTGCCTGTGCTTTTGCAGTTATACCCCCAAATCATTGTCAAATCCAATAATATGAAGCTTTTTCCTTATTTTCTTCTGAGAGTTTTATAGTCCAAACCATTTTAAGTTAATTTTTGTACATGATGTAAACTAAGACTCTATCTTCATTCTTTTGCATATGGGTATCCAGTTTTCCCAGCACTATTAATTGAAGAGACTGTCCTGTTTCCATTAAATGGTCTTGGTACCTTGTCAAAAATCATTTGACCACATATACTATGGTTTATTTCTGGGATATTATATGCCATTGGTCCATAGGTCTGTCCTGTGCTAGTAACATATTGTTTTGATTACCATAGCTTTGTAGTAATTTTAAAATCAGGTAGTACTAGATCCCCACATTTCTTTTTCTTTTTCAAGATTATTTTATTTAGGCTATTTGGAGTCTCATGAAATTTCATATGAATTTTAGAATGGGTTTTTCTATTTGCAAAAACACACATGTTAAAATTGCATTGAATCTGTAGATTTCTTTAGATCAGTGGTTCTCAAACTTCCTAATGTCGCGACCCTTTTATACAGTTCCTCATGTTGTGGTGACCCCCAAGCATAAAATTATTTTCATTGCTACTTCATAACTGTAATTTTGCTACTGTTATGAATCATCATGTAAATAACTGTGTTTTCTGATGATCTAAGGTGACCCTGTGAAAGGGTCGTTCGATCCCCAAAGGGGTTGCAACCCACAGGTTGAGAACTGCTGCTTTAGATGAAAGTATTGTTTTATTATTTTTTTATTGTTTAAAGTATTACAAATCATAATATATGTCTTCTTTTTCTCCCCATTGACCTCCCCTAGGCCTCCACTACCACCAGGTACTTGCCCTCACCGACCCCCGCCCAGTGACTTGCGTCTGTTGGTTATGCTTATATGCATGCATAAAAGTCCTTTGGTTGAACTCTTACTGCCCGCCCCCCTAATCCTCCCTTATCTTCCCTCTGTATTTTGACAGTCTGTTCAATGCTTCTTTACCTCTACTATTTTTGCTCAACAATTTATAATGTTATTTATATTCCACAAATGAGTGAGATCATGTGGAATTTATCTTTCATTGACTGACTAATTTTATTTAACATAATGCCCTCCAAGTCCATCCATGCTATTGCAAATGGTAAGAATTCCTTCATTTTTACAGCAGCTTAGTATGCCATTGTGTAGATGTATCACTTTTCTAATCAACTCATCTGCTGATGGGTATTTAGATTGTTTTCAAATCTTAGCTATTGTAAATTGTGCTTCTATGAATGTAGGGGTGCACATATATTTTTTCTGATTGGTCTTTCTGGTTTCTTGGGATATGACCCTGAAAGTGGTATTACTGGGTCAAATGTAAGTTCCATTTTTAATTTTTTGAGGAAATGCATACTGTTTTCCACAGTGGCTGCACCAGTCTGCATTCCCACCAGTAATGTACACAAGGGTTCCTTTTTCTAGGCATCTTCTCCAGCACTTGTCTTTGGTGATTTGTTGATGATAGTCATTCTGACAGGTATGAGATGGTATCTCGTTGTTCTTTTAATTTGCATCTCTTTGATAATTAGTAGACTGAAGATGTTTTCATATGTCTCTCAGCCTTCTGTATGTCCTCTTTCAAAAAGTGTCTATTTAGGTTCTTTGCCTATTTTTTGATTGGATTATTTATTTTCCTTTTGTTAAGTTGTATGAGTTCCCTGTAAATATTGGAGATTAAACCCTTATCAGAAATAACATTGGCAAATATGTTCTCCCATGCAGAGGGCTTTCTTGTTGTTTTGTTGATGGTTTCTTTTGCTGTGCAGAAGCTTATTTTGATGTAGTCCCATTTGTTTATTTTATCTTTAATTTCCATTGTCCTAGAAGCTTCATCAGTAAAGATATTGCTATGACAAATGTCGACTATTTTGCTGCCTATAGCTTCTTCTAAGATTTTTATGGTTTCCCATCTTATGTTTAAGTCCTTTATCCATTTTGAGTTTATTTTTGTGTATAGTATAAGTTAGTGGTCTAGTTTCATTCTTTTGCAAGTATCTGTCCAGTTGTCCAACATCATTTATTGAAGAGACTGTCTTATCTCCATTGTATGATCTTGCCTCCTTTGTCAAATCTTAATTGAGCATACTGGCTTGTGTTGATTTCTGGGTTCACTGTTCTGTTCCACTGGTCTATATGTTTATTCTTGTGCCAGTACCAGGCAGTTTTGAGAACAGTGGCTTTGTAGTATAGCATGTTGTCTGGTATTGTGATCCCTCCAAATATTGTTCTTCTTTTTTAAGATTGCTGTAGTTATTCGGGTCTTTTTTTATTCCAGATGCATTTTTGGAGAATTTGTATTAGGTCTTTGAAGTATGCCATTGGTATTTTAATGATAATTGCATTGAATTTATAGATTTCTTTGAGTAGTTGGGACATTTTAATGATGTTGATTCTACCAATCCATGAACATAGTATATTCTTCCATTTGTTCATGTCTTGCTCTATCTCTTATTTTAGCATCCTGAAATTTTCTGAGTACAGGTCCTATCTCCTTGGTTAAGTTTATTCCTAGGTATCTTAATTTTTTTGTTGCAATGGTAAATGGGGTTGCTTTTTAAATTTCTCTTTCTGTGTGTTCACTATTGTGTATAGAAAAGTCATATACTTCTGGGTGTTAATTTTGCATCCTGCTACCTTGTCAAATTCATTTATTAAGTCTAGTATTTTTTGATGGAGTCTTTGAAGTTTTCTATGTTCAATATTGTGTGATCTGTTAATAAGGACAGCTTTACTTCTTCTTTTCCAATTTGGATGCCTTTTATTTCTTCTTGTCTAATCACAATGGCTAGTACTTTCAATACTATGTCAAACAGGAGTGGTGAAAGTGGGCATCCCTGTCTTGTTCCTGTTCTTAGGGGAAATGGTTTTAGTTTTTGCCCATTGAGTATGATGTTGGATGTGGGTTTGACATATATGTCTTTTATTATGTTGAGGTATGATCTTACTATTCCCATTTTGCTGAGAATGTTTATCAAGAAAGGGTATTGGCTTTTGTCAAATGCTTTTTCTTCATCAATAGATATGATTATATATTTGTGTTTCTCAGTTTATTTATGTGGAGTATCACATTTATTGATTTGTGAATTTTGTACCATCCTTCCATTCCTGGAATAAATCCCATTTGGTCATGGTGTATGATCTTTCTTATGTACTGCTGGATCAAATTTTCTAGAATTTTGTTGAGGATTTTGGCGTCTATGATCATAAGGGATATTGGCCTATAATTCTGTTTCTTTGTATTGTCTTTTTCTGCTTTTGGAATTAGGGTAATTCTGGATTCATAGAAAGAGCTTGGAAATTCTCCTTCCTCTTCACTTTTTGCAATAGTTTGAGGAAGAAAGGTTTTATTTCTTTTTTGAATGATAAAACTCCCCTGTGAAGCCATCTGGTCCAGGGCTTTGGTTTGTTAGAAGTTTTTTGATTACTGCTTCAATTTCCTCCATAGTTATTGGCCTATTCATATTCTTTTATTCCTCCTGGTTGAGTTTGGAAGGTTGTATTTTTCTAGGAATATGTCCATTTCTTCTAGGACGACCAGTTTGTTGGAGCAGAGTTACTCAATAGTATTTTTTTATAGTAGAGTTACTTCATATATCTGTGTGGTCAGTTGTTATTTCACCTCTTTTTTTCTTCTGATTTTGTTTATTTGAGTCTTCTCTCCTTGCTTCTTGGTGAGCCTGGATAGAGGTTCATCAATCTTGTTTATCCTTTCAAAGAACCAGCTCTTAGTTTTATTGATCTTTTGAACTGTTTTTGTGTATGTGTTTGTGTTTGTGTGTGATTTTTTTTTGTTTTGTTTTGTGTCTGTGTCACTTATTTCCACTCTGATCTTTATTATTTCCTTCCTTCTGCTCACTCTGGGCTTTTCTTGTTGCTCTCTTTCTAATTCTTCAAGTTTCAGTTATATTGTTTATTACTTTTTTTTGTTTGATGTTTTTTGAGGTAGGCATGTAATGCTATGAAATTCCCTCTCAGGATTGCTTTCACTGTGTCCCAATGATTTTGGATTGTTGTGTTTTCATTGTGATTTGTTTCCAGATTATTTATTTATTTATTTATTTATTTATTCTTGTTTGATCTCTTTCATAGCCCACTCATTATTTAATAGTATGCTATTCAGCCTCCAAGTGTTTGAATTTTTTTGTTTTTACTTTCGTCTATTTCTAATTTTATGCCATTTTGTCTGAGAAGATGCTAGATATGATTTCAATCCTCTTGAATTTGGAGAGACTTTGCATGTGTCCCAATATGTAGCCTATTTTTGAAAATGGCCCATGTGTGCTTGAGAAGAATGTATATTCTGTAGTGTTGGGGTGGAATGTTCTAAAGATGTCAACTCACTAGATCAGTGAGTCATTTAGGATTGCTGTTTCTTTGCTCATTTTTTTGTATAGAGAATTTATCCAGTGATGTTAATGTGATATTGAATTCTCTTACTATGATTGTGTTGCTGTCAACCTCTCCGCTGATATGTTCCAGAAGTTTTTTTATGAATTTAGATGCTCTGGCATTAGGTATATAAATGTTTACCAAAGTTTTATCTTCTTGTTTGATTGCTCCTTTTAGTATTATAAAGTGGCCTTTCTTGTCTCTTGTTATGGTCTTCACTTTGAGATCTAATTTGCCAGGTATAAGAATTGCTACCCATGCCGAGACCGGTTTGGCTCAGTGGATAAAGCGTCAGCTTGCGGACTGAAAGGTCCTGGGTTTGATTCCGGTCGGGGGCATGTGCCTTGCTTGCGGGCACACCTCTACAGTGGGGCGTGCAGGAGGCGGCTGATGGATGTCTCTCTCTCATCGATGTTTCTGACTTTCTATCTCTCTCCCTTCCTCTCTGTAAAAAATCAATAAAATATATTAAAAAAAAAAGAATTGCTACCCAGCTTTTTTTTTTTTTCATTTCCACTCACCTGAAAAAAACTTTTTCCATCCCTTCACCATAGGTATATGTGAGTCCTTTATTCTAAGATGGGTTTCTTATTATATATATATATTTTTTTCTTATCCATTCAGTCACTTGATGGAGCATTTAACCCATTTACATTTAATGTTATTATTGATAGGTACTTGTTTTTATCCATTTCTGTATTTTATGCCTGTGTTCCTTTCTCCCTTTCTATTTCTTTTCTTTTCTCAGAATTCCCTTTAGCATTTCTTGAATTGCTGGCTTGGTAGTTATAAACTCCCTTAGCCTTTTTTTTTTCTCTACGAAGCTCCTGATTCCCCCTTCAATTTTGATTGATAGTCTTACTGGATGGAGTATTCTTGGATTCAGCCCCTTGCTTGGCATCACTTTGTATATCTCCTTTCTTTCCCCTCTAGCTTGATGTTTTTATGTTGATAAATCATTTGATAATCTGATGGGGGATCCTTTATAAATAACTCTGTCTCTCTCTTGCAGCCTTTAAGATTTTCTCTTTGTCCTTAATACTGTATTTGCCACTGTAATTATGATGTGTCTTGGTGTGTGTCTTTTGGTATTCATCTTGATTGGGACTGTCTGTACTTGTGTAACTTTTTTCTTCCCCATTCTATCATTATTTCTTCAAATAGATTTTCTAATCCTTGCTGCTCTTCTTTTCCTTCTGGCAGCCCTATTATATGTGTCTCACTTTGTTTCATGTTGTTCCAAATCTCCCTTAAGCTCTCTTCCTGCTTTTTAATTATTTTCTCCAGTTGCTGTTCAGATTGGGTTTGTTTCTCTACCTTATTTGATAACTCCATAATTTGGTCCTCTTCTCCTTCTAGTCTACTGTTGATTGTAACTATATTACTTTGGATTTCTTCCTGATTTTTGCATAGGTTGTTGATTTCCTCATCAATCTGGTTTATGAACTGTACAACCAATACTCTGAATTCTTTTCTGTCATGTTGAATACCTCCATTTCACTTATTTCCTTTCTTGGCAATTCCTCTTTTTCTTTCTTCTGGGGATTGTTTTGTTGTCTCCCCATTCTCACTATCACCAGAAGGTTCAACTGCTGAGTTGCAGGGGCCTGGGTCAGGTGCTGTGGGAGCTTTCCACCGCCCAAGTGTCACTGAAGAACTTAGCCACCAAGACATGTGGCTTCCGTGGGTTGGTGGGAGCCATGCTCGCCCAGGATCAGAATCACTGGTGCTCCATGTGGTCTCTTAAGAGCACCTGGAATCTTGGACCCCACCTGCACCATGCTAAAAACAATGCCCTGCTGGCATGGACCAAAAATCAGAGTCCCCTAGTGCATGCCAGGAGTCAGAGTCCCCCTGTGCCTGCAACAAGTATCAGAGTCCCTGTTGCTTGGTGCAGCCTACAGTAAAAATAAGGGTCCCTGTGTGTGCATGTGTCAAGAATTGGAGTCACTGGCTCCAGACCCAAGTGGTGTGGTCAGAGTGTGGTCACTGGTGCTCAGTACTGTCTCTCACACAGATAATCAGGGTCCCTATTCATCTTGGGGGACTAGGTTGCACAGCCACCCTGTGTTGGCAGGAGGCTCACTTCTATGCTGTGAAAAACAGACTTCCATGTGTGCTTTCCCAGAATCAAAGTCAGGTAGCACTGCCACCCTGTGTAGGTATGAGGTCTGGTCAACCGAGTGTTCACTGTGGAAAACGGCCTCCCAGTATCTGTGTATCCAAGCTCAAATTCAGGTAGTGGGCCATCCCTTTGTGGGAAGGAGGTTTGCTTGCATGGGGCGGGTCTAGAAGTTCCTATGGCACTGGAGCAAGCCTATGGGAGGGGCTCTGTGACTCACAGAAATCTGCAGCCAGGATGTCTGGTTTCTTGGTGTCTGTGGGTCTGTAGCTGTGGTCATAGGTCTTTGTCCCTAGTATCCATAGGGTCCCAGTTGGAGTCTGAGACCAGATTGGGTGGTGGTAAAGCTAGGATACGAGTCTCAAGCAGTACTGTTTTTCAAGATGGTGTGGTCTCTTTGCCTGTGCTGGCTGCCCCAGAGTGTCTGCAGTGGTAATGGGGTTTTGATCTCTAAAACTGCCCAATTTGACAGTACCTTGAAATACCTGCAGGGTCTAACTGTCCCTAGCTAACACACATACACACACACACACACACACACACACACACACACACACACATGCAACACACATGTCCACACATTCCTATATCACTCCCTTACTATCTCACACACTCTCCCTCCCTACCTTCTTGCAGGTCACCATCTTTGCTGAGCTAGAAGTATTTTTTAAAGTAAATTTCACCCTTAGCAATTTTGAGTTTGTTTTTGTGTATGTAAGTTGATGATCTGGTTTCATTTTTTAAATATAAGAAAATAAAAATCATACAAGACTCCAAAGGCAGAAAAATAGAAGACATTTGTCGTAGCAACATCTTTACCAACAGAACTCCTGGTGAAATGGAGGCTAAGGAGAAAATAAGCAAATGGGACTACATTAAAATAAAAACTTCTGCACAGCAAAAGAAACCATCAACAAAACAACAAGAAAGCCCATGCAATGGGAGAACATATTTGCAAATGTGATCTCCAATAAGGGTTTAATCTCCAACATTTACAGGGAACTCATACAACTTAACAAAAGGAAGATAAACTATCCAATCAAAAAATGGGCAAAGGACCTAAATAGACACTTTTTGAAACAGGACATACAGAAGGCCAAGAGACATATGAAAACATGTTCAAAGTCACTAATCATCCAAGAGATGCAAATCAAAACAGCAATGAGATACCATCTTACACCTGTCAGAATGGCTATCATCAACAAATCAACAAATGAGGTGCTGGTGATGATGCAGAAAAAAAGGAACCCTTGAGTACTGCTGGTGGGAAAGCAGACTGGTGCAGGCACTATGGAGAAAAGTGTGGAGATTCCTCAAAAAACTAAAAAGGGAACTTCCATTTCACCCAGTAATACCACTTTCAGGACTATATCCCAAGAAAGCAGAAACACCAATCAAAAAGGATATATGCATACCTATGTTCATAGTAGCACAATTTACAATAGCTAAGATAAGGATACAACCTAAGTGCCCATCAGCAGATGAGTGAATTAAAAAATTGTAGCACATATACACAATGGAATACTACGCCACTATAAAAAAGAAGGAACGTTTACCATTTGCAACAGGATGAATGGACCTGGAGAGCATTATGCTAAGTGAAATAATCCAATTAGAGAAAGATAAATATCACATGATCTCACTCATATGTGGGATATAATGATCAACATAATTTGATGAACAAGAATAGATCCAGAGACAAATGGCAAAAGAGGGGTGGTTAGAGAGCAACCAAAGGACTTGTATGCATTCATATTAGCATAATCAATGGACACAAACACTGGGGTTGTGGGGGCATGCCTGGGGTGGGAATTGCTGGGGAGGGGGGATCAATTGGAAAAAAGGAGACATATGTAAAACTTTAGAATTAAATCAATCAATCAATCAATTAATTAATTAAATTCATTTCACAAGTGATTTTGTATTGTTAAACTAACCCTTTTATTTTATGGGCTTACATGAAATACACTCTCAATTAAAGAATTTAGAATAGGCAAAGATAATGATAATGATAAAAATCTGAATAGCAATGTTCTGAATGGAAAGTCAGATGGGCTCCACAATATATTTATAGAGTTCCTTTTCAGGTCATTTGCATGTACTTGGTTTGCATCTGCTCTGTGACTCCAAAGACTTTTGATTACCCTCAAAATGGCCTAAAAACCATCAGAAATTTTTTTAAATATATTTTATTGATTTTTTACAGAGAAGAAGGGAGAGGGATAGTTAGAAACATCGATGAGAGAGACATCGATCAGCCGCCTCTTGCACACCTCCTACAGGGGATGTGCCTGCAACCAAGGTACATGCCCTTGACCGGAATCGAACCTGGGACATTTCAATCCACAGACCGACGCTCTATCCACTGAGCCACACCGGTTTTGGCCCATCAGGAATTTTTATATTAGATGTAAATCTATAGGGCTATATAAAGAAACTTCATAGGAAAGCTTATTCATGGCTCATAATCTTGGAAACAATCACTATTTAATTGAAGCCAAAGGAAATAAAGTGACCAAATGTTTATTGACATGATATGTCTGCCTTATCTGCTGAAACCGTCTGCAAAGTCTTGAGGACTATCTGGAAGGAATAGTTTAGAAGGCTGAGAAGAACTTTGGAACAATGTACTGCCCCAACAACCTAACTCATCTATTCTAAACTTCCCATGCTTGGATAAGCTATCTCTTCTTGACCATATTACTTCCTAATGATACTATGAACATTTATGACCCAACCGAAAGTTAAGTGGAACCAGAAGACAGATGATACCACATCCTCCTATCAGATAGTACTATAACCTTAATTCTACAGAATTTCTTGTTACCTACTTGAGGCCTGATGCAGGAAATTGGGCAAGAGTAGGCCTTTCTTCCTCCAGCTGCCAGCACTGGCTTCCCTCTGGTACCCAGGACCTGGGCTTTCCTCCAGCCACTGGCAGGTACCCAGGTCCCTGGCTTCCCTCGCAATCCAGGCTTTGTCCAGAAGGTCATTCATAAGGACATTTGGAAGGATGTCCAATCTAATTAGAATATTATGCTTTTTTAAAAAATATATTTTATTGATTTTTTTACAGAGAGGAAAGGAGAGAAATAGAAAGTCAGAAACATCAATGAGAGAGAGACATCGATCAGCCACCTCCTGCACGCCCCACAGTGGAGATGTGCCCGCAAGCAAGATACATGTCCTTGACCGGAATCGAACCTGGGACCTTTCAGTCTGCAAGCCGACACTCTATCCACTGAGCCAAACCGGTCTCGGCAGAATATTACGCTTTTATTATTATAGATAAGTCCTTGCATATCCAACTGCTGTATCAGTTACTTATTGTTAGTTAACAAGGGCCTACAAAGAGTAAATATTAATTGCCTTACAATCTAGGAGAAGCTTAACTAGGTGGTTCTGGTTCAGGGTCTCTCCTGAGGTGCTACTAAGGACTGTTTCCAGCCCCAAGCTCAACTGGGGGAGAGTGTGCTTTCATTCTCACTTTGTTATAGGATTGCCATCCAGCAAGGCTTTGGTTAAGATGTTTACGCATAAACCAATGGAATGGAATCAAGAGCCCAGAAATAAACCCATGCATATACAGTCAATTAAAACTTGAAAAGGAAGCTGAGAATATTCAACAGAAAAAAAGACAACCTCTTCTTAATAAATGATGTTAAGAAAATAGAATATACACATACAAAAAAATGAAACTAGATCCCTATCTTACATTACTCACAAAATTAACCTGAAATGGACTAGACTTAAATGTAAGCTGAAACCATAAAACTTCTGGAAGAAAACTGGTGAAAGCTCCTTGACATTATTCTTGGCAATTACTTTTTGGATATGACATGTAAAGCACAAACAAGATAAGCAAAAAGAAACGAGTGGGACAATATCAAACTATAGGTTTCTGCACAGCAAGGGAAACAATCAACAAAGTGAAAAGTCAACCTACAGAATGGAAAAAATATTTTTAAATCACATATTTGCTAAAGGGTTAATATCCAAAACATATAAGGAACATATACCACTAAGTAGCAAAAACAAAAACAAATAATCCAATTTTAAAATGGAAAAAGAACCTGAATAGACCTTTTTCCAAACAAAAGATATTCAAAGGGCCACCAGTTATATAAAAGGGTTCTCAATATCACTATATATCATCAGGAAAATGGAAATGAAAACCGCAATGAGATATCACCTCACACCTGTTATTAAAAAAAAAGTAGAGACCCAGTGCATGAAATTTGTGCACGGGGGTGAAGCTTGGGGGGAGGAGTGTCCCTCAGCCTAGCTTGCACCCTCTCCAATCTGGGACCCCTCTCACAACCCAGGACTGCTGGCTCCCAACTGCTCTCCTGCCTGCCTTCCTGATTGCCCCTAACCACTTCTACCTGCCAGCCTGATCACCCCCTAACCACTCCCCTGCTACTCTGATTGATGCCTAACTGCTCAACTACCAGCCTGTTTACCCCTAACTGCCTTCCCCTGTGGGCTTGGTCACCCCTAACTTCCCTCCCCTGCAGGCATGCCCCCCAACTGCTCTCTCCTACAGGCCTGGGTCTCCCCCCAACTGCCCTTCCTTGCAGGCCCAGTCGCCCCCAATTTCCCTCCTCTGCTGGTCTGGTCACCTCTACCTGCCCTCCCCTAAAGGCTAGATCACCCCCAACTGCCCTCACTTGCAGATCTGGTCCCTCCCAACTTCCCTGGCCTTCTAGCCATCTTGTGGTGGTAATCTTGTGTGTTGGAGTTATAGTCAATTTGCATATTATTCTTTTATTAGATAGGATAGAGACTTGGTGCACAGGTGGGGACCAGCTGGTTTGCCCTGAAGGGAATCCCAGATCAGGGTGGGGATTCCCTTGGGGTGTGGGGCAGCCTGGGAGAGGGGCCTGTGGTGGTTTGCAGGCTAGCCATGCCCCCTGGTGACCCAAGTGGAGGTCTTAGTATCTTGGATTTATTTATCTTCTATAATTGAAACTTTGTAGCCTTAAGCAGAAGCCAAGGCAGGCCAGGACTGTGGAAACTTGGCTTCCTCTATCACCTGGGGCAACTCAAGCCTTCTGCTTTCTCCAGCTCCGTTGCTGCCATCATTTTTGTTGGGATTTATTTACCTTCTATAATTGAAACTTTGTAGCCTTAAGTGGAGACCAAGGCAGGCCAGGGCAGGTGGAAAGCTTGGCTTCCTCCATCGCCGGAGAAACCCAAGCCTCCGGTTCTCTCCATGGCCACAGCCATCTTGGTTGGGTTAATTTGCATGCTCTCCCCTGATTGGCTGGTGGGCATGGCTTGTGGGTATAGCAGAGGTACGGTCAATTTGCATATTACTCTTTTATTAGATAGGATAAGATAACCTGGTCTGTGTGGCTCAGTGGTTGAGCATCAACCAATGTACCAAAAGGTCACCAGTTTGATTCCCAGTCAGGGCACATTCCCAGACTATGAGTTTGATCCCCAGTAGAGGGTATGCAGAAGGCAGCCTATTGCTGTTTCTATCTCTCTATCCATCCCCCTTCCTCTCTCTCTCTCAAATCTATACAAAAATATTTTTTAAAAAGAAGAGAAAAAATTTTTTTAAAAGACAAGAGATAAGTGCTAGTGAGGATGTGTAGAAAAGAAAATCCTTGTACATTATTGGTGAGAATGTAAATTGGTATAGCCATTATGTAAAACACTATGAACTTTACTAAAAAAAAAATTAAAAATAAAAGTACTATATGAATTAGTGATTCTACTTCTGGGTTTATAGCCAAAGAAAATGAAATCACTATCTTGTGCTTGTTTTGGCAGCACATATACTAAAATTGGACCAATACAGAGAAGATTAGCATGGCCCCTGTGCAAGGATGACACCCAAATTCATGAAGTATTCCATATTTTTAAAAAGTTAAATTGCTATCTTGAACTGATATCTTTACCTTCATGTTCATTGCAGCATTATTTACAATAGGCAAGACATGGAAATAACCTAAGTGTCCACTGATAGATGAATGAGTTTTTTAAAAATGTGAGGTATATATTATAGAATACTATTAAACCACAAAAAATGAAATGTTGCCATTTGTGACAGCATAGATGAATCCTAAGAGCATTGTGTTAAGTGAAATAAGTCTAAAAGAGGAAAACAAGTACTGTATGATCTCACTTATATGAAGAATCTAAAGAAACTGAAATAATAGAGCAGAGAACAGATTGATGGTTTCTAGAGGCAGCAGGTGGAGGGTGAGAATAATAGGTAAAGATGATCAAAGGGTTCAAACTTTCAGTTATAAGTTGTGGGAATGTAATGTATGGCATGATGACTATAGTTAACATTGTACTGCACTGCATATTTGAAAGTTATTAAGAGAGTAGATTTCTAAAGTTCTCATTACAAGAAAAATATTATAATTAAATAAGATGATGGATGTTAACTAAACTTATAGTGGTAATCATTTTGCAATATATACATATATCACATAATTATGATGTTCCCCTTCAACTTAAGTAGTGTTACATGCAAATTATATCTCAATATAACTGGATAAAATAAGAAATAAATTCTAAATTTCTTTGGAAAAGATTTTCAAATGCTTGAAGGTGTCTTTATACATGACTTTGTTAGAGAAGAGTGGACAGTGGAGTTACCAGCTTTACCTAATTGTCTTGAAATTTTTGTTCTTAGAGGGAAGCACCATTTTTATTCTCAACACAGGGATAAGAACAAAATATAAATCACTATTGCAAAAATGTTTTTTAAATTATTTTTACTAAATAAAAGTATTCCTCCACATCTGGCTTGCCTTAGTCTAGAAGCAGGAAAATGGTCACAATGGCATCTTGATGTCTTATCTGGTTCCCAGGGTTCTAAGATTTCAGTATCCTTAACCAATCTCTTAGGCAAGTGGTGGGATGAGCTTGGGGCTAGAAAACCTCAGCTAGGGAGAGATCCAATGGCTCTGGAACTTCTCATGAGCAGAAACTGTAACATTTTAAATCAGTCATTCATGAAGGGCAAAGCCAGCTCTGAGGTAGAAAAGAGCAAGTCAACTCTTTGTTCCCATCTGGCTTACTCATTCTCTGAGGAGCCTTTTAAAGGAAGGAAATAATGAAAGGGTACATTTTCCACAGCATAATTATTCGGGCTGATAAGAAGAACAAAGAGACCACTGTTGGTGGGGTTGGCAACCAACAATTGGGGCTTAGAGCTGGATTTCCTCTAGTGTCTCAGGGTTGCTGAAAGATTGAATCATTAAGACTTTATGGCCTCATGCACTATTTTAAGCCTGTTCCATCACTTAATACTGACTTCAAATTCAAGCTACCATAGATTCTTTTATCCCCCAGGAACTGTGGCTTAGGCAGAACAAAGGAGAGTCAGCTCCTTTGGAGAGAGGAGGGCCTGAGGCTGAAAGATGGGGTTGCAGGAGAAAGGGTTTGTTAGACCTAATGAGCTGCCTGTGGCTATGTTATCACTGCCATTGCCACCACAGCTGCTCATATGCTGTTTCTGTTCTCAGGCAACTGACTGCATGAGGCATGTGCACATGAAATAAAAAAGAAAATAACTTCCCTGCTTTCTCTGAATAAAGCAGAGTGGTAACAAGTAAGATAAATGAGTCCTAACCTCCCTGTTTGCATGGAAGGAGACTGAAGAGTGGGGAAAATAGGACCCCTGAAGGGGCTAATTGGTCATTCAGAAGCAAAGCAAAGCAAAGAGTCATCTTTGACCTGACAAGTCTAATATCAGAAGACCACCATGCCTGAGACCCAGAAACGTAAAGTCTTGGGCATTTATTTTAAAGGTAAGTGGGACAAGCATCTATCTTGGAAAAATATATAGTGATTAAGTAACTGAATCCCAGAATTTTTTAAAGCCCATGTGTCTCCACTAGAAACTGGTTTCCAACAACTCACTCAACAATTTTTTGATTGCTTACTATATGCCAGAACTGTCTTAAGCCAATTGAATATAACAGTGAACAAAACAAACAAATACCTCTACCCTCATGGAGCTTATATCCTAATGTGGAATGACAAACCACAAATAAGATAATTTATTAAATAAATACTGTGCCATATGATAATAAATTCTATACATAACAGAAAAGCAGAATTGGGAAGGACCAACTTGGCAATAGAAGTGCATGATTTCATATAGGCCAAGGAAGGTCTCATGGAGAAGTTAATTTTGAGCAGAGACATGAGGGAAGTGAGGGGAGAGTCATGTCATGTGAATATCTGTGCAAAGAATGTTCAATTCAGAGAGAAGATCATGTGCTAAGGCCTAGTATCATTGAAGAACATCAATTAGGCTAGTGCAGTTGACATGATATAAAGGAGAAGTAGAGTGGTAGGAGTTGAGATTGAAGAGGTAACAGGGGCTAAATGGTAAAGTTAAAACTAAGAATTTTAATTTTATTATGGGTGAGGTGGGAAGCTATTGGAAGGTTTTCAATAAAACAGTAACATAAACCTAATTAGGTTGCAAAGGAGTCATTCTAGGCAAGAGAGTATGGTGATTTGGGTCAATGAGGTAGTGGTGAAAAGAAGAGAGGTGCTCAGATTCTGATACATTTGGAAAGTAAGCTGACTGAATTTGCTGATGGATTGGATGTGGATGATGTAAAGAAGGAAAGTTAGAGGTCAAGAATGACTGCAAGGATTTTGGCCTAAACAATTGGAATGATCAAATTGCCAGGAACTAAGATGGGGAAGACAAGTAGAGGAGCAGATTTGAGGTGTGAGAGGACATTAGAAATTGACAGTTAATAGAGTTGGATTAGACCAGCTCAAGAGACATTAGAAAAAAAAGGTAGCAGCTGTGGCTGTATTGGATGGGTCATGGAGAAAAATGGATCAGAACAACTTCAGTATAGCTGTAGGTAGATCTGGTTGGTGGTGATTTGAGGAAATGGACCCAGTTAGACCTGACTCTGGATCTCCCTTCTGCCTTGAACTCAGTGTCTGCATTGTGCAATTCAGTTCCACCCTGATTGGTCAGTCCCTAATGTCTAGTCTAGGAGTTGATAAACTTTCTGTAATGATCCAGGTAATATATATATATATATATATATATACACACACATATATATATGTCTCTATTGTAGTTACTTAACTATGACATTGTAATAGTTTAAATAAAAGTCATAGACAATATATAAACTAATGAGCATGTGTGTTCCAATAAAGCATTGTTTTCAAAATAGACGATGACCTGTCTGGCTCCTGAGCTGTAGTTTCCATCTCTTGCATTAGACCTGTGATGAGCTACCTACAGAAACATGGGCTTCACAGCCAACGAACTTTGTAGAACACTTACAACCTAATTTCAAAATGATATATTAGAAAGGCATCTCTGGGTAACTATACCTCAAATATGGCTACATATGAATGTTTTAGTACAGAATCAATAGTTTCATTAGCATCCACTTAGTCTATGAAATGAATAATCAAAGTTGGAACTAAATAATTTTTTTTCATTTAAAATAAAGGGAAACAAAGGTGGTTCATGAACATTTTATTTTTTTCTGAATTGGCCCTTTTTCATACTTTATTTTTTATTTAAAAATTTTTAAATATTGTATATAGAAAACCCTAAAGAATCCACCAAAAAACAACAACTATGAAATCAAATAAATTAATTCAGCAAAGTTGTGGGATACAGAATCAATAACCAGAAATCCATGGCATTTTTATAGACCAATAATGAACTCTCCAAAAGAGATACTAAGAAAACAACCCCATTTACTATTGCAACAAAAAAAAAAGATATGTAGGAATAAATTCAACTAAAGAGGTAAAAGACCTGTACTCAGAGAATTATTCAACACTGAAGAAAGAAATTAAAGAGACAAACAAGTGGAAGCATATATGATGTTCATGGATTGGAAGAATTAACATAATTAAAATGTCCATACTACTCAAAGGAATCTATAGATTCAATGTAATTCCTATTAAAATACTAATGGAATATTTCATAGAATTAGAAAAAATATTCCAAAAAGTTATATGGAACTAAAAATGATCCCACATAACCACAGGCAATCTTGAGAGAACAAAGTTGGAGGTATCACAATATCCCATGTTGAATTATACTACAAAACAATTGTTATCAAAACAGCCTGGTACTTTCATAAGAATGGGCATATAGACCAAAGGAATGTAACAAATCAACCCTAGAAATCAATTAATATTTGACAAAGGAGGCAAGAACATATAATGGAGTAAAGGCAGTCTCTTCAATGGTGTTGGAAAAAATGAACAGGTACATGCAAACAAAAATGACATTAGACCACTAATTTATACCATACACAAGAATCAATTCAAAATGGATGAAAGATTTAAAAGTAAGTCACAAAACCATAAAAATCCTAGAATAAAAATAGGCAGCAAAATGTAAGACATTTCTCAAAGCAATATTTTTGCCAATAGGTCTCTAAGAGCAAGGGAAACTCTGGAAAAGATAAACAAATGGAATGACATCAAAATGAAAAGCTTCTGCACAGCAAAAGAAACCATTACCAAAATGAAAAGATAACCCACCGTATGGGAGAAAATATTCACCAATGATATATCTGATAAGAGGTTAATTTCCAAAATATATGAAGAAATATACAATTCAGTACCAGAAAGATAAATAATCCAATTAAAAGTGAGCAAAGACCTGAGGAGACACTTCTGAAAATAGGACATATAGATGGCCAATATATATATGAAAAAATGCTCAAGGTCAATAATTATCACAGAGATGAAAATAAAAGCTACAATGAGTATTACCTCACACTTGCCAGAATGGCTACTATCAATAAATCAACAAACAACAATTCTAGTGAGTATGTGGAGAAAAGAATACCCTAGACTCTAGGGTCTAGAGCAATGCCGGTGGAAATGCAGACTAATGCAGCTATTATAGAAAATGGTATAAATTTCCTAAAAAAATGTAACTGCCTTTTGACCTAGTGATTCCACATCTGAGAATATATTCTAAGAAGCCTAAAACACCAATCAGAAAGAATATATGTACCCCTGTGTTCATAACAGCACAACTTATAGTAGCTAAGATATGGAAACAGCCCAAGTGCCCATCAGTAATGAGTAGATAAAAAAGCTATGGTATATTTACACAAAGGAATACTATGCAGCTGTAAAAAAAGAATTTATGGTCTTTTGGAAGAGCATGGATGTACCTGGATATTATGCTAAGTGAAATAATCCATTCAAAGAAGGACAAACATCATATGATCTCACTAATATACAGAATCTAATGAACAAAATAAACTAATAAATATGTCCAGAGACATAGAAGCATACAACATTCTGACAGATCTCAGAAGAAAGGGGAGTGGGCAGAAATATACTGGGTACTGACAATAGTGTGGTGAAGGCCATGGGTGGGGTGGGACCTGGAGGAGGGTATGTAAGGGGAGGGGGAATGAGGAACATCTGTAATATCTTGAACAATAAAAATAAATTTTAATAAATTTTTAATAAAAATAAATATCATTTTCAATTTTAGTTGAAATATAATATTATATAATATTATATTAGTTTCAGGTATACACCCCAATGATTAGACATTATATAACTTAATAAGTGATAATCCAATAAATCTAGTACCCATCTGACACTATACATAGTTATGAAATTATTATTGACTATGTTCCCTATGCTGTACTTTACATCTTCATGACTACTCTGTAATTACCAATTTGTACTTCTTAACCCCTTACCTTTTCCAGCCATCTCCCATCTTGCAACTGTCAAAATGTTCTGTGTATATGTGGTTCTGTTTCTCTTCTGCTTCTTCATTTGTTTTTGTTTTCTAAGATTCATTTGTTGTTATATATATATATATATATATATATATATATATATATATGGTCATTTATTGTTTGTATTTTTTAATCTTTAAAAAATTATTCTTCTTAAATAAGACCCTTTAACATTTCATGGTAGTGATGGTTTGGTGGTGATGAACTCCTTTAGCTTTTCCTTATCTGGGAAGCTCTTTATATGTCCTTCAATTCTAAATGATAGCTTTGCAGAGTAGACTAAACTTGGTTGTAGGTCCTTGTTTTCATCACTTTGAATTTTTCTTGCCACTCCCAGCCTGTAAAGTTTCTGTTGAGAAATCAGCTGGCAGTCTTATGGGAGCTCCCTTGTAGGTAACTGACTGCATTCTCTTGCTGTTTTAAGATTCTCTCTTTGTCTTTAACCTTTTGCATTTTAATTATGATGTGTCTTGGTGTGGGTCTCTTTGGGTTCATCTCATTTAGGACTCTCTGAACTTCCTGGACTTGCATGTCTCTTTTTTCCCCCCACAAAATTATGTAAGTTTTCTGTCATTATTGTTTGAAATATGTTTTTAATTTCTTGCTCTCTTGCTTCTCCTTCTGGCACCACCATGATGTGAATGTTGGTATGCTTGAAATTGTTCCAGAGGCTTCTTACACTATCCTCATTTTTTAAAATTATTTTTTCTTTTTTCTATTCTGATTGGACATTTATTGCTTGCTTATATTACAAATTACGATTTGATGCTTGGCTTAATCTACTCTACTATCAATTCTCTGTAAATTATTCTGTATTTCAGTTAGTGTAATCTTAATTTCTGACTGTTTCTTTTTTATGCAGTTGAGCTTATTACTATGCTTCTTGAGCATCCTTAGAACCAGTGTTTGGAAATCTGCCTCTAGTAGATGGGTTGTCTCCATTTCATTTAGTTATTTTTTGGGGTTTTGTTTTGTTCTTTCATTTGGGACATGTTTCTTTGTCTCTTCATATTGGCAGCCTCTCTGTGTCTGTTTCTCTGTATTAAGTAGAGCTTCTATGTCTTCGGGATTGGTAGAGTGGCCTATTGTAGTGAGCATCCTCAAGAGTCCAGTGGCACAGCCTCCCTGATCATCCAAGCTGGGTACTACAGTTGCATTTCCCCCTTATGTAGATTGTGTACACTCTCCTGTTGCAGTTGATCCTTGATTGCTGTTGGCATATCAATGGGAGGGATTTACCCCATGCCAATCTGTTGCAAGGATTGACTGCCAACACTGACAAACATGGAGGTTTAGCTGTGCAGAGTCCCATGTCTTGGGGCAGAACTTTCTTTAGCAGAACTCTGGTGCCCACTGAGTATGTCCCTTGAATGTGTAGCTATGGAGGTAGTTGGGTGGTGTTTTGATGTCATCTGAAGCTGTCCACCAGGTGCACTGGATCTAGGGTCTCTTGTGAGGTGCAGGCTGACCAACTTCACAGGACAGAGCAATTAACCCTATTGTTTTTTAATTACTGTCCGTTGCTCCAGAACTGCCTCTGCTCTTCCCAAGCCAACCAACATATCCTAAGTACTGTCCTACAGGGCCCTGAGAGGTGACTGTCCAATCCAGTTATAAATTGGTAATGGCTTTCACTTCCCAGAAAATTTACAATTGAAAGACTATTTTTGAGTATTTAGTATCAAATTACCTATATTTTCTGCATCAGTACAAATTTGTTGGCATAATTTTCCAGCTAAAACTGTATAGAACATTTTAGCAAATAATTGAAACTTAGTGGATTTCTGTTAGATAGGCTGTTATAATGAGCATATTTGAATAATGCTCTTTATTTATGAAAAATCTTAGATATATTAAAAGATAAAGTATAATTAATACCTATATACTCACTACCCATCTTAATAAAATATTATATAGTCAAAGTCCTTTGTGTACTCCTCCCTGATCATATTTTTTCCCTTTCTTCCCAGAAGTAACCTCTATCTTGAAGATGATTGTATCCTTTTCACTTTTACTATATATAAATATATACATATGAATGTATCCCTAAGCAATATTTAGTATTAATTTGCATGTTGATAACCTTTGTATCAATGATATCATAATATACATGTGATTTCAAGTAGGATCTATAATAGATACATGTACTTATTCATTTGCACTATTTTATATTGTAGGAATTACCTCTCTGTATTTATTCATTCACCCATCAATGATTTCTTAGGTTGATTCCAATTTTACTCTATTTCAAATAATACTGCAATGAACATTTTGGTTTAGTCTCATGATGTCATATATGAGAGGTCCTATATTGCTATTTTGGTGAGCTCCTCAACAAATGCTCATGGAACCCCATTCTCTATAAGAGTGGCACATGTGATAAGAAAAACTCCATCCTGGAGGACCTAGTAACCAAAACATACAAAGGTCTTCAAAATTCTTTTTTGCTCATTGTGATTGGGCAAATAGTTCTGACATAAACTAAAATGACCAAGCCAGGAGAAGAAGAAATGACAAGGAGTAGGTCATTGCATTTTCAGAGTCAAAAGAAAATATGTTTGTTTGGTCACAAACTCTTTTTGCCTGGCCCAATGGATTTACATGCATTAGTGATGGAAGGAAACTTAAATAGTCATCAATAATTGGTTTGCAATGTCACTTTTTCAAGTACCATATGTAACAGAAGATTTCCAGATGTTTGAGTAAACTCAGGATATCTTGCAGTGCAAAGATAGAAGGTAAAATAGCTAGCCAACCCCTGGATTTCCAAGTTGTTCTCCAGGTGTTTCCTGCTGTTGTTCTATGTAGAGCTGGGCAAAAGAGCATCTGATGTTCATGAAATTCTACTGAGGAGGACTCAAGCTATAAGTCAGTGAGAAACTCAACCATTTGGACATTAATGTGGATTGCTTTTTTTTCCCCAATTAGGACCCTTCCTTAAGATGTTCTGTCCCTCCATGTGCTCACATTTTTCCATTTATAGAGCTGCCCCTGGAGACTGTCAGTTGTCAGGGTCTGCTAGAAACAAGGAAAAAAACGTTTTGAGACATCAGTGGATACTATCATTTCAATAAAGTTATAATAGAGATACTTTCTATCTTTTCATCTCTATTTATTACATTCTTTATTTCAAAATGTCTGATATCATTGTCCTTAAAATACCCAAGGAACTAATGCAACTCTTATTTATAGATGAAATCTCTGCATTGTATCTGATCTGAAAAAAACTACAGTTTAAATTCTTACAGATATTTTTACTTTCTTAGATTAAGCTTTTTACTGCTACTCCATACCTTCTCTGTGAATTCCTATGTAGCCTAAAGCCTTGTAGGCATCCTCAATTTCCCCAACAACTCTCATGCCCCATTCCACACACAAAATCTGTTTCCCACTCCAAAATCCTGTTCTTTGTTCAGGAAAATTTTGAAATAAGCAAAAATAAGGCTGTTTATATGTGACACTAAATAAAGATGTAAATTACAGTAATTATGTATTGTTTTTATAAATTACCACACAATAAAATGAAAAATATATGGTTTGGCATCCATGATTCTATAAATTTCCAGTGTACAACATAGTGACTAGCCATTTATACACTTTATGGTGTGATCATCACACTATGACTAATAATTTGTCACTGTGAACATTTATCACAATATTTTTTACTGCATTCTCCTTCACTTTTTTCACCCATCTGCCCAGCCTTGTGCCCTCTGGTAATCATCAGTTTGATCTCTGTTTCAATGAGTCTGTAAATTATTTTTTTCCCTCCAACTTTTTTTTGCATTTTAACTTCTTTATTGATTAAGGTATTACCTCTGTGTCCTCATCCCCCATTACCTTTCCAACCCCCCCCAACTCATGCCCTCACCCCACTCTTGTCTTTGTCCCTTGGTTAGGATTATATGCATGCATAAAAGTTCTTTGGTTAATCTCTCCCCCTTACCCCCACCCTCTCCTACCTTACCTCTGAGGTTTGACAGTCTGATAGATGCTTCTCTGTCTCTGGATCTGTTTTTGGTCATCAGTTTATGTTGTTCATTATTTCCCATAAATAAGTGAGATCATGTGATATTTATCTTTCTCTGACTGACTTATTTAACTTAGTATAATGCTTTCCAGCTCCATCCATGCTGTTGCAAATGGTAGGAGTTCCTGATTTTTTACTGCAGCATAGTATTCCATTGTGTAGATGTACCACAGTTTTTTAATCTACTCATCTGTTGATGGGCATTTAGGCTGTTTCCAAATCTTACCTGTGGTAAATTGTGCTACTGTGAACATAGGGGTGCATATATCCTTTGTGATGGGTGTTTCAAGCTTCTTGGTATATATTCCTAGAAGTGGGATCATTGGGTCAAATGGGAGTTCCATTTTTAGTTTTTTGAGGAAACACCATACTATTGTCCACAGGGGCTGCACCAGTCTGCATTCCCATCAACAGTGCACCAGGGGTCCTTTTTCTCCACATCCTCTCCAGCACTTGTCCTTTGTTGATTAATTGATGATAGCCATTCTGACAGGTGTAAGATGATACCACATTGTTGATTTGCATCTCTCAGATAATTAGTGACTTTGAGCATGTTTTCATATGTTTCTTGGCCTTCTATCTTCTTTTGAAAAGTTTCTATTTAGGTCCCTTGCCCATTTTTTGATTGGATTATTTATCTTCCTTTTGTTAAGTTGTATGAGTTCCCTGTAAATGTTGGAAATTAAGCCCTTATCGCTGATAAGATATGCAAATATGTTCTCCCGTGTAGTGGGCTTTCTTGTTGTTTTGTTGATGGTTTCTTTTCCTGTGCAAAAGCTTTTATTTTGATGTAGTCCCATTTGTTTCTCTTTAGTTTCCATTGCCCTAGGAGCAGTATCAGTGAAGAAATTGATTTCGGCATGTGTCTGAGATTTTGCTGCCTGTGGATTACTCTAGTATTTTTATGATTTCCCATCTTAGGTTTAAGTCCTTTATCCATTTTGAGTTTATTTTTCTGTATGGTATAAGTTGGTCTAGTTTAATTTTTTTTTCATGTGTCTATCCAATTTTCCCAACACCATTTATTCAAGAGACTGTCTTAACTCCTTTATATGCTCATGCCTCCTTTGTCAAATATTAATTAAACATAGTGGTTTGGGTCAATTTCTGGGTTTCTATTTTATTCCATTGATCTATATGTCTGTTCTTGTGCCAGTACCAGGCTATTTTGAGAACAACGGGTTTCTAATACAGCTTGATATCTGGTATTGAGATCCCACCTAATTTGTTCTTCTTTCTCAGAATTGCTACAGCTATTTGGGGTCTTTTTTAATTTCAGATGAATTTTTGGAGACTTCATTCTAGGTCTCTGAAATATGCCATTGGTATTGTAATGGGGAATGCATTGAATCTATATGTTGATTTGGGTGGTATTGATATTTTGATGATGTTGATCCTACCAATCCATGAACACGGTACATTTTCCATCTGTTTATGTCTTCCTCTATCGCTTTTTTCAGTGTCCTGTAGCTTATCGCATATAGGTCTTTTACTTCTTTAGGTAAGTTTAGTCCTAGGTAAGTTAATTTTTTTGGTGTGATGGTAAATGAGATTGCTTTTTTAGTACCCCGTTTCCCCCAAAATAAGGCAGTGTCATATTAATTTTTGCTCCCAAAGATATGCTAGGTCTTATTTTCAGGGGATGTCTTATTTTTCCATGAAGAATACGGTACATATTTATTGTTGAACAACAACAACAACAAAAAGGAAATATATTACCTGTATACGGTACAGTAGTAGTTGTCATCACAAACAAGCTCACTGATTAGCTGCAGTGCAACGGGAGCTGTTCAGGCAGTGCAAGGTGTCTTTAAATAAGGAGTCAGATGCCTTACAGTAGCTTTGGGGCCTTATATTCTGGGGAGGCCTTATGTTCGAGAGAGGCCATATTATCAGGGAGATCTTATTTTCGGGGAGATTCCTTATATTACAGCGAGAGGCAAAACTGGAAGTAGGTCTTATTTTCGGGGGATGTCTTACTTTCATGAAACAGGGTATCTATTTCTGTAAGTTCACTATTGGTGTATAGAAATGCCATAGATTTCTTGGCATTAATTTTTATCCTGCTACAGTTCCAAATTCATTTATTTTTTTAAAAGTATATTTTATTGATTTTTTACAGAGAGGAAGGGAGAGAGATAGAAAGTCAGAAACATCGATGAGAGAGAGACATTGATCAGCCGCCTCCTGCACGCCCCACAGTGGAGATGTGCTCGCAAGCAAGGTACATGCCCCCGACAGGAATCGAACCTGGGACCTTTCAGTCCACAAGCTGACGCTCTATCCACTGAGCCAAACTGGTCTCAGCCATTTATTAATTATAATAATTTTTATGGTTTTCTACATACACTATCATGTCATTTGCAAATAAGGAAAGCTTTACTTTTTATTTTCCAATTTGGATGCCTTTTATTTCTTCTTGTTGTCTGATCCAAAGGCTAGTACTTCCAGTACTATGTAGAACAGGAGTGGTTAGAGTGGGCATCCCTGTCTTGTTCCTGTTCTTAGTGAAAATGGTTTTAGTTTTTGTCCGTTGAGTGTGATGCTGGCTACGGGTTTGTCATAAATGTCTTTTGTTATGTTGAGGTATGATCCTTCTATTCCCACCTTCCTGAGAGTTTTTATCAAGAAAGGGTGTTGGATTTTGTAAAATGGTTTGTCTGTGTCAATTGATATGACTTTGTGATTCCTCTTTTGTTTATGTGATTTATCATGTTTATTGATTTGCAGATATTGTACCATCCTTGTATTCCTGGGATAAATCCTTCTTGGGCACAGTGTATAATCTTTATGATGTACTGTTGGATGTGATTTGCTAGAAATTTGTTGAAGATTTTGGCATCTATGTTCATGAGGGATATTGGCCTATAATTATCTTTCATTGTTTTGTCTTTATCTGGTTTAGGTATTAGGGTGATGTTGACTTCATAGGATGAGCTTGGAAGTGTTCCTTCCTTTTGAATTTTTTGGAATAGTCTGAGGAGGATAGGTTTTAGTTCCCTCTTGAATGTTTGGTATAACTCTTCTGTGAAGCCTTATGTCCCTGGGCTTTTACTTGCTGGAAGCTTTTTGATCACTGCTTCAATTTCCTCCATAGTTATAAGCCTATTGAGATTTTTAGAATCTTCCTGATTGAGTTTTGGAAGGTTGTATTTTTCTAGGAATATGTCCATTTCCTCCAGGTTGTCCAGTTTGTTGGAATAGAGTTGGCCATAGTATTTTTTTAACAATCCTTTGTATTTCTGTAGGATCTGCTGTTATTTCCCCTCTATCATTTCTGATTTTGTTTATTTGGGTCCTCTCTCTTCGCTTCTCGGTCTGCCTGGCTAGAGGTTCATCTTTCTTGTTTATCCTTTCAAAAAATGCAGCTCTTGGTATCCATGGTGTTTTTTATTGTTGTTTTGTTTTGGTTTGGTTTTTTGTTTCTATGTCATTTATTTCTGCTCTGGTCTTTATTATCTCCTTTCTTCTGCTCACTTTGAGCTTTTCTTCTTGCTCTCTTTCTAATTATTTGAATTTTAGTGTTAGATGACTTACTACAATTTTTTTCTAGTTTTTGAGGTAGACCTGTAGAGCTATAAACTTCCTTCTCAGGATTGCTTTCATTGTGGCCCATAGATTTATTGTTATTAGTTTCCAGGATGTTTTTAATTTCTTCTTTGATGTCATTGGTAACCCAATTAATAGTTAATAGTATGCTATTCAGCTTTCAAGTGTTTGAGTGTTTTGGATTTTTTATTGTAGTTTATTTCTAATAGTATGCCATTGTGGTCTGAGAAAATGCTTGATATGATTTCAATCATCTTGAGTTTGGGTAGACTTTGCTTGTGACCCAATATGTGGTCTATTTTTGAAAATGTCCCATGTGCACTTGTGAAAAATGTCTATTCCTTGGCTTTGAAAAACGTATATTCTGTGACTTTGAAATGAAAGGTTTTGAATATGTCAATTGAACACATCTGATCGAGTGAGTCATTTAGGATAGCTGTTTCTTTGCTGATTTTTTGTCTAGAGGATTTATCTAGTGATGTCCATGGTATATTAAACTCCCCTACTATGATTGTATTATTGTTGATCTCTCCCTTGATATCTTCCAGGAGTTTCTTTTTTTATGTATTTGGGTGCTCCTGCATCGGGTCTATAAATGCTTATCAGGGTTATATCCTCTTGCTTTGTCGATCCCTTTAATATTATGAAGTTGACTTCCTTATCTCTTGGTATGGCTTGCACTTTCTTTTAAATATATTTTATTGATTTTTTACAGAGAGGAAGGGAGACGGATAGAGAGTTAGAAACATTGATGAGAGAGAGACATTGATCAGCTGCCTCCTGTACACCCCCACTGGGGATGTGCCTGCAACCAAGGTACATGCCCTTGACTGGAATCGAACCCGGGACCCTTCAGTCTGCAGACTAACGCTCTATCCACTGAGCCAAACCGGTTTTGGCTGGCCTGCACTTTGAGGTCTGTTTTGTCAGATATAAGCATTGTTACCACGGCTTTTTTTTTTTTTAATTTCCATTTTCCTGAAATATATTTTCCATCCCTTCACTTTCAGTCTGTGTGAGTCCCTTGTTCTGAGGTGGGTCTCTTGTAGACAGCATATATATGGGTCACATTTTTTTATCCATTCAGCCACTCATTGCCTTTTGATTAGAGCATTTATTCTGTTTACATTTAAAGTTATTATTGAAAGGTACTTGTTTGTAGCCATTTTTATTTTTTGAGCCTGTATTCCTTCTTACCTTTTTATTTCTTCTTTTAACAACATTCCCTTTAGCATTTATTGCATTGCTGGCTTGGAGGTGATAAACTCCCTTAACATTTTTTGTTTGTGAAGCTCCTGATTCCCCCTTCAATTTTGATTGATAGTCTTGCTGGATAGCGTATTCTTAGATTCAGTCCCTTGCTTTGCATCATTTTATGTATCTCCTTTCATTCCCCTCTAGCTTGATGTATTTATGTTGAGAAATCATTTGATAATCTGATGGGGATCTTTTGTAGGTAATTCTCTGCCTCTCTCTTGCATTATTTAAGAGTCTCTCTTTGTCCTTAACATTTGCCATTGTAATTATGATGTGTCTTGGTGTGGGTCTTTTAGAATTCATCTTGCTTGGGACTCTCTGTACTTGTGTAACTTTTTCTTCTCCATATCAGGGAAGTGTTCTGTCATTTCTTCAAATAAAATTTCTAATTCTTTCTGCCCTTCTTATCCTTCTGGAAGCCCTATTAAACCTATGTTACTTCGTTTTGCATTGTCCCAAAGCTCCTTTAGGCTCTCATCCTGCTTTTTAATTTTTTTCTCCAGTTGCTGTTCAGATTTTTCTTGTTTCTGTACTTTATCTTCTAACATACTAATTCATTCCTCTGCTTCTTCTAGTCTACTGTTGAAGACTTCTATGGTGTATTGATTTTAGCTACATCATTTTTCATTTCTTCATGATTTTTCATAGTTGTTGATTTTCTCTTCCTTCTGGTGTATGAACTGTATGACCATTATTCTGAATTCTTTTTCTGTCATGTTGCATGCTTCGGTTTCATTTATTTCCTTTATTGGCGATTCCTCCTTTTGCTTCCTCTGGAGATTGTTTTGTTGTCTCCTCATTATGATTATCACCAGGAGGTTCAGATGTCAAGTTGTGGGGTCCTGAGCCATGTGAGATGGGAGTTTTGCACCCCCCAAGTGTCACTGAAGAGCTCTGACATCAAGACATGTGGCTGATGTGGGTTGATCAGAGCCACACTCACCCCAGGTCAGAGTCACAGAAGCTTAATGTGGCCTTGTGTGCACACCCAGAATCAGGGACCCTGCCTGTGCCACACTGAAACAGAGAACCTGCTGGCATATGCCAAAAATCAAAGGCCTCCAGTGCATGTCAGAAATCAGAGGCTCCCTGTGTCTGTGCCAGAATCGAGTATCAGAGTCTCTGTTGCTTGGTGTGGCCTCACTGCAAGAATCAGGGTCCCTGTGTGTCCATGCGCCAAGAATTGGAGTCACTGGCTCATAGTGTGAATGTACTGGGCATCAAGGATCTCAGTTGCACACAATGAGAAACAGAGTCTAGTCACTGGTGCTCATTGCGGCCTCTTAAATGGAGATTCAGGGTCCTTGATCTGCTTGGCAGACCGGGTTGCACAGTCACACTGTATCAGCAGGAGGTCCACACCTGCCCTGCAGAAAACAGCCTTTTGTGTGTGCCTGCCCTAAATCAAAGTCTGGTAGCTCAGCCGCTCAGTGTGGGTGTGGGGTCTGGTCATGCAGGTGTGCAATCCAAGAAACAAACTCCCCATGTCCATGTACCTAGGCTCAAATTCCACACTGCCCTCTTTTGTGGGCACAGGGTCTCATCATGGGAAACAAACTCCCCGAGTTTGCACATTCAGGATCATATTCAGCCCAGCCTCCCTGCTTGGGTACAGTGTCTGGTCATGGGAAACAAACTCCGCAGGTTGGCATCCCCATGATCAAATTCAGTGCTTTCTCCTCATATGGGCATGAGATCTGATCATGGAGAACAATTTCCCCTAAGTCGTGCACCTAGGCTCAAATTCAGCACAGTCTCCCTGGGCATAGAGCCTGGTCGCTGGAAACAAACTTCCTGTGTCCACACACCAAGGCTCAAATTTAGGTAGAGCTGCTGATGCTGTGTGTGGGCAGAAAGCCTGATTGTGCAACTGGGGTCTGGCAGTTCTTATGCCACTGTGATAGGGCCTGCAGGGCGCGGGACTGGTCTTATGACTCACAGAAATCTGCAGCCAGGGTGCCTGGAGTCTTGGTGTCCCTGGGTTTGCAGCTGTGGTCACAGGTCTTTTATCGGAGTGGCTGTAGTTTACTAGTTTGCTACTGAGACCAGACTGGGTGGTGGCGAGGCTAGGATCCTAGTCTCATGCAGTTCTGTTCTTCAAGACAGCATTGTCTCTGTGCCACCAGTGTCCTCCCCGGAGTGTTTGCGATGGCAGCAGGGTTTTGCCATCTAAGACTGCCTGGATTGGCAGCCCCTTGGAAGACCTGAAGGATCTAACTGTTCCTGTTTCTCTCTCTCTCTCTCTCTCTCTCTCTTTCTCTCTCTCTCTCTCTCTCTCTCTCTCTCTCTCTCTCTCTCTCTCACACACACACACACACACACACACACAAACACACACACACACATGTCCACACACTCCTCTATCGCTCCCTGACTCTCTCCCACCCTCTCCCTTCCTACTTTCTTTCCAGTCGCCATCTTAAAAAAAAACACTATAAATTACATTTTTAAAATGTGTGTATTCCGGTGTCATCCAATAAATTCAAAAAAAAGGGGGAAATCTACATTTAACTTATTTCATAAAAATACAGCTATTATATCAGAGCAATTATTTTCAGAAATATTATTGCTTAGATAAAGCCACATTTTTTTAAAAGTGAGTCAACTTGATAAAAATGTTTAAATGATAGAACAGATAGTTAATGGATATGGCAAAAATAGTAAAGATGGTATATAAATGAGTGATGCTTGGAAAACACTTATGATATGTTTGTTTTCCTTCTAAGTATTCTGAAGAAATGTCCCAGGAATTCTGAAATCAATTTGAATATCATCTATAATAATAAAAGCATAATATGCTCATTAGACCAGACAGCTGAATGACCTTCTAGACGACCTTCTGGACAAACCTGTGGCTGCAAGGACCGAGGCAAGCCACCACAGCTGCGAGGGCCAAGCCCCTTGCATGAATTTTGTGCATCTGGCCTCTAGTTTAAAGATATTTGTAAATAGCTTACACGCTGTAAATAAAATATGTATATGACTAAAAATGCATACATAAAAAAGATTAGATATGCCCAATTTTAACAGACTGGAGACCAATAGTGCATTAACTTGAGCTACTCAGTAGATTTAAATTTTTGTGCAGAACTCAAAATGAACTTCATTTTTCAATAAGTTTAATCAAAAAATACACTGTAATTCACAGTGTGTTGTTATCGAATGAGGGAATAAAAACTATTACCCTTTGCAAATACTTACCTTGTGGGTCAAAATATTGTCATTAATGTGTAACCAAAAGCAAATTACAGACAGGCCATTGGGGCTCAATTTGGTTGGGCGTCATCCCATGTACACCTAATGGTTACCATTTTGATTTGAGGTCAAGGCATATGCCTAGGTTGCAGGCTCTATCCGCAATACAGGGTGTGTAGGAGGCAGATGATTGATGTTTCACTCTCACCTCCTCTCTCTCTCTCTCTCTCTCTCTCTCTCTCTCAAACAAACAAAAAACAAACAAAAAATCCACCTAATTACTGAAATGGACTGATATAACTGCATCATAACTCCTAACTTCCAAATGTTTGTGCTTATCAAAACAGTTGTATATGTATAAACTTTCCTCATAATACATAAGTGTGTGTTTGGGTTAACAAATTATATTAATTAATTACTACTTTTATGTTTTATATATAGAACTTTATTTGAAAAGTTGGCTTCATTCATAAATAGGCTTGAAAACTAAAGGTGGAAATGAAGCAGAAAATTGAAGTACTAAATTTTTCACTATCACAGTGTATTGGGATTTCATGTAAAATGAGAGAGAGGGAGTTCATTCTTAATAATGAGTTAACACTTCCTTTATCAGTCAAAATAGTTAAGGTTATGTTGTAATAACAAATAATCCCAAAATCTCAGTTGTAAACCACTAAGGGTTATTTCTCTCTCATGCTACATGTCCATCCTAACTTGATTGCACCTCTGTTCCATGTTATTTTCACTCCAGGACTCAGGCTTAAAGATCAGCTTCCATATGAAACACTATATATAGCTGACATAGCAGATGAAAAGGGGAACATGGCAAAGCATACACTGTCTGTTATAGCCTCTGCCTGTATGTGACACATGCCATTTTGCTTATATTTCATTGGTCAAACCACATTGCATGACCATGTTTGAGTGTAAAAGGGCAGATATTTGTAATCATTCCACAGTGAGGGACACTGCAAAGGGCACAGAAAAAAAGTAAACAGTGCTACAGTCTACTACCTTTATTATGTGTCAAGCCTTTTTCACTTATGCTTTATAACAATCCTATCAGGAGGCACTATAATTACCCCATTCTGGACATGAAGTAATAGAGGCTCAGAGAGTTTCATGACTTGCTGAAAGTTGCATGATAGTACCCAAATTGTTAATTGGAATCTAACCAGTCTGACTCCAGAGCCTGTGTTCTGACTCCAGAGCACCATCATATAGTGCCTAGGTTGAGTTTCCCACCAAATTCATGGGTACTGTTCTTCAGTCCTAGCCCACAGATGGTATTTTAACTATGTTGTGAAATTACACAAAGGCTGTGACTCCAGAGGAGCCATCAGTATAATTCCATAGCCTATTTAATGTGCTAATATATAAATTCCACAAAAAACAACAGTTCTAGTCATCTTAAAACAAAAGTTAAATGCATTCAAAATAGTGATCATTTATTTCAGCTTTGTTTTTGGAACTAAAAAGATACCTCTCGTATTTATGAAGATTTCTGTCAATCTAATGAATGAAATAAACTTATTATCAAAAAATAGGCCCAGAGACACAGAAGCATGAACAAACTAATCTCAGAGAGAAGGCGGGGGAGGGTGGGTTGGAAGAGATCAACCAATGAACTTGTATGAATGTATGCATAACTGTTGGACACATACAATGGGATGCTGAGAGTCTGGGAGAGGAAGCAGGCTGGAAGAAGTTAATCGGGGGCGGGGAAGAAAGGAGGACCTATGTGATACTTGCAACAATAGAACAATTTTTTAAAAAGATCTCTGACAGCCTTGATATTAAGCATAGCTTGTAATGTAATTTTCACCTTTTCTAGGATATAAATAGCCACCAAAAGTTTGGACTTCTAAACTTGCTTTCAGGGTTTGTCCTAATTTATATTCAAGAAAAAAAGTGACTCCAAAAAAGGATACTCATTGGAAAGACTGACTAAAGGGGGATCTATAGGCCTTAGGGCCAAAGGATCCCTATTCTAGGGAAAAATGCCACTAATGTTGCAGCTTCTGGATACAGCCAAGACCTGAGATTTTGTATAGACACATGAGGCCTCTAGAACCAATGTTAATTAGGAAACAAACAGTTAACTGGCTAAAATGCTGTCAGTGCAGAAGGCAGCTGATGTTCTGAAAATCAGGACCCCTAACAAATTCCTGGATTCATACTGACCAGATTCACAAGTTGAAGGCTATAGCCAAATTCCTATGGATAGATTTCATACCCATGGTAACAATCTCTTGACCTCTCCTACCTTATTTCCTAATACTCATGTCTTTTCCTACAATATTTATAAACTTTTAAGAAGATATGTAAGTAAAAAAAAATCTGCTTTTAATATAAAATCTGCGAAGTATTTCAGTTGAACATACCTTGGCTTTAACTCATTGTGTTTTATTAACAACCCCATGAGGAAGCTACTCATATTAAACTGAATGTTTAAATGAATAAACTAAAACTTACAAAGTTATGGTAATTGTTCATGTTCTCAGAAGGCATACTGTGTCTGTGTCTGTTTCTCTGTATGCCCAGCACCTCACATATACCTGACACATAGCTGATGCTCAGGAAATAGTTGAATAAATGAATAAATAAGCAAGCAATTGTTTTTTTTTACACTATGTGCAAGTCATTGTGCTGCACTCTTACTATGTTCTCACCCATTTCATCCCTTATCATTCAGACTGGGCCACCATCATTGTTTGTCCTTTTCTAAGTCTTACAGTGGAATGACAGTGGAATAAGATGGTTGCTTAGCCAATAAAATTCAAATTCTTTGTTCCCACATTTGCCTTTAGGAAGCAAGCAAAGTAATGCAATTCTAGAGAAGGCAGCTCTTGGAGAAAATGTTTTCCCACCATGTGCCTCATATGTTTCCAAACACAGTCTCCACAGGCCCCATACTCTTTTCTAATGCAATTTGCACTCCCCATCTAAACAAGGCAGTCTAAAAAGGGCACCATTCAATATTAAAATTTTTGGTCTTGATTCCCAGCCATCACTGGAATAAACCACATTTTGGCCTCAGAGAATTTGCATGTTCAAATTCAGTGCTTTCTCCTCATATGGGCGTGAGATCTGATCATGGAGAACAATTCCTGATTCTCTCTGCCATCTCACTTATAAAGGCAGAAAGGGAAGTGAGGTGCCAGGGAGAAGGCATCAGCTTGGCATCTGTGGCATAACCACCTGGAAAATTCCATTCTCTGCAAAATCCACATCTTCTTCCTGTAGGTCCCATGGCTGGAGCCCACATCTAGGGACAGAGGCTACACAGCTGCTCTCCCTTTGGACCCATTCCCTACCCTTATGAAAGACAAAAATGTTCTAATGCTCAGATATCGAAAAAGATTTTTTTTTCTTCTAGCATTTCCTTCCATGAAGACTCAATGTCTTGATGATGAAAAATACTTTTCTTTGTTTGGATTAAATTCTGAACACACTATCTCTTCCTCTGCCATTTGAAAGAGATGGTTTTTGATAAGTTGAGCCTAGAATCAGTGTTATTTGACATGGTCTTCAAATAGGGGAGTTGTTTCCAAATATTTCTTAGCTATGAAACTCTAAAAATGAAACTCAATATAAAATAGACAAAAATATAGCTTGTCTGGATAGAGTAGGGAAAAGGACCTAGACCTCTGACAGTTTTGTCTCACTATATCATCTTTGAAGACTCTCCATGTCTCAAGGGAATGCAGAACACAATTCAAAAGTCACTGCCCTTCACTGTAAGCTCCAAGATGGAGGATTGTGGACCATGTCTGGCTAATACGCCTTTTTACCCACCCCCCAACTCTGTGTTCTAAGCCCACCATATAGCAGGACCATCAAAATTATGTATTGACCAGTGCTTGATGGTAGGCCTTGTTGATTAAGCAACTTTTATATTTTGATAGCTATAGTTCAATGTAATTGGTTTTCTTTGTAATATCTCACAGTAAAGTGTGTGTGTGTGTGTGTGTGTGTGTGTGTGTGTGTGTGTGTTTTGAAGGGAAAGAATTTAAAACTGAGGGTTGAGTGAAGAGTTGAGTGATCAAGTCTTTGATGGTTAATTTGCAACAGTTAGAATATAAAGAGGAGCTGAATTATGAATGGCTCAGCAGGCTGCTGTGTCCTGCAAAATTGCCAGCAAAGCTGGTTGGTTTGTTCCTTCATTTGTTAGGTAATTATCAATTTTATGCCATGTGTCAGGTTAGCTCATAAGGGACAAAGATGCCTAAAACACAGTCCCTGCTCTCAGGTAACTTATGATCTAGTGGAGGAGATTCATATGAAAACAAATCATTGCCAATAGAATAGTGTAAACAACTATAATCATGTTAAAACTCTTACACTGACATATCTTCCGTTCTCTATAGGTCTTGATGCCCTAAGGTTCACCAAATATGTGGGTTTCCTTTCTTCAAAGGAGAGTGGATACTAGCCAGAACAAGTCATTGCTTAGCTCTGTCAGGTTAGATTTATATTTTTAGTCTATAGATGAGTTTTATTTTTTAACATGAGATCCACAGTTAAAAGCATACAAAGAACAAAGTGTATCTTAATTTTTCCTATTCTCTCACTCAAAATTAGCATTTACTTTCATTATGAATATAGATAACACACCATAGTAATAGCCATACCTATGACCCTGTCATCAATAGAAATCACATTTTCATATCACATTAATAATGCTGCAGCTATCTAAAAATATTACTCTTATTATTACTTCAGAATTATTGTGATTATTAAGCCTGACACTAGATCTTATCATTTAATGCATTGATAACAGATATTATTCTATCATAATTTTTATATTTTTATAACAATATTTCAACATAATTGGTTTCCTTTGTAATTCTATGTACTTTATTTTCTCTGTGTAAACATATTACTATGAGAAGTGATTCATAGGCACCATCACATTGCTAAAAGGAGGCCACCAAGTCACAAAATGGTTTTAGAATCTCCATTAGATAATAGTCTTAAGAATGAGGTATTATTAAGGAAAATAATAGTTTTTAAATACCAGAAGATCCCTTTATGTATTCAAAGAAAAACCTGGGTTTTATTACAAGTCATGAGTAAAAAAAGAGGCTAGGGTGTAAAGAAAATTACCACTTGCCTGAGGAGTAAAGAGCACTTCTGAGATTGGATATGTGGAACTGTGAAACAAAAAAGAGAAGAGGAAGTAGTGGACAGACATTAGAGGGCCTACTAGAAATCACCAAAGCAGTTAAGAAGTGTTCATTACCTGGAACAGACTGTGAAGCCCCTTTAGAGAAGACCCGAATTCACCTTGGTGCTGAAACAATCTGGCATCCAAGTGGTAGGACAGCAATAGAGGAAGGAGAATTCAAAGCCCATGGGCCTGATGTGGCACTTCTGTTTCTTCAAAACCTGTGTTTGGCATGCAGAAAATCCAAAATTTGAAGTAGAGAGGACCACTGGGCCAACAGAGGCCTGTGTTTAGAATAAAATGGTTAGAAAATTGGGAGTGGGCAGGCTTTGTAACCACAAAGAAATAGCCATAACTATGAAGTTCAACAACAGTTACAACTAATGAAGTCCTTAATATACCAAAAGGACCTACTTCATTTCAGCAAACATCGGCACAGGAATATAAGGATTATTCCAGACCAGCCATTCCATAACAGATAGAATGAGCATGGATCCAAGTCTCTATTCTCCTTAATCTCACTGCCAAAAGACACTACGTTTTGTAAGAGGAGGAAAATTAAGTGAAAGTATGCAAGACTCAGCATTTATCCAAAGTGGATGATTCTTTTAATTGACACAATGAATTGTGTGTCTGCACTTCCTCCTCAATAGCCAACATGATGTAAACTTCATGTAGTAATTCAATTCTAGAGACTATTTTTGCACATCTGAGTTGCTGCATGTACATTCCAACCCTCCTGTATGTGTTTGGCATGATATAGAAGTCAGTTCAGAGTCAAGAAGAGGACAAAAGGAGAAATGTGGAGGATGTGGGTGGTGAAATAGGTGGGTCAAGAATGGCTGTGCTGAAGAGGGAACACTTGAGTTGTGCCTCGAAAGATGAGTAATTTTTCCAGGAGCACTTCACTTGAAAAATCAACCTTCTTGGTCAAAAAAGTAAACTACACAGTTTGAAGAGTATCAGAAAGGACCTCTAAGGCCCCCCAAACAACTCCCAGAATATCACCATTAACGATCTAATTTTTCTTTCAAATATCTTCTACACTACTGCTTCTCAAACTGTAATGTGTATATGATCACCTGTTAATCTTATTAAGCTACAGATTCTGATGCAGCAGGTTATAGCAGGGACTGAAATACTGTATTTCTAACATGTTCCCATGGATGCTGATATTGCTGGTCCATGGACCACACTTTTGGTAGCAAGACCCTGGGGCTCCAAGATATTCAGTTAACAGCCCAGTGGTTAGAGATGTTTATAGTTACCCTTTTGGGGGACATTAGTGGACAGAGAAGTCTTAACAAAATCATCATCTGGAATGAAGCTAAATCAGGGTTGCTGGAAACAGAGATGGGGCACCAGATGGAAAAGATGAGAGGTTACAAACTCAACCACTTCTGACATCTTTGTTTGCTCAGAGTTAGTTCTATCTTGTTACTGTCTTCTCTAAAGACTTTCTACTTACCGTTGGCTTGCATCCCTGCATCAAAGAGAAGAAATGGCACTCTTGCTGGCACCTTTCATCCTCTCAGCCAAATGCTACCTCAATGCCCTGAAAACCAGGGAGGTGCCTTTTTGGGACAGGCCTTTAAAGCATCTAGTCCTGTGGTTTTCAAACTTTGCTCTGAGGACACTGGAGCTCCTCCAGACCCTTCAGTCACCCTACTGGATTGGTGAAGTGAAAATATGGAGAAAGTATAGAGTAGGTTAGTAGGGCAAGTGACTTATCCATCATAGAAGGAGAAAGCCTCAGTGCCTAAGGAGTTGAGAGTTCCAACTGCTGATTTCTGATTGATACAGAACATCTTGATATGGGCATTTTGAGTCTTCCTTTCTTAACTGTGTTCTGACTAATGCTATGATTCTGGCTCTAATATAGGTTTACCACTGCTTGCCTAAACCTTGTGATTTTTCCTTCTGGAGTCAGGTTAAACTTTCTGTCCTGAGTCTCAACAAATTCTGGAAATAGATACTAGATAACTGCTTAAAACACATTTCAACTCTAGGATTATGCTCTAGTCTTTTCCCTTTAACTATCTGCCCAAATGTCACCTATTCAGAGAAGACTTCTCTGACCATCCCATCTAAAGAAGTACTCCCATATCTTGTCTTGTTTTCTTCATAGAACTTGTAATTTACCTGACTTTATATTATTTGTGTATTGTCTCTCTTTCTACTAGAATGTAAGATCCAGCTCATTATCATTATACTAGAGGCCCAATGCATGAATTTGTGCACCTTGAAAGGAATCGTGGGCCGTGAGGTTGCAGAAGGCACAGGGGCAGGTCGTAGCCCATCCTCCAAGCCCTTAACTGGCCCCTCCTGCTGTGGCCTCCAATCTCCTATCTGCTAGCAGCTCCACTCCTGCTGCTGCTGCTCCCACATGCTGAAGGCGCCAGTCCCATTTGCACCCGCTGACAGTACAGAGCAATTGGGGACAGTGCCAGCAGTGGGTGGGAGTGGCAGTTGCTGTCCTGATCACCCTGCAGGAGCAGGGGGAGGTGGAGAAGCCCTCAGGGGCAATAAGAGCCAGAAGCCACCACTGACACAGCTGATGGCACCAAATGATTGGAACTGGCACCTGGCACTGGCAATGGGTGCGAGTGGGGTTAGCACCAGCAGCAGGTGCAAGTGCTGGGCAGGACCACAGCATGCAGGAGAAAATAATTTTCAGTAACCACCAGAGGCTCGCTCTGATGACAGCAACCAGCACCCCTCCTTGGCCTGGTGCCCCTGCTCACCTGCTCCACCATCCCAGGCAGCCAATGTCTGCCATAATCCACACATGCCCCCTGGTGGTCAGTGCATGTCAGAGTGACTGGTTTTTTGGTGGTTCTGCCACTTGGTTTATTTGCATATTAGTCTTTCATTATATAGGATCATTACCTGTAGAACCTAGAGCATCACCTGGGATGTAATGGGTGCTCAATACATACAGAGTAGGGCAAAAGTATGGTTATAGTTGTGAGTATGCAAAATACATAGTTTATTCTTGTATTCTTAATTAATTATTGCATTATTTTTCATATGAACAACTGTAAGTCTACTTTTGCCCCACCCTATATTTGTTCAATGTATAGAAGGATAGATGGATCAAGTTCACATGGAGCCACAGACTACTTCATTAAATCCATGGAGATTCTCTTTTCACAAGAGAATATATACCATGGTTTTGCATGTTGCCTCAAACATGGTAGTGACTCAGTAATGAACTGAATATAAGAGACAGTAGGCTACTGGGAGGGAGAATTAGCTTAGACTAATGCTTCTTATAATGTAGAGCATTGTGGAAAATTCTCCCACCACCACCCCAGAGTAGAATACTAAAATCAGAATCTTTTTTAAAAAGTACTTTTAACATAACAAATACAGGGTTCAAGTTTAAAGTTTTATTTACAAATTTTTTAAAATTACAAAGAGAAAATAAAAAATTGTATTCATGACACAAAATATAGAAAAGACATGAATTTTTTTCTTTCTTGAAAGGTCAGCATGGACTTTAATGGTTCCCTGGGCACTTCTCTCTTGAAAATTCTGTGATTCCAAGTCTGCACACATCCCATGACATGTGATCTGCTGTACAACATCTAATTCCTAAGGAGTGCCTCTCATGAAAGAAAATTCTGTTCAAATAGTGTTTCCTGTGGTAAAAAATAAATCCATTGAAATTACTAAACCACAACTGAGTTGAGGTCAAAATAGTATTGAATGAGCATTAACAAGAAGAGGGTGCTATGAAACAAAGGCAAATTTTTTCTCCTTTCCCTCTCCCATGGTGATCACATTCCATTTTTCAAGGCAATGGCAGCTATCCAGCAGGCATTTGATTTATGTAAATCTGCAGCAGCTCATAGGTGGAACTTACACAGAAGGGCCTGCAGAAGTCAGATCTTGATGTTCTAATTGAGATTCTGTTCCCAGATGGCTATGGAGAATGTAAAGTACCTCATCTATAATCTGGGTTGCATCCATTAATGTCCAGACCAGCTGCTAGGTGAGGTGTATCAGACAGTGGCAGGTTCTGATATTTTAAAATGACTTTAAAATTAAATAAATAATATCTGCTCATTGAGGAAAATAAATGAGTAGAATATAAATAGCCAGGAGGGCATAAAAGAAAGACCAACAACCCAGGGATAGCTAATAGTAATATATTGATATTCCAGAGGGTTATGGAATATCATGTATAATAAGCACTACACATTTTTAAAACAAAGGATTATAATATACTATTTTACGGCTGAATTTTTTTTCACATAGAAATGCATTGTAGGGATTATTCTTTGTCAAGACATGAAGGCCGAGGAGAATCCAAGATGGCGGCATAGGTAAACAACTACACTGCTGCCTTGCACAACAATTTCAAAACTACAACTAAAAGAACAGACAGCATCCAGAACCACAGGAAAGCTGGCTGAGGGGAAATTCTACAACTAGAAGGAAAGAGAGGGGATCACAGAGACCCAGAGGAGCTGCAAAAAGCTGAGGTACAGAGACGCACAAGTGGAGAGAGCAGGTGCCAGAGTACTTGGCTGGCTTTCTCTGGCGGAAGGGAGACAGAGACTCCCAACTGCATTGAACCCCTTATACTACGACACTAAAGCCCAGGTCCAGCTGAAACTCATATGGGAGGAGTTTGGACTATGAAAAGGGAGAAGTGCATGGAAATTTAGGGGAGTCGCGAAAGAGAAGAAGTCTGGTGGCACGCACAGCACTGCGCACAGAAGACTGACTACTGATTGTGCTACTGGCTTTCACGAGTGGACAGGAGACAGAGCCTCCCAACTGCGTCATTTCTAACTCAACTAAATCCAAGTTTCAAGCGAAACCCTGGGGACTCAGACTCATATGGTCCTGGAGCAAAGGGGAGCCAGAAAGGCAGTGGTCTAGAGGCACTGTGAGAGCCCACGTGCACACAGAGACCACTCCAGCAATTACCAGTCATGTGAGACTCAGGGGCCATGGAGGGCGGGACCGATTGGAAGGCAAGGTGGTCTGTTAAGCCCTGAGACTCCACCCATCCCAAGCTCAACAGAGAGGCTTTTGCAGTTTTGCAAGTCTTGTATCATAAGGCTGAGTCCAACACAGAAGTTCTCCCAGCATAGTGAAAATGCGGAGACAAAGAAAGAGATCACAAACAAAAGAAATGGAGGAAAACTAATGACTGGATATAGAGTTTAAAACCATGGTTATAAGGTTTTTCAAGAATATCCTAGAAAAGATGGATAAATTTAGTGAGATACAAGAGGAGATGAAAAAGGACCAACTAGAGATGGAAAAGGACCAACTAGAGATGAAAAAGGTCCAACTAGAGATGGAAAAGGATGAACTAGAAATTAAACATACACTGACTAGAATTAAAAATATTATACAGAGACCTAACAGCAGAGTAGAGGAAGGCAAGAATCAAGTCAAAAATTTGAAATATAAAGAAGCAGAAAACACTCAACTGGAAAAGCAAGAAGAGAAAAGAATCCAAAAATGTGAAGATAATGTAAGGAGCCTCTGGGACAGCTTCAAGCATACCAACATCAGAATTGTGGGGGTGCCAGAATAAGAGAGAGAGCAAGATACTGAAAACCTATTTAAAGAAATAATGACTGAAATCTTCCCACATCTGGTAAAAGAAATAGACTTACAAGTCCAGGAAGCACACAGAACCCCATATAAAAGGAATCCAAAGAGGACTACACCAAGACACATCATGATTAAAATACCAAGAGCAAAAGACAAAGAGAGAATATTAAAAGCAGCAAGAGAAAAACAGTTAATTACCTACAAGGGAGCACCCATTCGATTGTCAGCTGATTTCTCAACAGAAACGTTGCAGGCCAGAAGGGAGTGGCAAGAAATATTCAACGTGATGAATAGCAAGAACCTACAACCAAGAAAACTCTCTCCAGCAAAGCTATTATTCAGAATTGCAGGGCAGATAAAGAGCTTCACAGATAAGAAAAAGCTAAAGGAGTTTATTAACTCCAAACCAGCATAATATGAAATGCTGAAAGATACTCTTTTAGAAGAGAAAGAAGAAAAAGGTAAAAGATAAAAAAATTATGAACAACAAATACATATCTATCAACAAGTGAATCTAAAAATTAAGTGAATTAAAAATCTGATCAATAGAATAAACTGGTGAATATAATAGAATCAGGAGCACAGAAAGGGAGTGGACTGATAATTCTCATGGGGAAAGGTGTGAGGGGTGTGCACGGAGAGACTGGACAAAAATCATACACCTATGGATGAGGTCAACAGGGGGGAGGTAAGGTAGAGGGAGGTGTGGGAGCCAGATGGAGGGGAGCTATGGGGGGGGGAAGAGAAACAAATGTAATAATCTGAATAATAAAGATTCAATTTTTAAAAAAAGACATGAAGGCCTACTTTATTAATGGATGGTTTCCAGTTTTTTACTATATAAACATGGTTACAGTGAACATACTTATAAAATATAGAATATTTTTTCTTTAAGATAATTATCTAAAAGTGGCATTTTGGAGTATACATTTTAAGATTTATTATATTATGTCTTCCCTGACAACATCTGGTATTACCATACACTAGTAACAGTTATTCCTACTATTATATAAGCAGCAAAAAAATTACTGAGATCTTACTATATTCTAGAAACTGTCCTAAGCATTTTATACTTATTGTCTCATTTAATCTTCCCATAACACTATGTGCTAGGTGCTATGATTCCCATTTTACAGATGGAAAAATCAAGGTAAAGAACTAGCAAGTGGCCTAGTCACTTTATCTATAATATGAAGGTGATAAGACAGAATCTAATTTATTGACACTTTGTGAAATGAAGTGAAAAAATTGTTATAAAACATTTAGAATGTGAGCTATTATCATTAGGCAATGTTATTTAATTGTACAAAGTACAAATTTTGGATTCAAACTTCTCAGATTCAAATATTGGCCTTGAGAGTTTTTAGTTATGTAAACTTGGGCAATTTATTTATCTTCTCTGTGCCTCAGTATCCTCATCTGAGACAATACTACCTATGTCATACTCTTCCCATGAAGTTTCAGTGAGTTAAATTTATGTAAAGTACTTAGAAGAGTATCTGACGCAAAGTAATTCTTTGCTATTAATGCTAATACTAATAATGATAATTAAAGTGCTGTGAGGTCTATTTTTTAAAGGCTTTAAAATATAGGTAAGGATGTGGAGTAACTGGAACCTACATTGCTGATGGGAGTGTAAAATGGTGCAGCCTCTGTGGAAAAACTGTTTGTTAATTCCTCCATGTTTTAAGCATAAAATTACCATCAAACCCAACAATTGCAGTCCTAGGTATATATTCAAAGGAATTGAAAATGCATGTCCAAATAAAACTTATATACAAGTGTTCACAGCAATATTATTCATAATAGGTAAAAATAACCCAAATGTCCATCAGTTGATAAACGGACAAATAAAATATGGTATACCCATACAATGGAATTTTATTTGGCTATAAAACAGAAGAAGTACTGCCCTAGCTGATTTGGATCAGTGGATATAACATTGGCCTGTGGATTGAAAGGTCCTTCATTTGATTCCAATCAAGGGCATATTCTGGGGTTGGAGGAAGCCAATCAATCATTGATATCTCTCTCTCTCTCTCCCTCTCCTTACCTCTCTGAAATCAATTAAAAAAAAACAGATGAAAAAAAAAAAAACAAAAAACAGATGAAGTACTGATACAGTTACACTAGGAGAAAACCTTGAACTTTTTATGCTAAGCAAAAAAAGCCAGTCATGCCAAGACTGGTTTGGCTCAGTGGATAGAACATCGGCCTGCGGACTGAAAGGTCCCAGGTTCAATTCCAGTACCTTGCTTGTGGGCACAACTCCAGTAGGGGAAGGGCAGGAGGTGGCTGATCGATGTTTCTCTCTCATCGATGTTTCTGACTTTCTATCCCTCTCCCTTCCTCTCTGTAAAAAATCAATAAAATATATTAAAAATAAAAATGTATCACTTAAAAAAAAAGAAGCCAGTCACAAAGCATCGTATATTACATAATTCCATTTATTTAAAGTGTCCAACATAGGCAAATCCATAGAGACAGAAAGTAGCTGTTTCTTGGGACTAGAACAGAGAGGGAGAAAAATCAGGAATGGGAAATGACTGCTAATGTTTATATGATTTCTTTTTGAGGTAATGAAACTATTCTAAAATTAGATTGTAATTATGGTTGTGAAGCTATGTAAATATGCTAAAAAAAACATTGGATTACATATTTTAAATGGATGAATTTTATGGTGTCTATATATACCTTAATAAAGTTGCTGTTTTTAGAGGTTTATATACAAAAGAAGGGTAAAGTTTTTTCATATCACTTTGACCATCAGTTTTGGTAAAAAAAAATATATTAATAATAATAATAATAATGGGGTATTTGATTAGATCAATGATTGGTCCCAACCTGACCAATGTTAACCAGATCTCACCATGGCCCTCCATGCTTTTTGTAATCAAGTTATGTTTTGAATCTTATTGCAGCCATAGCAATGCTCATTGTCCTGTGGTCTACCAAATTCAGGATAAATTAATGCTGTAAATTAAACATTATGAAGAACAAGGACTTTGCCTAATTCATTGCATCCACAATACCTACATGGCACATAGTAGGTGCTAAATAAATATATGATGAATGAATAAATTGAGGGATAGATAACAAGCAAATATGAGCTGTCAAAAGGCTTTTAAACCAGGACTTGGATTCCAGTTTGATCTCTACTACTTAGTTGATATGCAGCACTGAGCAAGTCAATTAAATGATCTCAAACTCAATTTCTTATAAAATGGGGAAAATGGCGCCTGCTTCACAGGAAGTAAGTTTTAACTTTTAATAAGTATTAGTTGCCTTCTCTTTTATTCCACCAATTGTAGAAGTCCTGAGATATTGAAGATATCTTTACTGAAAACTAGGTTTGTATTAAGTCCTATGGTAGCAATAAACATGAGCATTGACACTTTCCTAAGAACAAATTTAATGTTGTTATATCTGCTCACAATCATAAAATCTGGCAATGAAATTTGAGCCCATAAAATACCAGAAATGGGAGGGCTATTAATAAGAAATTTTCGAGAGAGAAAAATGGCAGCAGAATAGATGGACGTGTCCTAGGCCTTCTCCATGAGCAGACAGAGAGAACAGCTGAGGGTCACACAGGGAGTGTTTATTGGAGATTTAAGGGATACTATACTCCAGGAGAATGTGGGGGACTGCTGTACGGGGGGGCCCCCTGACCAGGCAGCCTCCACTGCTGCCGGGTTCCCTGCCTGAGCCGCCAGCTTGGACACAGAGACCACGCAATCTTGAAGGGGAAAGTGGATGTTTATGGAAGCCTGTTACAGCTGAAGCACCCAACAAACAGCTCCAAGCCCCAGAACACTGCTTCCCAATCGGTGCACTCAGGTTCAGAGGAGCTCTACACGACACACGGAATGGTGAGATTTCACCTGGGATAAGGTGAGGTCTCTGGTTCCGCAGAACAGAAAGGTGCACAGACTGGGAACTGGACCAGGGGAAATCTGCACCTAGAGAAATCCGTGGATGTTGGGCAGGGCATGATCCCTGAATGTGGAAGGGGGCCCTCAGAGCTGTTAACAGAGAGGATCTATAGAAAGCAACCCATTCTGGACAGCCTGGGAGTTATTAAAGTGTGCTGGCTGCTTGGACAGGAGCTGAGAAAAGGGACTGTGCAGACTTGTGCTCTTTCCTCTTCAGATCCTTGGTTCTGATTGCTAAGCCTAATACAAAGGATCACCCAGTTGGGGGCACCCTGGGAGACTGTAGAGGAAAGGTATTTTTCTGGAGCCTGGGGATCAGAGAGGGGAGTAACCATTGGAGAACCAGCTCTGGGGAAGCCCACTCCCAGAAACTGGTTTTGAGTGCCAAAGGGAAAGCAGAATCTAAGTACAGGCTAGAGAGAACCTATAGTCTCAGAGGTCAATTCTGAAACACTGCCACCCAGAGGCGAACTCACAAATTGACTTTTGTGTAATCACAAAAGAATAAAGAAATTAAGACACACCAGCTTAAAAACTTGTGGAACGCAGGGAACTGGAATATTGTCCCAACTGGGAAACAGGTGTGCAAAAAAGATCACTAGAGGATCACTACTGCAAACTCTATTTTTTTTTTATTTCTTATTTTTTAATCTTTTATTTTTTCATCTTTTACTTAAGAAACTAATTCTTTTTTCTTTTTTCCTCACATGATTTTATCTTTCAATCAGTATTATTACAACTATTATTTTACCTTTTGGGGGGGAAAGTGTCATTTTATTTTCTCTTTATTTTACTTTGGTATTGGATTTCTACATTCTATTTGCATTTTTCCTTTAGCATCATTTTATTCTATCTCAACTCTACCTTTAAGCCTTCACTCTCTTCCTAAATTTTACCCTATTGTTGTCTTATTTCTTTTACCCTTTTTCTACATTAGATTTTTCCTATTCCTTCTTTTTTACCCCCTATTAAAATTTCACCCCAACATATATCAAATTTCCAAGCCCCTGCTCCAAGTCCATAGACACCTCTCTCTTCTCTGTCTTCACTATCCAAAAAAATTATTTTTCTTTCTGTTCTTTTGTTGTTGTTTGTCTGAATGTTGAATATATCGATATTTTTATACATTTTTGTGAGATTGCTTTGCTTATTCTTCTTATTTTTTTAATTGTCTTTGTTTTTTTACTTCTGTTTTCTTTCACCTCTCTTCATATTAGTTGTTTTTTGTCGATTGCATTATTCTCCAGGCATTTGTTGGAATTAGTGCTATTCTATTGTACTTTTCTCCCCAAATATATAATTTTTTCTCCTTCTCGTTCTTACTCTTTCTTTACTCTCTTGTTTTTTTTCTCTTTTACTTTTTTCTCCCTTATCCAAATTTCATTTTGGCACTCCTCTCTCTTTTTTCTTTTTTTTCTTTTTCTTCTTCTTTTCTCTCTTCTTCTTTCTTTCCTATCCCCTAAATTTTCTCCCTCTGGTGATCATCTTTATTTGTGGCTATAACTAATGTGAATACATTTTTGTTCAGTGACTAGTGCATTGTACCTGGCTGTGTTGTTTTTGTGCCTTTAAATTACCAAGAGAAAGAGAGAACTACATAACCAGATACCCAGAGAAGAGAGACCATGGGAACACAAAGAAACAAGCCCACACATGAAAGAAAAGCAGGCATAACCAGAAAAGGAAGTAAACAAAATGGAGGCAAGCAACCTGCCAGATAAAGAGTACAGAGAAATGGTCATAAGGTGGCTGAAAAAAATGGAAGACAAATTCAACAATATGAGCAAAAACCCAAAGGAAATGAAGAAGCAAGAAGAAATGAAAAATGACATCACTGCTGTAAAGAATTCAATAGAAAGCATCAAAAGTAGTCTAGAAGAAGCAGAGGACCACATCAGTGAGCAAGAAGACAGAGTAGGAAAAAATACCCAAGTACAGCAGCTTCTAGAAAAAAATAAAAATAAAAAGCAAAAGGAGAGCCAAAGGGAACTTTGGGATAATACAAAACAAAACAACATCCTCATAATAGGGGTCCCAAAAAGAGTGGAAAAAGAGCTAGGTATAGAAAACTTGTTTGAAAAAATAATGACAAAAAACTTCCCTGATATAGGGAAGAAAAAAACCCACACAAATCCAGAAAGCTCGCAGAGTTCCAAGCAAAATGAACCCCAAAAGACCAACACCAAGGCACATTATAATTAAATTGGCAAACACCAACGACAAAGTAAGAATCTTAAAAGCGGCCAGAGAGAGACAGAAAGTTACCTACAAAGGAACCCCCATCAGACTAATCACTGATTTCTCAACAGAAAGTCATCAGGACTTTGAAATGAAATATATGAAGTCATGCAAAGAAAGGGTCTTAATCCAAGAATATTGTACCCAGCAAGGTGACCAATAAAAATTGAAGGTGAAATCATTAGCTTCTCTGACAAAAAAGGTCTAAGGGAATATATTACCACCAAACCAGCATTGCAAGATATGCTAAAGGGATTGCTGGAAAAGAAAGAAAGAGAGAGAGAGAGAAAGAGAGAGAGGAAAAGAAAAGAAAACAGGAAGTAAAGAAGGAAAACAGGGGTAAAGAATAAAAATGACGACAAATAAGTACCTATCAATAATAACTTGAAATGTAAAATGGATTAAATGCCCCAATCAAAGGACATAGTGTAATGGATTGGATAAGAAAACATGACCCATATATCTGCTGTCTACAAGAAACCTCCCTCAGAAAAAAAGACGCACACAGACTGGGGGTGAAGGGATGGAATATGGCCTTTCAGGCAAATGGAAATGAAAAAAAAACTGGGGCAGAAATACTTATATCTGACAAACTAGATCTCAAAGTGAAGTACATAAGAAGAGATAAGGAAGGCCATTACATAATACTAAAGGGAGCAATCCAACAAGAAGAAATAACTATGGTAAACATATATACATCCAATACAGGAGAACCCAAATACTTAAAAAAAAACTACTGGATGATATCAAGGGACAGATTGACAGAAATACAATCATAGTAGGATACTTTAATACGGACTATTATCATTGGACAAATCCTCTAAACAAAAAAATCAACAAAGAAACATCAATCCTAAATGTCTCACTAGACCAGATGGAATTAATTGACATCTACAGAACATTTCACCACAAAGCCACAAAACATACATTCTTCTCAATTGCACATCGGTCATTTTCAAAGATAGACCATATGTTGGGTCATAGGGAAAGTCTCTTCAAATACAAGAAGATAGAAATCATATCAAGCATCTTCTCAGATCACAGTGGCATAAAATAGAAATCAACTACAATAAAAACAATCCAAAGAAATCAAACACATGGAAACTAAACAGCATGTTATTAAACAATGACTGGGTTACCAGAGAGATCAAGGAAGAAATAAAAAAAAAACACAACATTGTGGTAACAAATGATAATAAAAAAACAGCAATCCAAAATCTATGGAACACAGTGAAAGCAGTCTTGAAAGGGAAGTGCATAGCTCTACAAGCCTACTGCAAAAAAACAAGAAACAATGGTAATAAATTACCTAACCCTATAACTCAAAGAGTTAGAAAGAAAGTAACAAGAAAATCCCAGCCGAGACCAGTTTGGCTCAGTGGATAGAGCATCGCCTGTGGACTGAAAGGTCCCAGGCTCGATTCTGGTCAGGGGCATGTACTTTGCTTGCGGGCACAACTCCAGTAGGGGGCGTGCAGGAGGCAGCTGATCAATGTCTCTCATCGATGTTTCTGACTTTCTATCCCTCTCCCTTCCTCTCTGTAAAAAATCAATAAAACGTATTAAAAAAAGAAAATAAAAGAAAATCCCAGTGAAAGCCAAAGGAAATAGTAAAGATCAGAGCAGAGATAAATGATATAGAGACCTAAGAAACAATACAATAGATCAACAAAACCAAGATCTGGTTCTTTGAGAGGATAAACAAGATTGATGAACCTCTAGCTAGGATCACCAAGAAGCAAAAATGGATGATCCAAATAAACAAAATCAGAAATGAAAGAGGTGAAATAACAACAAACCCTACTGACAAACAAAGGATTGTTAAAAAATACTATGAACAACTCTATTCCAACAAACTGGACAACCTGGAGAAAATGGGGGCATATTTCTAGAAAAATATAACCTTCAAAAACTCAATCAGGAAGAATTTGAACATCTGAATAGACCAATAACTATGGAAGAAATTGAAGCAGTCATCAAAAAGCTTCAAGTAAACAAAAACCCTGGGCCAAAAGCTACACAGGGGTGTTTTATCAAACATTCAAGAAAGAATGAAAAGGTATCCTCCTCAGACTATTCCAAGAAATTCAAGAGGAAGCAATACTTCCAAGCACCTTCTTTGAAGCCAGCATCACCCTTATACCAAAACCAGATAAAGACAACACAATGAAAGAGAATTACAGGCCAATATCCCTCATGAACATAGATGCCAAAATCCTCAACAAAATTCTAGCAAATAGGATCCACCAGTACATCAGAAAGATCATACACCATGACTAAGTCTGCTTTATCCCAGGGATGCAAGGATGGCACAATATTGGCAAATCGAGAAACGTGATACATTACACAAACAAATTGAGAGCTAAAAATCACATAGTCATATCTATTGATGCAGAAAAAACATTTGACAAAATCCAAGACCCTTTTGTGATAAAAAACTCTCAACAAGGTGGAAACAGAATGATCATACCTCAACATAATAAAAGCCATATATAAAAAACCTTTTTAACAATCCTTTGTTTGTCAGCTAAAATCATACTCAATGGGAAAAACTAAAACCATTTCCCCTAAGAACAGGAACAAGACGGGGATACCCACGATCACCAGTCCTGTTCAATATAGTACTGGTGGTATTAGCCATTGCAATTAGACGAGAAGAAGAAATAAAAGGCATTCAAATTGGAAAAGAAGTTGTAAAGCTTTCCTTATTTCCAGAAGACATGATACTGTACATTAAAAACCCAAAACACTCCATCAAAAAACTAATAGACTTAATGAATTTGGCAATGTAGCTGGATACAAAATTAATGCCCAGAAATCTATGTCATTTTTATACACTAATAGTGAACTTGCAGAAAGAAACAATCCCATTTACTATCACACCAAAATAATTAAGATACCTAGGACTAAACTTAACAAAAGAGGTAAAAGACCTATATGCAGAAAACTACAGGACACTGAAAAAAGAGATAGAGGAAGATATAAACAGATGGAAGAACATACCATGCTCATGAATTGGGAGAATCAACATCATTAAAATGTCCATACTACCCAAAGCAATCTATAGATTTAATGCACTTCCCATTAAAATACCAAGGGCATATTTCACAGACCTAGAAAGAACTCTCCAAAGACTCATTTGAAATATAAAAAGACCCTGAATAGCCACAGCAATCCTATGAAAGAAGAATAAAGTAGGTGGGATCTCAATACCAGACCTCAAGCTGTATTACAAAGCCACTGTTCTCAAAACAGCCTGGTACTGCCACAAAAACAGACACATAGACCAATGGAATAGAATAGAGAATCCAGATATTGTCCCAAACCACTATGCTCAATTAATACTTGACAAAAGGGGCATGAACAAACAATGAAGTTAAGACAGTCTCTTCAATCAATGGTGTTGGGAAAATTGGACAGATATATGCAAGAAAATGAAACTAGACCACCAACTTACATCATACTCAAAATAAACTCAAAATGGATACAAGACTTAAACATAAAACGTGAAACCATACAAATACTAGTGGCATCCACAAGCAGCAAAATCTCAGACATTCCGAAGGAACTTCTTCACTGATACTGCTCCAAGGGCAATGGAAGCTAAAGAGAAAATAAACAAATGGGACTACATCAAAATGAAAAGCTTTTTCACAGCAAAAGAAACCAGCAACAAAACAACAAGAAAGCCCACTGTATGGGAGAACATATTTGCAAATGTTATCACTGATAAAGGTTTAATCTCCAATATAGTCAGCAATTTATACAATTTAATGAAAGGAAGATAAATGATCCAATAAAAAAAATGGGCAATGGACCTAAATAGAATATTTTCGAAAGAAGACAGAAGGAAGGCCCAGAGGCACATGAAAACATGCTCAAATTCACTAATTATCTGAGAAATGCAAATCAAAATAACAATGTGGTACCATCTCACACCTGTCAGAATGGCAATCATCAACAAGTCAACAAATGACAAGTGTTGACAAGGATGCAGAGAAAAAGGAACCCTCTTGCACTACTGGTGGGAATGCAGACTGGTGCAGCCACTGTGGACAACAGTTTAGAGTTTCCTCAAAATACTAAAAATGGAACTCCCATTTGACCCCATCATCTCACTCCTAGGAATATATCCTAAGAAACTAGAAACACCAATCAGAAAAGATATATGCTCCCCAATGCTCATAGCAGCACAATTCACAATAGCTAAAATTTTGAAACAGCCTAAATACCCATCAGCAGATGAGTGGATCAGAAAACTATAGTATGTCTACACAATGGAATACTATGCTGCCATAAAAAGAAGGAATTCTTACCATTTCCAGCAACCTGAATGGAACTGGAGAGCATTATGCTAAGTGAAATAAGCCAGTCAATGAAAGAAAAATACCACATGATCTCACTCATTTATGGATAATAAACAACATTATAACCTGACAAACAAAAAAAATAGATACAGATGCAGAAAAGCATCAAACAGACTGTCAAAGCACAGCAGGAAGGTTAGAGAGAGGTGTGGTAGATAAGAGATCAACCGAAGGACTTGTATGCATGCATACAAGCACAACCAATGGACACAAGACACTGGGATTTTAGGGAATGCATGGGAAATAGGGGGAGGGCAATGGGAAGATATGTACACATGTAACACATTAATAAAAAAATAAAAATTAAATAAATTATCTAGTCCAATACCTATACTTGTTAGGGACTCCTCAAATGCCACAACAATTGTGTCCCTTTTGTGGACTCTAGCTTAATAAAAAAAGAGTGGCCAAATGAATAACTGACAAGGTGGATAACATACACCTGGGGGACCATTGTGAGAAATTTCAAGAGTGATTCATTGTTCTCACCCTTGAAAAAATTTCCTATGATATCTGACATCTTAATCACCATGTGTGTATTTATACAGGGTGAAGGAAAGGCCACTGTATTAGAGAGATCCACTAGAAACAAATATTGATCTTCAATCTTCTAAATATATTAGCAAAGCAGAATGTTTTCACCAGAAAAAACTTCCAATATATCTATATAGGATCCTGCTTATACATCAATTCTAAAGACCAAATTTTAGTTTCTTCATTAAACTTTAGGCCTTGCTTTTCCTAAGAAATAACTATCTGAATTTGGCACCCTGGTATACAATGAAAGGTGATGCACAACTAAAATACATAAATTATGTCTTCATTTATTAACATCCTGAATTTAAAAAAGAAATCTGCTGATTTCTTCAGACCATCAAACTTCAGAGGAAAGGCAGAGGAGGGTGAAGAGGGAGGGGTAAGAGATCAACCAAAGGACTTGTATGCATGCATAAAAGCATACCCAATGGACACAGACACTAGGGGATGAGGGCATGTGCTGGGGGGCAGGAGTGGGCAGAGAGAGGTCAATAGGGGAAAAAGGAGATATATGTAATATTTTCAACAGTAAAGAATTTATATTTAAAAACAAATAAAAAACTCCAAAGAAAGATAAATATTACATGACTTCATTCATATGAGGGATATAATGATTAATATAATTTGAGGAACAAGAATAGATCAATCTAGAGACAAATGGTGGGGGAGTGGAGGTTATAGAGCAACTAAAGGACCTGTATGCATGCTATTAGCATAACCAATGACACAAACACTGGGGAGGTGGGGGCTTACCCGGGGTGGGAATGTCTAGGGGGGTCAATTGGGGAAAAAAGAGACATATGTAAAACTTTAGACAATAAAAGAAAAAACAAAAACAAGAAAACAAAAAATACTGCTAACTAATGAAGGAAATAATTGGCTCTATTTAGAAATTAAACAGGATAATTGCTAACTTCTTTCCTGTACTTGAAAACTTCACATGTGATAGATATGTCCATTTATATTGTATGAAAAAAGTATGTGTTACAGATTCTGTCTATTTGTAAAATGCCCAGAAGCATCAAGGGCAATATTGGCAGCTTAAGATGAAAAACAACACTAGGACATAGTAGAGCTTACTAGTTAAGATCAGGCTTGTTTTCAGTCAAGATCAAATGCTAGGCTGATGTAAAAAGTAAATCAACATCCTAGCAACACACACACACACACCCCTCACAAATACACACATTCCAAATATGTAGAAATTCCAGATTTTAAGGTGTAAGTCTATACCTAATTTTGAAAAGAAGAAAGGAAATCTCCAGGTGCCAGAAATAAAGAAAATACCCAAAATGGTGTGAGTACGATTTGAAGACTTGTGGCTCAAAGGAATAAGTGAAGCAGATATAGTACTTAGGATCTAGAATTTTAATGCTTTAAAGAAAATACAAATCTGGGGTTGCAAGTTCTGTGTATGGCAGAGTTAGAACTGGTGTACCTGGAGGAAAAGAAAAGCAGAGAAATAGAAAGGTTATCTTTAAAAAAATCTAATTGCTGGCCGAAGGACAATTATGTGGTCCCTGCCCCAAATCATAGGTGAAAACAAAATAAACCTGAAAAAATCAATGCTCCTTCCTATACAATTTGCCATAAAAAGATCATGGTATTAGAAAACACAAAACAATATGTCAATAGCCACAATAAATGTAAATTAATTGGAAGAGAGACATTCAGATTAAATATATAAAATGCAGCTATGTGTTATCTATAAGACACATACCTAAAGCATCATGAATCAGATATATTAAACAAAAATGGGGCAATGGAAAAAGGCAGAACAAGCAAAATGGAATTTAAGGTGAAAAGCATTAATAAAGGGAAAGAAACACATCAAATAATTATTAACAAATAGCCCTTTGCTAAAAATGGATATATAATTTTCTGCAACTAAACTATAGCTCCAAAATCTGTCAAGTGAAAGTTGACAGATTTAAAATAAGAAATAACCAAATCCATAACCAGAGTGACAGATTTTAACAAATCTTTCAGTAACTGATAGACAACGTAGACAAAAGTTATGATTGAGAGAAGACAAAATAGCGGCAGAATAAATGAATATGTCCCAAGCCTTGTCCCAGAGCAAATAGAATGAGCAGCTGAAACGAATAACATCCAACCCGAATTGGCAAAGGAGACTCAGCTGGTGAGACAGTTTGCAGCCAGGAAGGGCAGAGAATCCCTGGAGAAAGGTGAAATCACGGATCTGGGCAGGAGAGTCTGCCAGACTTCTAAGCCCAGAGGGTCAGAGGGAATCTGCACAGCACAAGCCACGTCTCTGGGGACAGGCACAGCATCTGACTGTAGAAAGAAGATACACAGGACTGCTGGGTGGCAGGGGATTCTAAATCTGGATCCACAGCCACAAAAGGCTGAACCCAGAGGGGTCAGCCTGAAGGGCTGACCAGACTGTGCAGTGCCAGCAGGAGAGGAGCTCCCAGAGGTGCAGGCTTTCTCCTCTTTGTGGCCTGTGCCTTTATTCATTGAACCTAGTTCATAGGTCTTTTGGATACAGACACTTACCTGTGGCTGAGGTGCAGAAGAAGGTGCAGACTTGTGGAATCTGGGGAGAGGATAGGGTCCAGGAGAAGTGGCAGGGAGCCCAGGACCTGGGCAGCCATTTTGTCTTGAAGAGATAGCTCCTCCCTTCAATCTCTAGGCAACCAATATAGCCATACCCAGATTCCACCCTGAATGGTACAAAGGATTAAAAAAAATCTAAATAGTCCCTGAGAGTCCAAAGGGATTAGCCTATTGTAGTCCCAGCAACAGGAAACTGAGAAGCAATACAGTACAGAAGACTGGGATCTTAGGCCAGCCAAATAAATGATACTTCACTTATTTATTTTGTTATTTTGTTATCTCTTTTTCTTCTTCTTTTTTTGTTTTCCTGTTTTTGTTTGTTGCTTTATTTTCTATTTCTTTTCACATTATTTTTTCATCACTCTTTTATTTTAATTTGTTATTTTTATTTTATACCATTTTTGAAATAAATTTTTTGTAAATTTATTATTATTATTTTATTTTCATTCTCTTTCTTCTTATCCACCCATCCCCTTTTTACTTCTATACTGAACTGAGGTCCTCCCCATATTCATCCAATTCTTAACCTTATTTTCTGTAGGTAAGCTCAGTCTCTACAGATTCTGCCCCTACCCTCTTTCCCTCTTTGTGTTTGGTGTTTGTATTTTTTTTCTTTATCTATTGGTTCTGTGGTATATATATATATATATATATATATATTCTTTTTTCCTTCTTTTTCTTTTCTCTCTTATCTTTTTCTCTCTCTTTGATAACATTTGTGCTCTCTTTTATCTCCCCTAATTCTCTTTTCTCAGGTGGTCACTTATAGTGGAGTTATTAGTGACTTGAGTACATTTGTGCTTTGTTCCCTTTGTGTTGTGTCTTGTCGAGGTGAATTTTATCCTGTCTGGCCAGGTGCTAAAGAGCAAGCCACATAACCAGACACGTTGGAGAGGAAACTCCATCCAAAAATGGGTCAATAACACCCAAGACCCAACTACAGAGGCAGGAAGAAGGCGGCAGTGAGGGAGAGAGCATAATTGAGAGAGGGAGCAAAAGAGAAGTGTGTGATCATGTGGTGTGTGTGTGTGTGTGTGTGTGTGTGTGTGTGTGTGTGTGTTTATGTGTGTGTGGCACAGTTATATCCCACAGGACCTTCATAGGCAAGACAACCAGGTGCATCTAACTAGGTAGCCTCTGCTACCACTGTAAACAGTACTGGTAGGCTGGCACATCCTCAGCCTTTTGGAAGGGGAGAGCTGCTGTAACTGGGAACCCAGCCTCAACTCCTTACATATAACACCTGACACTCTAAAGCTACCCCTGCCAGGGACCCGCTGTGTCAGCTGTGGTCCCACAGTCAACGAGTGTCCAGCTAACCTGGGTGCAGGCTTCCGTGAGTTCTGAAGCACGCTACCCTCTGACCAGCCCAACACATTAGCCCAGGGCACTGCAACCATGTGAGCAGCAGACACCTGAGCAGCTGCTCCTGTCCAAGGAGCAGAAGTCCTGCGAGAAGCCTGTCCCAGGCCTAAGAGCACCAACCTCACATGGCAGGCCCCTGTGCAAGGAGCAGCAGCTGTGTGAGCAACCTGCCCATGTCTGAGGAGCAGCAGCTGGTGAGTGGCCCATCCAAATCCAAGAAACAGCAGTCGCACATGCAGCTCACTGCTGCCTGAGGAGCAGCAACCATGCAAGAAACCCATCCCCAATCCAAGGAGCAGTAGCTGCACAGGCAGCCCACACCTGTACAAGGAGCAGCAGACCTGCAAGCAACGTGCCCCTGCCCAATAAGTGACAGCCTCATGAGAAGCCTGCACCATCTAAGGAACAGCAACAGTGTGCAGCCAGCCCCAATCCAAGGAGCAGCAGCCAAGTGAGTAGTCTGCCTCCATTTGTGGATCAGCAGCCACATAAGCAGCCCACCCCCATCCAAGAAGCAGCAGCCTCATGATCAGCTTACCCCCATCGAAGGAACAGCAGCTGTACAAGCAGCCTCCCCCACCAGCCAGAGGAAACACCACTGCTAGAAACAGCACCCCCCATAGAAGCTGCTGCCAACTGAGGAGCAGCCACATCCAATACCACGCAAGAAGCAACCACAGCCTGAGGAGCAACTGCCACCCGAGGACCAGCCCTTTCACAACTCAACATCTAGATCAGTCAGTGAGACTAAAAATGGGTAGACAAAGAAACCAAGGGAAAGCAAAGGGGAATTGCCAGAGCAGCTAAGTGAAACAGAGGCATGCAATATGTCAGAAAAAGAATTCAGACTAAGGGTCGTACAGTTCATAAACTGGAAGGAGGAAAAAATCAACAACTTATGAAAGAATAAAGAAGAAATAAAGAGTGATACAGGTGCAATTAAAAAACACCATGTAAACTTTCAACAGTAGACTAGAGAAGCAGATGGCCAAATTAGTGAATTGGAAAACAGGGAAGCAAAACACAAACAAACTGAACTGCAATTGGAGAAAAAAATTAAGACAGGAGCAGAGCCTAAGAAAGATATGGGACAACATGAAACTAAGCAACATAGGAATAATAGGGATGCCAGAAGAATAGGAAGAGGAACAAGGGTCAGAAAACCTATTTGAAGAAATAATGTCAGAAAACTTTCCTGATGTAGGGGGAAAAAAAGTCACACAAGCACAGAGTCCCAAACAAGAAAAACACAAAAAGACTCACACCAAGACACATCATAAAAATTATGGCAAATGTGCAAGACAAAGGGAGAAAGGGAGAATCTTAAAAGGCTGCAAGAAATAGAAAGTTACATTCAATGGATCTCTGATGAGAATATCAAATGAATTCTCAACATAAAAACATCAAGCCAGAAAAGAATGAAAGGAAATTTACAAAGGGATGCAAAGCAAGGGAGTGAATCCAAGACTACTCTATCCAGCAAGGCTATCATTCAAAATTGAAGGGAAAATAAGGAGCTTCACAGACAAAAAAAACAAAAAACAAACAAACAAAAAAACCCTAAGGGAGTTTTCACCACGAAGCCAGCAATGCAAGAAATAATAAAGTGGTAGAGACCGGTTTGGCTCAGTGGATAGAGCATCGGCCTTTGGACTGAAAGGTCCCAGGTTCAATTCCAGTTGGGGGCATGTACCTTGCTTGTGGGCACAACTCCAATAGGGGGCGTGCAGGAGGCAGCTGATCGATGTCTCTCTCTCTCATTGATGTTTCTGACTTTCTATCCCTCTCCCTTACTCTCTGTAAAAAATCAATAAAATATATTTTAAATTAAAAAAAAAAGAAATAGTAAAGTGACTGGTGTAAAAAGAAGAAATAAAAAGGTAAAAAAGAGCAGAAGCACAAAAAATAAAAATGGCTACAAACAAGAAACTTTCACTAATAACTTTAACTGTAAACAAACTAAATGCTCCAATCAAAAGGCATCAAGTGGCTGAATGGATAAAAAAAACAAACATGACCAACATATATGCTGTCTACAAGAGACACATGTTAGAACAAGGGACTCACACAGACTGAAAGTGAAGGGGTGGAAAAATATCTTTCAGGAAAATGGAAATTTAAAAAAAAGCTGGGGTAGCAATACTTATATCTGACAAAACAGACCCCAAAGTGCAGGCCATACCAAGAGATAAGGAAGTAAAGTACATAATACTAAAGGGATCAATATAACAAGATGATATAACCCTGATAAACATATGTGCACCCAATGCAGGAGCACCCACATGCATAAAAAAATTCATGTAAGATATAAAGGGATAGGTCAGCAATTATACAATCATAGTAGGGGACTTTAAAACACCACTGACAAGAGTAGATAAATCCTCTAGACAAAATTAAGCAAAGAAACAGAAATTCTAAATTACTCACTAGATGAGATGGACTTAATTGACATCTTTAGAAAATTTAACCCCATAACCATGAAATATAAGTTCTTTTCAAGTGCACATTGGACATTTTCTAAAACTAGAACACATATTGGATCATAAGAAAAGTCACCCCAAAATCAAGAAGATTGAAATCATATCAAGCATTTTCTCATTTCACAATGACATAAAATTGTAAACTACAATTTTAAAAAATGCAAAAAATTCAAACTCTTAGAAGCTGAATAGCATTAAACAATGATTGGGTTCCCAAAGAGATCAAGAAAAAATTAAAAACATCCTGGAAACCAATGACAATAAAAACACAACAATCCAAAATCTATGTGAAACAATGAAAGCAGACCTGAGAGGTAAGTTCATAGCTCTACAGGCCTACCTTACAAAACAAGAAAAAATGGTAATAAATCATCTAACTCTACACCTCAAATAATTAGAAAGAGAACAACAAGAAAAGCCCAAAATTAGCAGGAAAAAAAGGAAATAATAAAGATCTGAGCAGAAATGAATGACATAGAAACCAAAATAAAAAAAAAATCAAAGAAACCAAGAGCTGATTCTTTGAAAGGATTAACAAGATTGATGAGCTATTAATGTGGAAGTGGCCCTCAGGCTCAACAAGAAGCAGAGGGAGAGGAGCCAAATAAACAAAATCAGAAATGAAAGAGATGAAATAACAACAGGCCCCACAGAAATACAAAGGATTTTTTAAAAATACTATAGACAACCCTATTCTTTTTATTATTATTATTATTAATGTGTTATATGTATACATATCTTCCCATTGCCCCCCCTCCCAGGCATCCCCTAACCCCCGAGTGTCTTGTGTTCATTGGTTATGCTTATATGCATGCATACAAGTCCTTTGGTTAATATCTTATCTACCCCACCTCTCCTTAAACTTCCTGCTGTAATTTGACAGTCTCTTTGATGCTTTACTGCCTCTGTATCTATCCTTTTGTTCATCAGTTTATAATGTTCTTTATTATCCACAAGTGAGTAAGATCATGTCGTGTTTCTTCGTCATTGAATGCCTTATTTCACTTAGCATAAAGCTCTCAAGTTCCAACCAGGTTGCTGCAAATGGTAAGAATTCCTTCTTTTTTATGGCAGCATAGAATTCCATTGTGTAGATGTACCATAGTTTTCTGATCCATTCATCTTCTGATGGGCACCTAGGCTGTTTCCAAATTGTAGCTATTGTAAATGGAGCTGGAAAAAATGGCGGTGGAGTAGACAGGTGTGTCCAGAGCCTTGTCGCTGAACAGACAGAGAGAACAGCTGAGGGTCGCACTGGAAGTGTTTCTTGGCAAGATAAGAGACAGTTATCCTCCAGGAGAAGGTCGGGGACTGCTGGACGGGGCTCCCCTGACCAGGAAGCCCCCCTGCCATGGGGTTTTTGACTCCCAGAGCCACCACTGCGAACATGGAGATTGCACCATCTTTCAAAGGGAAGTGGATGTCTATGGTGGTCTGAAAAGCTAGCTGCAGCACCCACCAAACAGCCGGGGGACCCAGAACACCACCCTCCAATCAGCACAAACACTGGGACTCAGAGGAGCTCCACATACCACAAGGAAAAGTCAGATTTCGCCTGGGATAAGGTGAGGTCTCTGGTCCTTCAGAACAGAGAGATGCACACACTGTGGGAACTGGACTGGGGAAAGATGCTCCTAGAGAAATCCGCAGATGTGGGGCAGGGCATGATCCCTAAATGTGGAAGGGGCCCTCAGAGCTATTAACAGAGGGGAGCTCTAGAAAACAAACCATTTTGATCTGAGGCAGAAAGACAACCTGGGATTTATTAAAGTGTCCCAGCTGCTTGAACAGGAACGGGGAAGGAGGGATTGCATAGACAACTCTATTCTAACAAACTAGATAACCTGGAGGAAATGGACATAATCCTGGAAAAATATAACTATCCATTAGTCAATCAGGAGGATTCTAAAAATCTCAAAGTAGCAATAACTATGTAAGAAATTGAAGCAATCATCAAAATGCTTCCAGCAAACAAAAGCCTGGTGCCAGACAGCTTCACAGGGGAGTTTTATCAAACATTCAAGAAAGAATTAAAACCTATCCTTCTCAGACTATTCCAAAAAATACAAGAGGAAGAAAAACTTACAAGATCATTCTATGAAGCCAGCATCACCCTAATACCAAAATCAGATAAAGACAACACAATGAAAGAGAATTACAGGCCAATATCTCTCATGAACATAGGTGCCAAAATCCTCAACAAAATTCTAGCAAACCAGATCCAGCAGTACATCAGAAAGATCATACACCATGACCAAATAGAATTTATTCCAGGAATGCAAGGATGGTACAATATCCACAAATCAATAAATGTGATACATCACATAAACAAATTGAAAGATAAAACTCACATAGTCATATCAATTGATGAAGAAAAAGCATTTGACAAAATCAAACACCCTTTCATTATAAAAACTCTCAGCAAGGTGGGAATAGAAAGATCATACCTCAACATCGTAAAAGCCATATATGATAAACCCACAGATAACATCATACTCAATGAGCAAAAATGAAAACTATTTCCCCTAAGAACAGCAACAAGACAGAGATGCCCACTCTCACCACTCCTGTTCAACATAGTACTGGTTGTGTTAGGCATTGCAATTAGATAAGAAGAAGAAATAAAAGGCATCCAAATTGGAAAAGAAGAAGTAAAGCAGTCCTTATATGTGGATGACATAATATTGTATATAAAAAACCCGAAGGAGTCCATCAAAAAACCAGCCGAAACCGGTTTGGCTCAGTGGATAGAGCGTCAGCCTGTGGACTGAAAGTTCCCAGGTTTGATTCTGGTCAAGGGCATGTACCTTGGTTTCAGGAACATCCCCAGTAGGGGGCGTGCAAGAGGCAGCTGATCGATGTCTCTCTCTCATCGATGTTTCTAACTCTCTGTCACTCTCCCTTCCTCTCTGTAAAAAATCAATAAAATAAAATAAAAATAAAGAAATAAAAAAAACCAATCGACTTAATAAATGAATTCAGCAATGTAGCAGGATACAAAATTAATGCCAAGCAATCTATGGCATTTTTATACACCAATAGTGAACTTACAGAAAGAAAGACAAAAAAAAAAGCAATCCCATTTACCATCGCACCAAAAAAAATTAAGATACCTAGGACTAAACTTAACTAAGGTGGTAAAAGACCTATAAGTGGAAAACTACAGGACACTGAAAAAAAGATAGAGGAAGATGTAAACAGATGGAAGAACATACCATGTTCATAGTTTGGAAGAATCAACATCATTTATATGTCCATACTACCCAAAGCAATCTATAAATTCAATGCACTCCTCATTAAAATACCAAGGGCATATTTCATACACCTAGAAATAACTTTCCAAAGATTCATCTGGAACAAAAAAGACCCCAAGTAGCCACAGCAATCCTGAGAAAGAAGAATAAAGTAGTTGGGATCTCAATACCAGATTTCAAGCTGTATTACAAAGCCACAGAAAGGCACAAAAACAAACATAGGCCAATGGAATAGAACAGAAAATCCAGATATCCACCCAAACCACTATGCTCAATTAATATTTGACAAAGGAGGCATGAACATACAATGGAGTCAAGACAGTCTCTTCAATAAATGGTTTTGGGAAAATTGGACAGATACATGCAAAAAAAATGAAACTAGACCAACAACTTACACCATATACAAAAATAAACTCCAAATGGATATAGGACTTAAACATAAGATGGGAAATCATAAAAATATTAGAGGAATGCACAGGAAGCAAAATCTCAGACATATGCCAAAATAACTTCTTCACTGATACTGCTCATAGGGCAATGGAAACTAAAGAGAAAATAAACAAATGGGACTACATCAAAATGCAAAGCTTTTATGCAGAAAAAGAAACCATCAACAAAACAACAAGAAAGCCCACTGTATGGAAGAACATATTTGCAAATGTTAGCACTGATAATAATCTCCAACATCTCCTGGAACAACTTAATAAGAAGATGATAAATGATGCAATTAAAAAATGGGCAATGGACCTAAATAGAATCTTTTTGAAAGAAGACAGAAGGAAGGCCAAGAGACACATGAAAACATGCTCAAAGTCACTAATTATCTGAGAAATGCAAATCAGAACAACAATGCGGTACAATCTCACACCTGTCAGAATCACAATTATCAACAAATCAACAAACAACAAGTGTTGGCGAGGATGTGGAGAAAAAAGAGCCCTTGTACACTGCTGGTGGAGGATGGTAAGGAGTTTCCTCAAAAACTAAAAATGGAGCTCCCATTTGACCCAGCAATCCCACTCTTAGGAATTTATCCTAAGAAACTAGAAACACCAATCAGAAAGTATATATGCACCCCTCTTTTCATAGCAATACAATTCACAATAGCTAAGAGTTGGAAACAGCCTAGGTGCCTATCAGCAGATGACTGGATCAGAAAACTATGGTACATCTACACAATGGAATACTATGCTGCCATAAAAAGAAGGAATTCTTACTGTTTGCAACAACCTGAATGGAACTGGAGAGCATTATGCTAAATGAAATAAGCCAGTCAATGAAAGAAAAATGCCACATGACTTCACTTATTTGTGGATAATAAAGAATATTATAAACTGATGAACAAAAAGTTAGGTAAAGAGGCAGTGAAGCATAGAAGACACTTTCAAATTACAATGGGAAGTTTAGGAAGAGGTGGGATAGAGAAGAGATCAACCGAAGGACTTGTATGCATGCATATTAGTATAACCAATGGACACAAGGAGTTAGGGCATGCATGGGAGTGGTGGGGCAATGAAAAGATATGTACACATGTAATACATTAATAAAAACTATATACAAAAGAGTTGTCAAAAAGATTCATAAATGTTAGCTTTTTTAATTAAAATTTTGAGATAATTCTAGATTTGCATGCAGTTATAAGAAATAATGCAGAGAGATCCCACTTACCATTTACCCAGCTTTCCCCAATGTTAACATCTTCAAAAATTATAGCACAAACTCACAAGTAAGATATCAATATTTATATAACCAGCCAATATTTTTCATATATCCCCTCAGTTATGTGTATGTAGGAGCACTAAGTTCTATACAATTTTAGAGCATGTTTAGGGGTTTGTGTCTCTATAACCACAGTCAAGATACTGCAACATTACAAGGATCCCTCTAGTTATCCATTTATAACTATACATATTAACAGCCCTCACCCCTTTTCCATAACCCACAGAAACCTCTAATATGTCATCTATTAGTAAAACTTGTTATATAAAGTATTAAATAAATAAAATCATACAGCATTAATTTTTGGGGTTGGGTTTTTTTTATTCAGCATAATACCCTGGAGATTCATCCAAGTTGTTGCATGTATCAATAGTTTATTTCTTTATATTCCTGAATAGTATTTCATGGCATGGATGGATGTTCCAAAGTTTATTTAACAGTTCTACTACTTAAAGGCCTCTGAGATCATTTCAATTTTTTTAATATATTTTATTGATTTTTCACAGAGAGGAAGGGAGAGGAATAGAAAGTCAGAAACATCGATGAGAGAGAGACATCAATCAGCCGCCTCCTGCACACCCCACACTGGAGATGTGCCCGCAAGCAAGGTACATGCCCCTGACAGGAATCGAACCTGGGACCTTTCAGTCCGCAGGCCGACGCTCTAGCCACTGAGCCAGACCGGTCTCTGCTCATTTCAATTTTTGCCTATTAAAAACAAATCTGCTAATAAACATTCATGAACAAGTTTTAATGATAACATAAGTTTTCATATATCTGGGATAAATGCCCAATAAATAGTGTACTTGCTTGATCAGTGGTAATTGTCTGGTTTCATAAGAAATTGCCAAACTGTTTTTCAGACTGTGTACCATTTTACATTCTCACCATGAAATTATGAGCGATCCCTTTTTCTACATCCTCATTAGCATTTGTTTTAGACTACTTTTCATTTTAGCCATTCTTATATGTTTTTGAAGTGATATCTCATTATGGTTTTAATTTGCTTTTCCATGATTGTTAATGATGTTGAACATCTTATAATTTGCTTAGTTGATAGCTGTATTTCTTTTTTGGTGAAACGTTTCCTCATGCCTTTTGCCCATTTTCTAATTGGATTGTCTGTTGATTGTCTTTTCATTATCTTTTTATGTACTTTAACAAAACAAAAACTTTTAATTTTGATGATGTCCAATTTATCAATTTTCCTTTTTTTATGGATTGTGATTTATGGATTATGTCACACATAACAATTCTTTGCCTAGCCTTAGATCGTAGAGATTTTCCTATTTTTATCTTAATTTTTTGGTTTGCATCTATAATTACAATTAATTTTGAGTTAATTATTGCCTTTATTTTATTTTTATCACCATTTATTCCATCTATTCTGCCTCCACCCACATTCTTTCCCGCCTCCGTTGCTATCACCACACTATTTTCTGTGTCCATAACTTCTCTCCCTTTTTTATTTTTTTTGCTCAATCCTTCCTCAGATAATTTTTCCTCCCAGATAATTAAATTAAACATTATTCCCTGTTGTTAAGTTTTCAAATAAACAACCCCAGGGTTATTTATCTCTAATCTTCTTATTACTATACGACAGATAAGATAGACATTTGACACAAATACTTTGGGAGCAGAATTTATAGTATTATTAGATCTCATTTTTTTGTTAATCCAAATAAACATTTCCTCTTTTAAAGGAAAAAAGTATCTGGGGGGCCAACTTTAAAAAAAATCATTTCTCTCTC
>JAAGEH010000031.1:7814992-7857397 GCA_011751065.1 Lasiurus cinereus
CTCTCTCTCTCTCTCTCTCTCTCTCTCTCTCTCTCTCTCTCTCTCTCCTTTAACCCCTTACCCCCTGAATCTGTGGTATCTTTTTCTCCACAGGTTCTGCTCTCCATAACTCAGTGTTGTTATGTTGTTGTTGTTTTTTAATTTTCAAATAGAAATTCAAAGAAAGGCATATATTCCAACTTCTCTAGTTCTTATTTCTCAAAAATCTCTCTAATGACTGTGCCCTGTGCTATGTTGTGCAGTACTCAAGTTTTGTATTTACCTTCCTACTTCTCAAAAGTTATAACCTCCCCCCCAAAAAAAGCTATAACCCCCACCAATACATGGCAAGTGGCCAGTTTACTCTCAATGTATCATAGAATGGGGGTCATTTACTGGCTTTTCCTTCCAGTGGATCCAAAGCCTGAGATATTTCCTTTACTTGGTTTCCTGGTCCCTCTTGAGCTATCTTCTCAGTTTTCACCTCTGTATCTGAGGGCCTCAGTCAATTGAACAAGCTCTTGTAAGTTTTTCTAAAGCACAATTGTCTGTGATCCAAATTCTGTGGAGGTGGTAGAACTCCTCTCTGTAAAAAACAATTGGATCAGGCCATGTATCCATTGAGTATTAGTAAAGTGAACAACTGTCTTCTAGAAACTAATAATCACCTCTCCTAGTTACTCATTGTGTCCAACCTTTAAATCTCTTTATCTCTCAATCACAAAGACATGATAGAGGAAAAAAGTATGAAAAAAGGGAGGCACATTGACTGTCATTTTCTTAGAGATGGAAATAACAGCAAGGATGGCAAAGAGGAATGGGAAGAGATCATAGAGGTACCTGCAAGAGGTAGGTGAAGAATTACCTTGCAACAAAAGGAAAAGCTTAGGGTAGGAAACCTGAGGCTTCTCAAAGTATATTGTGGCCATATTATAAAGATACTCCAGGATCACCCTAACCCAGTGGTCAGCAAACTACGGCTGGCGAGCCGCATGCAGCTCGCAAGCTGCGGTTTGCCGCTCTGTTGACTAATGAGTTTGCCGACCGTGCCTTAGGGAAAAACACTTAAACATTTTAATAACATACTAATGTCTTTAACCTGAAGTCAAAACTGGTACTGGCACAAGTACCAATGGTCGGCAAACTCATTAGTCAACAGAGCAGCAAACTGCAGTGGATCGTGAGCTGCAATTTGCCAACCACTGCCCTAGGCAGACTCTAATTCCAAATCTGGTACTCTCTTTGACCAAATGCTATTGCCTACCATGTTCAGATGATTCTTAATAACTATTTAGAAGTATTTGTGTATACTGGCCATCCTACTAGTATATGCACTGATTCTATTTTTACCTCAGAGAAGAGATCCCTATGAAGTAGCAATGTGTGGACTTTTAGCTGATAAGACATTCTGTAAGATAAGAACATATTTTCTCATTACTCAATGTCCCCACTATGGTTCCAGAAATGTTATCTCTAAGTAACAAAATATACTGATTGCCTGAACCACAATGGCTCTTTTGAACAGAGCTGGACTGAGATGAATTAGACTAGGCTAGAGCAGAGATGAGCATTATATGTCGTATTCTTAATACTAATATTGGCTGGGGTATTAGCATCTCCTCCATTCCCTTCATCTCCATTCCTCCAATTATAATAGAACACTACATAATTAAACACATTTGGATATGGCAATAAAAGAGCTATATCCAAATTACTTGCAGAAATTAAGTGCATGCTTGTGGGAAAGGGGAGGGAAAGAAGAGGGAATAAGACAGGTCATCACATAGGAAGAGGATCAGGGCTTCAGAAGTTGTCTTTGGCTAGACAGGAATTAACATCTAGGTTCTAAGAAATCTGAAGAGCAGATAGATATGGTGATTGAATAAGGTTGGACCAAAAACCAAGTCAGAAGGATCATCTGGATCAGGAGCTATCGCCTAGATAATTTGTCTTTAGGAGGTAAATTATACCAAAAGTTCTGGACAGAAATATCCTCTAGATATAACAACCCCAATAATGACCAGCCCAACATTTATTGAGCTTCTGCTATATGCCCATGCTTGATTGGGGTACTAAGATACTATATCATGAAGTCACAATTCATTAGTGGAATTTCAATCATAAATCAACTAGAGGCCCAGTGCATGAATTTGTCCACCAGTGGGGTCCCTCAGCTTGGCCTGTGGGATTGGGCCAAAACCAGCTCTCTGACATCCTCTGAGGGGTCCCGGATTGCAAGAGGGCTCAGGCCAGGCCAAGGGACCCCACCAGTGCACAACCTCCTGGGACACGGGAGGTTGGCTAGCAGAGGCAGGACTTGGGAGGGTTCCAGGGCATGTCAGGCTCATCTTGCTCAGTCCTGGTTGGCTAGACCCCAGCAGCAAGCTAACCTACTGGTCGGAGAGTCTGCCCCTGGTGGTCAGTGCAAGTCATAGTGAGCAGTTGAGCAGCCTTAGCATATCATTAGCATATTATGCTTTCATTGGTTGAATGGCCGACTGGACAACTGGACACTTAACATATTAGGCTTTTATTATATAGGATGTAGTCACTGTTTTCCAGTAACTGTGCTTATTTCTGGGGATTCAGCAGTGAATAAAGCAGTGTAGCCTCTGAAGACAGGTATAATTTTACCAAATCAGTTACCTCTTCTTTCCATGCACATAACTAGACTATATTTCCCAGCTTCCCTTATAATTAATTGTGATTATGTGATTTTAGTTCTAGCAAACAAAAAGAGAACAGAAGTGATGTGCATTACTTAACACCATGGTTGGCAAACTGTGGGTGGCTCTTTGGCCCCTTGAGTGTAGCTCTTCCAAAAAATACCACGGCCTGGGCAGGTTTGTTTTTGAAGAAGTGGCATTAGAAGAAGTTTAAGTTTAAAAAATTTGGCTCTCAAAAGAAATTTCAATTGTTGTACTGTTGATATTTGGCTCTGTTGACTAATGAGTTTACCGACCACTGACTTAACAAACCTGGGCCATAAAAACCACTTAAGGATCTTATCTCTCTTCTACCATTAATGGGCTGCATAAGAATTCTCTAGAGGATATTAGAAACCACATGGTAATGATGCTTATGATTTTTATCATCCTGAATGATGGGTCATCCTAAAGTGATGGGTGGGTACTGAATGACTTCATGAAACAGAATACATAACACTAGCACCTACTCTGCCATCATCAACTGGACTTAATGCGATTGAAAAATAGCTACTACTTTGTTAAACCATTAATATTAATATTTGGAGATTTATCTCATACAAAGCTAACATTATATCAATATCTAAATCAGTGGCCCTAGCCTTAATGGATCTAGGAGTCTAGTACATATACAATTGAGAAGTGCCCAGAGTCCTACAGAAAGATTGAGGAAGGAGTGGCCTACATGGTCTATAGCAATAGCAGAAGATTTTATGTAGACTGTAACATTTGAGATTAATTTTGAAGGGGAAAAAATTCCCCACAAAAGACAGTGAAAAGGCCCTAAAATGGAAAGGGCCCTAAAATGTGAGCACTTAAGGAGAGTATAGTGTAACAGGAAAAGACAACAGGGATGGGGGAGCTTCAAACCCTCTGGGGGTTCAAGCATATAAATAAGTAAAATTGCCAGGCTACTATATGGACATATACCTGTGTGATCCCAGGCATCAGTATATTTGAAACATGTGGAGTTTGGAGTGGTCCAGCATGAGACAATCTTCTTCATGACCACAATCCAAGCCAATTCCCAGACAAGAAGACAAGGGGCCAAAAAATAAAGGTTGTGGCCTCCCTTCTCACTGTTGATAACTCTTATTTCCCTGACTCTTATGCTGCACTCATTCTTCAACATTCTTACTTCTACTCACTGGAGAAGCCCAATGAGTGGTTTTGCCCTTACCTCTCCTATTCACAGGAGATGCTCTTCTGAACAATAATCCACAGTCTGTATTCTACAGCTGCAGCCAATGGACACCTTCCAGGAGGCAAGAAACCGGGAACCAGAAGTCAAAGGGAAAGAGTAGCCACCTGTATGTTTTGTTATGTATGATTAATATCAGATGAATATTCCAATGCTTCATATGTTCCTAGACAGCTTTCCAACATCCTGCAATTAGCCTTAAATAGATTCGCTCCACTCAGGAAGGTAGAATGAGAGTGACTCTAATCTGCAGGTATAGACAAACAAGTAAAACCATAGACTGAACTGAGATGGACCTTTGAGATCACTCAAATTCAAAGGCCTTTTGTAACAGATGAGACAACTGAGGTTCAAGAAGGGGTCATGGCTTGCCTTACACCACAGCGTGAGTCAGCAGCACAAACAGAACCTCTAGGTCTCAACTCCCAGCTCAGTGCTCTTTCCACTCTATTTAACAAACATCTAGACCAGTTAAAAAACATGCTGAAAGTTCCTGATGAAGAAAATAGTGGGTAGTTCCAAGACAAGGAGGTTTAACATTTGGGCAAAACATTATAGCTACAAGTCAGTCACATATTTTTCTTGTATGGTCTTTCCATTGGATTATATGTGTCTGGAAACAACAGGCAGAATAAAAATTAATTTGAATCTGTGCCTGGTTCACTTTGTAGAAGAAAGAAATAGTCACCTCTGTGATCTGATATGAAGGGCCTGAGGAGGCTTTTCTGCCTCCAGATGACCTTGTTCATCAGCCTGCTTATTTTAGGTAAATATTATCTTTCCTGGAAGTTGCCTTTTTAAAAGGCCTAGAGAGAAAACACTGAAGACTATTTCCAGCCACTGAAATTGTGGAGTAAATTAGGTATATACTTTATTTCAGTACTTCTATCCATTTACATTGAGGAAAGCAGCAAATTATGTAAGCTAGAGGCCTGATCATGGGATACTCTTATTTCCTTAGGACTCTCCTGTCTATCTAAAAAAAAGTACCTTGCTTTCGAGATTAATTGCAGTAAGAAAATGGGCCAGAGAACTGGATAGGCCTAGAAACTGAGACTTTTTCATACTGCAAGCTCCAGGGAACTCTGTTATGTGCACACTTGATTCCTAATCATTGCCATCCAAAGGTCTCACTGGTAATACCCTTGAATTCTCCAAACGTTGACTACTGTCTTCTTCTCTTACTGTACCTGAATTCACAGCAATCACTCCTGCTCTGGGTCTCTGACATTCGATATAGTGGGTGACAAGCTATGAAGCTCTTTCCCTGTACCTTGTAACGCAGGTAAAACAGAGTCTTATCCTCTTCATTTTACAAGTGGGAAACCTGTAGCCCAAAGGAATTAAGTGACTAGCCCAACGTCACAATAGCAATAAAGGTAATTGTCATGTCAAACTGGAACCCCAGTACTTTCTTTCCAAATCCTATCTTCTTTCTCCACTGGTATTTCCCAAATGTTCTCCAGAGAGCACAACTTCTTTGAGAATTGCATTGGTAAAATGAGGGGTTCCATGATGTAATAAGCATTTAATTCCTTTTCTACTACTTTTTGTGATGATACACTAAATATATCAGCATGTTAGAAGCTCTGAGATGTAATTTGTATAATCCAGAGTTTCCAAAAGGTATTTATTAATAATAAGAGTTCACATTAATTGGCTACCTATTCTGGCAGGCCCCATGCTAAGCTTTGTACATGCAGTTGCTTATTTTACCCACCACACATTCTTATGATCTTTTCCCTGTGCTTATCCCTATTTCACCAATGATGAACCAAGGTCCAGAGAGATAAGGTGACTTGCCCAAGCCCATACAATAGGAAAATGGCCACAAAGGTTCTTAACCCAACCATCTGAGTCTATACAATATTTGGCCACAAAAAAATTCTGCCCATAAACCCTCTTTATATCCCATAGGACTAGTTTCTTGCAGAATTAATTTTGGAAATGTGGTTCCCCATTCAACAATCTCTTAACAATAAACTTGTTTGTTCTTACTGCCTCATTTCTCAACACTCAGAATCAACCAGAAAATGGTGTTACTTTCATCCACTGAGTAAAGATCCTACATTCAAATAAGATAGATATTTGGCTATGGAGGGAGAGAGAAAGGTATACAATGCATGAGCACTGTATCAGGAAGGCAACCATAGACCGGGCCCTGAAAGATGAGATAGAAGACATTATTGACCAAAGAGTTTTGCTCTACATGTTCAAAGACAGGATCATAACAGAATTTTCAATTGAATCAATTAAACTAATTTTCTTTCTACTCAGGGGGTCAACTAGAGTAATATATGTATATACCCTGGTGGGTGGGGGTGGGCACTGCTGTTGATCATAATGCCAGATAAATAGACTAAGGTGGATCAGTAAAACTAAAAGCAACAATGGAAACCACTGGGCATGCACACACACGTATACACATGTGCATACATGGAGATGCAGAGTACAAAAAATACTGACTAATGAGGTCAATTCAGTCAGATAGCCAGTCAATTTAATGGAGTAGGGATAAAATGAATTAAAAGGAGATGATTGCTTGACTAAACTAGTCAGTCAATTCAATCTAGTTTTTCAGTCAGTAGAAAAGCTCCAATAGACACAACTCAGTTGTCTTTGGGGATATAAAGAACAGTAATGTGGCACAGAACCCAGGGAAAGAGAAGTGAATTGCAACACAAAGAATTTAGGTTAAATGTAAGAGAAGGTGTTTTTGTTGTTGTTATTGTTTACAATAAAGACATATCAAAATGGTTCTTTTGAAAGTTTTCAGTAGAGAAACAAACTGGGAAAAATATTTGCAATACATAGAACAGACTAAGAGTTGATAGCACTAATATTTTAAAGGCTCCTACAATTTGATATGAAAAAGACAACCCATGCAATAGAAAAACAGCATAGATTATGAATAGGTGAATCATAGCAGTAAATATTTACCTGCTAACTCAGAATCACAGCAGAATGCAAATGGAAAAGCCATATATGATAGTACAAAACATTCAAACTCACTGGCAATCAGAGAAATATATAGTAATGTAACAAGAAAATACTTTTTAACCTTTAGATTTCAAAATAAAAATTTTAAAGGTTGTTTGTACCCTCATATATTGCTGGTGGGAATATGAACTGTTTCAACTTTTTAAATTCTGACAGTAGTTATAAAAATCTTAAATAGGCATACCCTTGGACTCAGCATTGTTGCTGTAGTGAATATATTCTGTAGAAGTATATATAGGATGTAAAGCACCATTATATATAATGGCACAAAAATGAAAACAACATAATATCCATCACTAAATTAAGGTACATCCACTTAACAGACTATTTTGCAGGTATTTTTCAATGAATTAGACTTATCACTGACCCAGAAGAGTGTCCATGACATATTGGTAAGTAAAAATAGGTTATAAAATGGTGTATATAGTGTGGTCTCATTTTTTAAAACAAAAAAAGGGGTAAGGGCTATGTGTTTCTGTTTGTTTGTACATAGAGAAAAGTATGGAAATACACACATCAAGCTGATAAATGTTATTACATTTGAAGGATAGAATTGGAGGAGGAAGATGAGAAATAGCTATTTTTTTCTTCATATACTGCTTTATTTTTTGTTACATGTTGAAGTAGGAAATATTAACATTTTTACTTAATACTAGTGGCTCGGTGCTTGAAATTCTTGCATGAGTGGGAGCAGCCCCTCAGCTCAGCCAGCACCCTCTCGCAATCCAGGACCACTGGCTCATAACTGCTCACCTGCCTGACTGCCTAATCGCCCTTAACCACTCGGCTTAGTGGCCTGCAACCCTCAACTGCCCCCACCAGCCTCTTCACCCCCTACTGCTCCCCCTTGCCAGCCTGCTCACCCCAGCTGCCCCCACCAACCTTCTTGCCCCCAGCTGCCCCCCCACCATCCTGCTTGCCCCAAACTGCCCCCCCGCCAGCCTGCTCATCTCCAACTGCCCCCCCTGCCTGCCTGCCCACCCTGCCAGGGCTCTGGGATTAATGGCAGAGCAGAGGCAGGCATCCCTGCCCTGGGCTGGGCTCTGCCATTAATCCCCACCCACATGGAGGCCCTGCCTGCCTTGCAATCAATTGCTGGCCACAGGGAGACCCTACCTGCCCTACCCACCGTACCAGGGCTCTATGATCAATGCTGCACAAAAGGAGGCCCTGCCCACCCAGCTGGGGCTCTGCGATGAGCTCTCCCACCCTTGCCTGTTTGCCTTGATCCTCCCAGAAATGACTTTGTCTAGAAGGAGGTCCAGAAGATTTTCTATAAGGTCACCTAGTCTAATTAGCATATTATCCTTTTATTAGTATAGACTAGAGCCCCAGTGCATGAATCCGTGCATGGGTGGGGTCCCTCAGCCTGGTCAATGATTGGGGCCAATCAGGGCCATCTTTCCCAGTCTAGGAAGAAGGACCATGGAGGTAGGCTATAGGAAAGCACTGACCACCAGAAGGCAGCTTTTGCATTAAGTGTCTGCCTCCTGCTGGTCAGTGCACTTCACAGTGACTGGTCAATGGGTATTAATGGTCACTTAGACTTTTATATATATAGATAGAGGGAATACCACCCTGTTAGCTAACAAAAATTAAAGTAAAAATACTTAAAGGCATTTCCCCTTTAAAAATACTTTATCCCAATACCACAAAATATATTAGGAAACAACAGATGGCACTTTCTCATTCTTAGAACCATTATGTGCAAACATAAGAGAAATAATACTTTCTCCCCACTGACTAGAATATCTGTCACAGTGGAAGCTGGGCTATTGGGAAATGATAGTGTGGTCTTCAGGGTTAAAGGCCAGTGCTGATGACCAGGGTCATAGGACAAAATGTATATTCATTGCATATGGTGTATGACTACAATTGAAATATAAAAAATCTAATTATTTTGTGTCTTATAAATCAATTATAAAACCAATAGAGGTCCAGTGCATGAAATTCATGCACAGTGGAGAGGTGTCCCTCAGCCCAGCCTGCACTGTCTCCAATCTGGGACCCCTCAAGGAATGTCCAACTGTCCATTTAAGCCCAATTCTAGTAGTATAAGGCCTAAACGGGCAGTCAGACATCCCTCTCACAATCTAGGACTGCTGGCTCCCAACTGCTCATCAGCCTGCTTTCTTGATTGCCCCTAACTGCTTCTGCCTGCCAGCCTGATCACCCCCTAACCACTCCCCTGCCAGCCTGATTGATGCCTAACTGCTCCCCTGCCAGCCTATTTGCCCCAAACTGCTCTCCCCTGCAGGCCTGGGTCCCTCCCAACTGCCTTTCCCTGCAGGCCTGGTCACCCCCAACTTTCTCCTCTGCTGGCCCAGTCACCCTTAACTTCCCTCTCCTACAGGCTTGATTGCCCCCAACTGCCCTCCCTTGAAGGCTTGGTCCTTCCCAACTGTCTTTCCATGCCGATCATCTTGTGGTGGCCATCTTGTGTCCACATGGGAGCAGGATCTTTGACCACATAGGGGCAGCATCTTGTTTGTTGGAGTGACAGTCAATTTGCATATTACTCTTTTATTAGATAGGATAGAGGCCTGGTGCTCGGGTTGGGGGACAGCTGGTTTGCCCTGAAAGGTGTCCTGGATCAAGATGGGGGTTCCCTTGGAGTGTGGGGCAACCTGGGCGAGGAGCCTGTGGTGGTTTGCAGTCTGGCCATGCCCCCAGATGACCCAAATGGAGGCCCTGTTATCTGGGATTTATTTATCTGTTATAATTGAAACTTTGTAGTCTGGAGTGGACCAAGCCTCCTGCTCAATCCATGGCCACAGTCATTTCTGTTGGGATTTATCTTCTATAATTGAAACTTTGTAGCCTTGAGTGGAGGCCTGGACCCACCAGCACATGTGGAAAGCTTGGCTTCCTCCATTGCCGGGGAAACCCAAGCCTCCTGCTTGCTCTGTGGTTCCAGACATCTTGGTTGGGGTTAATTTGCATACCCACTCCTGATTCGCTGGTGGGCATAGCTTGTGGGTGTAGTGGAGTGATGGTTAATTTGGATATTACTCTTTTATTAAATAGGATTTCCTAAAAAAGAAGTGTAAAATATTCGGACAGTATTAGGTGCTTTGATGTATGCACTTTCCCCCAAGGTGGCTATTTGGAAGAACAGCAATCATTTCAAAGTGGTTCTCATCCTGTTTGTGTAAAAATGTTCTGGTCTGTTGATATTAAACAAAACAAAACAAACAAACAACAACAACAACAAAAACAGCCCAGCCTGTGTGGCTCAGTGGTTGAGCATCACCCTATGAACCAAGAGATCACCATTTGATTCCCAATCAAGGCACATGCCACCATTGCAAGTCCATTGACCCCCAGTGTGAGGCATGCAGAAGCAGCTGATCAATGATTTTGTCTCATCTTTCATGTTGCTACCTCTCTGTTCCTCTTCCTTCTCTGAAATCAATAAAAAATATTTTTACAAAAAAGCAAACATTTTATGGCCACATGAATTTTGCTAAGTGTAATAACTACTTAACCCTGGATATTTGTACTTTATTTTGACCACTGAGGGAATTGCTTCCACTGAATTGCTTATTGCAGAACTATTCCATTGTCACTACATTCTCATTACAATGCATAGTGAAAACCAACCTTATATGGAAAGCCTACAAGTTGCTGTGGTTATTGATTCTATTATTACCACTACTGAGAGAGGCTACCATTTTAAGTACCTATTTACTATGTGCCAAGCAGTGTGTCAAGTGACAAATTTAGTCACCAAGAGGTTAAGTAATGTGCCTAAGGTCACACAGCTAGTATGATTTGGAGCTAGAGATTGAAACCAGTCTTATTCAAAAGTCCTTTTTTCCTAACCTCCGTTATATGCCCTGATGCGTAACAATGGTTTTCCAGCTTCAACTCTCAGTCCTGTGATTCATTCATTCTCTCTCTCATTTATTCATTCATTTATAGAATAATTCCACTAAATTTATGGAGCACCTACTATGTGTAAGGTATTATGCTGAGAATATAGAGAAAAATGTCATACCTTTCTTACCAGTGAGAAACTTACATTCTGGTGTATATAAATAAGCAACCATAAGTGTAATGTAGGGTGAAAATGTAATACACCAGGAACCAGGAATTCTTGGGACCATGTATTCAAACCCTGCCTGGCAACAAGAGGAAGACAGCTGTTTTAGGTCAAGAGAAGGCTTGATTGGAAAGAAACCTTTTCAAAATGTCTAAAGGTCAAGTCATGGATCATGACTTTTTTTTAGTAATTTTGTTATGGTCTTGAAAGTATAAGATTCAAGAAAGGCCCCAAAAGGAAAAGATGGAAAGAGCCAAGTGAAAAGAATAGTGTCTTCTTTTTATTAAAAAAAAAAAAAGTTGAGAAACATTTAAGTCCCTAAAGTTAGTATGATGTGGTCACACATTAGAACTCACTAATGTAATTAGAAATAAAAGAAAAGCACTTGATGAGTTGCAAGCAGAGAAAAATCACCAGAGCATAGAAGCATAGAAGTTTTGCTTGACTTGCCTGAAATATGCAAAATGGGATCTGTGGGCCAGATTTTTTTCCTTCTGATTGTGTGAGAAGCATTCTCTATCAAACAGAGTAAATACTATCTAGGGTAGATCATTTGAGGTTTATTGTGAGAAAGGGAACTTAGTGTATCTGAGGTTTCTTTACGTTTATTTTCTATTTAGAGACAACAACGGATACTGTTATTTTAACAAAGGGTTTTCTGCCATAGGAAAAAGTGGTATTGAGTTATACTAATCTATATTCTTTTAGCTTTACAATATATAAGATGACCATGGAGAGGGCAGACAAGACTCAGATGTTCAACTAAGTCAAAAGAACATACTCATTACTGAAAGGAATTCTATGGACAAAATAGGCAGTTTAAGGAGTTTTTAGGGAATAAAGAAGGTTCATGGGAGGGGAATGCATAGATGGAGGCTTGGAGACCCAAAATACTTATCTTACTTGTACAGAGGATAGGGAAATGCCACAGGATAAGGGGGAGGAAGACATACATTCACAGAAGATAAAGAAATGTCACAGGATAATGGGAAGAAGGAAACATATTTTCACCAAGAATAGAGGAATGTTGCAAGATAAGGGGAGAAAAAAGAGGGGATTACCATCTGGGCTTTGGCTTTTGAAACTGATACTATGTAACAAAATGACCAATGAGAAAATCATGGGGGTCCTAAATTAAGGAGAGTCCAATTAGAAAAAGTCAGGTTCAAACAAAGAACTACAGCATATATAAACTGGAGACAAAGGGACACAAGACAGATTTTTTTAGATTATAGATTTTTAGATACCAGCTTTTTGGATTTAAATTTTCCTTCAGAGAGACAGAGAGATGAGAGAGAGAGAGAGAGAGAGAGAGAGAGAGAGAGAGAGAGAGAGAAGAGAGAGGAGGCTTTTCCCTTTTGGGGTCCCTTCCCAGTGGTTCCCCTTTGGGGACACCTCTGCCCAGATAGAGTTTATATATGCTTCCAATAAACTTCCAGATTTTTTATTAAATAAGCCTTTGTGTCCATAAGTTTATAGTTTATTCTTCAAACTTTGTAGGACAAGGACCACGAGAAGTCTGAACCCTGGATCCCACATTTCATTACCAAGGATTTAAGCAGAAAAAAGGGTCAAGTTGCTTAGAAGGTTAATGAGTGCTTCTGAGACCAAGGCTGTGAGTGTGGGTTGATTCAATTGAGCCAGGTACAGAAAAATAAGCCTGGTGCATCCTGCCGGAATCAAGTCAGTGAAAAAATTGTGTAAAGAATGGTGTACCATCAACACCTAAAATAAAACACAAGAAGAAGAAGCAATGACTCAGAATTCATAGCACACATAAACTTTTGTTCATCCACTGCATCAGGGAATCTGTTTTCAAGGAGCTCAAGAACTTGGTTAGATTTTCAGTTCAATGCCTCCAGGACTTATTCTGGCATTCTAACATTTAAGAGGAGAGAGAGAGAGAGAGAGAGAGAGAGAGAGAGAGAGAGAGAGAGAGAAGTATTCAATGTATACCAGCTGTTTATTACTGTTAAACATATCACCTCAAACCTTGGTGATTTAAAACAACAGCCATTTATTTAGCTCATAATTCTGTGGATCACCTGGATGTTTCATTGCGTTGGGATTAGAATGAAGCAAGTGACATGCCTAGGGCACAAAATTTAAGGAGACACTTAACTATTATGGTCATTCGTCTGTCAATCCTGCATTTGCATGAACCTGAGAGTAAATGCCTTCTTACATTTTATGTTCTAGGCATGTCACTTTCCACACCCTAATGCGGGTTCTGATGATTCTTCTAATCTAATACAGCTGAAATTATCTCTGATGGATTCTTTTCTGCTATGCAATGGTTTTTACCTTGTGAGCTAGAAGATCTAGAATAGCCTCAATCACATGTCTGACAGTTGGTAGACCATTTCTGAGTAATAGGGGTCACTATATATCTCTTTATTTAGTAGGCTAGCATTTGCTTCTTCATGTAGTGCTCTTTACAGCATTCCTATAATCAGTGAAAGAGAGCAAATCTCAATAAGCAAGTAATTTTCAACTCTCATTACATGTGTTACTGTCCCATTAGCCAAAGCAAGTCAGTCAACCAACCTCAGAATGATTGTGGAAGGAGATTAAACAAGGAACAGGGAGGTGTGAGCAAATTGGAGCTGTTGCTAAACCATAATGTCTAAAGGTAAATTACAGAAATGGAAGAGAATTGTTATAATGAAGACATCAACTAAATAGGTAACTCATTTGTAATCAGGAGACAGAGAGATAAAGAATCTGTCCAGAATGCATCAGCCACTCAAGATGGAACTTCATCATTGAAGAAATGAGATTGGACAGATATAGCATATGTAACCTTCCGAGTTTTAGACCTGCACTTTCCAAGCACCTGTCCCAAATGTGACTTGTTCCCTAAATCTCTTCCTGGTAAAACCCTGAGATGGACATTTCTAACATTCCCATGGGGCATACACCACAGGAAAACTTAGGGATTCTATCCACAACAATTCCTCCTCTGGGAGAGGTTGAGAATCCTCATTTTAGAGGAAAAGCAACCTTAGCTCCTACCCCTAAATACATAAACAAAATGTTTCCATTGAATGGAAGGACTATTTATGCTTTAAATTCAACTACGTTTCAAATCTGCATCTAATTGCATAAAGAAAGAAAAGTCACCATTTTTCTAATTGGTTCTGGGTATACTTTGGTAAATAAACCAATATAAAGAAATATCTAAATGTTTGCTACTTTTTAAAATCTCATAGCATACTTAGCTAATCCACTCCAATATAAATCTGGAACTTGGAGGCATAGCCAACCATATTGCCCTAATTCTATCTTCAAGAAACTCTATGGCCATTTTGATAATGAGGAAAGATGCCTTGTTACTTTATTTGGAACTCTGCTAGGAGCTTTCAATCAAACATCAGTAACACTGATGTGTGTAAACATGAGGACAAGGGCATAGTTGGATAATTATGGAATCAAGTCATCTTACGTGGTGTAAAGCTTATCCTAAAACAAGGCATTTGGAGCAGCTTTCAAAAACATCAGAGGACCCTGAGCAGTTTTGCTCAGTGGATAGAGTGTCGGACTGTGGACTGGGGCGGGGGGGGGGGCCTAGGTTCGATTCCGGTCAAGGGCATGTACCTTGATTGCTGGCAGATCCCCAGTAGAGGATGTGCAGGAGGCAGCTGATTGATGTTTCTCTCATCGATGTTTCTGACTCTCTGTCCCTCTCCCTTCCTTTCTGTAAAAAATCGATAAAATATTTTAAAAAATCAGAGGTTTGTTCTGAAAAGTGTCAGCAGTCTCAGTTATTCTTCCCTAGAAAACATCACATCCAAAAATACCTGAGAAGCTCATTTTTGCGTGGTGGACCAGAGAGTACATTACTTACTAGTGAAATGGGCTGACTGTGTTTTATTCATTGTCAGGGATTCCTCAGGCAGATCATCAAAATTCTCCACCAGTTCTGAGCTGCACCACAGCTTCAGCCCACTAAGTGTAGCTGGTAGGCATAGTGAACAGTTCCAATATGGTAAGGTTCATCTATCTGACAAGGTTAGGCACACTGTGCCTTAGAAACTCAAGATGTTTTGAAACCCAAAATAGTGTTTTTAACTTACAGCCATCTCAATTCACCTGTGTGTCATCCCAGTCTCTCATGGAAGGGAATATTCTTTTCAAGCAAGGCATTTTATTGGATGCCATAAACATAAGCTGTCACCCCACCTCAAAGATTTTGGTGTTGCTTAAAACACTTCTCTTTTAGGGAAAAATTCAAATGCTCTTCAATTTCACAAGCTGTGTTTTATCACTGTGTGTTAGGGCAATAGAAAGATAAAGATTAATTACTTTGGTCAGAGGAGATTACTGATACAAACAAACCCCATTACTAACAATCTACAGATAAAGTTAACTGAATGAATGGGTTAAACCAACATTTTTAAATTCAGTTATTTAACAAATGCCTTCATGAGTACATATGCTGTCAGGAATTATTCTAGGTGCCATTTTAAGAGAAGATAAAGCAGGGTTCTCACTCTTTCTTCAGGTTTATGTCTCCCATTTCTACTGCCTTTCTTGGATGGCATGGGTTAATATGCTGAGGAGACTAGGGCTATATATAGTTTGCCCTAGAAGTCATAACTCAACAACTCACACCAGGGTAAAACATCCTGGGATGGTAAGTCCTCATGCTTCAATTTCACCCTATTTCTTAGTCATCAGAAGCAAAGTGCACAGATATAAAAAAAGAGGTAACTTAAAAAGAAAATAATAAAAGCAGGCAAAAATGATACTATGAATGTAAACAGGACAAAAGAAAACATAGCCATGAAAATCACATTAGTCAGCTTTAAAAAAGGTCAGATGAGTAAAATTTTCCATGAGCTTTCATAGACTTTGTGATACTTCATTATTTATCTAAGGCTGGTATTCACAGACACCAAAGGTTCTAATCCATTGTGGGCTGCTTTATGGATAACCATTAGGGAGATGGAAGCCCCCACATTAATTAATGTTGTATATGGAAACTTCTGTGCAACTCATTAATCATTTGTTTAATATTTCAGTAGTAGGCACTGGGAGAGCTAAAATGAAATTCTGTCCATGGCAGGACAGAATTATGACAACTGGTTATCAGAATATAATGGTGGAAATCCAGGTAGAAAGTTTATATCCAGGAAATATGCTGGCAGATAGCAGGGCCTTGACAGCTGATTAGGGGTTTATAACAAGGTGCTTCTCCCAAGAGGACATAGATAAAGTGTAATCAGAAATACTAGATAGTTAAACAAGACAAAATAAATACTTAGAAATAAGGCTGCAGGGAAGTTAGAGCTGGAACACAAAGTCAGAGTTTGCCATTAGGTTAACCCAGTGGTTGGCAAACTGGCTCACGAGCCACATGCAGCTCTTTGGCCCCTTGAGCATGGCTCTTCCACAAAATACCACGTGCGGGTGCGCACAGACAGTGCGATTGAGACTTCGTGCCCCATATTCAGATGTCGGTTTTCAGCTCTCAAAAAAATAATTTCAATCATTGTACTGTTGATATTTGGCTCTGTTGACTACTGAGTTTGCTGACCACTGGGTTAACATAATGTCCTTACCTAATGTATTTAACTAGGACACTGTTAATCCATCCTGACCAAGGCTAGGTATGGCCTTGGAGAATAAATGGAGCTGGAGCCTGCAGGAGGGAATCAAGTAGCTTCAGCTATATAGAGAGGTTTAAAAACAGATAGCACTTGATACTTAAAGTTCTGCGCTCTAGTAGGACACTATTAAAAATAATCAAAACTTGCCTTGGTCAGTGTTCTCAGTGGTGAGAACATCGGCCTATGCACCAAAGAGCCAAGGGGTTCAATTCCCTGTCAAGGGCATGTACCTAGATTGCAAGTTCGAACCATGGCCTGGTCAGGGCAAAAGTTATAGGGGCATGTTCAGGAAGCAACCAACTGATGTGTCTCTATCAAATATCTTTCTCTCTCTTTCTCTCTCTCTCTCTCTCTCTCTCTCTCTCTCTCTTTCTCTTACTCTCGGTCTCTCACTCTCTCACTCTCTCGCTCTCTCTTCCTCCTCCTCTTTTTCCCTCCTGTCCAGTCTCTCTAAAAAAAAAAAGTCAATAGGAAAAAATATCCCTGGTTGAGGATTGACAAAAAAAAAAAAAAAAGAATAAAAAACTGCCAACCTTTCCCAGAACACATTTATACTTTAATCCAATATTTTAAAAAATAAGCAAAATGCCCATGTAAATATATTTCTAGATGAGTTGGAGGGTCAGGGTGGAGAGAGCAAGAAGAAACTTAGTGTGCCTAAATTTCATGCAGTCTATGAATCCCATAGATATAAATTGCCTACTTTGTGTAAATGAGACATCTGATTTTTTGGCCTGGATTGTGTATTGAGACTATATCCTGGGAAATATGGATCTTCATGGAATTGAATCCACCTGCCCATTCATACATCCAAGAGAAAAATAAGGCCTGCAGCAAAGGGGTGAGGCCCAAAAACAGAATTAAAAGCAACCACCTTAAGCCCATCTGGATTTGGGTTTTCCATTTTAGGAGTCAGAAACAATTTACCAGAAGCCATTACATAAGAAGTTGTAAATTTTACAACTTGTCTCCATCTTTGCTATTTGTGCGTATTCTCTTGTGAAGATTAGCCTACAAATTTCTAGTGCAGGGGGTCAGCTAACTTCCTGCAAAGTAAAAGTAAACATTTCAAGCATTGTAGGCCATATATAGTCTCTTATCACAACTACTCACATCTGTCATTATAATGCCAAAGTGATGATAGACAATACATAAGACAATGGATATGGCTCTGTTCCAATAAATATGTATTTACAGAAACAGGAAAGGGCTCAGATTTGCACAGTGGATTGTAGTTTGTCAACCCCTACACTAGATCCCGAAATGATTTACCCTTAGAAGCATCAGCAAAGATGAGCAGCAAGGGAGATTGCAATCAACTCTGAAAACAAGTTTAAAGGGAAAGAGTCCAATTTGGGCTGCTATGAAGGAAATGGAAGTAAGCAGAGAGTTCAGGCTTTGCTGCTACAAGAAAAGAAAGGATCTCAGCAGGTCTGGCTCTTAGAAAAGACACTGCATTTAAGCAGTAAAAATTCTTGTGTGGTGTTATCTGGTGGTGCTTCATCTAGTACCTCTCAAATCATAGCTCACAGCTATCTCCTCTACTTGTCCATGCAGCCAATTCTAGAAAGAAAGACAATGTAGGTAGAAGAAAAGTGAAGTGGGAAAGTGAACACAAGGAACTTGAAAAAAATAAAAGAAGCCCAACTTCTTACTGAAACAACTTGGGCAAGAAAAAGTCTGAAATTGCCCTAGTAAAGGACCTTGAGGCCTATAGGGATATATAAAATGTAGTTCAGAGTTATAGTAGTCAAAGGAATAATTAGTGGTCATTAAAATGACTTCTTTTGAGGTCTGAATTAGATTGTTGATTTATTCTTGAACTGCTTTTAGTATACAAATGTTATACTTTGTCCTTTGGGGCTCTCAGGGTGTGGACCAACACTGAAATACATGTAAAATGAACATAAGATGGGAAACCATAAAAATACTAGAGGAATCCACAGGCAGCACAATCTCAGACATATGCCAAAAGAACTTCACTGATACTGCTCCAAAGGCAATGGAAGCTAAAGAAAAAATAAACAAATGGGACTACATCAAAATAAAAAGCTTTTGCACAGCCAAAGAAATCATCAACAAAACAACAAGAAAGCCCACTGTATGGGAGAACATATTTGCAAATGTTATCACTGATAAAGCTTTAATCTCCAACATCTATAGCCAACTTATACAACTTAATAAAAGGAAGATAAATGATCCAATAAAAAAAATGGGCAACGGACCTAAATAGAACCTTTTTTAAAGACAACACAAGTAAGGCCAAGAGACACATGAAAACATATTCAAAGTCACTAATTATCCGAGAGATGCAAATCAAAATGACAATGCAATACCATCTCACACCTGTTAGAATGTCAATAATCAGTCAACAAATCAACAAACGACAAGTGTTGGAGAGGATGTGGAGAAAAAGGAACCCTTGTGCACTGCTGGTGGGAATGCAGACTGATGCAGCAACTGTGGAGAACAGTATGGAGTTTCCTCAAAAAACTAAAAATGGAACTCCCATTTGACCCAGCAATCCCACTCTTAAGAATATATCCTAAGAAAATAGAAACACCAGTCAGAAAGGATTTATGCACCCCTGTGTTCATAGCAGCACAATTTACAATAGCTACAATTTGGAAACAGCCTAGGTCCCCCTCAGTAGATGAGTGGATCAGAAAACTATGGTGCATCTACACAATGGGATTCTATGCTGCCATAAAAAAGAAGAAATTCTTACCATTTGCAGCAACCTGGATGGAACTGGAGAGCCTTATGCTAAGTGAAATAAGCCAGTCAATGAAGGAGAAACACCACATGATCTCACTCATTTGTGGATAATAAAGAACATTATAAACTGATGAACAAAAGGATAGACACAGAAGCAGTAAAGCATAAAAAAGACTGTCAAATTACACCAAGAAGGTTAAGGAGAGGTGGGGTAGATAAGAGATCAACCAAAGAAATTGTATGCATGCATATAAGCAAAGCCAATGAACACAAGACACTGGGGAGTTGGGGTATGCCTGGGAGGGGGGATGGCAATGGGGAGATATGTATACATGTAACACAATAAAACATTAAAAGAAAAAAGAAAAATAGATTTCTGTGAGTGAAGCAACATGTACATATGCTTAGAGATAGTCTATTGGGACATTTTTCTTAACTGTACCCCACAAATAACAACTGGATCCTAGACATGTAACCAAATTTTATAAAATAAAATAAAATAAAAAACAGTCTCCATGGAACAAAAACTACTGCTTCTCACTATCTTCTAAAATCCTAGTAGACAATTGAAGGTGAGGGCACTTAGAAGACAAAATATTTGTTATCCCAAGGATAAAGGGTTATAGTAGAATAACAATCCCAACCTTAGTCTGCTCCAAGTCAAAACTATCTGATCTGCTTCTTCTGAACTCTCTCCAGAAAGAGAACGGCACACCCAGGAGTATTGTTCCAACTTAGTCACAACCATGGGGTAAGCCAACTAAGGAACTTAGGCAGAAGTGGGAGGGAGGTTTACAAAAACACACACTCAAGCATGTGCACTCACACTGGAGCCAAAATTAATCTGAAGAAGAAACAACTCTTCATTTTCCACTTATTCTCATTAGGTTTTCTCTCTTTTGTTGTGTGCACAGAAGACAGTGTCCTTGGAGAAAAAAAGGATTTAAACAGAATCTAGACAGAACTCATGAATCAGGTATGATGGAAAACTGGTGACTCCAACTCATTAACCCAGAAACATAACCCCTCAATGGCAGAGAATTAGAAATTTTACTCCCTTGGTTTTTGGGGTCATCTGAATAAGCTGGGAAAATTTAGAAACAGCCTTTTCAAATACAATCAGCTCAATCATGTGCCTGTAAGATTTTGTCTGAGTCTAAAGAGATTCCATCTATTGCAAACTTGTTTGCAAAATCAGAGACAAGCTTGTATATGTTATGAACCATGTTTCAAAAATAGCTCTCCTTAAACCAATATTATATTCACAAAAGTAGTCAGCTGTTTTGATTGAATTGAACAGAAAACAATTTAGATCTATTCTACCTATTAGTAATATTGTTTGTACATTTACATGATCTAAATTTTAAAAGTTTTCTATTATAGGAGCAACAATTTACCATAGATTCTGTATCTTAGGCCAAAAACACACATCCTTTTCTTCTTGTTCTTCTTCTTTGACCTGCCAAAAATTAACAAACTTGAATGTGTAAGCAGTTTTCAAATATTAATAATGATAATTAACTACTTTGATATTAATTATAAACCAGTGTTTTTATCAAAGTGGCCTACTTTATTAGTAGATATTATGCTAATAGTTGTGCTTTTAATTTGTTAGATTGACTTAGAGTCAGAATTTCTACTTGTAACATGTAGGTAGAAAAAACAGGCAAATACTAATCTCTTGGTTGGTATATATCATGGCTCATCATATCATGGCTGATCTCCTAATTTTATGCAATGAGAGTCAACCTTTTATTCACCTATGGCTATCTTCTGGATTGACTGGTCAGGAACAACTTGCTTATCATTATTTGTTTAATAACCATCCTCAGAGTTGTTCTGGTGGCTAACTCTATTCCGTCCTCCACTTGACTTTGACCCTTTTACTGACTTTGCATTTCCAGCCTAAGTTTTAGATCATTGCTTAAATAACTCTGACTCCTGATTAAGCGGGACCCTGGACTGATCTTTTCTGGAAACTTTATTGAGTGTCCTAATTTCTCACCTTAAACTATGGCACTGAAATTGGCTCACTGATATATTTATTGGGAAAATACTTATCTTTTGATAGTTAGCATGAAAAACATGTTTGATCCTATGCAGAAATGTGACCAAAATGTGAATTTCTAGAAATTTTTTAAAAATATATTTTATTGATTTTTTACAGAGAGGAAGGGAGAGAGAAAATCAGAAACATCAATGAGAGAGAGACATTGATCAGCCGCCTCCTGCACGCCCCCTATTGGAGTTGTGCCCGCAAGCAAGGTACATGCCCCCAACTGGAATCAAACCTGGGACCTTTCAGTCCGCAGGCCGACGCTCTATCCACTGAGCCAAACCGGTCTCGGCGAATTTCCAGAAATTTTTTACCACAGAAGGAAAAAGAAGGCCACCACTTCTGGCACTGCTCCTACCCATGAAGATTTATTCAAATCAAACAACTGCTGTAACACTTGCAAGTAACCTTTCCCACAATACCTCAACTATCTCAAGTGCAGCAAATGCCACCACCAGGATTATTGGCTCTGCAATCAACAGCCAATCTCTCTGTGATACTGTTTGTTCTTCTACATCTCTATCATTAAAAGACTCAGGCAAAGAAACATCTATACTTCTCCATCTTCTACACCCAATCCAAATTCTCTAGCCATCCACTATGACCAGAACAAAATAAGTCTTCATTGAATATGCTAATTCCACACCTAATTTTATTGACACAGAAAATGTTGAGGATCTCAAATTTGACTGGTTTGAAGAGCATGTATAGCAAACATGTCAAACTCATGCCCCATGGGCCGCATGCAGTCCACAACAAATATTTCTGCAGCACAGCCAATATAATGGTATGTAAGAAATATTTTTTTAATATATTTTATTGATTTTTTTACAGAGAGGAAGGGAGAGAGACAGAAAGTCACAAACATCGATGAGAGAGAGACATTGATCAGCCGCCTCCTGCACACCCCACAGTGGAGATGTGCTCGCAAGCAAGGTACATGCCCCCAACCGGAATCAAACCTGGGACCTTTCAGTCCGCAAGCTGACACTCTATCCACTGAGCCAAACCGGTCTCAGCAAGAAATATTTTAAATAAAATTTTGTAACTTGATTTTTACAATATCCTGTTGCACATAATTATTAATAACGAACTACAATGTTTGCTAATAACTGATTACTATAAATGTGTTGCATTCATTTCCTTATGTACCTTACACTGAGGTACACCATTTCTCTCCACTAATACTAGCAGAGAATATTTTAGCAGCCTATTGCCACATCATTAGTCTTGTACTGACTTGTTGGTGCGCAACAGAAAATATTTCGCTTTTGGAGAACAAGAAAAATAGGTTTATTTGTGTTACGCTTATTAATTTGCACAGTTATTCAGTGTCTGGTAAGTTAATGTTCAAGAAAAAAATATTAATTTTCAGTAAAATGTTCTATTATTTTATGTTAATGATTATTTATTTATTTCAGCATATCCATATCAAAATAAACCTACATTTCTATGAAAATTGAAGTTTTTGGTTTTTTGCGGCCCACATAAACTTAAACCTTGTTTATTTGGCCTGTTAGCCTTTGAGTTTGAAATGCTTGTTGTACAGGGTTTGACTAGATGGTGAATGCTGATATTAAGTCTACTGGAGTTTCATATGTAAAATGAACAGACACATCCAACTAGTCCAGATATGATTTCCTTAAATATGACTTAAGAGATATGGACACACAATTCTACCTTAAAATAGACTTACATAGAGATAAAGGATGGAATTTGTAACAGAGTCAGTTTTCATTTGGTTCATTAAAGTTATAAGGTCATAAAAGAGGTAATGTAAAAAGCTATGGTTCTATTTATATGCACATTAGAAGGAACATCCAAGTGTTACTGTAAATCTTCAATATATTGTTTCATAGTACCAATTTAATGCTGATGTAACTCTAGATAAAGTTAAATATTGTTAAACTATCACTGTTCTCTTAAGAACTGAACTCTTCCCTCTCAGGCTTTGGATTTGACACAGCCTTAGACTTTTTGTGTAGCAATTCACATGTGCCAAGACAATGAGTGATGGAATCTACCCCAAATCCAAGCATAATGAGTAAATTTTGCTTATACACTTATCACTTATTCCTATTCAACAAAAGCAACAGATTCACTTAGCTAATCTAATTTCACAGAGTAGCAATATACTGTCCTCAACTAATTTAAAAATGCTTTTTACTTCTGAATATGTTAAATACTTTTTGCACTTTAAAAAATAATTGGTTATGAAGATAAAATTGAAAAATATTAAAATTGAAAAGGTAAATATATGAAGTAACCAAACTGTAAATTAATTATTTGGAAAGTGAAAATTGTAAGCTTACATTAAATTCAGAGAAACTTTTATACTCTTTCTGTATAATTAAAAAAACTATGAATCAGAATAGCCATATTTGGAATATTTTCTGTCCTTAGTCAATATTTTTATGTTGTTTTCTAAGTTTTTTTATCTTAGAGAGAGAAATATCAATTGGTTGCCTCTTGCACACATCCTGACCAGAAACCAAACCTGGGAATTGAACCAGTGACCTTTATGTGCATGGAATGATGCTCCAACCAACTGAGCAACACCAGCCAGGGAAGTTAAATAAATTTCTTCACAATGCCTGGATGCAGAAAACTTTTTTAAAAAGACACTCCCTAAATCTTTTGTTCACATGGTCACACCCTGATGCTTAGATGATCCAGTATCGAGTATGGCCACAGTACAGTATTTTGATAACCAACATCATTATTTATCCATCTTTAGAAACCCACCCAGGAAGACCATACCCAGTAGATCTCAAGCTACTGTATATGAGAATGAATATTCCCCTTTGTTTAATACCTGAATGCAGTACATCTATTTTGGATTCTATATTGTGTTCGTATGTTTATCCATAGTAACTTCTTGTTATGTAATTGATTTGCATTGTACATAAACTATAAATAAAAAGAAATGGCTGAAAATCCAAAATACATTATGTGTAAAAGAATACAAGTTCTGAATTTTCCCTAGAAATAGTAAATAATAATAAGCACTTACATAGTACTTACTGTGTTGTAAGCATTTTACATGTTAATTCATTCAATCTTTATAATAGTCCTATGAAATAGATACTATTATTATCTCCCACTTTACAGATTAAAAAAAAACTGGCCTAAACCGGTTTGGCTCAGTGGACAGAGCATCAGTCTGTGGACTGAAGGGTCCCAGGTTCTATTACTGATAAGGGCACGTACCTTGGTTGCGGGCACATCCCCAGTGGGGGTGTGCAGGAGGCAGCTGATCGATGTCTCTCTCTCATCTATGTTTCTAATTTTCTCTATCCCTGTCCCTTCCTATCTGTAAAATATCAATAAAATATATTTTAAAAAAACTGGAGCACATGGATGTTAAGCAACTTGTCTAAGGTTCATACTGTTGACAAATAACAGAGCCAGGTTTTTAAAAGAGGTTTATGTTCTTAATTGTCGTACTTTACAGCCTCTTTTTTCTTATATGTTTTTCTCATAATTTTTCTCTACAGCTTTTTGAAGATGACATTTCTTCATCTATCTCTATTTTTTATTCCTGCCTCCATCCCTCTATTCGATTTTACCCTCTCTCCTTCCTTCCTTTGTTGCATTTCTCTGTCCTTCTTTTATTCCTATCTTCTGAGAAATCAAATGTCAGCAATTTTGCCTTGAAGCTGCTTTGTTTTTACTTCACTTAACTATTGCAAGTGTATGCATGATTTTCAAACTATGATATGTGTGGTTATATATTCAAAGTATATGAATTCATAGGCTAAACAAAGTTCATCTTGGAGCATCAATTTTAGTCAAGCCTATAAGGTTTGTGGAGTTAAATTTATTGAGCACTTAATATAAGTCAAGCATTTGGTCCTGAAAAAAATCCCATAAGGTAAGTATTGTATTATTCTCACTTTATTTTTTTTAATTTAATTTTATTGTTTAAAGTATTACATGTAGTAGTACATATACCTGCTTTTTTCCCCATTGACCTCCCGCAGCCTCTCCTACACCTTTCACATGCCCTCATACCACTCCCCCCACCTCCAGTGTCTTGTATCCATTGTTGTGCTTACATGCATGCATTCAAGTCCTTCAGTTGATCTCTTCCCCTACACCCACCTCCCCGACAGTTCCCAGTCTTTCCGATGTAACTTGATAGTCTGTTCGATGCTATACTGCCCCTGTATCTATCTTTTTGTTAATCAGCTTATAATGTTCTTTATTATCCATAAATGAGTGAGATCATGTTGTAATTATCTTTCATTGCCTGGCTTATTTCACTTAACATAATTCTCATCAGGTCCATCCATGCTGCTGCAAATGGTAAGAATTCCCTCTTTGTTATAGCCACGTAGTAATCCGTTGTATAGATGTACCACTGTTTTGTAATACACTCATCTGCTGATGGGCATTTAGGCTGTTTCCAAATCTTAGCTATGGTGAATTGTGTTGCTATGAACATAGAGGTGCATATATCCTTTCTGATTGGTGATTCTAGATTCTAGGGATATATTTCTAGAAGTAGGATTACTGGGTCAAATGGAAGTTTTATTTTTAATTTTTTGAGGAAACTCCATACTCTTCTCCACAGTGGCTGCACCAGTCTGCATTCCCACCAGCAGTGCACCAGGGTTCCTTTTTCTCCACATTTTCACCAGCACTTATCATTTGTTGCTTTGTTGATGATAGCCATTCTGACAGGTGTGAGATGGTACCGCATTGTCGTTTGGATTTGAATCTCCCAGATAATTAGTGAAATTGAGCATGTTTTCACATGTCACTTGGCCTTCCTTCTGTCTTCTTTCGAAGAGTATCTTTTTAGGTCTGTTGCCCATTTTTTAATTGGATCATTTATCTTTCTTTTATTAAGTTATATGAGTTCTCTATAATGTTGGAGATTAAACTTTTATTGGTGATAACATTGGCAAATATGTTCTCCCATACATTGGGCTTTGTTGTTGTCTTGTTGATGGTTTCTTTTCCTGTAAAAAAGCTCTTTATTTTGATGTAGTACCATTTGTTCATTTTCTCTTTAGTTTCCATTGCCCTAGGAGAGGTATTAGTGAAAAAATTGCTGCAGCATATGTCTGAGATCATGCTGCCTGTGGATTCCTCTAGTATTTTTATGGTTTCCTGTCTTATGCTTAACTCCTTCATCCATTTTGAATTTATTTTTGTGTATGGTGTAAATTGGTTGTCCTCTCTCTCTCTCTCCCTCTCCCTCTCCTTCTCCCTCTCTCTCTTTGCATGTACCTCTACAATTTTCCCAACACCATTTAATAAAGAGACTGTCTTTACTCCATTGTATGTTCATGCCTCCTTTGTCAAATATTAATTGAGCATGGTGGTTTGGGTCAAAATCTAGTTCTCTATTCTATTCCATTGGTCTATATCTCTGTTCTGGTAACAGTACAAGGAATTAGAGAATGGTGGCTTTGTAATATAGCTTGAAATCTGGTATTGAGATTCCATCTACTTTGTCCTTCTTTCTCAGGATTCCTGAGGCTATTTGGGGTCTTTTTTTATTCTATATGAATTTTTGGAGAGTTCTTTCTAGATCTATGAAATATGCCCTTGGTATTTTAACGAGGAGTACATTGAATCTACAGATTGCTTTGGGTAGTATGGACATTTTAATTATGTTGATTCTCCCAATCCATGAGCATGGTATGCTCTTCCATCTGTTTATGTCTTCCTCTATCTCTTTTTTCAATGCCCTCTAGTTTTCCCAAATAGATCTTTTACTACCTTAGTTTAGTCCTAGGTATCATAATTTTTTTTTCGTGCAATGGGAAATGGGATTGCTTTTTCAGTCTCTCTTTCTGTAAGTTCACTATTGGTGTCAAGAAATGCCAAAGATTTCTTGGTATTAATTTTGTATCTGCTACATTGCCAAATTAATTTATTAAGTCTAATAGTTTTTTTATGGACTCTTTAGAGTTTTTATGTACAATATCATGTCATCTGCGGATAAGGGCAGTTTTACTTCTTTTCCTATTTGAATGCTTTAATTCTTCATCTTCTCTGATCACAATGGCTAGTACTTCCAGTACTATGTCGAACAAGAGTGGCAAGAGTGAGCATCCCTGTCTTGTTCCTGTTCTAGGGGAAGTCATTTTAGTTTTTGCCCATTGAGTATGATGTTGGCTCTGGGTTTGTCATATATGGCTTATATTTTGTTGAGGTATGGTCTTTCTATTCCCACCTTGCTAAGAGTTTTTATCAAAAATTGGTGTTGAATTTTATCAAATGCTTTTTCTGCATCAGTTGATATGACTATGTGGTTTTTATATCTCAATGTGTTTATGTGATGTATCATGCTTATTGATAAGAATATTGTACCATCCTTGCATTCGTGGGATAAATCCTACTTGGTTATGGTTTATGATCTTTCTAATGTACTGCTGGATCTGATTTCCTAGAATTTTGTTGAGGATTTTGGCATCAATGTACACGAGGAATATTGGCCTGTAATTCTCTTTCATTTTGTTGTCTTTATCTGATTTTTGCATTAGGGTGATGCTGGCTTCATAGAATGAGTTTGGAAGTATTCCTTCCTCTCAAACTTTTTGGAATAGTCTGGGGAGGATAGGTTTTAGTTTTCCTTGAATGTTTGGTAAAACTCCCCTCTGAAGCCATCAGGCCCCAGGCTTTTTTTTGCTGGAAGCATTTTGCTGACTACTTCAACTTCTTCCATAGTTATTGGCCTATTGAGATGTTTAGATTCTTCCTGATTGAGTTTTGGAAGGTTGTATTTTTCTAGCAATATATCCATTTTCTCCAGGCTGTCCAATTTGATGGAATAGAGTTGTTCATAGTATATTTTAACAATACTTTGTATGTCAGTGGGGTCTGTTGTTATTTCACCTTTTTCATTTCTGATTTTGTTTATTTGGGTCCTCTCTCTTTGCTTCTTGGTGAGCCTGCCAAGAGGTTCATCAATCAGCTCTTGTTTTTTTTTTTTTATCTTTTTATTCTTTCCCTGGTCTCTATGTCATTTATCTATGCTCTGATCTTTATTATTTTGTTCCTTCTGCTTACAATGGGCATTTCTTGTCGGTCTGTTTCTAACTCTTTGAGTTATAAGATTAGGTAATTTATTGCCATTGTTTCTTGCTTTTTACAGTAGGCTTGTAGAGGTATGAACTTCCCTTCCAAGACTGATTTCACTGTGTCCCATAGATTTTGGATTGTTGTGTCTTTATTGTTGTTTCTTGCCATGAAGTTGTTTTTTTTTTTTTATTCTTCTTTGATCTCTCTGGTAACCCAGTCATTGTTTAATAGCATGCTACTTAGTCTCCATGTGTTTGATCTCTTTGGATTGTATTTCCTGTAGTTGATTTCCACTTTAATACCATTGTGATCTGAGAAAATGCTTAATATGAATTCTATCTTCTTGAATTTAAAGAGACGTTGCCTATGACCCACTATATGGTCTATCTTTAAAATGACCCATGTGTACTTGAGAAGAATGTATATTCTGTAGCTTTAGGGTGAAATGTTCTCAAGATGTCAATTAATTCTATCAGATCTAGTGAGTCATTTAGGATTTTTTTCTATTTTTCTTTATATATATATATATTAATATAAAATATATATATTAATATTTTTATTGTGTTACATGTATACATATCTTCCTATTGCCCCCTGCCCACCCAGGCATATCCCAAATCCCCACTGTCTTGTGTTCATTGGTTATGCTTATATGCATGCATACAAGACCTTTGGTTGATCTCTTATCTACCCTACCTATCCTTAATCTTCCTGCTGTAATTTGACAGTCTGTTTGATGCTTTACTGCCTCTGTATCTATCCTTTTGTTCATCAGTTTATAATGTTCTTTATTATCCACAAATGAGTGAGATCATGTGGTGTTTCTCCTTCATTGACTGGCTTATTTTACTTAGCATAAGGCTCTCCAATTCCATCCAGGTTGCTACAAATGGTAAGAATTGTTTCTTTTTAATGGCAGCATAGAATTCCATAGAAACAGCAGTGTAGATGTACCATAGTTTTATGATCCACTCATCTGCTGAGGGGGACCAAGGCTGTTTCCAAATTGTAGCTATTGTAAATTGTGCTGCTATGAACGTAGGGGTGCATAAATCCTTTCTGATTGGTGTTTCTACTTTCTTAGGATATATTCCTAAGAGTGGGATTGCTGGGTCAAATGGGAGATCCATTTTTAGTTTTTTGAGGAAACTCCATACTGTTCTCCACAGTGGCTGCACCAGTCTGCATTCCCTCCAACAGTGCACAAGGGTTCCTTTTATTCCACATCCTCACCAAGACTTGTCATTTGTTGACTTGTTGATGATTGCCATTCCGACAGGTGTGAGATGGTATCGCATTGTCCTTTTGATTTGCATCTCTCAGATAATTAGTGACTTTGAACATGTTTTCATGTGTCTCTTGGCCTTCCTTGTGTTCTCTTTCTTTTTTTTTGTGTGTGTGTGTGTGCTATTTTATTATTATTATTATTATTATTTAATTAATTTATTTTTTTATTATTTTCCCCCTATTGCCCTCCCCACCCCCCAGTACATGCCCTCACCCATTCCCTCCCCACCCCGCCTTCCCCCATTGCCCTGTCTCCACTGGCTGTGCCTACACAGACATGCATACAAGTCCTTCTGTTGATCTCCTATAGGCCCCTCCTCCCCTACTTTCCCTGCCTTCCAACTGTAGCAAGACAGTCCATTCATTGCTTCTTTGCCTCTGCATCTGTTTCGTCCCCTCCACCCCCTGTTTCTTGTCTTTAAAAATATCTTACCCTTGTAGGCTAGAAATAAACCCACCAGAGCAAAAGAAAAATGATTGAGTCTCAATTTCAATGTCCGATAGCTTTGAGTCCCAGTTTCAATGTCAGACAGTTCCTCATGTGTACATGTCATCAATGGTATCTGGATACTGGACAGATGGTGTTGATGCTGGTTTGGTCCTGGGCATCCTGTAGCGATGCTCAACTGCTAACTGTTCACATGGCAAGGTGTCGTCAGCGTCTCCCATCTCTGGACTGTTTCTCCTCTTGCCTTCATGTTTGGCGCAGACCTGTCAGTTCCTCTCTGTTGCAGGAGTCCACTTGGTCTTGGAGTTGATTTCTGAAAGTATATAAACATATTCTCGACCAAGAGTTAATACAGGAATCTTTTCTATAAACTTAACTTGGGGTCCTTTTAATTTTGCCTATCCGCTTTTTCTTTGGCTTATTTTGACACCATGTGTGATTTCATGGGTGTCTTGCTATTAGCATTACAAATTAAAATTAATTTTCTAAAGTGAAAATTTTCTAAATGTATTTTACTTACCAGATATTTTTTTTCCTTACATGCTATTATCCTACTCCCCCTTGTGTTTGTTTGTTGTTGTTGTTGTTGTTGTTGTTGTTTTTTGGGGGTTTTTTTGATTGATGGAGAATTTGGTACAAAAATTTTAATGCAATCTTGATAACTTTAAATTTTAACTTTTTGCACACAAATATGCCTGCTTTCTGTTCATTACATATTAAACAATTATACCATGAGATGAGCTATCAATAGAAATTGTAATTAATATGTTAGAAACAGCTTTTTGTCCAGTACACTTAAATTTTCTTGGGTGTTCGCTTATTTCAGTTTGCCAATTTAAATTATTCTGTAAGCTTGATAACTCTTTTATGTCAAATTTAATACTCTACCAACAATCTTATATTACCCTATATTTATTAGTGGAGAGGTTTATTTGCATTGAGTTGGCACTGAGCATTCCTGGTGCTAGGCTGAATTTAGATATAGGGCAGCTGCTGGTGGCATATTTCTGTTACCTGGGTTCTGATCTGAGCTGTGCCCAGTCTCTGTCTGTTACCTGGGTCCCGGTTTGTGCTGAGCATGGGAAGTGAGGTAGCCATGGGGGCAGGAGACCGCCCTCAGAAGGGGTGAAGGTTCAGACCTCTGCAAGGTTGGTGGTGGCGGTGAGGGTCTATGCCCGACCTCTGTTGATCCCCAAGTTCTCTCCTGATGGCCCCTCTGCGACTGTGCCTGTCTTAGGTTGTTCCTTCCCTGAGGAATCTTACCCGTCTCTGGCTAACCAGTCATCCTCCAGGGCCAAACAGGTTGTTGTGAGGTTCAGTTCTGTCTCCATGGTAGCCTATGCCCCCCATGGCCTCCACACCCAGCACCTGCCTTGGGGATCCCATCGCCTGCTGGCGGTTCCCTGGCACTGTTCACTTATCTGGCGGAATTCAGGTTCCTTCTCCAGGGATGGCCCAGCCCACACCATTTGGCAAGAGACCGATTCATTATATCAGCCACCTCGAGGCTTCAACCTCAGGATGAATAGAGAGCTCAGGCTACAGCTGAGGGCCATTGAATTGTGAGAAGAGGGTTCCTCTTGGCAAAAGAGGAAAGAAGGCCAGTATAGAATGCTCAAGTGTCTTCCCAGTGCCTCAATTCCTTCTGAAAGGAATTAAATCCTTTCATATCCTCTTTTTAAATTGCTGCTAAACATTCAAAGAATTAGTTTCTACGTTTGTTTGGGGTTTTTGTGAAATATCAAAACTTAAATGATATTGTAGGATAATATCATGTAAGGATATTCTTTGCTCTGGGCCATATAAATTCAATTTCAAACAGGCTGACAATTTCTTTTTGTAACTTTATATAAACTATTTCAGGGAGGCAAAAACACAGATTACTTACCTTAGCTCAAGAGGCCAAATGTATTGACTTTCAATTCCGCTCCTTATGACCTTTAAGTGAAACTTCTCTTTATTTCCTTCCAAAATGATTTTCATGTTACAGAGTTTCATTTAAAATCTTTGTCTCATGAAGTAATTTCTCTTAAGGTTATGGAGACCACTGTATGAATTTCCTCTCCTGCCACACTTTCCCCATTGTGCCAAATGCTTATGCTCATACGCATGTACGAAGGTCCTTCTGTTGATCTCTCCCCCTTATTCCCACCAACCCCCACCTTCCCCGAGGTTTGATGCTTTGATCGATGTTTCTCATTCTCTAGATCTGATCTTGATTACCAGTCTATGTCATTCATTATATTCCACAGATGAGTGAGATCATGTGATATTTGTCTTTCTCTGTCTGGCTTATTTCACTAAGCATAATGCTCTCCATCTCCGTCCATGTTGTTGCAAATGGTATGAACTCCTCCTTTTTTATTGCAGCATAAAATTCCATTGTGTAGATGTACCACAGTTTTTTAATCAAATAATTTGTTGATGGGCACTTAGGCTGTTGCCATATCTTAGCTATGGTGAATTGTGCTGCTATGAACATTGGGGTGAATATATCTTTTCTGATTGGAGTTTCTAGTTTCTTGGGGTATATTCCTAGTAGTGGGATCACTGGGTCAAATGGGAGTTCCATTTTTAGTTTTTTGAGGGGTCTCCATACTGTTCTCCACAGTGGCTCTACCAGTCTGCATTTCCACTAGCAGTGCACGAGAGTTCCCTTTTTCTCCACATCCTTGCCAACACTTGTTAGTTGATTTGTTGATGATAGCCATTCTGACAGGTGTGAGATGGTACCGCATTGTTGTTTTGATTTGCACCTCTTTGATGATTAGTGACTTTGAGCAGGTTTTCATTTGTCTCTTGGCCTTCCTTCTGTCTTCTTTCGAGACGTGCCTATTTAGATCAGTAGCCCATTTTTTGATTGGGTTGTTTATCTTCTTTTTGTGAAATTGTATGAGTTCTCTGTAAATGTTGGAGATTAAACCCTTATCATTGATATCATTGGCAAATATGTTCTCCCATGCAGTGGGCTTTCTTGTTGTTTTGTTGATGGTTTCCTTTGCGGTGCAAAAGCTTTTTGTTTTGAAGTAGTCCCTTTTGTTTATTTCTTTAATTTCTATTGCCCGAGGAGCTGTGTCGATGAAGAAGTTCCTTCCGCATATTTTGAAGATTTTGCTGCCTGTGGATTCCTCTGGTATTTTTATGGTTTCCCATCTTATGTTTAAGTCCTTTATCCATTTTGAGTTTATTTTAGTGTATGGTGTAAGTTGGTGGTCTAGTTTCATTTTTTTGCATGTTTCTTTCCAATTTTCCCAACATCATTTGTTGAAGACACTGTTTTGACTCCATTGTATGTTCATGCCTCCTTTATCAAATATTAATTGAGCATAGTGGTTTGAGTCAATTTCTGGGTTCTCTATCCTATTCCATAGATCTATGTGTCTGTTCTTATGCCAGTACCAGGCAGTTTTGAGAACAGTGGCTTTGTAATACAGCTTGAAATCTGGCATTGAGATCCCACATATTTTGTTCTTCTTTCTAAGGATTGCTGCAGCTATTTGGAGTCTTTTTTTATTCCGAATGAATTTTTGGAAAGTTCATTCTAGGTCTGTAAAGTATGCCTTTGGTATTTTCATGGGGATTGCGTTGAATTTATACATTGCTTTGGGTAGAATGGACATTTTAATGATCTTGATTCTCCCAATCCATGAACATGGTATGTTCTTCCATCTGTTTATGTCTTCCTCTATCTCTTTTATTTGGGGGGGGTGGGTTCTGTAGTTTTCTGCATATAGGTCCTTTACCTCTTTTGTTAAGTTTATTCCTAGATATTTTAATTTTTTTGGTGTGATGGTAAATGGGATTGCTGTTTTAGTCTCACTTTCTGTAAGTTCATTTTTGGTGTATAGAAATGCCAAAGATTTCTTGGTGTTAATTTTGTATCCTGCTACATTGCTGAATTCACTTATTAAGTCTAATAATTTTTTGATGGAGTGTTTAGAGTTTTCTATGTACAGTATCATATTATCTGCAAATAAGGACAGTTTTACTTCTTCTTTTCCTATTTGGATGCCTTTAATTTCTTTTTCGTGTCTGATAGAAATGGCTAATACTTCCAGCACTATGTTAAATAGAAGTGGTGAGAGTGGGCATCCCTGTCTTGTTCCTGTTCTTAGGGGAAATGGTTTTAGTTTTTGACCATTAAGTATGATGTTAGCTGTGGGTTTGTCATATATGGCTTTTGTGATGTTGAGGTATGCTCCTTCTATTCCCACTTTGCTGAGAGTTTTTATCAAAAAAGGGTGTTGGATTTTGTCAAATGCTTTTTCAGCATCAATTGATATGACTATGTGATTTTTATCTCTCAATTTGTTTATGTGATGTATCACGTTTACTGATTTGCGGATATTGTATCATCCTTGCATCCCTGGGATAAATCCTATTTGGTCATGGTGTATGATCTTTCTGACATATTACTGGATTTGATTTGCTAGTATTTTGTTGAGGATTTTGGCATCTATGTTCATGAGAGATATTGGCCTATAATTCTCTTTCCTTGTGTTTTCTTTATCTGGTTTTGCTATTAGGGTGAAACTAGCTTCATAAAAGGTGTTTGGAAGTGTTCCTTCATCTTGAATATTTTTGAATAGTCTGAGGAGGATAGCTTTTAATTCTTCCTTAAATGTTTGGTAACACTCTCCTGTGTAGCTATCTGGTCCCGGGCTTTTGTTTGATGAAAGCTTTTTGATGACTGCTTCAATTTCTTCCATATTTATTGTCCTGTGTAGCTCTCTGGTCCCGGGCTTTTGTTTGATGGAAGCTTTTTGATGACTGCTTCAATTTCTTCCATATTTATTGGACTATTGAGATGTTTATATTCTTCGTGATTGAGTTTTGGAAGGTTATATTTTTCTAGGAATATGTCAATTTCTTGCAGGTTGTCCAGTTTGTTGGAATAGAGTTGTTCATAGTATTTTTAAACAATCCTTTGTATTTTGGCAGGGTCTGTTGTTATTTCTCTTTTTTCATTTGTAATTTTGTTTATTTGGGTCTTCTCTTTGCTTCTTGGTGAGCCTGGCTAGAGGTCCATCAACCTTGTTTATCCTTTCAAAGAACCAGGTCTTGGTTTTGTTGATCTTTTAAATTGTTTCTTTGGTCTCCATGTTGTATATTTCCACTCTGATCATTACTATTTCCTTCCTTCTGCATACAGTCGGCTTTTCTTGTTGCTCTGTTTCTACCTCTTTGAGTTGTAGAGTTAGGAAATTTCTTACCATTGTTTCCTGTTTTGTTTTGTTTTTTAATAGGCTTGTAGAGCTATAAACTTCCCTCTCAAGACTGCTTTTACTATGACCAATAAATTTTGTATTGTTGTGTTGCCATTGTCATTTGTTGCCATGATATTATTTATTTCTTCCTTGATCTCTCTGATTACCCAGTCATAGTTTAATAGCATGCTGTTTAGTCTCCATGTGTTTGATTTCTTTGGATTTTTTTTATTGTAGTTGATTTCCAGTTTTATGCCACTGTGATCTGAGAAAATGCTTGATATGATTTTTATCTTCTTGACTTTGAAAAGACATTTTCTATGACCCAACATATGGTCTATCTTTGGAAATGACCAATGTGTACAGGAGAAGAATGTATATTCTGGGGCTTTGGGTGAAATGTTCTGAAGATGTCAATTAATTCCATCTGGTCTAGTGAGTCATTTACGATTGATGTTTATTTGCTGATTTTTTATTTAGAGGATTTGTCCAGTGGTAACAGTGGGTTATTAAAGTCTCCTACTATGATTGTATTGCTGTCAATCTCTCACTTAATATCCTCCAGAAGTATTTTTATGTATTTAGGTGCTCCTATTTTGGGTATGTATATGTTCACCAGAGTTATTTCTTCTTGTTGGATTGTTTCCTTTAGTATTATGAAGTGGCCTTCTTTATCTCTTGTTATGTCCTTCACTTTGAGATCTAATTTGTCAGATATAAGTATTGCAACCCCAGCTTTTTTCTTATTTCCATTTGCCTGAATCAGCATCATTCATCACTTCACCCGCAATCTGTGTGCATCTCTTTTTCTGAGGTGGGTTTCTTGTAGACAGCAGATATAAGGATCATGTTTTCTTATCCAATCAGTTACTCTATGTCTTTTGATTGGAGCATATAATCCATTTACATTTAAAGTTATTATTGATAGGTACTTATCTGTCGCCATTTTTAGTCTTTACCACCAAGTTCTTTCTTTGCTTTCTATTTCTTTTTTTTACAGCAGACCCTTTAACATTTCTTCCATTGCTGGTTTGGTGGTAATATATTCCCTTAGTTCTTTTTTGTCTGTGAAGCTCCTGATTTCACCTTCAATTTTGATTGAAAGCCTTGCTGTGTACAGTATTCTTGGATTCAGACCATTCCTTTGCATGGCTTTGTATATTTCATTCCATTCCCTTCTGGCCTGATGAGTTTCTGTTGAAGAATGAATAGCTAGTCTTACTGGGGTCCCTTTGTAGGTAACTTTCTGTTTCTCTCTGGCTGCTTTTAAGATTCTTAAATGTCATTGGTGTTGGCCAATTTTATTATAATGTGCCTGTGTGTCAGGTTTTGGAGGGTTCATTTTGTTTGGGACTCTGTGAGCTCCTTGGATTTGTGTGGGTTTTTTCTTTCTTATATTGGGGAAGTTTTCAGGTTTTCTATTCCTTGCTCAGTTTCCACTCTTTCTGGAACCCCAATTATGTGGATGTTGTTTTGTTTTGTGTTATCCCAAAGTTCTCTTAGGCTCTCCTCTTACTTTTTAATTTTTTTTCTATAAGCTGCTGTACTTGGGTATTTTTATCTACCTTGTCTTCTACCTCACTGATTTGGCCCTCTGCTTCTTCTAGTCAACTTTTGATACTTTCTATTGAGTTCTTTATAGCAGTGATGTCATTTTTCATTTCTTCTTGATTATTCTGCATTTCTTCTTCCTTCTTCTTCATTTCCTCTTGGTTCTTCTTCATTTCTTGTTGGCTGTTACTCACATTGTTGATTTTGTCTTCCATTCTTCTTTTCAGCCACTTTATGACGATTTTTCTGAATTCATTCTCTGGCAGGTTTATTTCTTCTTCTATTTCGTTTACTTCCTTTTCTGGCGATACCTGCCTTTCTGTCATATGCGGATTGTTTCTTCGTCTGCCCATGGTCTTTCTTCTCCAGGTGTCTGGTTATATAGTTCTCTCTCCTACATTGATTTAAAGGCACGACCAGGTACAACACACAAGGCTCTGAACAGAAATATATTCATGATGTTAATAACCATAAATAAGGTGATGACCATTAAAGACAAATTAGGGGTAAGTAGAGAAAGAAGAAGAGAAAAAAGAGGAAAACAGAAAAGAAAGAAGTGCCAAAGTCAAATTGGGAGAAGGAAGAAAAAATAAAGAAATAAAATAAAATAAATAATAAAATAAAATAAAGTAAATAAAAAGAAGAAGAAAAGGGAAAGATAAAAAAAGTCAGAGAGAAAAGAAAAAGAACAAGAGAGAAAAGAGGAACAAGTTATAGATGTGAGGAGGAATCTCCAATAGAACAGCCACTAATCCCAAGAAATTCCGGCAACAAATACGTGGAGGTTACTACAAACTACAAATAACAACCAATATCAAGGGAGGTGAGGGAAAAGAGAGGTAAAAAAACAAACCAAAACAAAGCAAACACAAAGCAAAATAAAACAAGAAGAATAAGGTAAAACAATCTCACAAAATAGTATAAAAAATGGATATACTCACCATTCAGGCAAACAACAACAAAAGGACATAGATAAAAACAATTTTTTGGGTAGTGAAGACAAGAAGAGAGAGGTTTGTATGGACCTGGAGTAAGGGATTTGAAATTAGATATATAAGTGTGGTATAATTTTAACCAGGTAAAGAGAAACAATAGGGAGAATCTAAAGTTAGAAAAAGGAAAGAGAAACAAGACAACAAAATGGGGAAAGTTAGGAAGAGAGTTTTGATATAAAGGTAAAGTTGAGATAGAGTAAAATTATGCTAAATGAAAGATGAAAATATAATGTAGAACTCTAATCCCAAAGTAAAATTAAGAGCAAATAAAATGACATTTGCTTTTTGTTGTTGTTGCTTTTTTGAAAATGGTAAAATGGTAGTAGTAATAATACTAGTTGAAAATAAAAATGTAATAATTAAAAAGGTAAAAGCAATTGGGAAGAAAAGAAAAAAATAGTTTTTTAATTAAAATATGCAAATAAAATAAAGTAAAATAGAATGGGCAGTAGTGGAGGTCATTCACTTCCACTATTGTTCTGTTTGGCACTCCTGTTTCCCAGTCAGGAGAATATTGCAGTTCCCTGTGTTCCATTTCTGAGATGTGTCTTAATTTCTTTATTCTTTTGTGATTATGCGAGATTCAATTTGTGAGTCATCCACTGAGTGGCAGTGTTTCGGAATTGACCTCTGAGATTAAGTACAGGACCTCTCTAGGCTGTGCTTAGATCCTGCTACTCTGTAGTTCTCAATACTGGTTTTTTGGGGGTTAGGTTGCCCCAGAGCTGATTCTCCGATGGTTACTATGCACTTCAATCACCAGGTTTCAGAAAAACACCCTTCCCATGCAGACTCTCAGGATGTCTCCAATTGTGTGATCCTATGTATTGGGCTTAGCAATCAGAAACCAGGGTCTGAAGAGGAGAATTCGGACTGTGCTCTCTCTCTTCCCTGCTCCTGTTCGAGCAGCCAGGACACCGTTATAACTTCCAGGCTGTCCTTCTGCCTCAGATCAAAATGGGTTGCTTTCTAGAGCTCCCCTATGTTAATGGGTTCTGAGGGTCCCCTTCCACATTTAGGGATCATACCCTGCCCCACATCAGTGGATTTCTCTTTACAGCCGCTTTCCCCCAGTCCAATTCCCACAGTATGCGCGTCTCTGTTCTGTGGGACAGGAGACCTCACCTTATCCCACAGAAATCTGACCTTTCTGTGTGGTTTGTGGAATTCTTCTGAGTCCGAGTGTCAGAGCCGATTGGAAAGTTGTGTTCTGGGTCCCCCAGATGTTTGGTGGGTGCTGCAGCTGTAGCTTTTCAGACCACCGTAGACATCCACTTTCCCCTGAAAGATTGTGTGGTCTCTGCGTTTGTGCTGGTGGCTCCTACAGATAAAAACCCCCTGGCACTGGGGCTACCTGGTCAGGGGAGCCCCGTCCAGCAGTCCCCCACCTTCTCCTGGAAGATAACTAACTCTTAACTTGCCAACAAACACTCTCAGTGCAACTCTCAGCTGCTCTTTCTGTCTACCCAACAGTAAGTGTCCAGACACATCTGTCTATTCCGCCGCCATTTTGTACCACTTTTTCTATTATTGATGTTTATTTGCTGATTTTTTGTTTAGACAACTTTTCTAATAGTCATAGTGGGGAATTGAAGTCCCTTACCATGATTGTATTGCTGTCCATCTCTCCCTTGATATCCTCCAGAACTTTTTTTATGGATTTGGGTGCTCCTGTATTGGGTGAGTATATATTTACTAGAGTTATTTCTTCTTGTTGGATTGCTCCCTTTAGTATTATGAAGTCTCATTCTTTATCTCTTTTTAGGTCCTTCACTTTGAGGCCTAATTTGTCAGATATAAGTATTGCTGCCCCAGCTTTATTTTAATTTCCATTGGCCTGAAAAACCTTTTTCCATCCTTTCACCATCAATCTGTATGCATCCTTTTTTCTGACGTGTGTTTCCTATAGACAGAAGATATGTGGGTTATGTTTTCTTATCCACTAAGTTACCCTATGTCTTTTGATTGGAGCATTTAATCCATTTACATTTATAATTATTATTGATAGGTATTGGTTTTTAGACATTTTTATTCTTTATTCCACTATTCCTTCTTAGTTTCCTATTTCTTTTTTTACAGCAGACCTTTTAGCAGTTCTTGCATTGCTGGTTTGGAGGTAATAAACTCCCTTAGTCCTTTTTTGTCTGTGAAGCTTCTGATTTCACTCAATTTTGATAGATAGCCTTGCTATGCATGGTATTCTTGGATTCAGACCCTTCCTTTGTATATTTCATTCCATTCCCTTCTTGCCTGAAGTGTTTCTGTTGAGAAATCAGTTAATAGACTAATGGAGGATCCTTTGTAGGGAACTTTCTGTCTTTCTCTGGCCACTTTTAAGATTCTTACTTTGTCGTTGGTGTTTGCCAATTCAATTATAATGTGCCATATCATCGGTCTTTTTTTTTAAATATATTTTATTGGTTTTTTTACAGAGAGGAAGGAAGAGGGACAGAGAGTTAGAACCATCGACAAGAGAGAGACATCGATCAGCTGCCTCCTGCACACCCCCCACTGGGGATGTACCCACAACCAAGATACATGCTCTTGACCAGAATCGAACCCAGGACCCCTCAGTCTGCAGGCCGACGCTCTATTCACTGAGCCAAACCGGTTTTGGCATGTCATCGGTCTTTTGGAGTTAATGTTGTTTGGGACTCTGTGAGCTGCTTGGATTTGTGTGAGTTTTTCTTCCCTATATCAGGGAAGTTTTCTGTCATTATTTCTTCACACAGGTTTTCTATTCCTTTTTCAGTTTCCTCTTCTTCCTGGACCCCTATTATACAGATGTTTTCTCTTTTTATTTTGTCCCAAAGTTCTCTTAGGCTCTTCCTTGTTTTCAATTTTTTTCTAGAAGCTGCTCTGCCTTAGTATTTTTTCCTACCTTGTCTTCTAGCTCACTGATGTGGTCCTATGCTTCTTCTACTCTACTGTTGTTGCTTTCTATTGAGTACTTTACAGCAGTGATGTCATTTTTTATTTCTTGTTGGTTCTTCTCGATTTCCTCTTGGTTCTTACACATACTGTTGAATATGTTTCATTCTTTTCATCCCCTTTATGGCCATTTCTCTAAATTCTTTCTCTGGCAGGTTGCTTGCCTCTATTTCATTGACTTCCTTTTCTGGTCATCCCTGCTTTTCTTTCATGAGGGCTGTTTCTTTGTCTGCCCAAGGTGTCTCTTCTCTGGGTGTCTGGTTATGTGATTTCTGTCTCCTGTAGAACATAAGAAGGCACAACGCACAAGGTACTGAACAGAAATGTATTCATGATACTAATAACCACAAATAAAGGTGACAACCAGAGAAAAAAGTATTAGGTAATAAGAAAGAAAGAAGAGAGAAAAAATATGAAATTTGGAAAAGGCAAAAAAAAGTAAGAGAGCAAAGAAAGAATAAAAAAGAACAGGAGAAAATCTATTTATATGGGGAGAAAATTCTAATAGAACACCTCTAATCCCAACAAATGCCAGCAACAAGTACATAGAGATGAAAGCAAACTATAAACAACAACTAATATCAAGTAAGGTGAGGAAAAACATAATAAAAAAACAGGATAGTGTTGGCAGGAAACAAAAACAAATGAAAGAAAAAGCTAAACAATCTCACAAACAAGCTTAAAAAAACAATATAATCAACAACCAAGCAAACAACAACAAAGGGATAAAGTTAAAAAAATTTGATAGTGAAGAAAGTGAAGAGAGAGGTATTTATGGATTTAGAGCAAGGGATGGGAAATTAGATATATAAGTAGGGTGAAATTTTAACAGGGGCTAAAAAGAAGGAATAGAGAAAATTTATAGCAGGAATAGGGTAAGAAAAACAGAACAATACAAGGGGAAAAGTAAGGAAGAGAGGGTTGGCATAAAGGAAAAGTTGAGATAGAGTAAAATGATGTTAAATGAAAGATGAAAATAGAATATAGAACACTAATCCCCAAAATAAAATAAAGAGAAAATAAAATGACACTTTTAAAAAAACAGGTGAAATAGTAGAAGTAATAACAGTGTTAAAAGTTAAAATTTAATATTTAAAAAGGTAAAATCAAGTGAAGAAAAAAGAATAAAAAATTTAGTTACTTAAGTAAAAGATGAAAAAACGAAAAAAAAGTGCATTAGTGAATTTCATTCCCTTCCTTTACTGTTCTGTTTGGCATGCCTGTTTCCCAGTCAAGACAGTATTGAAGTTCCCAGTGTTCCACTGCTCCTCAGTGTTGTAAGATATAGTCCTGATTTTCAAGCAATTGGTACTTTGTTTCTTATATTCCTTTATTTGTGTTTACACACCAGTCAATTTTTTATTCAACCCCTATTTGGCAGTGTTTCTGGGTTGACCTCCAGATCTATAGGTCCTCTCTTGCTAGATGTTGTTTTCCCTGTGGCACTTAATATCAATTTGGGGGGATGGGCTGCCCCAGAGATGGTTCTCTGATTATTATTCCCAGCTCTTATCACCAGGTTCCACAAGAATAACTTTCCCCTGCAGTCTCTTAGAGTGTCCCCAATTGCATGATCCTATGTATTAGGCTTAGTAATCAAAAACAAGTGTTTAATTAGGGGAGAGAGAGAGA
>JAAGEH010000031.1:7857407-7938884 GCA_011751065.1 Lasiurus cinereus
AGAGAGAGAGAGAGAGAGAGAGAGAGAGAGAGAGAGAGAGAGAGAGAGATTGAGAGAGAGAGGAGCCAGAGTAAGTGTGCAAACTCGGGCGCTGAAGGGCAAGTCTGTGCAGTCTTTTTTCCCCTTGGGTCTAAGCAGCTGGCACACTGTTAAAATTTTTAGGCTGCCCTTTTGTGCCTTGTTCAATTACGGGTTGCTTTTTAGAGTTCCCTTCTGTTAGCAGCCCTGTAGATCCCCTTCCACATTCGTGGATCATGCCAGCCCCAATGGCTAGAGCCTATTTTGGGTGCAGACTTCCCTGGATCCTCCAGCTCCCACTATGCACATTTCTCTCTCCTGCCCAGACCACAGGCCTCACTTTATCCAAGGTATAATCTGACCTTTCCATGAGGAGGTGCAGAGCTCTTCCAAATCTGTGTGCCTGCGCTGCTTGGGGACCAGGGTTCCCAGGTTCACAGCTGTTCACTGGGTGCCATTGTTGTAGTTTCCTGGGATTTTCAGGCTTCTGATAAAATCCAGTCTCCCCTTCAAGATGGCATGGTCTCCACATCTGAGCCGGTTGCTACAGGAGGGATCCCAGCAGCAGTGGAGGCTGCCTGGTCAGGGAAACCCCATCTGGAAATCCCCCACAGTCCCCTAGAGTATAGCTGTCCCTCAACTCACAAACACTCCCCATACGACCACACACTCTCCCTTTGTTCTCTCACTCATGTACTATCTTGCATCTGTCTTCCTGTTGGCAGAAATCTTCTTTCCTCACTTATTCTCACTTTAGTAATAAGGAAACTCAGGCTTATAGAGACAAAGTAACTTGCCTAAAGTAATTGCTAATAACCAGTAGAGACAGCTTCTCTTGAAAGCTAATTTGAAGCCTTACTAATGCCAATTACTTCTAACTACTATGCTCTAGTTCTTTAAAGCATGGATATAGAATAGAAGCAAAATTTGCATACATAACATTTTAAACTACACTGTCCTCAGTGGCTGTGGCTACTGTTGTGGGAATAAATGAAAAGCCCTACAAAAAGTGTACGGAACCACACTTGGGTGAGATTAGCAGATTCATATTGACTAATGGAGATTGTCTTATGAGCATATAATTTTGCTTCTCTCTGTCAGTAAGGTTCTCAACAAAAAGAAGATGGCACATTCAAATGAAGAGAATTTGAGAGATGCTAACCTAAGAGGATCTTTTTCCCCAACTTAGATGTTGTTTTATATAATAAAAGCCTAACATTCAAATCAGCTGAATGACAGAAAAACTGGTGGAATGACCATCAGGAGGCAGATGCTTAATGCAGGAACTGCCCCCAGCCTGCAGGACCCAGGCCAACCAAGGAAGGTACAAGTGAGGGCCCACTCCCATCTCTCCACATTGCCCCACAGAGGAAGACAGACAGCAACGATGGGGATGGGGCTAGTGAGTGGGTAGCATCAGGTGTGTGCCAGCAGGGGACTCCCATCTCCCTGCCAGTTGCCTCACATATCCGCCCTGATCACCAGCCAGGCCTAGGGACCCTACCCATGCACAAATTTCATGCACCAAGCCTCTAGTCCTATCTAATAAAAGAGTAATATGCAAATTGAGCATATCTCTGCTACATCTGCAAGCCACGTTCACAAAACTTGCCCACCAGCCAATCAGGAGTAAATATGCAAATTAACCCAACCAAGATGGCTACGGCCACAGAGAGAGCAGGAGGGAGGCTCCCCTGGTGATGGAGGAAGCCAAGCTTTCCAAACACCCTGGCTGGCCCAGGCCTCCACTTATGGCAACAAAATTTCAATAGCTGCTGCCACTGAGCAAGCAGAAGGCTTGACTCTGCTCCAGGCTACGAAGTTACAATTGTAGAAGATAAATAAATCCCAGATACCAAAGCCTCTACTTGGGTCACTGGTGGGGAGGGGGCGTGGCTGGCCTGCAAAATACCACAGGCCACTCTCCCAGGCCACCCCAGAGCCACAAGGGAACCCCCACCCAGATCCGGGACATGCTTCAGAGCAAACCAGCTGGCCCCCACCCATGCACCAGGCTTATATCCTATCTAATAAAAGAGTATTATGCAGGTTGACCATCACTCCAGCACACAAGATAACTGCCCCCATGTGGTCAAAAGATCCTGCCCCCATGTGGACACAAGATGGCCACCACAAGATGGCCAGCAGGGGAGGCAGATGGCAGGGACCAGGCCTGCAGGGGAAGGCAGTTAGTGGTGACCAGGCCCACAGGGGAGAGCAGTTAGGGGCAAACAGGCTGGCATGGAAGCAGTTAGGCATCAATAAGGTGATCAGGCTGGCAGGCAGAAGCAGTTAGGGCCAATTAGGAAGGCCAGGAGGCGAGCAGTTGGGAGCCAGCAGTCCCGGATTGTGAGAGAGATGTCCGACTGACCATTTAGGCCTGATCCCTGTAGGATCGAGCCTAAATGGGCAGTCCGACATCCCTCTAGGGGTCCCAGATTGGAAAGGGGTTTAAGGACACCCCCCATGCATGAATTCCATGCACTGCACCAGACCGCTAGTTGATATATAAAAGGAGCCATTTATATAAAAGTGGATTTGACAAAGGAGACACATAATTGAATAGTGCAGTGACTCAGAGCTAGTAGCAACAAAGCTATTACCAGCCCTAGACCTGAAGGTACAGGTGAAGGGTGATTATTGGATGGAAAGGGAGAAAGTGGAGTGGAGAAGCCTTCCTTGAGAGGAGCATTGACCTTTGGTTGAGGGACACAGCCACCCAAAGGAAACCTCACAGTGAAAGATCCAAAGGAATCAATACTCTCTTCCTTCCCTCTGATGTCCTGTGGGAGCTTTCTGTTTGCCAAACTCAACCAAATGCCAAAGGACAAGAGAGCTGTTTATTGTAACCCATACAGTTCAGATTACAGAGGGAAGAGAGTGGGGAAAAGAATAATGGAGAGAGGATTTGAACAGGGCAAATAGAAGACATCTAGCACAAATACTTTATGGCAGTGCTGTGGAAACAGAGACCTATCAGAATGTACTATTAATCCTTTCTGTGGGTTCCATGAAACCTCAGTAGAAATGACCTTCAAGAGATTATTTTAGCCATTAGATTCTAACATTCACAGTGTGCTAATGACTATTACTAGCTGCTCTAAACACAAACTCCAAATTCTTAGTGGTATAACACAGTGAAATTCCAATGTGAATTTCCTGGTTTTGAAGGGCTTCCACATAGGCATCAAGGGCCCAGATCCTTCCATCTCATACTTTTAACCTTCTCTAAACACTTGGAGTTCTCTCCATTAAGCCAGTAGATAGGGAAATAGACTAAAGTAATTGCTTCTTAACTACTTTGCTAAAAATGACAAAGCAATTCCTGTAAAATTCAATTAGTGAGATGGCCCCATCTAGATGTGAGAGGGGCTGGAAATGCAGTTCATGGCTCAATAGCCACTATGCCACAGAAAGCTTTGCAAACTGATATAAACTTATTAATACAGAATGGTAAATATCATATAAAACATTTACTCAAGCAGTTATTGCAGGCTATTTATATGGTAGGTATTGTGTGGAAGAGAAAGGAAATGTCAGGCATACTGACTAACCTTAAAAGACTTACAGTATTTGCAGAGGGATCAAGGTAAAATAACTAGAATTGAATCAATCATTTGGCTGTTTTCCAGTTCTTCATCCTTGGTACTATAGAAACATAAACATATAAATGATTGATTAAAGTTATTCATTTTGTCACCTAGATGTATGCAGTTTCTCCACACAGACTCAAATAATTCTGTCATTCTGATTAAAATTAGTCTATCAGTTTTGTTAAGCCACCAGTAACATTTAGTTACTCAAAAACCATAGGTAAAAATTTTGATTGTACCTATAGCAAAGAGCCTTGTGTCTCTTAATCACTACAGGCCAAACCTTTCATTGCTCTTAGTAACCTCAGGCTCTTCATTTAATCCCAAGAAATAGTTATTTAGGAGACTAATTTTATTATTGTATAAAAAGAAAAGAATTCCAATTCATTGCAAGTAAATTTACCCCAAGGTTTCAATCTCATTCAATTTCCATTGACTTAGGCTTTTTTATTTTTTCTACCATAAGCCCTGTAAGGCACCTTATTCTTTGAGATTTAATTTTGTTTAAAAGGGCAGTGACAGGCTGGGGAAAAAATGGCAGCAGTATAGACAGACGTGTCCAGAGCCTTGTGGCTGACCAGACAGAGAGAACAGCCGAGGGTCACACTAGGAGTGTTTTTTGACAAGTTAAGAGACAGGTATCCTCCAGGAGAAGGTGGGGGATTGCTGGATGGGGCTCCCCTGACCAGGCAGACCCACTGCCAAGGGATTTATTCTCCCAGGGCCACCAGCGCAAATGTGGAGATCACGCCATTTTGGAAGGGAAAGTTGATGTCTACAGCAGCCTGAAAAGCTACAGCTATGGCACCCACCAAACAGCAGGGGGACCCATAACACTGCTCCCCAATTGGTGCTAACACTCGGATTCAGAGGAGCTCTGCATGCCACATGGAAAGGAGGAAGAACTACATAACCAGATACCTGGAGAAAAAGACCATGAGCAGAAGAAGAAAAAGCCCACATATGAAAGAAAAGCAGGAATCACCAGAAAAGGAAGTAAATGAACTAGAAGCAAACAACATACCAGAGAAATAGTTCAGAGAAATGGTCATAAGATGGCTGAAAAGAATGGAAAACAAATTCAACAATATGAGTAAGAACCAAGAGGAAATGAAGAATACTCAAGAAGAAATGAAAAATGACATCGCTGCTGTAAAGAACTCAATAGAAAGCATCAAAATTACACTAAACGAAGCAGAGGACCACAACAGTGAGCTAGAAGACAAGGTAGGAAAAATTATTCAAGTAAAGCATCTTCTAGAAAAAAAATTAAAAAGCAAGGGGAGAGCCTAAGGGAACTTTGGCATAACATGAAACAAAACAACATCCGCATAATAGGGTTTTCAGGAAAAGTGGAAACTGAGCAAGGAATAGAAAACCTGTTTGAAGAAATAATGACAGAAAACTTCCCCAATATAGGAAAGAAAAAACCCACACAAATCCAAGAAGTGCACAGAATCCAAGGAAAATGAACCCCAAAAGGCCAAAACCAAAGTACATTACAACTAAATTGGCAAATACCAATGACAAAGTAAGAATGTTAAAAGTGGCCAGAGAGAGACAGAAAGTTACCTACAAAGGAACCCCCATCAGACTAGCAACTGGTTTCTCAACAGAAACTCACCAGGCCAGAAGCGAATGGAAAGAAACATACAAAGTCATGAAAAGGAAGGGTCTAAATCTAAGCATACTGTATCCAGCAAGGCTATCAATCAAAATTGAAAGTGAAATCAGAAGCTGCACAGACAAAAAAGGACTAAGGGAATTTAGTACCACCAAACCAGCAATGCAAGCAAGAATTGTTAAAGGGTCTGCTGTAAAAAAAAAAGAAAAGAAAAAAAAAAGAAAGAAAGAAAGAAGAAGCAAAGTAGGATCACAGGGGTAAAGAAAAACAATGGCGACAGATGAGTACCTATCAATAATAACTTTAAATGTAAATAGATTAAATTCTTCAATCAAAAGACATAGGGTAATGGATTGAATAAAATAAATGACCCATATATCTGGTGTCTACAAGAAACCTACCTCAGAAAAAGCGATGCACACAGACTGAGGGTGAAGGGATGGAAGACAATTCTTCAGGCAAATGGAAATGAAAAAAACTGGGGTTGCAATACTTATATCTGACAAATTAGGTCTCAAAGTGAAGGACATAAGAGATAAAGAAGGCCACTTCATAATACTAAAGGGAACAATCCACAAGAAGAAATAACTCTGTTAAACATACACACAGCCAATATAAGAGCACCTAAATACATAAAAATAATTCCTGGAGGATATTAAGGGAAAGATTGACAGCAATACAATCATAGTAGGATACTTTAATACCCCACTGTCACCACTGGACAAATCCTCTAAACAAAAAAGTCAGCAAAGAAATATCAGTCCTAAATGACACACTAGACCAGATGGAATTCATTGACATCTTCAGGACATTTCACCTCAAAGCCACAGAATATATATTCTTTTCCAGTGCATTTGCGTCATTTTCAAACATTGACCATATGTTGGATCATAGGCAAAGTCTCTTCAAATTCAAGAAGATAGAAATCATATCAAGCATTTTCTCAGATCACAGTGGCATACAACTGGAAATCAACTACAATAAAAACAAAACAAAGAGCCAAAACAGGTTTGGCTCAGTGGATAGAGCGTTGGGCTGCAGACTGGAGGGTCCCGGGTTTGATTCCGGTCAAGGGCATGTATCCTGGTTGTGGGCACATCCCGGGGGGTGTGCTGGAGGCGGCTGATAGATGTCTCTCTCTCATTGATGTTTCCAACTCTCTATCACTCTCTCTTCCTCTCTGTAAGAAATCAATAAACAATATATTTTTTTAAAAAATCTAAAGAAATCAAACACATGGAGACTGAACAACATATTATTAAACAAATACTGGTACCAGAGAGATCAAAGAAGAAATTAAAAAAACATCATGGCAACCAACAACAATGGAAAGAAAACAATACAAAATTTATGGACACTGTGAAATAGTCATGGCCCTATAAGCCTACTGAAAAAAAAAAAGGAAACAATGGTAACAAATTACCTAACCCTACAACTCAAAGAGCTAGAGAGAGAGCAACAAGAAAAGTCCTGTGGGAGCAGAAGGAAGAAAATAGTCAAGATCAGAGAGGAGATAAACAACATGGAGACCAAAGAAACATATCAAAAGATCAACAAAACAAAGAGCTGGTTCTTTGAAAAGATAAACAAGATTGATGGACCTCTAGCCAGGCTCACCAAGAAGCAAAGAGAGAAGACCCAAATAAACAAAATCAGAAATAAAAGAGGAAAAATAACCACAGCCCCCTCCAAAATACATAGGATTTTTTTTAAAAACTATGAATAACTCTATTTCAACAAACTGGACAACCTGCAGGAAATGTACATATTCCTAGAAAAATATAAACTTCCAAAACTCAATCAGGAAGAATCTAAATATATCAATAGTCCAGTAACTATGGAAAAAATTGAAGTATTCATCAAAAGCCTGGGACCAGATGGCTACACAGGAGAGTTTTACCAAACAAGGAAGAATTAAAACCTATCCTCCTTAGACTATTCAAAAATATTCAATAAGAAGAAACACTTCCAAACAACTTTTATGAAGCCAGCATCATCCTAATACCAAAACACAATAAAAGAGAATTATAAGCCAATATCTCTATGAACATAGATGCCAAAATCCTCAACAAAATTCTAGCAAATCGGATCCAGCAGTACAACAGAAAGATCATACACCATGAGCAAGTAGGATTTATCCCAGGAATGCAAGGATGGTACAGTATCCACAAATCAATAAATATGACACATCACATAAACAAATTGAGAGATAAAAATTACATAGTCATATCAATTGATACAGAAAAAGCATTTGACAAAATCCAACACCCTTTCTTGATAAAAACTCTCAGCAAGGTGGGAATAGAAGGATCATACCTCCACATCAAAAAAGCCATATATGATAAACCCACAGCTAACAGCATACTCAATGGGCAAAAACTAAAACCATTTCCCCTAAGAACAGGAACAAGATAAGGATGCCCACTCTCACCACTCCTGTTCAGCATAATACTGGAAGTATTAGCCATTACTACTAGACAAGAAGAAAAAAATAAAAGGCATCCAAATTGGAAAAGAAGGAGTAAAGCTGTCCTTATTTTCAGATGACATGATACTGTACATAAAAAACCCAAGGACTTCATCCAAAAACTAATAGACTTAAGAAATGAATTCAGCAATGTAGCAGGTATCAAAATTAATGCCAAGCAATCTTTGGCATTTGTATATACAAATAGTGAAATTACAGAAAGAGAGACTAAAAAAGCCTTCCCATTTAACATCACACCAAAAAAATTTAATATACCTAGGGATAATCCTAACTAAGAAGGTAAAAGACCTATACACAGAAAATAACAGGACACTGAAAAAAGAGATAGAGGAATATGTAAACAGATAGAAGAGCATACCATGCTCATGGATTAGGAGAATCAACATCATTAAAATGTCCATACTACCCAAGGCAATCTATAGATTCAATGCACTACCCATTAAAATACAAATTACATATTTCACAGACCTAGAAAATACTCTCCAAAGATTTATCTGGAACAAAAGTGTCCCAGAATACCCGCAGCAATCCTATGAAAGAAGAATAAAGTATTTGGGAACTCAATACCAGATTTCAAGCTATATTACAAAGCAACTGTTCTCAAAACAGCCTGGTACTAGCACAAGAACAGACATATAGACAGATGGAATAGAATAGAGAATCCAGATATCCACCCAAACCACTATGCTCAACTAATATTTGACAAAGCAGGCATGAACATACAATGGTGTCAAGACAGTCTCTTCAATAAATGGTGTTGGGAAAATTGGACAGATGCATGCAAAAAAAATGAAACTGGACCACCAACTTTCTCCATACACAAAAATAAACTCCAAATAGACACAGGACTTAAACATAAGACGGGAAACCATAAAAATACTAGAGGAATCCACAGGCAGCAGAATTTCAGACATATGCCAAAAGAACTTCTTCACTGATACTGCTCCAAGGGCAATGGAAGCTAAAGAAAAAATAAACAAATTGGACTACATCAAAATAAAAAGCTTTTGCAGAGCAAAAGAAACTGTCAACAAAACAACAAGAAAGCCCACTGTATGGAAGAACATATCTGCAAATGTTAGCACTGTGATAAAGGTTTAATCTCCAACATCTACAGCCAATTTACATAACTTAATAAAAGGAAGATAAATGATCCAATGAAAAAAAAAATGGACAATGGACCTTAATAGAACCTTTTTGAATGACTACAGAAGGCCAAAAGACACATGAAAACATGTTCAAAATTACTAATTATCTGAGAGATGCATATCAAAAGGACAATATGATACCATCTCACACCTGTGAGAATGGCAATCAACAACAAATCAACAAACGACAAGTGTTGAGGAGGATGCAGAGAAAAAGGAACCCTTGTGCACTGCTGGTGGGAATGCAGACTGGTGCAACTACTGTGCAGAACAGTATGGAGTTTCCTCAAAAAACTAAAAATGGAACTCCCATTTGACCCAGCAATCCCACTCTTAGGAATATATCCTAAGAAATTAGAAACACCAATCAGAAAGGATTTATGCACCCCTATGTTCATAGCAGCACAATGTACAATAGGTACAATTTGGAAACAGCCTAGATGCCTGTCAGCAGATTAGTGGATCAGAAAACTATGGTACATCTACATAAAATGGGATTCTATGCTGCCATTAAAAAGAAGGAATTCTTACCATTTGCAGCAACCTGGATGGAACTGGAGAGCCTTATGCTAAGTGAAATAAACCAGTCAATGAAGGAGAAACACCACATGATCTCACTCATTTGTGGATAATAAAGAACATTATAAACTGATGAACAAAAGGATAGATACAGAGGCAGTAAAGCACCAAACAGACTGTCAAATTACAGCAGGAAGTTTAAGGGGAGGTGGGGTGGATAAAAGATCAACCAAAGGGCTTGTATGTATGCATATAAGCATAACCAATGGACACAAGACTCTGTCTGGAGGGTTGGGGTGTGCCTAGGAGGGGAGGGGGCAATGAGAAGATATGCATACATGTAACACATTAATAAAATAAATAAATACATAAAATTAAAAAAAATAAAAATGTAAAGTTGCAAATTCTTTAAATTGCTGTCAGGTATCCAAGGACTTAGTTTGTAAGTTTCTGTAATTCCAAAATATCAAGGGTGGTGTTATTTTTACTTTAAGCACCAAGAAGGTGGTTTTTCATTGAAGTTATTATTTTAAACTGTATCATTTTACTGGTGCAAGTGTAGCAGCTGATTTTCATTGATTATTACTTTACGTAGACCCGTAGGGGCTTCAATACACAAAAGAAAATAATGTTTTTAAGTTTGCTGCTGGTGGGTGTCATTCATAAGACTTTTTACATAATGTCTTAGTGGGGGAAGGTCTTAGTAATGTTAAATTCTCTTTGCCTCTCCCATAATCAAGCAGTGATAGTAATTGTACTCAGGTTTTTGTTTCCCCCTCCTTTGGTGTGATGCTAGCCAGCTTTAATTCTATACACAGAGGAGCCATAGTTTGATTCTTGTGTTATATATAAAAAAAAAGGGAAGCCTTATGGGGACACCCGTGTAATTATACTTTGCTCACATATTTACTATACTAGGTGGGGATCAGTCCACGTAAAGGATTTTACCCAAGGAAGACTTCCCCATTAGACCTTGGTGAAATTTCTGAACAACTGGTTACTGCCAGCATGGCAAGAAAGACATTTTCAGGGGTTCTTGGAGTTTTGTTCTCTGCAAATTCGTTCAGCTTTTCAGCTTTCTGGACCATCTTCTTTATCACTCCCCAAGTCATCTCTGGGCTGCTTATCATCCTCCTTGTTCGTCTTCCACTCCTTATCTTCAGTGTACTGTCAGGGGCTGCTGTTTGTGGCTGGGGTAGCAGATGTCTACAGCTACATGGTATGGCTCCAGGAGCAATTTCTACATTAATCTGGTTAGTTCCTCTCTTGGATCCATGTTGCAGTTTAATATTTCCAGCAGGAATCCACATGGGTTTCGAAAAATTCTCTGGAAATATACAAGCATACCCTCTGCCAAAGGTTAATAATGGATAGGGTCTCTTCCATAAACCAGATTCAGGATCTTTCCATTTAACTAGAGCATTTTTCCTTTGTTCTATTCTGACACCAGTGTAACTCCATGGATGTCTTACCATCAGCATCACAAGTAAAAAAATGTAAAGTAATTAAGGCTTGGTGCAGCCTACCCACAGGTGATTTCCCCATCATTATCCCTCCTTTTTGTTTTTCAAGTTGGGATTTTAGCCACTGGTGCTGTAGTTTAATTATGGCCTGTCCTTGGGAATTATATGGTATTCCTGTAATGTGCAGAATTTTCCACTTTTTACAAAATTGGTGAAAATGACAGCTTGTGTAAGCAGGGCCATTATCAGTTTTAATAATTTTTGGAATTCTCATGGTGGCAAAAAGCAGCTAGGCAATGATTTAATAACCTGTTCTTCTGCTTCCTGTTGTGGGGCGACTTCCACAACCAGTTGCAAATGACCACGGAGGCTGCTAAGTTGGTAATAAGCAAGCAATGATTTATTGAGCTGGCCAGCCAGCGGCAGCCGTGAGGGCACCACACGCAGGTGGAGTCCACATACTCACGACTGCGCTGTTTCAGGGTTATGCAGCCTTTTTAAATATCCAAACCACATTTTTTTCCTTGTTCTAAATCCCAAACAGCCTCGTAGGAGGTCAGTGGGTTTCAGTGGGCCGAAAAGGTTCCTGTTGACTGCTCCTTATCTCCCAACCACCCCCTGCTAGACTTTGGAATGTGGACCTATATTGTGAAAGCAAATTGTAAAACTGAGCAAAGTTAATCAACTCTAAAGGTCTTCAGTCTCAACTCCTGGAGCCACTGAGTCAACAGGGATCAATCTTTTATGGTTCTGGTCCTCAGTCACAGGAGAATAAACTTTGTAATGTGGGATGGATTTATGTGAACTTCCAGGTCAAACAGCAGTTTTTGTTGTTGTTGTTTTTAAATGTATTTTTATTGATTTTTCACAGAGAGGAAGGGAGAGGGATAGAAAGTTAGAAACATCGATGAGAGAGATATCGATCAGCCGCCTCCTACACGCCCCCTACTGGGGATGTGCCTGCCACCAATGTACTTGCCTTTAACCGGAATCAAACCTGGGACCTTACAGTCCGCAGGCTGACGCTCTATCACTGAGCCAAACCGGTTTTGGCTCAAACAGCGGTTTTTACCTGAGATGAATGCTCTTAAGGTCCTACTTCATTTCCCTGGAGATGCAGTAGCCCAAGGACTTTTGAAAAGGTGTCTACAGAGACATGCAATGCCCCAAGGCATCAAAAGGAAGTATAATGTATCACATCCATTTGCCAGATATAGTCCTCAGCAAACCTCTAGGTGTTACGCCCAGAATTCGGGGTCCCCAATAATCCACCACTAAGGAGCCTTTTCTGATGCAAAAGCAACGAGTCTTTATTCAAACCCGGGTTTGGCTCTCAATCTCTTTCTGGCGCAGCAGTGAGGTGAGAGAGCGAGCCGGGCGAGAACAATTAGTTTTATGGGATAGGATAATTGGGAGGGCTTAGGAAGTGACAAGGGTTACAGAGATTGGTCACTTGAATTAGGGTCTTTCTGTGGTTTAGCCTTTTTAGGACCGTCGCTGTGTTCCTGGAGCTTCATTGGTCTATTTGGGTGGTGGTTGGGGAAGCTAGGACATTGCTGGCACACCTGTGGCCCCTCCCAGAAAAGGGAGGGGGTTTAGGCAGGGGTCCCAGCCCTATAGGACAAGATGGAGGGGAGTTCATCTCCTTTCATAGGGTTGACTCCTGTGGTAGATGTAACATGCAAGTGGGACATTCTCTGATAATCCGTGTGGCCTGTTGTCGAGAGATTAAGAATTGTTTAGACAACATTTTGGCAGGCTGATATAAAAGCTGAGGAGATTCTGAAGCCTGTTTAAAAAAAGCAACCATTTCATCAGCATGTGCAATTCCTTTTGCCAACAGGCCAGTTAATAAACTGTGAGCCCTTATGTGAGTAATATAGAAAGGATATTGTCTTTGTTGCATAATCTGCTGAACTTGTTTGTATAGTAAAAATAAACTCTGGTCACTGAGCCATTTTAAATGAGCAGTTTCAATTCTATTTAATAAACCTGCAGTGTAAGAAGAATATGAGATAATATTAAGAAGCTCTTTCAAATCCTGTAATACAGCCTTAGTAGCTTCCAACTCAATTCTTTGTACAGAAGTATGACTCGTTTGGATGACTCAGTCTAAATTCATTGTATAATAGGCGGCTTTCCCATAGATGATCCATCAGTGAAAACAGTTAATGCTGCAGGAATAGGTTCCTGCCCAGATTTTTTTTTTTTTGGTATAATAATAGGAGTATAGTATAAAAATTGTAATAATTTGTTTTTTAGTAGGTGACAACTAAGTTCCCCTGAATATCCACTTAATTCAATTTGCCAATTTAAATCAGGCTGAAATAACATTTCTAATTGCTTCCCAGTCAGTGGAAGGTAAATACATTGGGGTTCTTGTTCTCTAAGCTGTCTGCATCACTTTTTAAGCTGAAAAACCAACTAAGCCATAAGTTCTATATATGTAACTGCAGTTTTAGAGGATTGATATCCTAGGTGGACCCACTCAATAATAGCAAGAGAATTTTTATTTTGGAAAGTGATTCCAGTGGAAGTATTTGCAGTAGGAATAATCTGTCCCAATAAAGATAATGGGGCTAAGGAGATTGCCTGCTCAATTCTTTGTAACTCCTTTTGACCTTTATCTGTCAATACTCAGGGTGAGGAAAGATTAGAGTCACCTCTAAGTATATCAAATAAATTTTTCATTTCTCCTGTAGAGATTTTTAGGTAAAGTCTTAACCAATTAATGTCCCCTAATAATTTTTGAAAGTCATTTAAGATTTTATGACAGTCTTTTCTTATTTCTACCTTCTGAGGCCTAATATATTGGTTTTCAATTATGGTACCTAGATATTTAAACGGAATTTCTTTCTGCACTTTTTCTGGAGCAATTTTTACACCCCCTTTAGGAAGTTCTTTTTCTAATTGAGAAAACATTGCTAAAGTCTGACTTTCCCATGAATTCGCTAGGAGCAAGTCATCCATATAATGGACAATATAATACTGAGAATATTTGCCTCTTAAAGGCTTAATAGCTTGAGCTACATATTTTTGACATAAAGTAGGGTTATTGGCCATTTCTTGAGGCAAAACTTTCCATTGATATATTTTCATAGGCTCTATATTATTAATAGATTATAGGCCCAGTGCACAATATTCATGCATTGGGGGCAGGGGGTCCCTCAGCCCGACCTGTGCCCTCTCGTAGTCCAAGACTCCTCAGGGGATGTCCAAGTGCCCCCAAGGGGTCCTTAGCACTGCCAGAGGTGGGAGAGGCTCCTGGCACCGCCATTGCGCTCACTAGCCATGAGTGCGGCTTCTGGCTGAGTGATGCTCCCCCTGTGGGGTCACACTGACCAGCAAGGGGCAGCTTCTGCATTGAAAGTCTGCCCCCTAGTGGTCAGTGAGTGTCATACCGATTGGTCATTTGCCATTTGGTCAATTTGCATATTAGCCTTTTATTAGATAGGATGGCACTGAAAAAGCAAATTTTTGTTTATCTTGTGGCTCCAAGGGAATAATGAAGAAACAATCCTTAAGATCTGCTACTATAAGACACCAACCTAGAGGTATTTGTGAAGGCGCTGAGAGTCCAGGCTGTAAAGCTCCCATGGTATGCATAGTAGTGTTAATGGCTATAAGATCATGTAATAATTACCATTTTCCTGCTGTCTTCTTAGGTATTATAAATATAGGAGTATTCCAAGGACTACTGGAAGGTTCTATATGACCAGCCTCTACTTGTTCCTGTATTAATTCATGAATATGATTTAATTTCTCCTTGGTTAATGGCCACTGATCCACCCATATAGGCCTATCATCTTTCCATTGTATGGGCTCAGCATGGGGGTGAGGCGATTGAGCAATGACCACTCCTAAAAAAGCTGGTATTCTAATCTTTGTTTTCCTGTGTTTTCTTTGGCCTGAATGGTTCTTTAATCTCCTGATTATCTTTTCCTAAACCTTGATCAGCTTGATATCCCATCTGAGTCCTTAACTATTGTCCCTTGCTAGTAATAATACAAGCTTGTAAACCTTCTAAAATATCTCAGCCCCAAAAGTTGACTGCAATTCCAGAGACTATATAGGGCTGAAACCATCCTGTTTTTCCTTTCTCATCTTTCCACTTTTAACACTGCAGCACTGCATTGCGTGTTATCAGGAATTACAGCACCTGTGATATAGCCTATAGCTTCTACCATGAACCAACTTGGAGGCCAAAATTCTTGACTGATGACACTAATATCTGCTCCAGTGTCCACTAATCCTTTAAACAGTTTTCCCTCTATTCTTAGATTAATCATAGGATGGGTCTTGCTAATTTCCTGTATCCAATATATATCCGAGCTTCCCAATACTTGTGTCCCTCTCTTCCTATTTATAACTTCACCTTCCTGATTATAAGGTAAAAAACAGGAACTAAACAATTTTTTGTCCTGGAATAATTTGCATAATATATTTGCATTCTAAAATCACTTTGATTTCACCCTTATATTCTGAATCTATGACTTCAGGAAAAAATCAGCATATTTTCACTCTTTCCTAGAACTAAACCTGATATTCCTGGTGGCACAGGTCCCCAAATTCCTGTAGGAACAATTTGTCTAGCCATATTGTGGGTCAGGATGATTGTTATTGTGCTATTAAGATCAATACCAGAATTTCTTTCTGGAGTGATTCCAAGGAGGGAATATGCTGTAGTCCTGGCCAGGTGGAACTTCCCCTTAGTTAAAAACTGGGCTGGAGGAGTCCCTCCAGCCATTTCCCTAAGGCTGGCCATTTCCTATGTCTTGATTTAATGGTTGGCCATTTATATGAAATTTAGAGTTAAACTGATTGGTGCAATGATTTCCCTTCTTACATCTGGGACATAGACCTGCATTACCTGAGTTGGGAGGAGGAATGTTTACTCCTTCTCCCTGCCAGTCACCTTGTGTTTCTTTTGGTTGTTTACATTCCTTTTTAAAATGTCCTTGTTGTCCACAATTAAAATTCTTGTTGTAATTGTGGCAGCTAATAAGCTTGCCTGAAAAATGCCTGACCCCACATTCTGACATGCTCAAATAATTTCTGTGATGGTGCTATTTTTTCTTTGAGGCATTAGACATTTCTTACAATCAGTATTGGCATTTTCATAATCTAATTGTTGAGTCAAAATGTCTCCTGCTGTCTCATGTTGAATCTGCTGTCTCACTGCTTGAGTGAGGAGAGCTATAAAATCAGAGAATGATTCAGTGGGCCACTGCATGCACTTACTAAAGGCTCCTTCGGGTTCCCCTTTTGCTGGTGAAGTCTACCAGGCTTTTTGTCCACAAAGTTTCATTTGCTCATATGTCTGCTGGACACATTGGAACTGATTATGGAGATCACTAAATTGTCCCTGTCCTGCAAGCATCTCAAAAGTTATGAGAACATTCTGTCTGAGATTTGAAGAAGCTTGTTCTTGATATTTCTCTACAAATTCTCTCTTATTATAGCAAATAATCTTCTCCATCCAGAGTTGCATGGGCTACAGAATACCAATTATAAGGAGCTAGAAACACTTAAGAAATATTAGTTACAATTTCTCCAGTAAATGGAGCATCTGCGCCTTTCTGTATTACATTATCATGCAAGGCCTTTATCATTGTAAAGTCAAATCTTTCATGCTATCTTTATTATTTGATTAGGAAATTGTGGATTAGCTACCTCTATGATAAGAAAAACAAGTCTATCTTCCATAGTCATATCCTTTAATATTTTTCTGATGGCTCTTTTCATAGGTGATTCTGTTAGTGGCGATTTAAATGTTTCAGAATCAGGGCATGAAGGCCACTCCTCCAATTTATCTTTCTGCTTCTCTTTAGGAGTGGAGGGTGCAAAGGGAGGAGATCTTTCTTCTCTGAAAGGCTATAGCAAATGCAACACTGTTTCCCACAAAGAGAAACAATTTGAAGGCAAATTTTTCCCCTGCTTCTTTCAAGTTCTGACCTATCCATTCCCAACATTCAATATCCAATGTACCTACATCAAAAAACCATGATTATATTCTATAATAATCTGTACAAACTGTAAAAGAAGATCTTCTGAATGTACAACTCCCCTATATATTAGTAAGCAAGCCAAAAGTTTACAGGAAAATCTTTTTTTTTTTCAACAGATTCTGCCCCATGATGATCTGGCTGAAACAAGAAAAATATTCAAGGACTTATGGATAGGTGGGTTCGGAAGCTGATAAGAGTTTTTTGTTTTTTGTTTTTTGTTTTTTTTTTGGGGGGGGTGTTTTGTTTTTTTTTCTTTTTTTTCTTTTTTTTATTAATTTTTTATACATATCTCCCCATTGCCCCCCTCCCTCACAGGCATACCCCAAACCCCCAGTGTCTATGTTCATTGGTTATGATTATATGCATAGATACAAGTCCTTTGATTGATCTCTTATCTACCTCACCTAACTTTAATCTTCCTGCTGTAATTTCACAGTCTGTTTGAAGCTTTACTGTCTCTGTATCTATCATTTTGTTCATCAGTTTATAATGTTCATTATTATCCCCCAATGAGTGCGATCATGTGATGCTTCTCCTTCATTGACTGGCTTATTTCACTAAGCATAAGGCTATCCAGTTCCAACCAGGTTGCTGCAAATGGTAAGAATTCCTTCTTTTTAATGGCAGCATGGAATTCCATTGTGTAGATGTACCACAGTTTTCTGATCCATTCATCTGCTGATGGGCACCTAGGCTGTTTCCAAATTGTGGCTTGTAAATTGTGCTGCTATGAACATAGGGGTGCATAAATCCTTTCTGATTGGTATTTGTAATTTCTTAGGATAAATTCCTAAGAGTGGTATTACAGGGTCAAATGGGAGATCCATTTTTAGCTTTTTGAGGAAACTCCATACTGTTCTCCACAGTGGCTGCACCAGTCTGCATTCCCACCAACAGTACACAAGGGTTCCTTTTTCTCTGCATCCTCGCCAACACTTGTCGTTTGTTGATTTGTTGATGATTGCCATTCTGACAGGTGTAAGACGGTATCGCATTGTCGTTTTGATTTGCATCTCTCGGATGATTAATGACTTCGAACATGTTTTCATGTGTCTCTTGGCTTTCCTTCTGTCGTCTTTTGAAAAGGTTCTATTTAGGTCCGTTGCCCATTTTTTTTATTGGATCCTTGATCTTCCTTTTATTAAGCTGTATAAGTTGTTTGTAGATTTTGGAGATTAAACCTTTATCAGTGATAGCATTTGCAAATATTTTCTCCCATGCATTGATCTTTCTTGTTGTTTTGTTGATGGTTTCTTTTGCTGTGCAAAAGCTTTTTATTTTGATTTACTCCCATTTGTTTATTTTTTCCTTAGCTTCAATTGCCTTTGGAGCAGTGTCAGTGAAGAAGTTCTTTCGGCATATGTCTGAGATTGTGCTGCCTGTAGATTCCTCTAGTATTTTTACGGTTTCCCTTCTAATGTTTAAGTCCTGTATCCATTTTGAGTTTATTTTTGTATTTGGTGTAAGTTGGTGGTCCAGTTTCAATTTTTGGCATGTATCTGTCCAATTTTCCCAAAACCATTTATTGAAGAGGCTATCTTGGTTCCATTGAATGTTCATGCCTCTGTCAAATATTAATTGAGCATAGTGGTTTGGGTGGATATCTGGGTTCTCTATTCTATTCCATTGATCTATATGTCTGTTCTTGTGCCAGTACCAGACTGTTTTGAGAAGAGTTGCTTTGTAGTATAGCTTGAAGTCTGGTATTGAGATGCCACCTACTTTATTCTTTTTTCTCAGAATTGCTGTAGCTATCCGTGGTCTTTTTTTGTTCCAAATGAATCTATGAAGAATTCTTTGTAGGTCTGTGAAATATGTCATTGGTATTTTAATGGGTAGTGCGTTGAATCTGTAGATTGCTTTGGGTAGTATGGATATTTTAATGATGTTGATTCTCCAAATCCATGACCATGGTATGCTCTTCCATCTGTTAACATCTTCCTCTATCTCTTTTTTTCAGTGTGCTGTAGTTTTCTGCATAAAGGTCTTTTACCACTTTAGTTAGGTTTATTCCTAGGTATCTTAATTTTTTTGGTGCGATGGTAAATGGGATTGCTTTTTTAGTTTCTCTTTCTATAATTTCACTGTTAGTGTATAGAAATGCCACAGATTTCTTAGCATTAATTTTGTATCCTGCTACATTGCCGAATTCATTAATTAAGTCAATTACTTTTGGGATGGAGTCCTTTGGATTTTTTATGTACAATATCATGCCATATGCAAATAAGGACAGTTTTACTTCTTCTTTTCCAATTTGGATGCCTTTTATTTCTTCTTGTTGTCTAATTGCAATGGCTAATACTTCCAGTTCTATGTCGAACAGGAGAGGTGAGAGTGGGCATCCCTGTCTTGTTCCTGTTCTTCGGAAAAATGGTTTTAGTTTTGGCCCATTGAGTATGATGTTAGCTGTGGGTTTGTCATATATGGCTTTTATGATGTTGAGCTATGATCCTTCTATTCCCACTTTGCTGAGAGTTTTTCTCAAGAAAGGATGTTGGATTTTGTCAAATGCTTTTTCTGCATCAATTGATATGACTATGTGATTTTTATCTCTCAATTTGTTTATGTGATGTATCACATTTATTCATTTGCAGATATTGAACCATCCCTGCATTGCTGGGATGAATCCTGCTTTGTCATGGTGTATGATCTTTCTGATGTACTGCTGGATCCGGTTTGCTAGAATTTTGTTGAGGATTTTGGCATCTATGTTCATGAGAGATATTGGCCTATAATTCTCTTTCATTGTGTTGTCTTTATCTGGTTTTGGTATTAGGGTGATGCTGGCTTCATAGAAGGTGTTTGGTAGTATTCCTTCTTCCTGAATGTTTTTGAATAGTCTGAGGAGGATAGGTTTTAATTCTTTCTTGAATGTTTGGTAAAACTCTCCTGTGTAGCCATCTGGACCCGGGCTTTTATTTGCTGGAAGCTTTTTGATTACTGCTTCAATTTCTTCCATAGTTATTGGACTATTGAGATGTTTGGCTTCCTCCTCATTGAGTTTTGGGAGGTTATATTTTTCTAGGAAAATGTCCATTTCTTGCAGGTTGTCCAATTTGTTGGAATAGAGTTGTTAATAGTATTTTTTAACAATCCTTTGTATTTCCACAGGGTTTGTTGTTATTTCTCCTCTATCATTTCTGATTTTGTTTATTTGTGTCTTCTCTCTTTGCTTCTTGGTGAGCCTGGCTAGGGGTCCATCAATCTTGTTTATGCTTTCAAAGAACCAGCTCTTTGTTTTGTTGATCTTTTGAATTGTTTCTCTGGTCTCCATGTTGTTTATCTCCGCTCAGATCTTCACTATTTCCTTCCTTCTGAGTACACTGGGCTTTTCTTGTTGCTCTCCTTCTACCTCTTTCAGTTGTAGATTTAGGTGATTTATTACCATTGTTTCCTGTTTTTTGCAGTAGGCTTGTAGGGCTATGAACTTCCCTCTCAAGACTGCCTTCACTGTGTCCATAAATTTTGTATTGTTGTGTTGTCATTGTCATTTGTTACCATGATGTTTTTTATTTCTTCCTTGATCTCTCTGGTTACCCAGTCGTTGTTTAAAAGCATGCTGTTTATTCTCCATGTGTTTGATTTCTTTCTATTGTTTTTTTTTATAGTTCATTTCCAGTTTTATGCCACTGTGGTATGAGAAAATGCTTGATATGATTTCTATCTTCTTGAATTTGAAGAGACTTTTCTTATGACCCAACATATGATCTATCTTTGAAAATGACCCATGTGCACTGGAGAAGAATGTATATTCTGTGGCTTTGGGGTGAAATGTTCTGAAGATGTCAATTAATTCCATCTTTTCTAGTGAGTCATTTAGGATTGATGATTCTTTGCTGATTTTTTGTTTAGAGGATTTGTCCAATGGTGACAGTGGGGTATTAAAGTCTCCTACTATGATTGTATTGCTGTCAATCTCTCCCTTAATATCCTCCAAGCGTTTTTTTATGTATTTAGGTGCTCCTATATTGGGTGCATATATGTTTACCAGAGTTATTTCTTCTTGTTGGATTGTTCCCTTTAGTATTATGAAGTGGCCTTCTTTATCTCTTGTTATGTCCTTCACTTTGAGATCTAATTTGTCAGATATAAGTATTGCAACCCCAGCTTTTTTTTCATTTCCATTTGCCTGAAATACCATGTTCCATCCCTTCACCCTCAATCTGTGTGCATCTCTTTTCCTAAGGTGGGTTTCTTGCAGACAGCAGATATATGGATCATGTTTTCTTATCCAATCGGTTACCCTATGTCTTTTGATTGGAGCATTTAATCCGTTTACATTTAAAGTTATTATTGATAAGTACTTATCTGTTCCCATTTTTAGTCCTTACCCCCGAGTTCCTTCTTCGCTTCCTCTTTCTTTTTATTACAGCAGACCTTTTAACATTTCTTGCATTGCTGGTTTGGTGGTAATATATTCCCTTAGTCCTTTTTTGTCTGTGAAGCTTTTGATTTCACCTTCAATTTTGATTGAGAGTCTTGCAGGGTACAGTATTCTTGGATTCAGAACCTTCCTTTGCATGACTTTGTATATTTCATTCCATTCTCTTCTGGCCTGACGAGTTTCTGTTGAGAAGTCAGTAGCTAGTCTTATGGGGGTTCCTTTGTAGGTAACTTTCTGTTTCTCTCTGGCTGCTTTCAAGATTCTTACTTTGTCGTCGGTGTTTGCCAATTTAATTATAATGTGCCTCAGTGTCGGTTGTTTGGGGTTCATTTTGCTTGGGACTCTGTGAGCTTCTTGAATTTGTGTGGGTTTTTTCTTTTCTATATTGGGGAAATTTTCTGTCATTATTTCTTCAAACACGTTCTCTAATCCTTGTTCAGTTTCCACTCTTTCTGGAACCCCAATTATGCGGATGTTATTTTGTTTCATGTTATCCCAAAGTTCCCTTAGACTCTCCTCTTGCTTTTTAACTTTTTTTTCTAGAAGCTGCTGTACTTGGGTATTTTTTCCTACCGTGTCTTCTAGCTCACTGATGCGGTCCTCTGCTTCTTCTAGTCTACTTTTGATGCTTTCTATTGAGTTCTTTATAGCAGTGATGTCATTATTCATTTCCTCTTGTTTATTCTGCACCTCCTCTAGTTTCTTCTGCATTTCTTCTTCATGCTTCTTCACCTCCTCTAGGTTCTTCTGCATTTCTTCTTACTGCTTTTTCATCTCCTCTTGCGTCTTCTTCATTTCCACTTGGCTCTTACTCATATTGTCAAATTTGTCTTCCATTCTTTTCAACCACATTATGATAAATTCTCTGAACTCTTTCTCTGGTAGGCTTATTTGTGGTTCTATTTCGTTTACTTCCTTTTCTGGTGAAACCTGCCTTTCTATCTTTTGTGGGCTGTTTCTTTTTCTGCCCATGGTCTTTCTTCTCTGGGTGTCTGGTTATGTAGTGCTCTCTCCTACGTTGATTGAAAGGCACAAACTTTCCGTGTGCTCTGTGGAACTCTGATTCCGCCGCGTGTCTGCACCGATTGAAGAGTGGAGTTCTGGGTCCCCGGGTTCCTGGCTGCTCGATGGGTGCCCAGCCAAAGGCTTCAGACTGCCGCAGACATCCACCTCCCACTGCAAGATGGCTCGGGCTCCGCCTTCACGCTGGTGGCTCCGGCGGACAAAAACCCCGTGGCAGTGGGGCTACCTGGCCGGGAGAGCCCCTCTGTTTTTTGTTTTTTGCAAGCAATTAATCTTCCACCACTGGGTCTGGTGATATTTTCCACTCTGGCGAATCCTTTTTCTCCAAGTCCTTGTTCAAGAGTGCCAATCGTGAAAAGCCATGGCCAGTGTGGCTTTCAGGTTCAAAGGCTTGGAGAAAGAGCTGACTCACAAATGATACACAGAAGACAAGATTAATTTTTAAGTTATAGGCCAGTGAAAATTCAACTATAGCAGTCAAGTTCCACTGAGTCTCCTTTATCCAGCTGCTTTTATTTACTAGAATAGACAATTGCCTTTTGGGAATGCAAACAGACATATCAATGGTAATGTTTATAATAAACATTAAGATTATCAGATGTGGGAGTTTGCTTTAGGCAAACTCATTAGACAACAGAGCAGAAAACCGAGGCTTGAGAGCCACATGTGACTCTGGAGCCACAGTTTGCCTACCACTGCTTTAGACCATTGAGTCAGCTGTAGGTAATAAAATTAAAATTCACCCTGTGATTATGAAATCAGTCCAAACAGCCTTTTGCCTGACTTCTCACATTTATATTAATTATTATTGATTTTGGTTTCCATGGTAGTTAAAGCCATCAGGGAAAATGAACCCCTAAATAAATAAAGACAGAGGGAAAAACAGATTAGAATCAAGATATCTTCTGCTCTTTATAGAAACCAAATATGCTCCTATTTCAGGGCCTTTGTCCTTGTTATTACCTTAGCCTAAATTTTTTTTCTCTGTCCCCCAAAATCTAAATGGCTCACAGCATCATTTCAATTGTGTATCTGTAGAAATATAACCTTATAAATTAAGACTAACATGAGCATCCCACCTAACATATTTGTTCTGTCTTTTGTCAGATCAAATAAAGACAAACCTTTTAAGTGAGAATTTTGAGGAAGCTGTGGGGAAGGACAAATCATAATTACAATTATCTGAAAATTGGACTTAATGAAGGCAATCAAAACATATTTCGCCTCTTTCAGATGCTGCTTGGCTACTGGTTCTCTAAATTACCATAGTTTTGATGCTGTCGGGTTTTAATGTTATCACTGAACTGGGAAGAGAGGGTGCAAAGAGGCATGTTAAAATACCAAAAAGTGAGAGAGGAAAAATAGCGGCGGAATAGATGGACGTGTCTGGAGTTTTGTCACTGGGCAGAAGGAGAGAGAGCAGCTGAGAGCCGCACTGGGAGTGTTTGTTAGCAAGATAAGAGTCAGTTATCCCCCAGGAGAAGGTGGGGGACTGCTGGACGGGGCTCCTCTGACCAGGCAGCCCCACTGCCATGGGGTTTTTGTCTGCCAGAGCCACCAGCATGAACGCTGAACCGCACCATCTTGCAGAAGGAGGTGGATGTCTGCGGCGATCTGAAAGCTGCAACTACAGTACCCACAGAACAGCCAGGGGACCCAGAACACCACTCTCCAATCGGCACAGACACACGGACTCAGAGGAGCTCCACACAGCACAAGGAAAGGTCAGATTTCTCCTGGGATAAGGTGAGGTCTCCTATCCTGCAGAACAGAGACGTGCACACTGTGGGAACTGAGCTGCTGGAAAGCTGCTTCTGGAGAGGTCCTTGGATGTGAGGCAGGGTGTGATCTCTAAGTGTGGAAGGGGACTCTCAGAGCTGTTAACAGAGGGGATCTCTAGAAAACAACTCCTTTTGTTCTGAAGTAGAACAGCCTGGGAGTTATTACAGTGTCCCAGCTGTTCAAATTCCCACAATCCAGTATTGAGAACCACATAGTAACAGGATCTAAGCACAGCCTAGAGAGGTCCTGTGCTTAGTCTCAGAGGTCAATTCCAAAACACTGACACCCAGTGGATGACACACAAATTGACTCTCGCATAACCACTAAAGAATAAAGAGATTAAGACACACCTCAGCAGTGGAACACAGGGAAGTGCAATACACTCCTGACTGGGAAACAGGACTACCAAGCAGAACAATAGTGGAAGTGAATGACCTCCACTACTGTCTATTTTATTTTTTTATTTTTATTTTTTTTAATTTTATTTTATTATTTTTATTTTTCATATTTTAATTGGAAAACTATTTTTTCTTTGTCCTCAATTGATTTTACCCTTTTAATTATTACATTTTTGTTTTCAACTAGTATTATTACTACTACTATTTTACCTTTTTGGAAAAAAAACAAAAACAAGTATCTGGTTTGATCTTTATTTTACTTTGGGATTAGAATTCTACATTCTATTTTCATCTTTCCTTTAGCATAATTTTACTCTATCTCAACTCTACCTTTATGCCAACACTCTGCTACTAACTTTCCCCATTTTGTTGCCTTGTTTCTCTTTCCCTTTTCCAACTTTAGATTCTCCCTATTGTTTCCCTTTATCTGGTGAAAATTTCACCCCACTTATATACCTAATTTCAAATCCCCCACTCCAAGTCTATAAAACCCTCTCTCTTCTTCTCTTCATTATCCAAAAAGTTGTTTTTTTATGTCCTTTTGTTGCTGTTTGCCTGAACAGTGATTATAATGATTTTTTGTACTTTTTTGTGAGATTGTTTTAGCTTATTCTACTTGTTTTATTTTGCTTTTTGTTTCCTTTGTTTTGTTTGTTTTTTACCTCTCTTTCCCCTCGCCTCCCTTGATATTAGTTGTTATTTGTAGTTTGTATTAATCTCCACATACTTGTTGCTGGCATTTGTTGCGATTAGTGGCTGTTCTATTGGAGATTTGTTCTCACATCTATACCTTGTTCCCCTTTTCTCTCTTATTCTCTTTACTTTCTCTCTGACTTTTTTCCCTTTCTCTTTCTTCTTTTTCTTCTCTTTTTTATTTTTTTATTTTATTTTATTTCTTTTTTCTTCTCCATTCACCCAATTTAATTTTGGCACTTCTTTCTTTTCCTTTTCCTCATTATCATCCTTTACTTTCTCTACTTAACCCTAATTGGTCTTACATTGGTGGTCACATTATTTGTGGTTATTAACACCATGAATACATTTCTGTTCAGTACCTTGTGTGTTATAAATGGGCGTGTTGTAGTTTGTGCCTTTAATTCAACATAGGAGAGAGAACTACACAACCAGACTCCTGGAGAAAAAGATCATGGGCAGACAAAAAAAAATCCCACATATGACAGACAGGCAGGTATCACCAGAAAAGAAAGTAAAGGAAATAGAAGCAGAAATGAGCTTCCCAGAGAAAGAGTTCAGATAAATGATCAGAAGGTGGATGAAAAGAAAGGAAGAAAAAATCGACAAGGTGAGTAAGAGCCAATGGGACATGAAGAAGAACCAAGAGGAAATGAAGAAGAAGCAAGAAGAAATACAGAATAATCAAGAAGAAATGAAAAAATAACATCACTGCTATAAAGAACTCAATAGAAAGCATCAAAAGTAGATTAGAAGAATCAGAGGACCACATCAATAAGCTAGAAAGGATGGTAGGAAAAAATACCCAAGTACTGCAGCTTCTAGAAAAAAAAATAAAAAGCAAGAGGAGAGCCTAAGGAAAGTTTGGGATAACATGAAACAAAACAACAACCACATAATTGGGGTACCAGAAAGAGCAGAAACTGAGCAAGGAATAAAAACCTGTTTGAATAAATAATGATAGAAAACTTCCCTAATATAGGAAAGAAAAAACCCACACAAATCCAAGAAGCACACAGAGTCCCAAGCAAAATGAACCTCAAAAGGCCGAAACAAAGGCACATTATAATTAAAATGGCAAACACCAATGACAAAGTAAGAATCTTAAAAGAGGCCAGAGAGAAACAGAAAGTTACCTACAAAGGAACCCCCATAAGACTAGCTACTGATTTTGCAACAGGAACTCATCAGGCCAGAAGGGAATGGAATAAAATATACAAAGCCATGCAAAGGAACGGTCTGAATCCAAGAACACTGTACCCAGAAAGGCTGTCAATCAAAATTGAAGGTGAAATCAAGAGCTTCACAGACAAAAAAAGGACTAAGGGTATATATTAACACCAAACCAGCAATGCAAGAAATTTTAAATGGTCTGCTGTAAAAAAAGAAACTGGGATCAAAGAGGGAACATAGGGGTAAGGAAAAAAATGGTGACAGATAAGTACCTATCAATAATAACTTTAAATGTAAATCAATTAAATGCTCCAATCTAAAGACATAGGGTAACTGATTGGATAAGAAAACATGATGCATATATCTGCTGTCTATAAGAAACCCACCTCAGGAAAAGAGATGCACACAAATTGAGGGTGAAAGGATGGAAGATGGTATTTCACGCAAATAGAAATGACAAAAAAAGCTGGGGTTGCAATACTTATATCTGAACAATAAGATCTCAAAGTGAAGGACATAACAAGAGACAATGAAGGCCACTTCATAATACTAAAGGAAACAATCCAACAAGAAGAATAAATCTGGTAAACATAGATGCACCCAATATAGGAGCACCTAAATACATAAAAAAAACGCCTGGAGGATATTAAGGGAGAGGTTGACAGCAATACACTCATAATAGGAGACTTTAATACCCCACTGTCACCACTGGAAAAATCTTCTAAACAAAAAATCAGCAAAGAAACATCAATCCTAAATGATTCACTAGACCAGATGGAATTAATTGACATCTTCAGAACAATTCACCCCAAAGAGACAGAATATACATTCTTCTCCAGTGCACAAGGGTCATTTTCAAAGATAGGTCATATATTGGGTCATAAGAAAAGTCTCTTCAAATTCAAGAAGATAGAAATCATATCAAGCATTTTCTCAGACCGCAGTGGCATAAAACTGGAAATCAACTATAATAAAAACAATACAAAGAAATCAAATACATTGAGACTAAACAGCATGCTATTAAACAATGACTGGGTAATCATAGAGATCAAGGAAGAAATAAAAACCATCACAGCAACAAATAACAACACAACAATACAAAATTTATGGGACACAATAAAAACAGTCTTGAGAGGGAAGTTCATAGCCCTACAAGCCTACTGCAAAAAAACAGGAAACAATGGTAATAAATTTTCTAACCCTACAACTCAAAGAGCTAGAAAGAGAGCAACAAGAAAAGCTCTGTGTAAACAAAAGAAAGGATATAGTAAAGATCAGAGTGGAGATAAACAACATGGAGATGAAAGAAACATTTCAAAAGATGAACAAAACCAAGAGCTGGTTTTTAGAAAAGATAAACAAGATTCATAAACCTCTACCAAGAAGCGAAGAGAGAAGACTCAAAAAAACAAAATCAGAAATGAAAGAAGAGAAATAACAACAGACTCTGCCGAAATACTAAGGATTGTTAAAACATACTATGAACAACTCTATTCCAATAAATTGGCCAATCTTCAAGAAATGGACATATTCCTAGAAAAATATAACCTCCCAAAACTCAATCAGGAAGAATCTAAAAAGCTCAGTAGTCCAATAACTATGGAAGAAATCGAAGCAGTCATCAAAAAGCTTCCAGCAAAAAAAGCCCGGGATCAGATGGCCATACAGGAGAGTTTTACCAAACATTCAAGGAAGAATTAAAACCTACCCTCCTCAGACTATTCAAATATATTCAAGAAGAAGGAAGACTTCCAAACACCTTCTAACAGCATCACAACACAAAGAAAGACAATTATGGGCCAATATCTCTCATGAACATAGATGCCAAACTCCTCAACAAAATTCAGCAAATTGGATCCAGCAGTACATCAGAAAGATCATACACCATGACCAAATAGGATTCATCCCAGGAATGCAGGGATGGTACAATATCCACAAATCAATAAAAGTGATACATTACATAAACAAATTGAGAGATAAAAATGAGATAGGCATATCAGTTGATGCAGAAAAAGTATTTAAAAAAATCCAACACCCTTTCTTGATAAAAACTCTCAGCAAAGTGGGAATAGAAGGAGCATACCTCAACTTAATGAAAGCCATATATGATAAACCCACAGTTAATATCGTACTCAATGGGCAAAAACTAAAACCATTTCCCCTAAGAACAGGAACAAGACAGGAATGCCCACTCTCACCTCTCCTGTTCGACATAGTACTGGAAGTATTAGCCATTGCAATTAGACAAGAAGAAGAAATAAAAGGCATCCAAATTGGAAAAGAAGAAGTAAAGCTGTCCTTATTTGCAGATGACATGATACTGTACATAAAAAACCCCAAGGACTCCATCGAAAAACTACTTGTCTTAATTAATGAATTTGGCAATGTAGCAGGATACAAAATTTATGCCAATAAATCTGTAACATTTCTATACACTAATAGTGAAAAAACAGAAAGAGAGACTAAAAAGCAATCCCATTCACCATCGCACCAAAAAAAATTAAGATACCTCGAAATAAACCTAAGGAGTTAAAAGACCTATATGTAGAAAACCATAGGACACTGAACAAAAGAGATAGAGGAAGATGTTAACAGATGGAAGAGCATACCATGCTCATGGATTGGGAGAATCAACATCATTTAAATGTCCATACTACCCAATGCAATCTATAGATTCAATCCACTACCCATTAAAATACCGATTACATATTTCACAGACCTATAAAATACTCTCCAAAGATTTAACTGGAACAAAAGAGACCCCGAATACCCACAGCAATTTTGAGAAAGAAGAATAAAGTGGGTGGGATCTCAATACCATATTTCAAGCTATATTACCAAGCAACTGTTCTCAAAACAGCCTGGTTCTAGCACAAGAACAGACATATAGACCAATGGAATAGAATAGAGAATCCAGATATCCACCCAAACCACTATGCTCATCTAATATTTGACAAAGGAGGCATGAACATACAATGGAGCCAAGTCAGCCTCTTCAATAAATGGTGTTGGGAAAATTGGACAGATGCATGCAAAAAAATGAAACTAGACCACCAATTTTCACCATACACAAAAATAAACTCCAAATGGACACAGGACTTAAACATTAGATGTGAAACCATAAAAATACTAGAGGTATCAACAGGCAGTACAATCTCAGACATATGCCGAAAGAACTTCTTCACTGATACTGCTCCAAAGGCAATGGAAGGTAAAGAAAAAATAAACAAATGGGAGTACATCAAAATAAAAAGCTTTTGCACAGCAAAAGAAACCATCAACTAAACAACAAGAAAGCCCACTGTATGGAAGAACATATTTGCAAATGTTAACACTGATAAAGGTTTAATCTCCAACATCTACAGCCAACTTACATAACTTAATAAAAGGAAGATAAATGATCCAATAAAAAAGAGCCTCATGTAGCTCATGAGCCGCAGTTTGCCTATCAAAGCCCTAGTAGTAGTATCAGCAAAGAAATTGCTTTGACCTATGTCTGAGATTTTGCTCCCTATGGATTCCTCTAGTATTTTTATGTTTTCCCATCTTATGTTTACGTCCTTTATCCATTTTGACTTCATTTTGTGTATGGTGTAAGTTAGTGGTCTAGTTTCATTTTTTTGCATGTATCTGTATGATTTCCCCAGAATCATTTATTGAAGAGACTATCTTGACTCCATTATATGCTCTTGCCTCCCTTGTCAAATATTAATTGATCATAATGGCTTGGGTAGATTTCTGGGGTCTCTATTCTGTTCCATTGATGTATATGTCTTTTCCTTTGCCAGTACCAGGCTGTTTTGATTACAGTGATTTTGTAGTATAACTTGAAATCTGGTATTGTGATTCTTTCTCAAGTTTGCTACAGCTATCTATACATTGTCTTGGGTAGTATGGACATTTTAGTTATGTTCATGCCAACCCATGAACATGGTACATTCTTCCACTTGTTTATGTCTCCTATCTCTTTTTTCAACAACCTATAGTTGTCCAAGTACAGGTCTTTTGCCTCCTTGATTAAGCTTATTTATAAGTATTTTACATTTTTTTGTTGCAATGGTGAATGGGATTATTATTTTAGTTTCTCTTTCTGCAAATTATTGATGTATAAAAAAGCCATTGATTTTTGGATATTGATTTTATATCTTACTACATTGCCAAATTCATTTATTAAATCTACTAGGTTTTTGTGGAGTCTTTAGGGTTTTCTATGTACAATATCATGTCATCTGTGAATAATGAGAGTTTTAATTGCTCCTTTCCCATTTGGATGCCTTTCATTTCTTCTACTTGTCTGAGCACTGTGGGTAGGATTTCTAGTAACTATGTTGAAAAAGAGTGGTGAAAGTAGACATCCCTGTCTTTTTTTCTGTTCTTAGGGGAAATGGTTTTAATTTTTGCCCATTTCATATGATGTTTTCTGTAGGTTTGTCATATATGGCCTTTATCATGCTGAGGTATGCTCCCTCTATTTCCAGTTTGCTGAGTGTTTACATTAAAAATGGGTGGTGGATTTTGTCTAATGCTTTTTCTGCATCTATTGATATGATTATGTAAATTTTGTCTATTTGTTTATGTGATGTATCATGTTTATTGATTTGTGAATATTGTACCAGCTTTACATCCCTAGAATAAATCCCATTAGGTCATGGTGTATGTATTGGTGTATTTTTAATATATTGCTGGAGCTGATTTGCTCATATTTTGTTGAGGATTTTAGCATCTATGTTCATCAGAGATATTGGCCTATAATTCTCTTTCTTTGTAGTGTCTTTATCTGGTTTTAGAATTAGGATAATGCTGGCCTCATAAAAAGAGCCTGCAAGTTTTCCTTCCCCTTGGATATTTTTTTTGCAATAGTTTGAGGAGCATATGTGTTAGTTCTCTGTCTCATAAAACTCCCCTTTGAAGCAATTTTAACCTGGTCTTTTGTTTGCTGGGAGATTTTATTATTATTATTACTACTTCTATTTTATCAGTTGTTATTGGTGTATTCAGGTGTTCTGATTCCTCCTAATTCAGTTTTTGGGGGTTGTATTTTTCTAGGAATTTGTCCCTTTCATCCTCATCACTGCTTTTATTAAACCTCAGCAATTTTTTTTAATAAATGGTTATTGTATTGTTGACAGACTATTCAATTTCAAAAGTTTTGAAAATGTTCATTTTGAACACAAGACACTGGAGAGTTAGGGTATGCCTGGGAGTGGGGAGGCAATGGGAAAATATGTATACATGTAACACATTAATAAAAAAATTAAAAAAAGATAAAATGTTCATTTTGACAAGTTTGCCAATGTTCTTGTTATTTTTATAAAGGAGAAGATTTTTGGAAATCCTTACACTGCCCATCTAAAAGTACTCTCTCATTAGCTCTATTTTAATCTTAAACTGTTTGTTATTGAGTTTTCACCCCACTCTGTTAACAGCCAAGAAGATTAGAATAAAAGAGAGAAGTATATAAAAAGTCAGCTGCTTTCCTCCCTCTGAATACTACCTCAAACATCTCATGAAGGTGCATAACTATCCCAACCACAGAAACCAGTACTGGTTCATGTGTCTCAGGGCTGTAGAATCATGACTGGCTTAATGAAAACAGTGAACTAAAGAGAATTGTGAGGAGTTGTTAGTAAAATACATTTAATATGCTAATATTCCTCTGTTGTTTTCATGTTTGTTTTTCATAGCTGCTATGTTTGGCATGACTTTGAAAAACTCTGTTTCAATCAATGTAAATATGTAACTGTTCTTCTTCTGTAGTATAATTGTTTCCAAAGCCTGCTTAAATTAATGTGGATATTTTTCTCCTGGTTTAAGTAGAATACTTTAATTCACTTTGGGAAACCTTTTGGGATAGCATTTAAGCCTTCAGGTGCAATTGGTTTTCTTCTAAGATACATATAGGAAACTGATAGAGTAAAGATCTTCTTTAATAATGTTAGAGAGTGGAAATTTTTGAGCATGCCTCATTCCAGAGAGGCTGTGGACTATCCCCCAGATAGTGTTGTCAGTGCTGACATCAGGCAAGGACTTGAGATATGGTTTCATGGCCCCTTCACAGCACGTAGGCTTTCTTTCATATTTCACTGTCAGCTTTCTAAAGAACAAGATAACCCTGTAACTAACATGGTCGTCAATTCTGACGTTACTTGGGAAAAACTGTTTTGTCTTGGTTGCTTGTTCTGCAAAAACAGGGTGTGGTAAATGTACTTAAAAGTGGTCCTACACAGGGGTAGCTGCTGCTTTCCAGACTCCCTGCATGGAGAAAGGCAGAGCAGTCGCTGGCCAGCTCAATAAATCCTTGCTTGCTTGTTACCAACTTAGCAGCCTCCGTGGTCATTTCCAACTGGTCACTCGCATTCGCCCCACAACAATAATATCAATTTATAGTTGAGAAAGGAGGATTAAAATAAGGATATGAAGACTCCCATGCTTTGCCTGTGTTCCCATAAGGCAGCACCTTGAGAAAGAGTGAAGCCAGCCATTTAGGAGGGACAATATATGAATGGGGTGAGAAGCATTCTTTGCGGTCTTTCAAAATATTTCCCTCATACTAGTTTTAAATATCAGCAATACTGAGACTTATTTAAATTATTTTAAGTCCATATATTACTTTTCAACAAAATATCAAGTATCTCAAAAATTGGAAAAGACTTTAAAGGTAATATAATCCAATCCAGTTTACTATTTAATACTTGGAATTCCTCTATAATATGTTGCCTGCTGTTTTTTTTTTAACCTTTATTTGTTTGCTTCAAGTAATGGGGAAGCTCACTATCTCCTGAGACAAATTTACCCCCTTTGAAAGTTACAAAACATTAGTACTACAGTGGTACCTCGAGATACGAGTGCCCTAACATACGAGATTTTTGAGATACGAGCCTTCGAGCGAGCAATTTTTGCTTTGAAATATGAGCAACATTTGAGATAGGAGTAATCACGCGGATCTGCCGGCTGCACATGACCCACCAGTTTACCGTGACTCGAGCGTCTCACAGTTTCCCATGCCTCAAGGTTACGGAACGAATTAAACTTGTATCTCGAGGTACCACTATACTTTTTATATTTAGTTGAATTAAGAAATCTACGAAATACACACACACACACACACACACACACACACACACACACACACAAAATGGTTCTGATTTACCCCTTAGAAACATAGAAGGTATCTGAGCCCTCTTCCCATAGAAGCAGTTATGTTCACCCAAGTCTACTCATCTCCAAACAAAATGTTACTCATTCATTCACCACACCTCTCAGATCCAGCCTGTTTCACTCTATTATAGATCCCAGTATGCTGGTAAATGTTTAATACCCAGTTCTGTGGGAGAGGGACAGAGCAGGGATGATAATTAACATTTGCCAATTTTTGTTGTGTAAATACAGTGGTACCTCGAGATACCAGTTTAATTCGTATATAAATATATATTTATATATTCTCCATCCCTTCCTCCCTATGAACCTATGAAAATCCATCATTTCCTTGCTAGATCAGAAAACAGTCCATTGGAGAGCTACAGCATGTTCATGATTAGATTGTCAATGAAATATTATGTTCTCTAGTGATCAAAAAAATTTAATGTGGCTCTTTGGACACACATTACCTATATATCATGGCCAACTTGCCACAGCTAATTATGCCTGAGTCTCACAGAGGAATTAGGTTCAGGGCATGTATAATTCATTTCTAATATATATACAGTTAATTTTATATACTTCCTATTCTCTCATTCTCATTTTTTAGAAATCAACTCTTTTTTTTATTGTGTTGCATGTATACATATCTCCCCATTGCCCCTCCTCCCTCTCAGGCATACCCCAAACCCCCAGTGTCTATGTACATTGGTTATACTTATATGCATAGATACAAGTCCTTTGATTGATCTCATATCTACCCCACCTCTCCTTAATCTTCCAGCTATAATTTGACAGTCTGTTTGATGCTTTACTGCCTCTGTATCTAAGCTTTTGTTCATCAGTTTACAATGTTCTTTATTATCCACAAATGAGTGCAATCATGTGGTGCTTCTCCTTCACTGACTGGCTTATTTCACTAAGCATAAGGCTCTCCAGTTCCATCCAGGTTGCTGCAAATGGTAAGAGTTCCTTCTTTTTAATGGCAGCAGGGAATTCCATTGTGTAGATGTACCACAGTTTTCTGATCCACTCATCTGCTGACTGGCACCTAGGCTGTTTCCAAATTGTAGCTATTGTGAATTGTGCTGCGATGAACATAGGGGTGCATAAATCCTTTCTGATTAGTGTTTGTAACTTCTTAGGATAAATTCCTAAAACTGGGATTGCTGGGTCAAATTGGAGATTTATTTTTAGTTTTTTAAGAAAACTCCAGCCAAGACTGGTTTGGCTCAGTGGATAGAGCATCGGCTTGCAGACTGAAGGGTCCCAGGTTCAATTCCAGTCAAGGGCATGTACATTGGTTGAGGGCATGTCCCCATTAGGGGGCGTGCAGGAGGCGGCTGATCGATGTCTCTCTCTCATCAATGTTTCTGATTTCTATCCCTCTCCCTTCCTCTCTGTAAAAAATCAATATAATATATTTTTTAAAAAAAAGAAAAAGAAAACTCCATACTGGACTCCACAGTGACTGCACCACTCTGCATTCCCACCAACAGTGCACAAGGGTTCCCTTTCTCCACATCCTCGCCAACACTTGTCATTTGTTGATTTGTTGATGATTGCCATTCTGACAGGTGTAAGATGGTATCGCATTGTCGTTTTGATTTGCATCTCTTGGATAATTAGTGACTATGAACATGTTTTCATGTGTCTCTTGGCCTTCTTTCTGTCGCGTTTCGAAAAGGTTCTATTTAGGTATGTTGCCCATTTTGTATTGGATCGTTTATCTTCCTTTTATTAAGTTGTATAAATCGGCTGTAAATGTTGGAGATTAAACCTTTATCAGTGATAATATTCGCAAATATGTTCTCCCATACAGTGGTCTTTCTTGTTGTTTTATTGATGGTTTCTTTTGCTGTACAAATGCTTTTTATTTTGCTGTACTCCCATTTGTTTATTTTTCTTTAGCTTCCATTGCGTTTGGAGCAGTATCAGTGAAGAAGGTCTTTCGGCATATATCTGAGATTATGCTGCCTGCGGATTCCTCTAGTATTTTTATGGTTTCCCTTCTAATGTTTAAGTCCTGTATCCATTTTGAGTTTATTTTTGTATTTGGTGTAAGTTGTTGGTCCAGTTTCATTTTTTTTGCATGTATCCGTCCAATTTTCCGAACACCATTTGTTGAAGAGGCTATCTTGGCTCCATTGAATGTTCATACCTCCTTTGTCAAATATTAGTTGAGCATAGTGGTTTGGGTGGATATCTGGATTCTCTATTCTATTCAATTGGTTATAAGTCCGTTCTTGTGCCAGTACCAGGCTGTTTTGAGAACAGTTGCTTTGCAATATAGCTTGAAATATGGTCTTCAGATCCCACCAACTTTATTCTTCTGTCTCAGAATTGCTGTGGCTATTTCTGGTCTTTTTTTGTTCCAGATGAATGTATGAAGAATTCTTTCTAGGTCTGTGAAATATGTCGTTGGTATTTTAATAGGTAGTGCATTGAATGTGTAGATTGCTTTGGGTAGTATGGACATTTTAATGATGTTGATTCTCCAAATCCATGAGCATGGTATGCTCTTCCATCTGTATACATATTCCTCTATTGCTTTTTTCAGTGTCCTGTAGTTTTCTACATATAGGTCTTTTACCTCTTTAGTTAGGTTTATTCTTATGTATCTTAATTTTTTTGGTGTGCTGGTAAATGGGATTGCTTTTTTAGTATCTCTTTCTATAATTTCAGTATTAGTGTATAGAAATGCCACATATTTCTTGGCTTTAATTTTGTATCCTACTACATTGCCAAATTCATTTAATAAGTCAAGTAGTTTTTGGATAGAGTCCTTGGGGTTTTTTATGTACAGTATCATTCATCTGCGAATAAGGACAGCTTTACTTCTTCTTTTCCAATTTGGATGCCTTTTATTTCTTCTTCTTGTCTAATTGCAATGGCTAATACTTCCAGTACTATGTCGAACAAGAGAGATGAGAGTGGGCATCCCTGTGTTGTTCCTGTTCTTCGGGGAAATGGTTTTAGTTTTTCCCCATTGAGTATGATGTTAGCTGTGGGTTTATTATATATGGCTTTTATGATGTTGAGGTATGATTTTTCTATTCCCACTTCGTTAAGAGTTTTTATCAAGAAAGAGTGTGGGATTTTGTCAAATGCTTTTTCTGCATTAATTGATATGACTATGTGATTTTTATCTCTCAATTTGTTTATGTGATGTATCACTTTAATTGATTCGTGGATATTGTAACATCCCTGCATTATTGGGAAGAATCGGTTTTGGTCATGGTGTATGATCTTTCTGATGTACTGCTGCATCCAATTTGCTAGTATTTTGTTGTGGATTTTGGCATCTATGTTCATGAGAGTTATTGTCCTATAATTCTCTTTCATTGTGTTGTCTTTATCGGGTTTTGGTATTAGGGTGATGCTGGCTTCATAGAAGGTGTTTTGAAGTCTTCCTTTTTCTTGAATGTTTTTGAATAGTCTGAGGAGGATAGGTTTTAATTCTTCCTTGAATTTTTGTTAAGACTCTCCTGTGTAGCCATCTGGTCCTGGGCTTTTATTTGCTGGAAGCTTTTTGATGACTGCTTCAATTTATTCCATAGTTATTGGACTATTGAGATGTTTAGATCCTTACTGATTGAGTTTTGGAAGTTTATATTTTTCTAGGTCTATGTGCATTTCTTGCAGGTTGTGCAGTTTGTTGGAATAGAGCTGTTGATAATATTTTTTAACAATCCTTTGTATTTCGGCGGGGTCTGTGTTATTTCTCCTCTTTTATTTCTGATTTTGTTTATTTGGGTCTTCTCTCTTTCCTTTTTGGTGAGCCTGGCTAGAGGTCCATCAATCTTGTTTATCCTTTCAAAGAACTACCTCTTGGTTTTTTTTTATCTTTTGAATTGTTTCTTTTGTCTCCAGGTTGTTTATCTCTGCTCTGATCTTTACTATTTCCTTCCTTCTGCTTACACTGGGCTTTTCTTTTTGCTCTCTTTCTAGCTCTTTGAGTTGTAGGGTTAGGTAATTTATTACCATTGTTTCCTGTTTTTTGCAGTAGGCTTGTAGGGCTATGAACTTCCCTCTCAAGACTGCTTTTATTGTGTCCCATAAATTTTGTATTGTTGTGTTGTCATTTGTTGCTGTGATGGTTTTTATTTCTTCCTTGATCTCTCTGATTACCCAGTCATTGTTTAATAGCATGCTGTTTAGTCTCCATGTATTTGATTTCTTTGTATTGTTTTTATTATAGTTGATTTCCAGTTTTATGCCACTGTGGTCTGAAAAAATGCTTGATATGATTTCTATCTTCTTGAATTTGAAGAGACTATTCTTATAACCCAATATATGATCTATCTTTGAAAATGACCCATGTGTACTAGAGAAGAATCTATATTCTGTGGCTTTGGGGTGAAATGTTCTGAAGATGTCAAGTAATTCCATCTTTTCTAGTGAGTCATTTAGGATTGATGTTTCTTTGCTGATTTTTTTGTTTAGAGGATTTGTCCAATGGTGACAGTGGGGTATTAAAGTCTCCTACTATGAATGTATTGCTGTCAATCTCTCCCTTAATACCCTCCCGGAGTTTTTTTATGTATTTAGGTGCTCCTATATTGGGGGCGTATATGTTTACCAGAGTTATTTCTTCTTGTTGGATTGTTCTGTTAGTATTATGAAGTGGCCTTCTTTATCTCTTATTATGTCCTTCATTTTGACATCTAATTTGTCAAATATAAGTATTGCAACCCCAGCTTTTTTTTTTTCATTTCCATTTGTCTGAAATATCATCTTCCATCCCTTCACTCTCAATCTGTGTGCATCTCTTTTCCTGAGATGGGTTTCTTGCAAACAACAGATATATGGATCATGTTTTCTTATCCATTTGGTCACCCTATGTCTTTTGATTGGAGCATTTAATCTGTTTACATTTAAAATTATTATTGATAAGTACTTATCTTTCACCATCTATAATCTTTACTCCCAAGTTCCTTTTTCACTTCCTATTTCTTTTTATTACAGCAGATCCTTTAACGTTTCTTCCATTGCTCGTTTGGTGGTAATATATTCCATTAGTCCTTTTTTGTCTGTGAAGATTCTGATTTCACCTTCAGTTTTAATTGAAAGTCTTCCAGGTTACCGCATTCTTGGATTCATCCCCTTCCTTTGTATAACTTTGTATATTTCATTGTATTCCCTTATGGCCTGATAAGTTTCTGTTGAGAAATCAGTAGCTAGTCTTATGGGGGTTCCTTTGTAGGTAATTTTCTGTTTCTCTGTGGCCACTTTTAAGATTCTTATTTTGTCGTTGTTTGCCAATTTAATTATAATGTGTCTGGGTGTTAGTTTGTTGGGGTTCATTTTGCTTGGGACTCTGTGAGCTTCTTGGATTTGTGTGGGTTTTTTCTTTTCTATATTGGGGAAATTTTCTGTCAATATTACTTCAAACAGGTTCTCTAATTCTTGATCAGTTTCCACTCTTTCTGAAACCCCAATTATGCGGATGTTGTTTTGTTTCATGTTATCCCAAAGTTCCTTTAGGCTCTTCTCTTGCTTTTTAACTTTTTTTTCTAGAAGCTGCTGTACTCGGGTATGTTTTCCTACCGTGTCTTCTAGCTCACTGATGCGGTCCTCTGCTTCTTCTAGTCCACTTTGATGCTTTCTATCAAGATCTTTATAGCAGTGATGTCATTTTTCATTTCTTCTTTCTTCTTCTGCATTTATTCTTGCTTCTTCTGCATTTCCTCTTGGGTCTTCTTCATTTCCTCTTGGGTCTTCTTCATTTCCTCTTGGCTCTTACTTAGAGTTTCAATTTTGTCTTCCATTCTTTTCATCCACCTTACGATCATTTCTCTGAACTCTTTCTCTGGCAGGCTTATTTCTGCTTCTATTTTGTTTACTTCATTTTCTGGTGAAACCTGACTTTCTGTCTTATGTGGGCTGTTTCTTTTTCTGCCCATGGTCTTTCTTCTCCAGGTGTCTGGTTATGTAGTTCTCTCTCCTTCATTGATTGAAAGGCACAAACTACAACACGACTAGGTACAATACACAAGGCACTGAGTAGAAATGTATTTAGGATGTTAATACTCACAAATAAGGTGACCACTAATGAAAGACAAATTAGGGGTAAGTAGAGAAAGAAGAAGAGGAAAATGATGAAAAAAGAAAAGAAAGAAATGCCAAAATCAAATTGGGAGAGGGAGAACAAATAAATAAATAAATGAACAAATAAAATAACATAAAAAATAAAAGGAGAAGAAGAAGAAGAAGAAGAGGAAAAGCGAAAGAGAAAAAAGTCAGAGAGAAAAGAAAGAGGATAAGAGAGAAAAGGTGAACAAAATATAGATGTCAGGAGAAAACACCAATAGAACAGTCACTAATCCCAACAAATGCTGGCAACTAGTATCTGGAGATTAATACAAACTATAAATAACAACTGGTATTGAGGAAGGTGATGGAAAAGAGAGGTAAAAAACAAACCAAAACAAAGCAAACAAAAAGCAAAATAAAACAAGTAGAATAAGCTAAAACAATCTCACCAAAAAAGTACAAAAAAATCTATATAATCACCGTTCAGGAAAACAGCAAAAAAACGACATAGAGAAAAACAACTTTTTGGATAGCGAAGGCAAGAAGAAAGAGGTTTGTATGGACTTGGGGTAGGGGATTTTAAATTAGATATATAAGTGGGGTGAAATTTTAACCAGGTAAAGAGAAAGAATAGGGAGAATCTAACGTTGGAAAAGGGAAAGAGAAAATAATACAAGAAAATGGGGAAAGTTAGGAGGAAAGTGTTGGCATAAAAGTAGAGTTGAGATAGAGTTAAATTATGCTAAAGGAAAGATGAAAATAGAATATAGAACTCTAATCCCAAAGTAAAATAAAGGGAAAACAAAATAACACTTGTTTTTTTTCCAAAAAGGTATAATAATAATAGTAATAATACTAGTTGAAAACAAAAATGTAATAATTAAAAAGGTAAAGTCAATTGAGGAGGAAAGAAAAAATATTTTTAATTAAAATATGCAAAAATGAAAAAATATTAAATAAAATAAAAAATTAAAAAAAAAAGAAAAGAAAAAAAATAGAATGGTCATTCACTTCTGCTATTGTTCTGCTTGGCACTTCTGTTTCCCAGTCAGGAGGGTATTGAAGTTCCCTGTGTTCCACTACTGGTGTTTTAATCTCTTTTTTCTTTTGTGGTTATGCCACAGTCAATTTGTGCGTCATCCACTGGGTTGCAGTGTTTCGGAATTGACCTCTGAGACTAAGCACAGGACCTCTCTAGGTTGTGCTCAGATCCTACTACTCTGTGGTTCTCAAAACCGGTTTGTGGGGATTTTGCAGCCGGGACACTGTAATAACTCCCAGGCTGTCCCTGTGCCTCAGATCAAAATGAGTCGTTTTCCAGAGCTCCCCTCTGTCAACAGCTCTGAGAGTTTGCCTCCACACTTAGGGATCACGCCCTTCCCCACATCCGCAGACCTCTCCAGAAGCAGTTTTCCAGCAGCCCGGTTTCCTACAGTGTGCGCGTCTCTGTTCTGGGGGACAGGAGACCTCATCTTATCCCAGGTGAAATCTGACCTTTCTGTGTGCCATGTGGATCTCCTCTGTGTCTGCGCTGATTGGAGAGTGGTGTTCTGGGTCCCCAGCTGTTTGGTGGGTGCTTCAGCTGCAGCTTTCAGACCGCTGCAGACATCCACCTCCCTCTGCAAGATGGCCTGGTCTCTGCGTTCGCGCTGGTGGCTCTGGCAGACAAAAACCTCATGGCAGTGGGACTGCCTGGCCAGGAGAGCCCCAGCCAGCATACCCCCACCTTCTCATGGAGAATAACTGACTCTTAACTTGCCAACAAACACTCTCAGTGCGACTCTCAGCTGCTCTCTCTCCCTCTGCCCAGCGACAAAGCTCCAGATGCATCTGTCTACTCCGCTGCCATTTTTCCTCTGGAAATCAACTCTTAGCTTTACATATCTAGGCTGAGAATTCCAAAGTCCAACTTGCAGATGCCAGTAACACAAACATGGTTCACACTGCTATCTGGTAAGTAATATGTCCATTTGGTCAGGCATGCAATTGACTTCATTCTCTTGTGTGAGAGTTTTAATAGGTCACCTTTTATAATTCACTTGCAACATGTGTCCATCTTCCAGTGACTTTTAGGTACTTTACTGTAAATAAAACAAATGGTAATTCATAAATAAATACATCCAGGTATTCAAAAGAGAATGAATCCGCCAAAACAGAGACTAGACTCAAGCCTCTACTCATGCTTTACTTTTCACTCCAGTTCCTTGGGAGGTTGTTTTAAGCTCTTCTCAGATGTCCTCATGGCCCAGGGAGTCTTGAGATTAAATCTCTTTTGTCTTTTTCTTGTCCTTCTTAAAGACAAACTGGTAGAATTAGGTAAGAAAAAATATTTTTCTCAGTCAAGTAAGATTTTCTCAGTTAAAATATAGTGATACACACAATATATTTAAACTAGTGGTTCTCAATCTTGCTCTACATTAAAATTATATACAGAGAGAAAAAATAAATTATAAGTAGAGCATTAAAATATTAATGCTTGGATCTCCCCCTCATCTTATTGGTCTGGGTTGGAACCTAAGTGTCAGAATTTCAAAAACTCTACAAGTGATTGTATTGTGCAATCAATGTTGAGAACTACTGACTGAAACCATTCCTCAGTGTAATCCCACTTTTTGAAAGTTCACATTATGCCACTTCCTTTTTATAAGCAAAAATAAAAACAAAAACCCTACATTAGTACCTATTTTCACTAATGAAAAAATAGCATATGATTTTATTTATGTGTGGAATCTAATGAATAAGATAAGCTAACAAACAAAATAGAAACAGACTCATAAATACAGAGAACAGATTTAAAGCTGTCAGAGGGGAGGAGGTTGGGGTATTCGGTGAAAAAAGTGAAAGGATTAATGAAAAAGACTTATAAACACATGATGATTACCAGAAGAAAAAGGATGTGAGGGGAGGTAGAAGAGAGTAAATGGGGAATAAATGGTGATGTGTTATAGAATTGTACACCTGAAACCTATATAATTTTATTAACCAATGTTACTCCAATAAATACAATACACATTTTTTAAAAATCTAAAAAGCATTTTTATTTTGCCATTGTAGAGGCAGTGTGCAGCTTGAGCAAGAAGTACAGCACTGTTTTTATTATATATTAGAGTTCCTTTATGCTTTATATGTTACTTGGTATGATTTGGTAGGTTATTTGGGGTGTCTGTAAATGCTCAAAAATTTTTCCATGTAAATTAATGAGAATAGCTTTTTTGCTTTATATCATTTCAGTTCAGTATAAACACTTTAAGATAGTGGGGGAAACCTGTATTAGTAATTTAAAATAACATAAATCTATTACCTTACATTTCTAGAGGTCACAAACCCAAAATGCGTCTCAATGGGCTAAAATTAAGAAATAGGCAGGACTGCATTCTTTCTGAAGGCTCAAGCAGTAATCTGATTCCTTAATTTTTTCCAGATTCTTAGAGTTTACCTATATTCATTGGCTCATGGTTCCTCTTCACCATCTTCAAGGTCAGCAAAATTAAGCCAAATCTTTCTCATCACTCTGGTCTCTCGCTTCCTTTTGTAAGTACCCTTATTATTATATTGGCACACCTGGATAACCCATAATAATCTCATCTTAAAATCAGCTAATTAACAACTTTAATTCTATTTGCAATCTTAATTCTTCTTTGCCATGTTACCCAACATATTCACAGTTTCCAGGGAGTAGGAAGCCCTTTGTGTATCTATGAGAACTCAGTCTCTTCTGTATCATCTGTAATAATTATATCTGGAAGAGAGAGAGAGGGGTTAGATGGAGGAAGAGAAGTATATACCAAAAGGAAAAAAAACTAAATAAATTTTATATTTGGGACACATTCCTGCTTAGGCTCCCATTTAGCTATACCCAGTATTTGTAGTCAATAAACTCTTTGGACAGAATCTAAAATACACTTGTTACTCTATAAATGTTGAATGAATGAATTGCTCATTATGTTTCCAAATATATAGTTCCTCAAATTTTCTACAGTTTTCGGTCTTCAATTATTTATGCTCTCCTTAAAAATATGATCATTATCCTATTAAGCTAAAACCTTAATTATGACAAAATTTGAATAAAGAGAGAAATTTAGAGGCTGAGGTGTCCAGAATAGAATAAGATCCTCAGTAACAAGGCCAAGTAAGAACATGAGCTAAGCAAGAAGAGTGTCTATTGCCTTCTGGGCCTCATCAGAGGAGAGCTGTATTCAAGGATGTTTGGAATATAATAAAACTAGTATTATTGTTTTACATTCACACTTTTTTTATACTAACTGTAGATATACTCAGCTTGAACACACATCTCACTCACTAGACTTATCTCTCACTGATTATAACCATTTACAAAATCTACTTTCAAAAAAGAAGAGTCACTGCTATATTCAAGGATGTTTGGAATATAATAAAACTAGTATTATTGTTTTACATTCACACTTTTTTTATACTAATTGTAGATATACTCAGCTTGAACGTACATCTCACTCACTAGACTTAACTCTCACTGACTATAACCATTTACAAAATCTACTTTCAAAAAAGAAGAGTCACTGCTACTGAGGATATTTAATGAATGTGTCCCTGCAACTAAGGCAGCTCTAATGAAAGTGTTGCTTGGCTGTTTTTTGTAGCTTAGTCTAATCTCTAAAATTATACTTTGTATATTAAATGACTCTCAAAATGTTTTTTTTCCCCGACTCTCACTAATGGCCCTACTAAGTAAGATTCATATCAATTCCAACCTTAAAGATGTACATAATGAGTCCCACAAAAGCTAAGTGACTTGGACCTGGTCAAATGTTTTATGAGTGGTGGAACCTGAATGTAACTGAAACCATTTTGCTTGGAAATAATGAACTTGCTACATAATTGGCTGTGGAAACTTTTAAAAATTTTGGTGATAGGGTTATGGAAAAATTCTGAGTTTAATAAGAATAAGAAGGTCTTAGCCTAGTGAATGACCACAACAATGAGTTACTTATTTGGGTTATTTTAGTTTTTGATTGAAGGAGAAAGAATCCACAGGGAAGAAGCCACATTTCTCCGGAACTTTTATTTTTGAGCTAAGGCTTCTGGGCTTTCAGCAACCCCCCAAATATAAGCCCACGCTCATCTTTGTTCTGAGGCAATCTTTGTTGCAGAACCCAGCAGTTGAAAGACAGTTGTTATGGGTCTGGGTGGGGCCATGATAATTTGCCTTTCTAAATCCCTCTCCCAATTCTGAAAAAGTTTGAGACAATGGCATAGTTGGGGCTAGGCTGGGCTGGAGAGCAAAAGGAGCAGTAGCTCATCCCAAAATATTCTCTAAAAGTAAAGCCTCCAATGATATTTATGGTAATAAGTGGCAAGATGGTTGAGTTTGTAATAAAAATTTGTAAAAGGGAAGCTCAAAATCATTAGCCAAGAGGAAAATAGAATTCAAAACCAAAACCACAACAAAATTTACGTTAGGATGGCTATTATCAGATAATAACAAGTGTTGAGGATGTGGAGAATTTGGATCCCTCATATACTGCTGATGGGAATCTAAAATGGTGAAGCCGTCCTGGTTGATGTTACTTAGTTGGATGAGCACTGTCCCATGCATCAAGAGGTCACTGGTTCTATTCTAACATTGTTCAGGGCACATACCTGGGTTTTAGGCTTGATCCCCAGTAGGGAGAGTGTGAGAGATAGCCAATGTACCTCTCTCATCGATGTTTCTATCTCTCCCTTTGTCTTCCTCTCTCTATAATAATAATAATAATAATAATAATAATAATAATAATAATATCAGTAAAAACATATTTTAAAATAGTAGGAAGGAGAAAATGGCGGCGAAGTAGACGGATGCATCTGGAGCTTTGTCACTGGGCAGAGGGAGAGAGAACGGCTCAGAGTCGAACTGGGAGTGTTTGTTGGCAAGTTAAGAGTCAGTTATCCTCCAGGAGAAGGTGGGGGACTGCTAGACGGGGCTCTCCAGGCCAGGCAGCCCCACTGCCACGGGGTTTTTGTCGGCCAGAGCCACCAGCGCGAACACGGAGACTGCACCATATTGCAGTGGGAGGTGGATGTCTGCAGCGGTCTGAAGCCTGCAGCTGGGGCACCCATCGAGCAGCCGGGGACCCGGGGACCCAGAACTCCGCTCTCCAATCAGCGCAGACACGCAGCGGAATCAGAGATCCACAGAGCACACGGAAAGGTCAGATTTTGCCTGAGATAAGAGTGAGGTGGATGTCTGCCGAGGTCTGAAAGCTGCAGCTGGCGGAGGCACCCACCAAGCAGCCGGGGACCCAGAGCATGTCTCTCCAGGCTGCGTGGACACACGGGTGGCAGATTCGGAGATCCACATGGCGCACAGAAAGGTCGAATTTCGCCTGGGTCAGGGTGAGGTCTCCTACCCCCGCAGGGCAGAGACACACACGCTGTGGGAGCCGGACTGCGGGAAAGCTACCTCTGGAGAGGTCTGCGGAGGTGAGCAGGGCGTGATCCCTAAGTGGGGAGGCAGACCCTCTGAGCTGTTGACAGAGGGGAGCTCTGGAAAACGACTCATTTTTTTCTGGGGCAGAGGGACAGCCTGGGAGTTATTACAGTGTCCCGGCTGCAAAATCCCCACAAACTGGCTTTGAGAACCACAGAGTAGCAGGATCTGAGCACAGCCTAGAGAGGTCCTGTGCTTTGTCTCAGATATCAATTCGGAAACACTACCACCCAGTGGATGACACACAAATTGACTCTAGCATAACCAAAAAAGAATAAAGAAATTAAAACACCACAGGGGAACACAGGGAACTGCAATACCTTCCCTACTGGGAAACAGGAGTGCCAAGCAGAATAATAGTGGAAGTGAATAACCATTATATATTTTTTTCTTTTTCCTTTTTTCTCTTTTTTTAAAATTTTTATTTTTATTTTTCATTTTTACATATTTTAATTAAGAGACTATTTTTTTCTTTGCGCCTCAATTGATTTTACCTTTTTAATTATTACATTTTTGTTTTAAACTACTATTATTAATTAGTACTAGTACTTTACCTTTTTGGAAAAAAACAAGTGTTATTTTGTTTTCTCTTTATTTTATTTCGGGATTAGAGTTCTACATTCTATTTTCATCTTTTCTTTAGCATAATTTTGCTCCAACACAAATCTACCTTTATGCCAATACTTTCCTCCTAACTTTCCCCATTTTCTTGTCTTGTTTCTCTTTCCCTTTTCCAACTTTAGATTCCCCCTATTCTTTCTCTTTACTTGGTTAAAATTTCACCCCATTCATATATCTAATTTCAAATCCCCTACAAACCTCTCTCTTCCTGTCTTCACTAGCCAAAAAGTTATTTTTTCTCGATGTCCTTTGGTTGCTATTTGCCTGAAAAGTGATTATATCGATTTTTTGAAATTTTTGGTGAGATTGTTCTAGTTTATTCTACTTGTTTTATTTTGCTTTTTGCTTGCCTTGTTTTTTTACCTCTCTTTTCCCTCACCTACCTCGATACCAGTTGCTATTTGCAGTTTGTATTAATCTCTAGGTACTGGTTGTTGGCCTTTATTGGGATTAGTGATTGTTCTATTGGAGTTTTCTCCTGACATCTATAGTTTGTTCCCTTTTCTATCTTATACACTTTCTTTCCTCTCTGACTCTTTTCTCTTCCACTTTTCTTCTCCTTCTTCTCCTTTTTATTTTCTTATTTTATTTTATTTTTTTGTTCATTCATTTATATATTTATTTTTCTTTTCTCATTCTCCCAATTTCATTTTGGCATTTCTTTCTTTTCTTTTTTCATCATTTTCCTCTTCTTCTTTCTCTACTTACCCCTAATTTGTCTTTCATTAGTGGTCAACTAATCTGTGATTATTAACATCTTGAATACATTTCTACTCTGTGCCTTGTGTGCTATACCTGGTCGTGTTGTAGTTTGTGCCTTTCAGTCAACGTAGGAGAGAGAACTACATAACCAGACACCTGGAGAAGAAAGACCATGGGCAGAAAAGGGAACAGCCCACATAAAAAAGAAACGCAGGTTTCACCAGAAAAGGAAGTAAATGAAATAGAAGCAGAAATAAGCCTGCCAGAGAAAGAGTTCAGAGAAATGATCATAAGGTAGATGAAAAGAATGGAAGACAAAAATGACAATCTGAGTAAGAACAAAAGGGAAATGAAGAAGACCCAAGAGGAGATGAAGAAGCAGCAAGAAGAAATGCAGAAGAATCTAGAGGAGGTGCAGAATAAAAAAGAAGAAATGAATAATGACATCACTGCTATAAAGAACTCAATAGAAAGCATCAAAAGTAGACTAGAAGAAGCAGAGGACCACATCAGTGAGCTAGAAGACACGGTAGGAAAAAAATACCCAAGTACAGCAGCTTCTAGAAAAAAAAGTTAAAAAGCAAGAGGAGAGCCTAAGGGAACTTTGGGATAACATGAAACAAAACAACATCCGCATAATTGGTGTTCCAGAAAGAGTGGAAACTGAACAAGGATTAGAGAACCTGTTTGAAGATATAATGACAGAAAATTTCCTCAATATAGGAAAGGAAAAACCCACACAAATCTAAGAAGCTCACAGAGTCCCAAGCAAAATTAACCCCAACAAACCGACACCAAGGCACATTATGATTAAATTGGCAAACATCGACAACAAAGTAAGAATCTTAAAAGCGGCCAAAGAGAAACAGAAAGTTACCTACAAAGGAACCCCCATAAGACTAGCTACTGACTTCTCAACAGTAACTCGTCAGGCCAGAAGAGAATGGAATGAAATATACAAAGTCATGCAAAGGAAGGGTCTGAATCCAAGAATACTGTACCCTGCAAGACTCTCAATCAAAATTGAAGGTGAAATCAAAAGCTTCACAGACAAAAAAGGACTAAGGAAATATATTACAACCAAACCAGCAATGCAAGAAATGTTAAAGGGTCTGCTGTAATAAAAAGAAAGAGGAAGTAAAGAAGGAACTTGGGGGTAAGGACTAAAAATGGGAACAGATAAGTACTTATCAATAATAACTTTAAATGTAAACGGATTAAATGCTCCAATCAAAAGACATAGGGTAACCGATTGGATAAGAAAACATGATCTATATATCTGCTGTCTGCAAGAAACTCACCTCAGGAAAAGAGATGCACACAGATTGAGGGTGAAGAAATGGAACATGGTATTTCAGGCAAATGGAAATGAAAAAAAAGCTGGGTTTGCAATACTTATATCTGACAAATTAGATGTCAAAGTGAAGGACATAATAAGAGATAAAGAAGGACACTTCATAATACTAACAGAACAATCCAACAAGAAGAAATAGCTCTGGTAAACATATATGCACCTAATATAGGAGTACCTAAATACATAAAAAAACTCTTGCAGGATATTAAGGGAGAGATTGACAGCAATACAATCATAGTAGGAGACTTTAATACCCCACTGTCACCATTGGACAAATCCTCTAAACAAAATATTAGCAAAGAAACATTAATCCTAAACGACTCACTAGACCAGATGGAATTAATTGACATCTGCAGAACATTTCACCCCAAAGCCACAGAATATACATTCTTCTCCAGTGCACATGGTTCATTTTCAAAGATAGATCATAAGCTGGGTCATAAGAATAGTCTCTTCAAATTCAAGAAGATAGAAATCATATCAAGCATTTTCTCAGACCACAGTGGCATAAAACTGGAAATCAACTATAATAAAAAAAATGGAAAGAAATCAAACACCTGGAGACTAAACACCATGCTATTAAACAGCAACTGGGTAAACAGAGAGATAAAGGAAGAAATAAAAAACATCATGGCAAAAATGAAATGACAACAAAACAATACAAAATTTATGGGACACAGTGAAAGCAGTCTTGAGAGGGAAGTTCATAGCCCTACAAGCCTACTGCAAAAATCAGGAAATAATGTTAATAAATTACCTAAATCTACAACTCAAAGAGGTAGAAGGAGAACAACAAGAAAAGCCCAGTCTACTCAGAAGGAAAGAAATAGTGAAGATCAGAGCGGAGATAAACAACATGGAGACCAAAGAAACAATTCAAAAGATCAACAAAAAAAAGAGCTGGTTTTTTGAAAGAATAAACAAAATTGATGGACCTCTAGCCAGGCTCACCAAGAAGCAAAGAGAGAAGACCCAAATAAACAAAATCAGAAATGAAAGAGGAGAAATAACAACAGACCCTGTGGAAATACAAAGGATTGTTAAAAAATACTATGAACAACTCTATTCCAACAAACTGGACAACCTGCAAGAAATGGACATTTTCCTAGAAAAATATACCCTTCCAAAACTCAATGAGGAGGAAGCCAAACATCTCAATACTGCAATAACTATGGAAGAAATTGAAGCAGTCATCAAAAAGCTTCGAGCATATAAAAGCCCAGGACCAGATGGCTACACAGGAGAGTTTTACCAAACATTGAAAGAAGAATTAAAACCTATCCTCCTCAGACTATTCAAAAATATTCAAGAAGAAGGAACACTTCCAAACACCTTCCATGAAGCCAGCATCACCCTAATACCAAAACCAGATAAAGACAACAGAATGAAAGAGAAATATAGCCAATATCTCTCATGAACATAGATGCCAAAATCCTCAACAAAATTCTAGCAAATCGGATCCAGCAGTACATCAGAAAGATCATACACCATGACCAAGCAGGATTCATCCCAGGAATGCAGGGATGGTACAATATCCGCAAATCAATAAATGTGATACATCACATAAACAATTTGAAAGATAAAAATCACATAGTCATATCAATTGATGCAGAAAAAGCATTTGACAAACTCCAACACCCCTTCTTAATAAAAACTCTCAGCAAAGTGGGAATAAAAGGAGCATACCTCAACATCATAAAAGCCATATATGATAAACCCACAGCTAACATCATACTCAATGGGCAAAAACTAAAACCATTTCCCCTAAGAACAGGAACAAGACAGGGACACCCACTCTCACCTCTCCTGTTTGACATTGTACTGGAAGTATTAGCCATTGCAATTAGACAAGAAGAAGAAAGAAAAGGCATCCAAATTGGAAAAGAAGAAGTAAAGCTGTCCTTATTTGCAGATGACATGATACTGTACATAAAAAAACTGAAGGATTCCATCCCAAAATTAATTGACTTAATAAATGAATTTGGCAATGTAGCAGGATACAAAGATAATGCCAAGAAATCTGTGGCATTTCTGTACACTAATAGTGAAATTACAGAAAGAGAGACTCAAAAAACAATCCCATTTACCATCGCACCAAAAAAATTAAGATACCTAGGAATAAACCTAACTAAAGAGGTAAAAGACCTATATGTAGAAAATTACAAGACACTGAAAAAAGAGATAGAGGAAGATGTTAACAGATGGAAGAGCATACCATGCTCATGGATTTGGAGAATCAACATCATTAAAATGTCCATACTACCCAAAGCAATCTACACATTCAATGCACTACCCATTAAAATAACAAAGACATATTTCACAGACCTAGAAAGAATTCTTCATAAATTCATCTGGAACAAAAAAAAGACCATAAATAGCTACAGCAATTCTGAGAAAGAAGAATAAAGTTGGTGGGATCTCAATACCAGATTTCAAGCTATACTACAAAGCAACTGTTCCAAAACAGCCTGGTACTGGCACAAGAACAGACATATAGACCAATGGAATAGAATAGAGAACCCGGATATCCACCAAAACCACTATGCTCAACTAATATTTGACAAAGGAGGTATGAACATTCAATGGAGCCAAGATAGCCTCTTCAATAAATGGTGTTGGGAAAACTGGCCAGATACATGAAAAAAAATGAAACTGGAACACCGACTTACACCAAATACAAAAATAAACTCAAAATGGATACAGGACTTAAACATTAGAAGGGAAACCATAAAAATACTAGAGGAATCCACAGGCAACATAATCTCAGATATATGCCGAAAGAACTTCTTCACTGACACTGCTCCAAAGGCAATTGAAGCTAAAGAAAAAATAAACAAATGGGACTACATTAAAATAAAAAGCTTTTGCACAGCAAAAGAAACCATCAACAAAACAACAAGAAAGATCACTGTATGGGAGAACATATTTGCAAATGTTATCAGTGATAAACGTTCAATCTCCAAAATCTACAGCCAACTTATACAACTTAATAAAAGGAAGATAAACGATCCAATAAAAAAATGGGCAACAGACCTTAATAGAACCTTTTCATAAGATGACAGAAGGAAGGCCAAGAGACACATGAAAACATGTTCAAAGTCATTAATCATCTGAGAGATGTAAATCAAAACGACAATGCGATACCATCTTACACTGGTCAGAATGGCAATCATCAACAAATCAACAAACAACAAGTGTTGGCGAGGATGAGGAGAAAAGGAACCCTTGTGCACTGTTGGTGGGAATGCAGACTGGTGCAGCCACTGTGGAGAACTGTATGGAGTTTCCTCAAAAAACTAAAAATGGATCTCCTATTTGACCCAGCAATCCCACTCTTAGGAATTTATCCTAAGAAATCACAAACACCAGTCAGAAAGGATTTATTGCACCCCTATGTTCATAGCAGCACAATTTACAATAGCTACAATGTGGAAACAGCCTAAGTGCCCGTCAGCAGATGAGTGGATCAGAAAACTGTGGTACATCTACACAATAGAATTCCTTGCTGCCATTAAAAAGAAGGAATTCTTACCATTTGCAGCAACCTGGTTGGAACTGGAGAGCCTTATGCTTAGTGAAATAAGCCAGTCAATGAAGGAGAAGCATCACATGATCTCACTCATTTGTGGATAATAAAGAACTTTATAAACTGATGAACAAAAGGATAGATACAGAGACAGTAAAGCTTCAAACAGACTGTGAAATTAAGCAGGAAGGTTAAAGTTAAGTGAGCTAGATAAGAGATCAATCAAAGGAGTTGTATGCATGCATATAAGCATAACCAATGAACATAGACACTGGGGGTTTGGGGTATGCCTGGGAGGGAGGGGGCAATGGGGGGATATGTATAAAAAATTAAAAAAAAATAAAGATATGTAACCTTAAAATAAATAAATAAATAAATAAATAAATAAATAAATAAATAAATAAATAAAATAGTACAGCCACTGTGGAAAAACAGTTTGGTAGCTCCTCAAATTGTTAAATATAGATTGTATCACATGTTGGAGAAATGAAAATGTGTGTTCACACAAAAACTTGTATAAGAATCTTCATAGTAAGATTATTTACAGTATCTAAATGTGGAAGCAACCAAATTGTCTATTAGATGATGAATGTATAAACATTACACTAAGTGAAAGAAACCAAACACAATAGGTCATATGTAACACTGTGGGGGGGGGAGAAGGGGGGCGTCCATCAGATTGTAGTCTGGGACTCCTTGGGAGATGTCCGCTTGCTGGCTTGTGGCAGTCAGATATCTTCTGAAGGGTCCTTAACACTGCCACAGAGGCAAGAGAGGCTTCTACCACCTTCACCCCCACCTCTTGGTGCTCTCCAGCCATGTGCCTAGCTTCTGGATGAGTGACATTCCCCCTGTGGGAATGCACTAACCACTAGGGACAGCTACTTCATCAAGCATCTGCCCTCTGGTAGTCAGTGTGTGTCATAGCTATCTGTCATCTTATTCTGTTGATTTGCATATTAGCCTTTTATTATATAGGATGTGATTCCATTTGCACAAAAAGTCCAGAATAGGCAATTCTACCAAAAGAGAAAGTAGATTAGTATTTTCTAAGGGTTTGGAGTGGGGTGGAGTGACTGAGGAATGGGGAGTGACTGTTTAATGGGTATAGGTTTCTTTTCGAGATGATGAGGAAATTCTAAAATTAGATCATGGTGATAGTTACACAATTATGTGAATATACTAAAAAGATTAAAATGTATACTTTAAATGGGTGGGTTATATGGTTTTTGAATTATATCTTAATAAAACTGACAAAAACAATAATTTTTAAAAGTTATTAGAGAATATTGTGGGAAAGCAAAGGACAGTCTTTTCAATATCTATTTATGCTTAGACAGTGAAATTCTCAGCAAAGGTGGTCAAGGGGTAGTAGTTTTATTTTCTTTTTACATGTTGCCAGCTTTCCCAAACTAGCCCAGCTCAAAGGGCAGCCCCTTTCATATGAAAGATAAACTGACTCAGTCTTTGTCAGAAAATGTTTGTTTCATACTGACTTTTAAGTGACAGTTGAGCAGTATATAGAATTAGATGTTCACAAATTTACTATTGATATGCTGTGAATATATTCTATTGTCAGCTTGCCTATATCTGTTTGGACTTGACCACATCCACCTTGGAGGGTTCAAGAGTTTGTGGATCTGCCATTAAGATCCCTCTTCTCTTTTGCACCTGGGGATTTCCCTGTCTTTATTTCAGGCTCCCCAGCTTTGAGTTTTTTCTCCACATTTCATCCAGCATTTCTTTTAATTTATAATGGAAGAAACCACTCCAAATTATCTCTATCTAGTAGCTTAAACTAGAAATGCCTGGTGCCTTATTAATGTGTGCACTTACCACAGTGTTAGAACTTGCATCACCTTCATGGGATGGAGGGTATTGGAAGGCAGGGGCTTGGATTATCTAAATCATTGGTTCTCAACCTTCCTAATGCCGTGACCCTTTAAGACAGCTCTTTATGTGGTGGTGACCCCCAACCATAAAATTATTTCTGTTGCTACTTCATAACTGTAATTTTGCTACTGTTATGAACTGTAATGTAAATATCTGATATGCAGGATGTATTTTCATTGTTACAAATTGAACATAATTAAAGCATAGTGATTAATCACAAAAACAATATGTAATTATATATTGTGAAATATTTATTTCTAATTACAAATAAATGAAATTTTGTCTTGAATTGTGGTGTAGCATGGGTAATAGTCTTAATATGACAACAGTAAACTACATTGCTACATTTTGCTACACCGAGGAGCGGTGTGTTGGTTCCTAAGACCATGCAAAATAGGTGTTTTCCAATAGTCTTAGGCAACCCCTGTGAAAGGGTCGTTCGACCCCCAAAGGGGTCGTGACCCACAGGTTGAGAACCACTGATCTAAATGATCGATCATCTTTCTTCCTTACACACTTCTCCAATTTTCTGAGAGATAAGTGACAAAGAGGGAAAAACAAGTGCTGAGTAAGAAGAGCCAGCTCTTGGGTGAAAGCACCAAGATCCTTCCCACTTTCAGAGTCCTATACCCTTTGGCATATGCCTGGGCCCAAAATGTATATTTTTCTCAATGGGAATAAGCCAGGGGAGGATCTTAGCTTTCTTCTTAGGACATAGCTCAAAACAGAGGCTGTTCCAATCTGGGGCTGCAGCTAGCCTCTGGACAGAACCTCCTTGAGCTCAGTAGTATCCCACATTGATTGATTCTTTTCTTTGAATGTTAAAGACTTTCCCCCAAATACCCCTAGGAAGATTTATATCTGGATTTAAGATGGGGGAAGGGTAAGCAGGACCATTTTTGCGAAGGTCTCAAACTTTATGACCTTCAAATGTGGGCTGCTATTCTACAAAAATTTGCTCAGGGGAACAGGGTAAGTCTTCACAGTAGCCATCTAACTCTGAAAAATGAAGCCCTGTGTATATGGTAGAGTGGTGGTATGTAGGGTAGGGGCGGCCCTCTGGGGCATATTCAAATCCCAGCTCTGGTACTTTTTAATTTTTTTTAAATCCTTACCTGAGGATATTTTCCCCATTGATTTCTGGAGAGTGGAAGGGAAGGAAAGGGGGAGAGAAAGAGAGAGAGAGAAAAACATTCATGTAAGAGAGATACATTAATTGGTTGCCTCCAGCATGTGCCTCTTGCTGGAGAACCTGCAACTGAGGTACGTGCCCTTGATAGGGAATTGAACTCATGACCCTTCAGTCCATGGGCCGATTCTCTAGCATCAGCCAGGCCTTTTTTTTTTTTTAATTTTCTCTGCCTTGATCTAGTTACTTAACTTCTCTGTGCTACACATTTTGGGGCTATAAAATAGGATTACTGAGATCACCCACCTCTTACTGCTGTTCAAAAGATTAAATAGGATGATAATACAGATAAAGCAGTTATTCCAAAACCTGGGCCCCTGGTAAGTGCTCAACAGATACTAATATTAAACTGTGGCTTTTGCAATGCTTTAGAAAAGGCTTTACTTTTAGATCCTACCCCACAGTTTAAATAGAACCCCTGAAGAGAGTGTATTTTGAGTTATGTCCCAACTGAGCTCTATCCCACCCACTTTCCAGTCTCCTCAGGGCTAAGCTTAGGTTTACATATAATAACAAGTTTTACATTTATATTTCTTGCACTTTATTTTTCCATACGCTTTTATAACCATTATCCCCTGCAGCAGTGAGTTTATCAGGATGGTGATGAGTATCCCCACTTTGGAGAAGAGGAAACTGAGGCCTAGAAAGGTAAAGTGGCCTAGTTAGAACTAACTACGCAGCTTGTTAGAAACAAAGGTGCTTAAAGTCAGGCCTCCTCCAATAGCCATTTCAACCTCATATACCATCTATTCTATAACTCCTCCATTAGATTACAAAGGATCAAGCAGCCTGCTTCCCTGTCCCACAACACTTCAAGATGCACAGTCTTCAGACCAGGTGAGAATGAAGGAAATACATGATCCATATGTAAAAAAATATCTCTATACTCTGAGGTAGGCCAATTTACTTTATCCGTGATATTCTAGTTGGAGAACAAGGTTGATAATGCATTAATGTCTCAAGCCTATTAGAAGAAATAAGGGGGAAGAAATCCTGTATTTGATCTGACCAAACTAGTCCAGTGTAGTGGAATCTTAGCTAACCCCAAAGTGAGAATCAGAAATGTCTGGAAACTCTCTGGGTCCTTGGACATTTGGTGGTATCCCAAGCCTATACTTGGCATTTGATAAAGTGGTCTTGAAAATAACCTTTTAATTTTTTTACCAAATCAAATGGCAGATTTATTAAGAGAAGGTTTTATATACAATGGGTCCCTAAGGGGCAAAGACAGAGACCAGGACATTCATGAAAGGATGGCAGAAAGACAGAGAAACAAAACAGGGTGATATTTGCTTTCCAACTGGACCTCAAAGACTTGGTGTGTGGAGAGAGTTCCTTTCATCTATTCACAAGGATGGTAGTGATTTTTTAAAGAGATCTTTGGACTTAAAGTGCTTAGGGCCAGGGATAGAGACCAGGAGAAAAATTTGGAAATCAGAACAGAATAGGTCGGAATAGGGAACATGATGGCTTTTGTTCTCCAGGCACAAGAACCAGGTCTGAAAGTCTGAGTTGGGAAAATCTGGGTGGGGGGAACAGGGGAGGGGAGGTTGCTGCATGAAGAAGCTGAAGCCCCTCTTCTCACAAGGGCCTCCCTGAGATATATGATAGAAACAATGCTGTTTTGATGTTCAGCTGACAAAGTGTGACACAGAATGGGGAGGAAAAGTACTACCCCCACTCTCCAATTCTACCCCCTAAACCTCCCACCCCTCACTCATCCCCCCAATTCCCTACTTCTCATGACCTCATCAGTGTCTTTAGTCAAAGGTGCCTAAAGGAAGAACAGCATCATTCAGGCTCCTTGTAGATTTGCAGAATCCACACCCCACCCCAGCAGGGACTTTTGGGTTCTCATAGCCAGAGGCATCCACTGACAGCTGGGCAGAGTGGAGGGGCTGCCCTCAATTGTCAATGTGGTCAAGGCAAGGTAGGAAGAAAAGAATAGGAGAGGACTATCTCAGAGTAAGGGAAACTGCCAGGGTCTTCCAAAAATAACTGGAGGAAACCTTCAAGTTATTGGGATTTTGTAACACACAAGTGGAACTGGGATCAGTGGCATCTGAGTTTTTACAGCTTATGGAACCTTATCTTTACCCATGATAAACTTGAAACACCGTTTTACAACAGACAAAATAGTCTCAATTATTTGGGCATATGATGACTTAGCTCCATGTAGATGTTGAGTGGCTCTAGAAACATTTATAAATATAACCCTTTGAGTGGGTAGCAGAGCAGGGAGTGTGTTCCAGCAGGGTATACGTGGGCTTCATATGTTCCATTTATCTCTAGTAATGTTAGCTTTAAGGAGTGGAATAACACTAGGGAGAAAAACAAAGAAAAAAAGGTTATTGTTCTCCATTTCAAAAAAATCAGTTTTATTTTTAAAGACTCTTTCTTATACACATTTTCCAGACACAAATTATAATTCTGTATCATCAATATCTTTTTTCAGCAAGAGTAAGGTCAATAGTGCTTTCTGGAGCTAAGAGCAACCCTGGCTGAACACGGAGATCCAAAGTTCACTAGGGCCTGCACTGTGCCAGTTGTGAGTCAACAGGATCCCCAGAGGCCCACAGCTTCTCTTCCTGGAATTTGAGTTTCCCAACTTATTGCACCCCTTTTCCCAATGCAACAGCACTGATGATTGTTGTATCTGTTGGCAGCCTGCTGAACCATATTCTTATCTTTATTACCACAGGGCTGCCAATTTGTCTGCCAATCTTTGTTGTTGTTATGTGTGTTTTTTCTGAGAATAATTTTCCTCTTCCTGGAATCAGACTCAGTGTTTAGGGTAATGGAACAGCAGACTTAAATTTTAAGAGTGTTTTGGTCTCTGTCCCTCTCTTTCTATCCCCTCTCCTATAGCCCTAGAGTGATTCATCTGGTAAGTCAGTCACCTACACTAATCTCTGACCCCTTCATCGATATTGCCTCTAAACTGTTGCCAAGTTTGCATTCTAAAACGTGTTTCTAATATGTCACCTACTTTTTTAAAAAAGATCTTTGAGTAACCCAATTACATGGACTATGATTGAATAAATAAATTGGTCCCATTAGTATTACATTGCCCATTTTGTCTTTGTAACCTTCATCACAATTGCAACCTATCTTACTTATATGTTTTCTTGCTTATTGTCTCTCTTCCCTCCACTGAAATGATGTTTTCATTTAATGAGTGTTCTTACCTGTCTATCCCCAAAACTGTGGCTGGTACATGTTAGATAATGTTGATTGAATGAAGGACTCAATAAATTAAATTCTGTTAGCAACAGTTAATTCTTTTTTCATAAATGAAGTTTATTTACCTTTGATTACAAATGTAATGCATGCTTACTGTAGAGATTATGGAAAGTACAGCGAAGTAGAAATAAGAACACCAATAATCCCACCACCTGAAGACAAACACTGCTCACATTATGTTCTATCTATGCCTGTTTAATGACCAAGACCCTTGTCAAGAGTACTGGACATGAAGCATAATAGCCAAGGGGAGTGAGGGCAACTAACAACTGACAGGATCACCCAGAGTTCAGAGCTAGAAATTTGATAGTGAAGGACAAGACAAAAGCCATACACAACATATCAAGAGGTCAGAAGCTGACAACACAATAACAAATTGGGTTAGGTAAGAATGTAGTCAGATAGTGCTTGTCAAGAGTTTAGCCCAGTAGCTGTCACAGAGTACATAATCAATAAATGTTAGCCATTACTATGTTTACTATGGATCAAAACGAATGATTCAGGATGGAGACTATAAGCAGGGCAAGTACCCTAGAGAGCCATTTTAGATGTTGTTAGTTAGGGCATATAAGGGCAAGTCTACTGGGTAAAAAGGATTGTGTAGGAGTGGGCATCACTTTCTATATAGACTCCCTTGCCAGGTGAAATGGGTACCAGGGAGTCCTCAAGTTTACCTGGTGACATGAGGCAAAACACTGGAAGGTGTTTTTGAGGTAGGATATGCATGGTTTCTCCTGCCTAGATGTCTCCCTGGACCAAGAACTAAAACTGGCCTTGATGGTGATGGAAGTTTAGAACTTCATACACCAAACACTTTTGAAGTCCACACTCTGATTGTCACAAGCATATGGAGTAAAAGTGTGGGGCGGGGGAGGCTCAAGGGGGGAAGGCCACAAGATTTATGGTGTAATTAAATGGAATGATTTCAGGAACCTGTCTTCAAGTTAGCAGCTGAGTCAGATATCACAGAAGAGTCCAGGGAACATTACTTGTTGGTAGAAGCCTTCTGATGACCTGCACTCTGTCGAAGGTGGTTGTGTAGACCCTCTTGGGGGTCTTTGTGCTCTTTCAGGTAGTAACAGCGTTTGGGAACATGCTGGTGCTGGTAGTAAGAAAAACAAAAAAACAGCAGAGGTGAGAACCATGCTTATAGTGACAAGAGTGTTCTGCTTGAATAGTTTCAGGAACCTAGCAGATAAAGGAACTTGGCTAATGTATCTTACTTAAAAAAAGTGTGACTGGATTAGAGTAGACAAATTTCCTAGTGACCTGGGTCCGTAACACATGTGGCTGTAGATGAGACTCAGCCCCCCAAAGATGACCCCTCCCTTAGAATTGGACTTGGAAAAAGTATAGAATTGGAACTGAGCTCAGCTGACTCCCCTAATCAGAAGACTTAGTACTTTAACCATCCTAGGCCTTCAATAACTTAGGCAGGGCTTTGCTCCTCAAAGTGGTTAATATACCCAAAATGACTGCAATAAGTCAGGCCCACTGATAAGATTCCAGGTTGGGAGTTATGGTCTAGGAGCTCAATGCCTCCACCTTGAATTTTCCTTATTCTACTCAGAGGAGCAGGATGTTTTCCTGATCATTTCCACTTCACTTTTCTGCTCTAAAACCTTGAGTATATTTCCCCATTATTACCTCCTCAGTCTGCTGATGAGAGTTCATTTCATTCTCCATTGCCTCCTCATTATTCCGCTTACAGGTTGACTGCAGAACCTGGTTTGAGATGCCCCGAGAATACTTCTCTTCAGCCAGCTGGCACTCAATGTAAAGAGACCTGTCTATTAGTTCCTTTAAGCTGCCAGCTACCTTCAGAAAAATCCGTCCCATTTTGGTGGTAACAGCTTCTGAGAGTCCTTCCAGAAACCTGGTTCGTAGAATGGCATCAGACCAAGACAAATGTTGGGCCAGCAAAAGGAAGTCAGTGGCATACTGCCTGACTGACTTCTGGCCCTGCTTGGGATGGCAAAGAATAGCACTGAGCATGTCTATCTCAGAGAGGGAATCATATAAGCCCTGTGATCTTTTCAGGAAAGATTTATTTTCATCTGAGAGTGGGTTTCCTACCTCCAGCTGCAAGATGGAAAACCTTTCTGCTGCCCCTAGATGAAGAGACACCAGAAATGCCATTTTCTCTGAATCATTCAAAAATCCCTTCATTTGCTTCTCCTCATCAATCTCCATCTCCTCCTCCTCAGGGCCTGAACCCCGAGCTGCTTCCTGCTCTTCTAAGAGATAACAAAGTGCTGGGGTTAGCATGCCAAAGGATGGAACTTCCTTTGGTGATGGCTTCACTGTTTCGGGGTTTGTGGCAGCCACGTGTGTTGTGGGCTTTGATCCAGAGGTCATGGTGTTAATGTGACAGGCAGATGTTTCTCCAGAGTCTGTGACTTTTATGTCCACAGTGGACATCATTCCAGAGGCTGTGGCTGCCATTTGTGGTATGGACATGGCTCCTGGGACTGAGGCACTCATTAGTGGTGTGGATATTCCTCCAGAGGCCATGGCTGTCATTTGTGGCATGGACATCCCTCCAGAGGCTGTGGATTTCAGAAGTGGCATAGACGTCATTCCAGAAGCTGACACTCTCATAAATGGTGTGGACATTGCTTCAGAAGCTGAGGCTCTCAATGGTGGTGCAGGTATCCCTCCTAAAGTTGAGTATGGTTTATGTGGCAAGGACATAGGTCCAGAACTTGTGACTCTTGTTTGCAGTGTGGACATTGCTCCAGAGGCCATGCTTTCCATTCGCGGCATAGGCATCTCTCCAGAAGCCATGGCTGACATCAATGGTATGGGCATTGTTCCAGAGGCTGTGGTTCTTACAAAGGGCTTGGGCTTCCCACCAGAGGCCATATCTGCTGTTTGTGCAATGGACATCTTTCCACAGGCTGGAACTCTCACTGACTCTGTGGGTACATCTTCAGAAGCTGAAGGTCTCCTTAGTGGTGTGGACATAATTCCAGAGACTGGAGCCCTTAACAGTGGTGGGGATGTCACTCCATAGGCTGGAGTTTGCTTTGATAGTGTGCACATCTCTTCAGAAGCCATGGTCATCATTTGTGATGTAGACATTGTTCCAGCGGTTGGGGCTCTCATCAATGGAATGGACACCTTTCCAGAGGCTGAGGCTGTTATTTGAGGCATGGACATCACTCCAGAGGCTGTGGATCTCATGAGCTGTGTAGACATGGTTCCAGAGACCGAAGCCCTCATTTGTGGTATGGTCAACCCTCCAGAGACTATGGCTGTCATTTGTGGAATAGACAGCTCTCCATAAGCTGGGGGTCTCAGAGGAGTGACTATCTCTCCAGAAGCTGGCTGTCTCATTAGTGGTGGAGACATCTCCCCAGAGGCTGGAGCTCTCAGTTTTGGTGTTGACATCATTTCAGAGGCTGGGGCTTGCATCTGTATTGGGGACATCTCTCCACAGGTCATAGATCTCAGTAGTGACCTGGAGTCTTGGGTGCTCATTGGCTGTCTGGGCATCTTTCCAGAGGCTTTGGCTCTCATTAGCTCTGTGCTCATTGCTCCAGGGCCTGGGACTTTCATTACAGGCATGGACATAGTTCCAGAGGCTATAGTTGTCATTTGTGGTGTGGACATGTCTCCAAAGGCATGGGCCCTCATTAGCAGTGCAGAGGCAGTGTGTGTCATCTGTGGCAAGGACATGGATATAGAAGCTTTGTCTTTCATTAGTAGTGTGGATATCTCTCCAGAAGCTGTGGTTGTCACTTGTTGCATGGATATTGCTTCTGAGGCTTTGGATGTCGGTAGTGGCTTGGACAAGTCTCCCAAGGCCATAGCTCTCATTTGTGGCATTGGCATCACACCTGAGGCAGTGTCTCTTGTTAATAGTGTGGACATTGCTCCAGAAGCTGGGGCTCTCATTTGTGGCACGGCTGTCACTTCTGAGACTATGACTCTCCTTTGTGACATGGGCATAGCTCCAGGGACAGGGGTTCTGATTTGCAGTGTGGACATTGACCCAAATGTTGGGGCTGTTGGTTGTAGCATGGACACAGTTTCAGAGGCTGGGGCAGTAATTGGCTGTGTAGACATTGCTCCAGAATCTGGAGCTCTTCTTAGTGGCAAGGACATCATTCCAGAAGTTGGGGTTCTCATTTGCAGTGTAGACATTGCTCCATTCTTTATGGTTTTCATAAAGCCTGTGGATGTTGTTTCAGAAGTTCTGGCCACTGATGCATGTGTGGACACCACTCTAGAGGCTGTAGTTGACATTTTCTCTGTTGCCATTGTTCCAGAAGTCGTGACCATCATCAGTGGGGTCGACAATGCTCCAGAGTCTGAGACCATCTTTAGCAGTGTAGACATATTTCCAGAGGCCTGGGCTCTCATTTGTGGTGTGGACATTGCTCCAGAGTCTGAAGTTCTCACTGGAAGTGTAGAAATCTCCCCAGGCACTGTTGCTCTCATCTGTGGAGTAGACATAATCTGAGAGTCTATATTTTGTGTTAACTGGGAGGACATCACTCCAGAGTTTTGGGCTGGCATTAGTTGGGTGGGCGTCACTCTAGACATTATGGGCATCACTAGCATTGGGGACATTGCTTCAGCACCTGGGACTGGATTTGGCAATGTGGACATTTCTCCAGCATCTAGACCTGATTGGAGTGTTGTGGACATTGCTCCAGGGCCTGGAGTTGACATTAGCAGTGAAGACATTGCTCCAGAGTCTGGACCTGTCATTATATGGGTGGTCATTTCCCCAGAGTCTTGGGTACTTGTTGGATGGGTTGATGTTGCTTCAGAAGCTAGGGCTGACATTATCAATGAGGATATAGCTTCAGAGTCTGTGCCTGACATTATCAGTGAAGATATTTCTCCAGAAGCCAGGGCAGTCATTAATACTTTGGACATTGCTTCAGTGTCTTCATCTGTAATTTGCAGTGGTGACATTGCTTCAGAGCCTGGAACTGACTTTGGCTGTGTGAATATCACTCCAGGGTTTATATCTGGCATTGGAAGTGGGGATATCTCTCCAGGATCTGGGGCTAGCATCAATGGTGTGGACCTCTCTTCAGAGGATGGAGTGCTCATTATAGATGTAGGCATCACTCCAGAAGGTGGAGTTGGCATTGCCCATGGTGACATCTCTGCAGAATCTGGTGCCTCCATTAGTGTTGTGGACATTGTTCCAAAGTCAGGAATTGTCATCAGCCCTGGGGACATTAGACCATAGTCTGAAGTGGACAGCAGTGGGGATAATGTTCCAGAATCTGAGATTGGCATTAGCAATGGGGACAGCACCCCAGAGTCTGAATTTGGCATTATCAATGGAGACAGTGTTCCTGAATCTGAAGCTGGCATTAGCAATGGGGACAGTGCCCCAGAGTCTGAGACTGGCATTAGCGGTGAGGACAATTCTCCAGAGTTTTGTAATCCCACTAGAGGTGTGGACATGGTGTCAAATTCCGGGGATGTCATCAGCTGTGTGGACATCCCTCCTGGGTCTGATGCTGAAGTCGAGACTATAGGCTGTACATGAGATTGCAGAATTTGGACCTCTTCTCTGGTCTCTATCATTGGTCCAGAGAAGGTTGTCCTCCTGCTTGGGGGGTCATTTTCCTCTCTCAGCATATTGTTGAATTGCCGTGGATGTAAGGGTATTGACATATCCGCCTTGGCCACAGGAGAGTACAGAGGAAGCCCCTAAAGTGATGTTATCAGGGGTCCTGGTGAAGCGCAACTAGCAAGAAAATCTGTAAATAAGAAACAAGTTTAGCAGTCAAAAACCAATATCAAGAAAATTGGGAAACAGAAATAATTCATGATGGAAGCCTTTTGTATGTGTTGCCAGCTATGTAGTATCAGAGATGGGCCCAGAAAGCTGTACACCAATGAACAAATTTGAAGCTGTAGTACATATTCTTTCCACCACTATTCTTTCAAACCAAACCACCCAGTCACACAGCACAGCCTCTCAATTTATAAATATTAAAAATGCCAGCAACCTCAACTGCCAGGTGACTAAGCGGTCCTAAATCAAATGAAGCACCAGCACCACCTTCTGGAAAATTGTGAGAAGTGCAGGTTCCTGGGCTAGGCTCTATATACCAGCGCAGGAACCTGCACTTTCTCATCTAGCCCAGGCCTAGATAAGAAAGCCCCTTGCTCCAGGAAAATCATTGGTTCTTAAGCTCATTGAGTAATGCCACTAGTTTAGTCTCTATTTTTCTATGTACTCTAATTTCCCTGAATATATTCCTCAAGAAAAAGAAGACATTTATCTGATCAATGACTGGGAGCACCGTTCCATGAACTGAAAAGCCTGCTTATTATCATCATTATTGTTAACAAGAACAACAACTACTACTACTACCACTTATTGCTCACTTAATGTGTTCCAGGCACTAAACTTTAAGTAACTATATGCAATATTATGCAATTTTAAACTGTCCATAATGTAGAGATTTACATGATCCCATTTTAAGCTTACAATACCCGGTATGGTAGTATTATTATTCCCATTTTACCAGATTTCTCAAATTAACTGGGATTAGGGCTAAAATAGGGTCACTAAAACAGTAAAAATTGTAATGTTTGACTCTTACCCCTCCTTGGGGTTACCTGGTTTTTAGCATCCCTAAGGCTACATTCAATTATCTTTCTGACAGCCAAGATCAGTGGTCGGCAAACTCATTAGTCAACGGAGCCAAATATCAACAGTACAACCATTGAAATTTCTTTTGAGAGCCAAATTTTTTAAACTTAAACTTCTTCTAATGCCACTTCAAAATAGACTTGCCCAGGTCATGGTATTTTGTGGAAGAGCCACATTCAAGGGGCCAAAGAGCCGCACATAGCTCGCAAACTGCAGTTTGCTAACCACTGGCCTAGACCATAGCTCACTTGAATCTCAGTCTATAGCATGAACAATGTCAAGTTTCTCTGATGACATGAGGATAGGTAATGACAGAAATCCATCCCTATGGCCCACCCCATAAGCAGCCCCAGAAGGGGCTCCTTGGCACATAATTTGGAAACGAATGCAAACATTACACAATGTTGACATATCCTATTCATGCCAAAAATGGAATACATGCTCATTTATATTTGCATAGAGAAAAAACAGTATGAAAAGCTATATACCAAAATGCTAGCAATGACCATACCCAAGTGATAAGATTAAAGGAGATTTTTTCTTTTGTCTTTCTTAACTATAGTCTCTCATTTATCTATGACTAACCCATATTGTATTTGAAGGAAAAGGTTATTTTTCTTTTAAAAAAGGAGTGTTTCCCTTGGTTTCTGTGTATAGCCCTCCCTCCTCTTCTCTCTACATGTTTTCTCTAAGTATTTCCAACATCTCTCTACCCAAGCAACCTTTCTTCCCCAACATACTTAGTGCACTACTTAAATCCTTAGTCAGTAGTGACCTTGAAAAATACCTCCATGGTTTGTTTTCATTTTGTTGTTGTTTTTTGTTTTGAAAGATGATTTATTGTTTTTCTAACTTTTATTTATATTTCACTAGAGGACTGGTACATGAAATTCGTGCCTGAGGTGGGGGGGGGCATCCCCTCAGCCCAGCCTGTATCCTCTCCAATCTGGGAGCCCTCAGGGGATGTCTGAATGCCAGTTTAGGCCCAATCCGTAGTATCTGGCCTAAACTGGCAGTCAGACATCCCTCTTACAATCCTAGACTATTGGCTCTTAATCGCTCACCTGCCTGCCTGGCTGGTTGCCCCTAACTGTCCCACCTGCCAGCCTAATCACTCCCAACTGCCTCCCTCTGCTGACCTGGTCATCCCTCACGGTCCCCTCACTGGCCTGCTTGCCCCACACAGCCTGCTTATTTATTTTTTTGGTCATCCCTAACTAACCACCCTGCCAGCCTGGTCATAGGCAGCCATATTTGTGAGGGTGTGATGGTCAATTTGCATATTACCTCTTTATTATATAGGATAGTTACACAAGTAATCTAGAAATACAGGGTGTCCCCCAAAAATGCATGCACACTTTAACATCTGAAAGCTCAATTTTGAAAATGAAATGTATTTTATTAAACGCTGACTTTGTAATTATTCAAAGTGTTTGTATACATTTTTGGACATTCTATATATTCTTAGAATAAAAACTTGAAATCATACATGCAGATGAAGCTAGTTGGGAACCTACCCCACCCCCTATCCTCTTAAGTCCCATTCTGTCTGTTCACAGCTGGATGTGTCTCCTTCCAAACTTTTTCTAGCTTTAATGACATTCAGAGTACATATTATGGAATTGCTAACAAAACCCAATATGTGTAAAGAGTTACAATTAGACACTAGTCACTCCAGGATTCCAACTTCCAGTCTATTGTGACCATTTGTCATCAGCCTGCTTCTAGAGAGTGTACTGAGAGAGTTTTTGTATGCTCAGCCCATTTGGGTCACAGATTTTCATTTTATTAATGCCAGTGTTTCTACAAACACAGAGAGGGGAGGCCTTCTAAGGAAGGAAAAGCCCAGAAATCACTGCTTAGCATCTCTCAGGTTCCTCACGTCCTGCCCAGTCTGCATTGATCAATACAGCTAGGAGGTGTCATGCTTCCTGCTGCCTAACAAAAGGTAATTGAGTTTCAGGGATTGCATGGCTAGCTGCTTGAGAAAATAAGAATAAACAAAAGACAGTTCAATATGTTAACAAATAGCTTTCTAGCTCTTGAAAATAGTATTTCCCTGAATTCTCAACAATATTCTCTCCCATAGCCAGAGCAAACAGATACACAGATAACTAAAAATAAACAACCTCAGAATAAAGAAAAACCTGGTTTGCTTTAGGGTCCTAATCAATCAAAAAGGGAGAAAGTCTCCCCATCTCCTGATCCCCAACAACCCTGAAATTTAAAATGCCCACCTTGCTCTTATAAAGAGGGGAAAATAGCTAGCATTTACTAAGTTCTCACTCTGCCAGGCACTGTATTAAGCACTTTACAGACATTCCATTATTTATTATACAATAAGCTAAGGAAGTGGGTTTTTACTCCCATTTTATAAATCAGCTAAAGTACCTAAGTTGGGAGAAAATAAAATTGAATAATTTACCTTGGCTCTCACAGCTGAGAGAGTGAAGTTGGGCTTGTCACTCGAGTCTGTCTGACTCAGCTGGTGCTCTTAACTCAGGGAAGAGTCACACACTGTCTTCAAGTATCTGAAGGGCTGTCATATGAAAGAGAGGGTAGGTGTGTTCTTGGTAGCTCCAAAGAGAAGGATTTGACTGTTAGTTGGGAATTACGCTTTCATTGGATGTGCTGCAAATTCCCCAAACAACATGTATATGCATGTCCAACTCTATAGGGAAAAGAACAGTATAAGAAAAGCAAACGGAACTGCCTTGCATTAGGTGCTGTCCTAAAAGACTCTAGAGTCAGAGAGAACAGGAGAGATTCAAAAGGACTGCAAATGGGCAGCATCCCAATTTTCTTAAATAAGGAAACTACAGACCAGTATATTGTAAAGTCCAGAGCTGTGAGCTTGATGTGAATCCTCTGAGAGATTCTGCCACAGATTATAAAGCAGGTAATTTATAAGCACTGAAGACATAAGTGGTGATAGGAGGTACCTAGAAGTACTAGCAGAACTATTCAAATTAGACCAGGTGCCCAGACTAGAAGCTATTGCAAACCGAAAAATGGAGGAACTGACAGTAAGTTGCTCGATTTTTATTTTTCAAATAAAGGCATTAAGAAACAAGACAAAACAACCCCAAATTCTCATTTCATACAAATAAATGATTTTCTTTAAATACCAAAAAAGTGAAAAATAATCTCAGAGTAAAGGACAGTTCTTTAAATGAAATAAAGGATAGCCCTTTCACTTTACAAAACACTGACTCTGTAGTCCTTAGGCTTTCTCATTGCATTGTAGACTGCTGCAATTTTCCAGGAGGATGGACACTTGTCCAAGGATCTGTTTTAGGGATTCATTCCCAGTTGAAATATTAATACAGGTAAGATCAGATACCTATAAAACAGGAAGTCCTTCTGGCCAAAAGAGAGAAGAACAGTGTTTGATCTTATGCTAAGTGAGGATATTAACATAAAGAAAGTGTCCATGGAAGGACCACGAGAGAAATAAAACTTGCCAAGTGTGAATTCAAGCCCTGCTGAGGCTGGACTTGGCCAATGCATTTGACCTATACCACCCCTTGGGCCACACAGACCTCTTGTAGGAATACATACATGACTGATGTTAATTAAGCATTTGGACTACAAACCATTTTCTGACTTGAGATTCTTCAAGCAATCTTCAGACTATTACTCTCTTTCTGAGAGTTCTAAAGGTAGATGAATTTGAAACTGGCTCAATAGCATCTACAGAGTATTGGTAGAAGAAGCTGCTAGCCTTGATTCTGTCCTATTCAACATTTTTAGCAATGGCATAAATAAGGTCATGGATGCAATTCTTACACAATTATTCTAGGGCAAAGAGGAAACTCTACCATCAGTTTAGGAAGTGGGTTTACATTTGAAAACTCCATGTTTTACAAACTGTTTTTCTGCATTTGGTAATTTTCTCTTCTGTTCTTTGTTACCAATGCACCGAGTTCCTGCAATTTGTGCTCCTCATGAAAAATGCTTAGTGAATATATAAGAGCTATGAGCTCTGTACCCTGAGGAGCAGATAGCATCTTCTATACAAACTGATGAGCATTCATCTCAATCCTATCATCTTCCCTCAGATAACTGATGTCAGTGTATACTTCCTGAATCTGAAAAGTGGACAAATTGATGTCCTCTTATTTGCAGAATTAGCCCCACTTTCGAAAGAGTTTAAATAGGAGTTTGACCTCATGTGTTGACAGTGAGTTTGTTTCTAAAGGTGAAGGCAATACCTGCCATATTCTTTCAAATGGCATTTTTTTAAGTGTGGTTGGGTAAGCTCTGCTTTAGATGTTCCCTGGGAGGACTGTTAAATGCAGATGAATAGTTGGGGAGGGATCTTCACTTTCAAAGAATCAGATCAAATAGATCTGGGTTAAGGTCAAAGAATTTGCTTTTTTTTTCCACTCAAAGTACCATTTTATTAAGTGATTTAAAAATGAGGTCACAGAACCTTCAGTCAATTTAGGATATAGTGCAGGAAGCAGAAAATTTGTGTTACTTTTAGGAGTTTCACTTGAGGGTTCACGTTGGCTGCTGCTAGGGAGGCCCGAGTAATGTGTGTCACTGAGTGACCAGAATTCTCCATTGAATTGCCAGATAGGTTCCTCCAGAACTGTTCTGATGCCTACCTGAATCCCACCAGGGCCCACCATACTGTATGGGTAAAACCACAGCAGTCACCTGTGCAGAACTCCCTTCAGTATTAAAGTAATTCCTTTCAGTGTTTTGGCTGTACATCTGCATTTCTTTGTAAGAATAAGTTGTTTAGGTTTTTATGCAAGCGATTCTGAAACATTCTAAAGCAGTGGTTCTCAACCTTTCTAATGCTACGACCCTTTAACACAGTTCCTCATGTTGTGGTGACCCCCAACCATAAAATCATAATGTAAATATCTGTGTTCTCCGGTGGTCTTAGGCTCTACAACAGCGGTTCTCTGAATACATATGATTCATAACAGTAGCAAAAGTACAGTTATGAAGTAGCAACAAAAATAATTTTATGGTTGGGGGTCACCACAACATGAGGAACTGTGTTAAAGGGTCGTGGCATTAGAAATGTTGAGAACTACGGTTCTAGAGTTTAAGAACCACTGGCTTAGGAGTCTGTATGACCTGATTTTAACATCAAACAAGCCTGGTCTCCAACTCCAACAGTTAAATTACCTCGACTAAGTTTCCTTGTCTGGAAAACAGGGATAATAACAGTAGCTCTCTCACAGACTGAATATTTTAAACACACACCCAAAAATATGTGAAGTGTCTGGTATCTACTTGAAGCTCAGTAATCCCTCCTGGTCCTGCTTATTTTTTGTTTATGTAACTAAGACTTTATTTATACTTTACCCTCAAGCTACAAGCACTCTTATCATTAAATTACATTGTGCATACATAAGTTTGTTTGCTTAAGAACATACTATCACATTAAATATAACATAAATAATTTTCTATTTCATAGCTTAATTGGCTCATAAACAGTTTCCCTAGGAGGAAAACCAAGTGTTTTGTGTTAAGAAACTGGCATATATAAATGAAGTGCTACATGTTCACTTAGACTTTGAGTAAACCTAAAGATGAAGCTTTTGGGGGTTTTCATATAGTGAAGGATGAAATGGTGGCGATAGATGCAATCCTTTATAAGTCAGAGGATATTCCAAATGGAAAAAAAATTGACATGTGATTGTTTAAAGGAAAAAAATAATCAAAGTCAAGAAAAAATGGTGGCTATCTACTCTTAAGAGAACAGTGCTTTCTATACAATACAAAAATGAAATCTACAAATTCAAAATTCACTCATTTTAATGTTTTAAAAGACCCAAAAAACGGATAGGTAGAGTCCAGGCCCATCATAACTGAGGAGATGTAAAACAAAAAACAAAACATGATAATGATTTGACCTCTAATTTTCCATAAAGGAAATTAGTCACGACTAATTAAAATTTCTCGAGTATGTTTGTAGTAATATTTTAATGCACAAAATATAAAAAATACAATCAATTTTCCCTCTTAGGTTTATAATAAGCTATCAAACCCATTTTAATAATTTACTTTTATAAGCCTTCTGTTTAGCAGCACAAGCTATACAAGTACATATATGCTAGTCTTTTTACTATAACTAGTTTTCATTTCAAGCTAGTGACTTGCCTTTTTACCCAGGCTTTATACATTTCATTTCCCTTATAAAACACTTGATATTTCTAGTGCTAAATTTTAGTCAATATATTACATAGAAAGAATCTGGATTTCTATTTAGTACTGTAGCAAGATGGGTTTAATCGAACATGAAGCATAATAATAATTACATTGTAATGTAAGTCACAGCTGTAGGATAATTTTGGGTTTTTCAAGTGTAACCAAGATGAGACTGCAGGGTTAAGCAGTAAAACATTAGAGAACAATGAATGAATAAGTAAGATGATTTTTCATCAGTGGCCATTCATTATTTTGCTTTTCGGAACCTGGAAGAAATTGTCTTCTTTGAGTTTCAAATGTTCTGGTAAATCTAGTCGTTTCTTAGCTTCCTCAATATCACCTTGAATTGCTGAAATAAGTGACTCTAAAGAATCAAAGTTCTTTTCTGGCCACATTGAGGATTTCCCCATAGAAGTCCTCTTTGAAGGTATGCATGATATGAGTTTCCATGGACTTTTTCGTGTTCTTGTAGTATGGTTTCGATCCTATGCTGACCACCATCTTATGGACTTCTCCAGTTCCCACACTGGCCCATCCATAATAAATGCCAGTGGATACATCAGCGGGAAGATTATCTACCACTTGTTCAGGAAAGTTTGCCATGGGGATGTCCAGCTGCTTGGAGCCTTGGCCAAAGCCCCGCAGGACTTTGCTGCGGCAGAAGTACGGCAGGTTCTTCATGACACCATCCGCTCGGGACTCGGGCTGCGGCCCAGTGCTCAGGTCTGGAGGAGCCGCCGTGGAGGTGGTGCCCGGACCCCCAGACCAGCCGGGGGACGCGGGCGGGAGTTCACCCGGTGAGCTGGGCGGGAGCACAAGGGGCTGGGAGATGCAGAGGACACGCCGTGGCAAGTCCCTCCCGCTGCTGATCCAACAGAAGCTGCCTGGCAACTGGGATGCTGTGTCTCTCGTCCTGCTTATTAAAGGGCCCTGCTGGCTGCCTTCTTTGTGTTCAGCTACTGCTCACTCTCTCTAGCTCTACTGCTCAAACTCCCAAGGGAGAGATTTTTATTGGTCCAAATTTAGTCACAACTAAATCCTGGGTGCCCTCATAGGCTGCTTGCCAGCCTATAGAGTGACTTCTCTTAGATCACATGCCCTCTCCTGGCTCAATAGGCTATTGCCATGGGAAGTGAAATCTCAAGGTACCAACCATAGCCACCTATTAAAAAAAATTGCTACTTCCCTCAGTTAGGGTCTGTGGATGGAAACTCCTTAGAAGAGGCCCATGGGTGTGGGAGGAATTCTGAGGCTTAACCCATCCATTACACCTAGGTTTCTCATGTACCCAGCCTGCCAAAGGAATGAAGCATTCAATTTCACTGACGTCTCTATTTAAATTCCAAGTTTTCATCTCCAGGAATACCAAATTTCAAAAAACTAGACTATAATCAAGAAAAAAAAGTTAACCCTAAAATGAGACTGTTTCTAACATGTTTTGAAGTGTACATAGCACTTTTGGATCAATATCATCACTGTAGTGCTTGCAAACCTGCAACCATAGGCTTGATCCAGACTGCAGGTGATTTTTATTTGACCTATTCAATGTTTATAACATTTTAAAATTAGTTGCCAACATTAAAAAGTCATACTCCACAAAAAAAGTTGGGTTTCTGGCTCCTCTGGGAAAAACAGAAAGGTTTGGATCCTCATTTTGACATGGCAACAATCAGCTGAAGCCAAATAAGCTACACCCTGTAGATGAGGCATTGACTCACAACTTACTGTTTTCACAGTGACTTGCTTGGCCCCTGTAAACATTTGAAGCCTCATTTTAACCCCATAGAATAGATAGAGAAGGTCGTTAAGAGCACAGATTATGAAGCCCAACTGTCTGAGTTAGAATCCCAGCTCTACCTCTTACTGGCTTTGGGACCGTGGGCAAGTGAGTTAACCTCTCTGAGCTTCAGTTTTCTCATATGTAATGAGAGGATGATAATAATAATGCCTACTTCATAGAATTATTGGTCCAACTAAATAAGTTAATGCATATAAACTACTTAGAATAATACTTGGCACGTGGCAAGCACTAAATAAGTACTGTTGACCCTTGAACAATACACGTTGGAAGTGTACAGGTCCATTTATATAATGATTTTTTTGTATACATACAAGGATTTTTTCATAGATACTGTAAATGAATTGTATCTTCCTTATGCTTTTTAAATATTTTATTTGAGTAAAACGTATTTTGTTGGATAATATTTTTATATAAAGCAAAGGCTTGTTAATGTTTTTTCGCTAGCTTACTCTATTTTAAAAATATAACATATAGAGTGGGCACATCCGGAGCAAACACATTGGAGACAAATTTTCCTTTCTTTGTGAACTCTACCTTAACTCCAAGGACTCAGGAATATAATTCAATCAGAACTGCAAAGAATCTCTTTTGAAACAGCCAGAGGGAGGTGGATGTCTGCGGTGGTCTGAAAGCTGCAGCTGAAGCACCCACCAAACAGCCAGGGACCCAGAACACAGCTTTCCAATCGGCGCAGACACGTGGCGGATTCAGAGATCCACACGGCACACAGAAAGGTCAGATTTTGCCTGGGATAAGTGCTTTGTGTGCTGTACCGGGTCGTGTTGTAGTTTGTGCCTTTGAATCAACTTAGGAAAGAGAACTACATAACCAGACACCCGGAGAAGAAAGACCATGGGCATAAGAAGAAACAGCCCACATACGACAGATAGGCAGGTATCACCAGAAAAGGAACTAAACGAAATAGAAGCGGAAATAAGCCTGCCAGAGAAAGAGCTCAGAGAAATGATCATAAGGTGGCTGAAAAGAATGGAAGACAAATTCGACAATATGAGTAAGAGCCAAGAGAAAATGAAGAAGACCCAAGAGGAAATGAAGAAGCAAGAAGAAATAAAAAATGACATCACTGCTTTAAAGAACTCAATAGAAAGCATCAAAAGTAGACTAGAAGAAGCAGAGGACCTCATCAGTGAGCTAGAAGACACGGTAAGAAAAAATACCCAAGGACACAGCTTATAGGAAAAAAAAAGTCAAAAGCAAGAGGAGAGACTAAGGGAACTTTAAATAACACGAAAAAAAAAACAACATCCGCATAATTGGGGTTCCAAAAAGAGTGGAAACTGAACAAGGATTAGAGAACCTGTTTGAAGTAATATTGACAGAAAATTTCCCCAATATAGGAAAGAAAAAACCCACACTAATCCAAGAAGCTCACAGAGTGCCAAGCAAAATGAACCCCACAAAACCGAAACCAAGGCACATTATAATTAAATTGGCAAACACCAACGAAAAAGTAAAAATCTTAAAAGCGGCCAGAGAGAAACAGAAAGTTACCTACAAAGGAACCCCCATAAGACTAGCTACTGACTTCTCAACAGAAACTCATCAGGCCAGAAGGGAATGGAATAAAATATACAAAGTCATGCAAAGGAAGGGTCTGAATCCAAGAATACTGTACCCTGCAAGACTTTCAATCAAAATTGAAGGTGAAATCAGAAGCTTCACAGACAAAAAAGGACTAAGGGAATATATTAGCACCAAACCAGCAATGCAAGAAGTGTTAAAGGGTCTGCTGTAATAAAAAGAAAGAGGAAGCGAAGAAGGAACTCTGGGCTAAAGACTAAAAATGACGACAGATAAATACCTATCAATAACAACATTAAATGTAAACAGATTAAATGCTCCAATCAAGAGACATAGGGTAATAGATTGGATAAGAAAACATGATCCACATATCCGCTGTCAACAAGTAACCCACCTCAGGAAAAGAGGTACACACAGATTGAGGGTGAAAGGATGGAAGATGGTATTTCAGGCAAATGGACAAGAGAAAAAAGCTGGGGTTGCAATACTTATATCTGACAAATTAGATCTCAAAGTGAAGGACATAACAAGAGATAAAGAAGGCCAATTCATAATACTAAAGGGTACAATCCAACAAGAAGAAATAACTCTGGTAAACATAGATGCACACAATATGAGAGCACCTACATACATACAAAAACACCTGGAGGATATTAAGGGAGAGATTGACAGCAATACAATCATAGTAGGAGACCTTAATACCCCACTGTCACCACTGGGCAAATCCTCTAAACAAAAAATCAGCAAAGAAACATCAATCGTAAATGACTCACTAGACCAGATGGAATTAATTGACATCTACAGAACATTTCACCCCAAAGCCACAGAATATACATTCTTCTCCAGTGCACATGGGTCATTTTCAAAGATAGATCATTTGTTGGGTCATAAGAAAAGTCTCTTCAAATTCAAGAAGATAGAAATCATATCAAGCATTTTCTCAGACCACAGTGGCATAACACTTGACACCAACTATAATAAAATCAATAGAAAGAAATCAAACACATGGAGACTAAACAGCAAGGACTAAATTGCTATTAAACAATGACTGGGTAACCAGAGAAATCAAGGAAGAAATAAAAAACATCATGCCAACAAATGACAATGACAACACAACAATACAAAATTTATGGGACACAGTAAAAGCAGTGTTGAGAGGGAAGTTCATAGCCCTACGAGACTACTGCAAAAATCAGGAAACAAAAGCAATAAATTACCTAACCCTACACCTCAAAGTGCTAGAATGAGAGCAACAAGAAAAGCCTGTGTACGCAGAAGGAAGGAAATAGTGAAGATCAGAGCAGAGATAAACAACTTGGGGACCAAAGAAACAATTCAAAAGATCAACAAAACAAAGAGCTGGTTCATTGAAAGGATAAACAAGATTGATGGACCCCTAGCCAGGCTCACCAAGAAGCAAAGAGAGAAGACTCAAATAAACAAAATCAGAAATGAATGAGGAGAAATAACAACAGACCCTGTGGAAATACAAAGGATTGTTAAAAAATACTATGAACAACTCTACTCCAACAAAATGGACAACCTGCAAGAAATGGAAATTTTCCGAGAAAAATATAACCTTCCAAAACTCAATGAGGAGGAAACCAAACATATCAATAGTCCAATAACTATGGAAGAAATTGAAGCAGTAATCAAAAAGCTTCCAGCAAATAAAAGCCCGGGACCAGATGGCTACACAGGAGAGTTTTACCAAACATTCAAGGAAGAATTAAAACCTATCCTCTTCAGACTATTCAAAAACATTCAAGAAGAAGGAGCACTTCCAAACACCTTCCATGAAGCCAGCATCACCCTAATACCAAAACCAGATAAAGACAACACAATCAAAGAGAATTATAGGCCAATATCTCTCATGAACATAGATGCCAAAATCCTCAACAAAATTCTAGCAAACCGGATCCAGCAGTACATCAGAAAGATTATACACCATGACCAAGCAGGATTCATCCCAGGAATGCAGGGATGGTACAATATCCGCAAATCAATAAATGTGATACATCACATAAACAAATTGAGAGATAAAAATCACATAGTCATATCAATAGATGCAGAAAAAGCATTTGACAAAATCCAACACCGTTTCTTGATTAAAACTCTCAGCAAATTGGGAATAGAAGGATCATACCTCAACATCATAAAACCCATATATGATAAACCCACAGCTAACATCATACTCAATGTGCAAAATCTAAAGCCATTTCCCCTAAGAACAGGAACAAGACAGGGATGCCCACTCTCACCTCTCCTGTTCAACATAGTACTGGAAGTATTAGCTATTGCAATTAGACAAGAAGAAGAAATAAAAGGCATCCAAATTGGAAAAGAAGAAGTAAAGCTGTTCTTATTTGCAGATGAGATGATATTGTACATAAAAAAACCCAAAGGACTCCATTCCAAAACTAATTTACTTAATTAATGAATTCGGCAATGTGGCAGAATACAAAATTAATGCTAAGAAGTCTGTCGCATTTCTATACACTAATAGTGAAATTACAGAAAGAGAAACTAAAAAAGCAATCCCATTTACAATCGCACCAAAAAAATTAAGATACCTAGGAATAAACCTAACTAAAGAGGTAAAAGACCTTTATGCAGAAAACTACAGGACACTGAAAAAAGAGATAGAGGAAGATGTTAACCGATGGAAGACCATACCATGCTCATGGATTGGGAGAATCAACATCATTAAAATGTCCATACTACCCAAAGCAACCTACAGACTCAACACACTACCCATTAAAATACCAATGACATATTTCACAGACCTAGAAAGAATTCTTCATAAATTAATCTGGAACAAAAAAAGACCACGAATAGCTACAGCAGTTCTGAGAAAAAAGAATGAAGTAGGTAGGATCTCAATACCAGATTTCAAGCTATACTACAAAGCAACTGTTCTCAAAACAGCCTGGTACTGGCACAAGAACAAACATATAGACCAATGGAATAGAATAGAGAACCCAGATATCCACCCAAACCACTATGCTCAACTAATATTTGACAAAGGAGGCATGAACATTCAATGGAGCCAAGATAGCCTCTTCAATAAATGTTGTTGGGAAAATTGAACAGACACATGCAAAAAAATGAAACTGGACCACCATCTTACACAAAACACAAAAATAAACTCAAAATGGATACAGGACTTAAACATTAGAAGGGAAACCATAAAAATACTAGAGGAATCCACAGGCAGCACAATCTCAGATATATGCCAAAAGAACTTCTTCACGGATACTGCTCCAAAGGCAATGGAAGCTAAAGAAAAAATAAACAAGTGGGACTACATCAAAATAAAAAGCTTTTGCACAGCAAAAGAATCCATCAACAAAACAAGAAAGACCACTGTATGGGAGAACATATTTGTAAATGTTATCACTGATAAAGGTTTAATCTCCAAAATCTACAGCCAACTAATACAACTTAATAAAAGGAAGATGAACGATCCAATAAAAAAATGGGCAACGGACCTAAACAGAACCTTTTCTAAAGTCAACAGAAGGAAGGCCAAGAGACACATGAAAACATGTTCAAAGTCACTAATCATCCGAGTGATGCAAATCAAAACAACAATGCGATACCATCTTAAACCTGTCAGAATGGCAATCATCAACAAATCAACAAACAACAAGTGTTGGCGAGGAAGCAGAGAAAAAGGAACCCTTGTGCACTGTTGGTGGGAATGCAGACTGGTGCAGCCACTGTGGAGAACAGTTTGGAGTTTCCTCAAAAAACTAAAAATGGTTCCCCTATTTGACCCTGTAATCCCGCTCTTAGGAATTTGTCCTAAGAAATCACAAACATCAATCAGAAAGGATTTATGCACCCCTATGTTCATAGCAGCACAATTTACAATAGCTACAATTTGGAAACAGCCTAGGTGCCCGTCAGCAGATGAGTGGATCAGAAAACTGTGGTACATCTACACAATGGAATTCTATGCTGCCATTAAAAAGAAGGAATTCTTACCATTTGCAGCAACCTGGTTGGAACTGGAGAGCCTTATGCTTAGTGAAATAAGCCAGTCAATGAAGGAGAAGCATCACATGATCTCACTCATTTGTGGATAATAAAGAACTTTATAAACTGATGAACAAAAGGATAGATACAGAGACAGTAAAGCTTCAAACAGACTGTGAAATTACAGCAGAAAGATTAAAGTTAGGTGAGGTAGATAAGAGATCAATCAAAGGACTTATATGCATGCATATAAGCATAACCAATGAACATAGACAGTGAGAGTAAGTAAAGCCCTTCCTTAGTAACATTCTGATGATTATTTGCATTAATCTTCACTAAATGCTCTTGGGTTAAGAATAGGATAGAGTCTATTGTCTTCATTTTACAGAAGAGGAAACTGAGGTCCAGAGAAGTGATGTGACTTGCCCAAAATCACACAGAATAATACAGGCAGAGATGGAACTAGAGACCAAAGTCTGAGCTTTTTCTTCTTAAAGTTGGCCCAAGAAAGTCTTATGCTGAACTTTTCACATAGTTGGGGTATGCCTGGGAGGGAGGGGGGCAATGGGGAGATATGTATAAAAAATTAATAAAATAGCCGAGACCGGTTTGGCTCAGTGGATAGAGCGTCAGCTTGCAGACTGAAAGGTCCCAGGTTCGATTCCGGTCAGGGGCATGTACCTTGCTTGCGGGCATATCTCCACTGTGGGGCGTGCAGGAGGCGGCTGATCGATGTCTCTCTCTCATCGATGTTTCTTTCTATCTCTCTCCCTTCCTCTCTGTAAAAAAATCAATAAAACATATTTTTTTAAAAAAATTAATAAAATAGCCCAAACCGGTGTTGCTCAGTGGATAGAGCATCGGCCTGCGGACTGAAGGGTCCCAGGTTCGATTCCAGTCAAGGGCATGTGCCTTGGTGGCGGGCACATCCCCAGTAGGGGGCGTGCAGGAGGCAGCTGATCAATGTCTCTCTCTCATCCATGTTTCTGACTCTCTATCCCTCTCCCTTCCTCTCTGTGGAAAATCAATAAAATATATTTAGAAAAAAAAATAATAAAAATAAAAATAAATAATATAGCATATAATACATATAACATAAAATATGTGTTAATTGACTCTATGTTATCACTAAGGCTTCCAATCAATAGTAGGCATTACTAGTTAAGTTTCTTGGGGAGTCAAAAGTTATACACAGATTGTCAACTATGTTGGGGGTCGGCACCTGCAGTTCCTGCATTGTTCAAGGATCAGCTGTATAACTTATTTCATTGTCCACATTTTCTATTGGCCTTTTTGACCTCCAAATTTTCAAAAAATTAAAATTTTGTGGTAAGCTCATTTGATGGCAAAATCGGGCCTGATTTTGAATGAGGCTATGCATTTATCCCATTTAGAGGTATGAATGTGTTTGATTATAGGATACTGCCTCAGATCCCATAAGGAGTGTTATATACCATGTTATTTGTATCATATTGCTTTTCTAAAATCCAAAAGTTTTGAACTCTAAAAATTTCTAGCTCCAGTGGTTTCAGATAAAAGATTGTGGACTGGTATTATATTAATAGTTTGCATACCCACTTGACAGACAGGGAAACTGACCTCCGAAGCACTAAGCAACTGGCCAAAAGTCCTACAGCTTAGAAGCAGGCAGAAGTAATATCAATCTTTAGGCAAAAAGCCCACACTGACTAGTAATGTGGTATGCAATGGGCTTGCTATAGGCATACTGATACAGGACTCTAGTGGCTATCAGTCAGGGTCCCCTAAATAATGCTGCCTTTCACTGAGAGTAAGTAAAGCCCTTCCTTAGTAACATTCTGATGATTATTTGCATTAATCTTCACTAAATACTCTTGGGTTAAGAATAGGATAGGGTCTATTGTCTTCATTTTACAGAAGAGGAAACTGAGGTCCAGAGAAGTGAAGGGACTTGCCCAAAATCACACAGAAAAATATAGGCAGAGATGGAACTAGAGACCAAAGTCTGAGCTTTTTCTTCTTAAAGTTGGCCCAAGAAAGTCTTATGCTGAACTTTTCACATACTGACCGCCCTTCCCCGCAACCACCACTTTCTGCAGATAATCTGAAATTTTCAACATACCTGATGAAAGGAGAGTGTCCCAAAATCTCAGCAAATAAAAAAAATGAGACAGCATATCTAGGTGAACCTCATCCTTCCCAGCACCACAGAGAGCAATGTACAGATATCACTCAGTCAGAAGCCATGGAGGGGAGACTCCTCAAATCCCAAGAAAATCAAAGAGACCCTACTGTTTGCTTTTCTCTGTTGATTTTTAAGAAGCTGACATTTACATATACCAAAGGCCAAAGGAGATGAAAAATCTACTGGAAAAGGAATTTCATCAATTATCAAGCAACATCTTTAAAAAACTTTAGCACAGTATCAGTTCTCTTGTTTGATATGCAGAAAATAAAACACTGCTATTTCATATTGTTGGTGCATTAGAGAGCTTGGAATACAAACAGCATCCGTAGGGCCTCTTGTCAGACCCCTGTCTCAACACAGGGAAGCTTTCTGACTCCACCACCAACTTGAGCAAATTGAAAAAGAGAAGACAGGTCATGACCCAGATGACCTCTTACCTCTCCTGAGCTTATGGCTTGAGTCCCTACTACCAACAAATATGCACTTTGATCACACATCCACAGCGACCCAGATTTTTTAATTCAGGAATTCTTTCTCAGGTTTCAGCAAGGCATTGGCAGCCTGAGCTATTTTGGGACACCTTCTCTGCTGTGGATGCCACTTTCAAAATATGCCAGGAACATGCTAAGGACCTGGAGCTAATCGTCCTAGACCCGTTTTCGGGTTTGCTTTCTCTCTCTCTCTCTCTCTCTCTCTCTCTCTCTCTCTCTCTCTCTCT
>JAAGEH010000031.1:7938894-7983652 GCA_011751065.1 Lasiurus cinereus
TCTCTCTCTCTCTCTCTCTCTCTCTCTCTCTCTCTCTCTCTCTCTCTTAGCTGATCGTTTGCCAATCTAATCCCTGGACCCTGACTACTTTACCAGGCCACAGACTCCAAGAGGCAGTGTGGTTGCCAGCATCCTCACAGTAAGGGGCAAGGAAGCACCAGGCAGCCTAGAAGCACAGATGTCCTAAGGGGTGGTGTGAGTTTGGATGTGGACTGAAAAGACAAATGAGAGGGGCAGCCAACAAGATTTTACAAACATCTTATTACAGTCATCACTTCCTAATCTGACTCGGCAGGCATTCAGGAGCTTGCGGTCTCCATTTTCCTGTCCTAAAATCCTCTGCATCTGTAAGTACCGGGGCTCACTGCTTCTCATGCTGTCTTTGGGGCCCGGGAGAGGAGGGGAAAGCCTGGGGAAGGTCATCAATATGTGATTCAGATGTAGGCAGGCCATGGTATTGGAAGAATTCCCAATACCCTCATCCCATCCTCTCCTAGGAATTGCTCTATGGTTTGGAAAATAAAAATGTCTCTTTGTCCTTTCCCAAGCCCCCAGCATACCAAAAACTCCACCTGTAATTTGGGGTCTTCTTGTCATCAGTGCTGTGTACACCTGATTTCTCATGTTACGCTTATTGGGAGAAGTGCATCCTTGACATTTGAATTTCTTAAATTAAGCAACCACAGCTACTATTGTGGACACAGACCCTGCTGGCTTCTCTATCTTTTATGCAGCAATTTGCTAAAACAGTGAAAGATGTCATAAGCAGAAGGTATAAATGAGAATCTAGAAACTTATTCATGTTAAAAGGGAAGAGCAGTGTGGTTTGTGTTGATTCTCAACACAGTTAGAAAGGCTGCCATACTGGCTCCATGCTATGTGATGGGAAGGCCCTTTTCAATGCCTTCCTATTTTAATGGAAAGAGAGACCAGAACAGCTATAGGCTCTCCAGGAAAAAAGCATTTTTTATGCTTTTATTTATCACTTTACTGAGAGACCACCCATTGTCTCTGGCTGGCTTGTCAGTCCCAGAAGGAGACATTCAGCCCTTCTTATAAGGATTGCTGAAGTTGCCTCAAAATTGTCCAGGATGACAGTCAGGCCTTGTGATCTATTCTCCTCTCCCCAAATCATTCTTAGGGTCCAAAATTTGTTTGAAGGTAAGAATGAAGAATACCATTGATAGAAAGTCATTTGGAAAACCTGCTATGACCCAGAAAAAAACAACAACAGCAGTGTCCTTCAGGTTTTTCATAATGACTTCCTTAGCCATAAATAAGATGAGGCCAGATCAGAAGATCTTGCCCTTTTATTTCCATACAGCATTGTGAAAGGAACATTGTCTTTAACAGAGAAAAAGCATAAAATGTTCCTTAGGTCAAGACTGGCTACCTCCAATTTCTCAGATTGAAGAAGTAAGAAACTTTTTGTTTGTATTCAACGAAGAGTGCAAAGTCTGAGGAGGATTTGAGAACAGTGCTGGAGAAATCAGAAAAGGAAATTTGCCTTGTGTTCAGTGGAGACTGGATTAATTCCCAGGCTCTAGGAAGAAACTGCTCTCAGGAGGAATTTGACTTTGCTTTGACTACTGCTTGCTTGTGTGGTCTTTGGTAACTCATGAAATTTCTCAGCTCCTAAAGAGCTCAGAAAATGATGCTTGGATCAGAGAAGTTCATTATTTAGGAGACTTTTTGACAAAGCCTTGAGTATTGGTTGTGGGGAGGGAGATTGTCCTATATGATGGATTCTGATTGTAACCAAAATATTTCAGGCTTGGCAGGAGCCTGATTTTTTTTTTTTTGTCTACCTATGGCATTACAGGAGTATTAAGAATGTTCCATTGTCCTTCCAAATCTCTCCCTATTCACTCCCAAGGGCTTGAAAATTCTTAAGTACATAATTCCTTTACTAAGGACTTTGACATCAGTTAAAACACTAATTTCTAGAAGGGGTAACATTTTAATCCTCATCTAGATGCACCCCATCATGATATAAAATTCTGACATAGAGGAGAGGAGAGAGGAGGGACATGAGATAATTGTAGATATAAAGATGAACCTCAGAGCAAGAGTCTAGAAGAAGGACCCGGTTCAAGACCAAAAGTACCAAGAAGCTCCACTGGCAGAAAGAGAGGGTTCTAGTCTTGCTAAAATCCAGCACAAGGCAATGTACTAAGGCAGAGACTTGGTATTTGGAGAATAAGCAAAGATCCACTTAATGAAAATGGGGTACAGGGAGGAGGAAGAATCCCATTTACTAGAGTAGGACAAGAGATAGAAGAGTTCCCTGCAAGGGCACCTCAGGGTGTTACCTGAGCCACTGAACTAGGGCTCTAAAAAATGTTAAGGGGCCTTAGTACAAGGAATCAAACAAATCAAATACTCTGTCACCCCTCAACCCTGGCATTTCTCCAGCCCATCTGGGCAGGTCAAAGGAGAGAAGCACACAAGGATTTAGGCTTTGAGACTCTGCTCCTACATTTTCCTTCCTCTGAGACCAACATTGAACTCATATCTGAAGGGATTCGTAATAGATATAGTGACTCATCTTGCTCACCAAAACCTGTGATGTGAAAAGAGATGCCCCTGTAGATCCACAGGACAGCGGTGAGGCATCCCCATGTCTCTCTGTGGGAATCTTTCTCAGATTGGTGGACAGGGTTCTGGAGTAAGATCACTGGTCTTAAATCTCGGGTTTGCCATTCACTAGCTGTATAGCCTTGAGAAAGTCAAGTAAGCTATTTGAGCCACATCTATAAAATGGCACAATAATGGTATGATCTATGAGATAATGTTGTGAAGATTAAATCAGAATGATGCCTGTAAGAGTGGTAAACTACAATTAAGATTTCCAGTTTTCTGATCTATGTATTGCTTATAGCTGTAGACAGTCTTGCTCAGTGCAGGTCTAACACCACCAGGGTTCAGGGGCTCATCTTTTTCTGAAAGTATCTCTCTTCTTCTTTTCCTCCAATTTCACTAGATTAGCATGTTCCCAAGCCTTCCTCCTCACTACTTCCACAACCAGTCCATTCCCCAGCCAACTACATAGACAAATTCACTGCTAAGAATACATGAATTTTTTTCCTTGGCTTTCCCCAGCTTCAAATTGAGCCTGGCTACACATTCCCTAATGGTGAAATGGAATAATTTTGGGGAGGGTGGTGTCCAGAAGGGTGCAGTTTCTGAAGCACCCTTCAGAAACAAAAGAAAAGAAGTCCAACTAAAACATTGTGTCTCTGGTTCCTATAAAGCTCATTGCAGCTGTGATATTGACACCTAATCACAGCCACCCCACTGTGGCTCCCTGACCCAGTTCTGGCCTGCTGCAGTTATCCTTCTCTAATACCCCCCCCTTTCTTCCTTGCTTCCTCAGGACACTCCCTTATCTGGGACCCAGGGTACTGCAGCTTCCTTCTCTCTTCCCCTTCCCAGCCCTCTTCTGAGGATACAGAATTCACTCTTTTTCAAGGGGTGTGGGAGCAGGGAGGAGCTTTACTTTCTGTGCAGGCATGCCCTCAGCATGCTCTCCGCAATCTAGCTCTCCTTGATTTTCTGCTCAGCAGTGGGTGGGGAGGGAGAGGAAGCACCTCTAGGCATAATTATGGTACCTTTAGAATCAGAAGACTGACCTACATCATTTCAAAAAACAAATGAGAGTGGTTGTTGAATGCTCAGTACAAGAGTTGGGTAAGTGCATATTTCAGCTACTTTCCTCACAGATATAGCCCCAGCCTACACCTTGACTCTGTCCAGGAGCACATGAAAATGCCCTTTGAGTCCCAAACTTCTCTTGTCCAGGCAACAGCTTTTAGGTCTTGACTGCAGACCTAAATAAATCAGTGATGCTACCAATTCTGAGGTGCAAATGGACAGTGAGTTCTTATCCAGAGGCATATGGAACTAGTAGGAGCCAGAGAATACCTCAGTGGTTAATAGCATGCTGAAGCCACACCAGCAGACTTTGACTCTCAATCCAGGCCTCTTATAAGCTATGTAACTTTAAGCAACTTACTTTCTCTGCAAATTGTTTCTTTATCTATAAAATGGGAATGGTATAATACCGACCACATAGTGTCATTCATGGGTAATTATGAGTTATTTCAAATAACTCTTCAGAACCATGCCTGGCCTACATTAAGCACTCAGCAAACATTATCTGTTATTGTTACTATAAATATTATTATACATACAAGCAGGGTCTGTAATATTCACAAGGAATAAATGAGTTCATGTGTGGAAAGTGTTCAGAAGCATTACTGCTGTGGTCCCAGAGATTTAACAGAGAAATCAGTAGCTGTCCTCAGGGTTTCAGGGGAGATCAAAGCCACCCTGGGTAAATAGTTCTGGGGAAGCAGTTGTCTAAGGGTCATTCAGAGGCTAAGAAAATGGCAGTTTGGGAATTCTAACGTTCAAAGTGGAACTAAACTCTTGTGTCTAACTTGTTGCTATAGATTTATGGGATTATGGGATTTGGTTATGGGGCCTGCTAGGTTTAATTAAAGTTTAGGATTCCTGGGAGATAGGCTGTGATTCTCACAGACTGAACCCTTAAAAATGCCATTATGCATGTGCTCCCCGCTCCAGAGCACTGAAGTCTGAGTTGTTTTCCCTGACTGCCCCAGTGATTGTGGCAGAACCTTAGTGTTTCTCCCTTCTGTCCTAAGTCCCCAGTAGTTAATTTTGGGGATTTCATTAAAAGACATCCCCCCCCCCAGTACAGAACTCAAAAGCTGAAGTAACTATTCTTTCCTTGGCATGTCGCCCCTGTGTAGACATGAATTCTGCCCACGCAGCACCTCCCTTTGCTGCCCTGGGAAGATGGTGCTGATTCTAAGGTTTCTGGGAGGGGTCAGTGTCCCCTACCACCTCACCCCTTCCATGCTAAGGTTCACCTGGCTCTGTCCCCAGTTCTTGCCCTGGAGGAGTAAATGGGAAAAGAGACACTCCATCCAGTCTCATGGAGTCAACTACCACTTGCACCCTAGTGGCTTTTCAGACCCCATCTCTCACCTCACTTCCTGCTGATCATGTCCACTCGAAAGTCCCACTGGCATCCCCAACCCAACCTGTCCAAGCTTACCTTGTCACCTCTCTACTCATCCCCTTTCCAACTAATAGTCTTATGTGGTGCCTGTCTCAATTTAACAGTCTCACCACAAACCCATGCTGGAACATTAGTCATTATACCTATTGACTCATCTCCAGAATGGTCCCCTCCTCTGCTTTCAAATACCACAGTCCAGATACAGAGCACTTGCCAATTCTCACCAGGATCCTTAAGATGGCCTCCCAATTAGTCTAACTGCTTTTAGCCTCTACACTCCAATCCTTCCCACCTGGTACCCTAAGAATTGTCTTCCTGGTCTTTCATTCTTCTGCCTTAATAAAAACTATATATGGCTCCCTATTGCTTCATATAACAAAGTACAAAACAGAGAAAGAAAACTATGAATAGGCTGATCCCAACCACATTTCCCACTCTCCTGTTGCTACTGATAACTACCACTCTCCTGAACAAGCACTTTCACGCAAATGCTTTTCCCTCTGCCTGGCATGTCCTCCCCCTCCTTCCACTGCTCCTCCTGGAAAAACCCTGCATTCCTCAAGATTCAGCTCCAATGTACATCATTTATGACACCTACCTAATTTCCAAAGATTCCAGGTCATTCACCATTGGTGCCCATGACACTACTACATTCCTCAACTACAGCCCCCATTAGACCATGGGTATTTATGTGTGCCTCAGCCCCTCCTGCTAGATAGGGAGGTCTCCAAAGCTGCCTGGAACCAGATTGTTTTCTCCTTGAATTCTCAATATCCCTAGTCTTGGATACAATAAATACTGGTTTCCTTATTTGTAAGTTGAGGATGAAAATAATAATTGCTACCTTGTGACATTAGAACGATTAAATGAAGTAATGTATATAATATTCATAAAGATGATAATGAAGATGGTGATGAGAAGAAGAAAGAGTAATTTGCATCCATTTGGTGCTTTCTAAGTGTCAGACACTGTCCTAAACTCTTTACATAGATGGCAGTCAGCCAAATACATAAGTTAATTTATATAAAGTGATTATGTGTGTTTATATATTACAAACATAATATAGATGGCATATATATAACATATAATCCATACTATGTCTGGCATTTAATGGAAACTGTGGTTTTTCCTTTCTTCCCTCATTTTTTCCTCCTCACTCATTAGCCCTCCACACTCACGACCCTCCAGGGTTGGGATAGGAGAAAGGTGCATATAGAAGGGGTCTCTATGTCATTGTTCCTGGTAACAGACTGTTTAGTGGAAGTTCTTGTTGCTACCTTTGGACTTGTCTACTTTTTGCCTCCCCATTCAAGCTATTATTTCTTTGAGGACAGGGCCTATGCTGTACCCCTGCCCTTGACCCCCATAAGTACCAGTATAGTGGTAAGCTTCTGGCAGGCCCTAAGTAAAGTCTTAGGCTGTGCTCAGCTGCAGAGGTCCTAGTTTTCAGCGATTGCTGCAGCAGATCTTAGAGCTACAGCTAACAGGTTCTCAGGAGCACATAGAGATTAAGTAGCCAGAGGCACCCAGTAGCAACCCTTTGGGGCAGTGCTCTGCTGAGACAGGGAATCAGGCTAGGAGGCTGAGGACCTGCAACTCAGATGCCGTTCTACCATCCACTAGCTGAGTGACCCTGTACAAATCTGTCTGCTTGCCCGGACTTCAGGGTACTCACCTGTAACATGCTGCCCCACAGGACTGTCTGAAGATGCATGGCATGAGAGCTGTGACAATTCTTTGCCAAAAAGCTGTGTAGAAGTGAAGTATTACTAATGTCAATGGCTGTGGCTTCACTCAGAGGGAAATGCTCAGTAAATGGTGGTGGAGGGGAGAGCAGGGGCTTGTGTAGCCAGGACATATGGGGGCCTATATTTGTTATCTTCATGCTTAGCAGCATTAGTGATTAAAGCTAGTGCTGCCTGTGGAACACTCTGTCCTTTGGAATCCTCAGGGACAGGAGAGTTGCAGAGCAACAAAGCTAAAGTCAGCACACAATACAGTGAAAAATAGAGTGATAGCAATGAGGAGCCACGCACATAGGTTCATATGCATGCATTCACACTCCTGACAGCCCCAAATGCTGCCGTGCATTAACAGCTGGAACTAATTAGACAGACAGACAGCTCCTTCTCCAGCTCTTTTTCTGTCAATCCTCCTCCCTCACAGGAGCCCTTGGGAATTGCCTGAGCTGTTAGAAGGGGCGTTGCTTGTGCCAAACTTAAGTGCCTAGAAAGAACATGGAGCAGGAGCAGGGGTGTAGGAAGCTCCCATAACATTCCCCTCTTGAGATGGTGGGTCGAGAGGAGAGGATGAAGGGGGAAGAGCTGGCTGGGATACAGATGCAGCTTTGTGTTAACATATGTACTTCCCTGGCAAGAGAGAGCCTGGGAGCTCAGTCCTTGCCTTCTCCTTCATCTGAATCCACCCTGGGATCCCCTCTTAACCCCTCTCCCTCTTAAATCCCCAACTTGCACTTCAAAACTCTATTATTTGGCATAAAGCTCAGTACATGTTGAAGGAATGGATAAATTAATGAATACATGATTCCTCCTCAAATCCATACTACTCCCAAGCCCTGTCACCACCTCACAGACCATGATAACTGCATAGGCCTTTTCCTCTGCTTTCCTTTCTATATGCTCCCTTTGAACAGTTTCAACTCTCACCTTTATGCTCCTCACTCCCATATCTCTCTTTCTCACCAGCCCAGACCTCACCAGCTGCCTAAATATTCCTTGGACTCCTCAAATCCAACATGCCGAGATTCAAATATTCAACACCTGATAGCTCCAAGGATTTTCTAACAGTGAGCTCAGGGGGTAGAAAGGAAAAAACTCTCTGTATGCTTCCTAGCAGGACAGGGGCATCAACATATTAACACAATGTTAATGTGGAACAAACTTCTAATCCTAGGGCTTCTTTTCATACCAGGATACCAAGGTCCTTCTCTTCACCCTCTTAGTCTTCAACCCCCACCCATAGAAAAGCCAAATTGAGAATCTTGGGTGCGAACTGCCCAATCCAAGCTTCTAAAATTGTAACCAAGCAAGTCGTTTCAGCAAAGAAAAGTACTTGAAAAGGAATCTGTATATGCTAGGGAGTTATTTTTTCTCCAGCACTCTCCCTCCCAAACCCACTGTGATTGCTTTACAATCCTGGTACTCCTAACTCCCACCATTCCTTACCCAATATACATACACACAGACCTCCCCTCATTCTCAATACCATTCCTCTTCATTCTGGAATCCTGTCTCCAGGCTCACTGCAAACTTCCAGGTAAACATTGAACCAAGATTGGTGGAAACTGGGGATTTAATTCCATCAAAGAAGTGCCAGAGATAAGACTCAGACCCAGACCCAGACTGTTTACTGAGAGTCTACATTCAAATTATTTCCTGGATTTGGCAATGATATGAACAAAGAAAGTTCCCTTTTCCTTTAAGTCCTCCTAGATTTGTAAAGCAGTCAAAGGACAGGTAACAAACACAGTAGCCTTTGGTTCCTGACAGCCTCAGGTCCTATGAAAGAAGTTTCTTCCTTCCTATTCCCAAGGGCTCCTGAACAAACTGAAGATGTGATTATACTCAAATGTCTTATGGACACATCTAGGCATTTTCAGATTTGAAAGCAAATTGACAGCTTTATCACCAATTTCAGTATGACACAAAACATGTGAAATAATTTATTTAAAGTATTTGTGGTTAATTTAAAAACATCCATTTGTTCATTCACCAAATATATATTAAACATTTCAGAGAGCTGTAATCCATGGTTCCTGCCTTCAAACTGCTCACACTTTAGTGTGGGGAGAACCCCACATATGAGTGTTAACCGACAATACAAGACCATGCAAAGTTCATTCTCATGCCTGGTGTGGCCTGTGTGACACTTGCAGTCCCTCAGGCAGTAATGAAATTTTTCACTCTATTGCTGTTGTTCTCTTCTTTTTTGTTTACTAAATCTTTATTGTTCAGATTATTACAATTGTTCCTCTTTTTCCCCCCATAGCTCCCCTCCATCCAGCTTCCACCTCTTCCTCTGCCCTTACCTCCCCCCAATTCTCCTCATCCATAGGTATATGATTTTTGTCCAGTCTCTCCCTGCATGCCACTCACCCCTTTTCCCCTGAGAATTGTCAGTCCACTTCCTTTCTCTGCCCCCTGATTCTATTAGATTCACCAGTTTATTCTGTTCATCAGATTTTTTATTCACTTGATTTTTAGATTCACTTGTTGATAGATATGTATTTGTTGTTCATAATTTTTATCTTTACCTTTTTCTTCTTCTTCCTCTTCTTAAAGAGTACCTTTCAGCATTTCATATAATTCTGGTTTGATGGTGATGAACTCCTTTAGTTTTTTCTTATCTGTGAAGCTCTTTACCTGACCTTCAATTCTGAATGATAGTATTGCTGGGTAGAGTAATCTTGGTCATAGGTTCTTCCTATTCATCACTTTGAATATTTCTTGCCACTCCCTTTTGGCCTGCATAGTTTCATGTTGAGAAATCAACTGACAATCATATGAGTGCTCCCTTGTAGGTAATTAACTGTTCTTCTCTTGCTGCTTTTAATATTCTCTCTTTGTCTTTTGCTCTTGGTATTTTAATTATGACGTGTCTTGGTGTGGTCCTCTTTGGACTCCTTTTGTTTGGGGTTCTCTGTGGTTCTTGGACTTTAAGTCTATTTCTGTCACCAGGTGGGAGAAGTTTTCTGTCATTATTTCTTCAAATAGGTTTTCAGTATTGTTCTTTCTCTTCTTCTGGCACCCCCATAATTCTGATATTGGTAAGCTTGAAGTTGTGCCAGAGGCTCCTTACACTATCTTCCAATTTTTGGATTCTTTTTTTCTTTTTTCTTTTCCAGTGGAGTGTTTTCTGCTTCTTTGTATTTCAAATCTTTGACTTGATTCTGGCATTCCTCTAGTCTACTGTTAGGTCTCTGTATAATATTTTTTATTTCAGTCAGTGCATGTTTAATTTCTAGTTGGTCCTTTTTCATCTGCTTTTGGGTCTCACTAAATTTATCCATCTTTTCTAGGAAATTCTTGTAAAACCTTATAACCGTGATTTTGAACTCTATATCCAGTTGTTTGTTTTCCTCCATTTCTTTCATTTGTGATCTGTTCATTTGTCTCTGCATTTTTGCTGCTTCCCTGAGTTGATAGAGTAGCTTTGTGTACTAGGTTTCCTATGTGGCCCAGTAGCTCTGCCTCCCCAGTTACCTGAGGTGGACTCTCTTGGTGTACTCCTTTGTGGACTGTGTGTAGAGCCTTGTAGTAGTTAAATCTTGATTGTTGGTGTCACTGGGGGAAATTGACCTCCAACCCAATTGGTTGTGAGGATCAGCTGTGTCTACACCAGGAGAATTTCTGTGCTGGAGTCAGCCTTATGATACAAGACTTCCAAAATTGCAAAAGCCTCTGTGTTCATCTTGGATGGGGCACAGTATCAGGGCTGAGCAGACAGCCTTGGCTTCCTATCAGCCCTGCCTTATGAGGCACCTGGGTCTCAGTGTCCCGTGGTAATCACTGCAGCCCTCCCTGCATGAACTCACACTTGCACACCTCCAGACCTCTGCCTTTCTAGCTCCCCTGAGTTTCTATGTGTTCTGGGGACCCGTATGAGTGTGAGTCCCCAGGGTCTCACTCAGAACTGGGGTTCAGCGCAGTTGGGAGGTTCTGTCTTCCTCCCGCTAGAGAAAGCCAGCAGCACAATCAGCAGTCAGCCCTCTGTGTGCATACTCGTGTTCACACGTCTCCAGACTTCTGTCTTTCGAGGCTCCCCAGAGTTTCTGTGCCCTCCTCCCTTTTTCCAACAGTCCAGACTCCCCATGTATGAGTCTTGCCTAGAATTGGGGTTCAGTGCAGTCTGGAGTTTCCGTCTCCCTCCCGCTAGAGGAAGCCAGCCAGGCACTTCACTGCCCATCCTCTCTACATGCATATCTCTGTACCTCAGCTTTTTTTCAGCTCTTCTGAGTCTCTGTGAGCCCCTCTCTTTCCTTCTAGTTATAGAATTTCCACTCAGCCAGCTTTCCTGTAGTTCTGGGTGATGTCCATTCTGTCTTTTAGCTGTAGTTTTCAAATTGTTTTTGCAAGGCAGCAGTTTAGGTGTTCATCTATGCAGCCATCTTGGTTTCTCCTGTTCTCCTCTTCAGTATAGAATGGTTGTTACATATATCTCTAGGGCATCAGTATTCATATCCCAAGTTCTGCCATTCGTTAGCTATGTGACTCAACCTGTCTGAGCCTGGTGCCTGCTCTGTAAAATGAGGACAATGATAGTATCTACCTCACAGTTATAGTGAAAATTAAATAGGTTAATACACATGGCACACTTAGAATGATATCAGGTGCATAATAAGTGCTCAATAATGCTATTAATTTTATTTTCCTGAAGCAACTACTATCCTTTGTTATCACTAGAGTATACAATTTCTATTGGGCTTCCAAAATAGGCTTGTGGATTCTTATTTCATCCATCCAATCAACACATACACATTGAGCATCTACAAGTTTTTAAGTTAAAGTTGGGTCATATAGACAAATAATACATGGCTCTAGTCTTCGGAACTAAACAATTTAAAGTAGTCCTGGGTTAATAGTGCCCTAAAACACCTGGAATGAGCCAACACAAATCCTCCCTGAGGAACATACCTTCCATCAAGTTTTCATTGGATTACCACCATTAAAGTCTAGTTGAATATGAACTCATAATCCAAAATTACAAAGCATATAATAAAGCTAGAAACAAAAACAAAAATAGATACTCAGACACTGAAATTATATGATATAAAATATTTTTAAAGTTTTATGTGTATTAAGAAAGGAGATTTTGAAAACATCAGCAAAGAACAAGATGCTAGAGAAAATCATTATAAAAGGTATCTTTTCATCAATGGCAAAGCTATAACTCAGAGAAGAAAGTGACTCCTTCACTGTTACACCACTCAAAATGAGAGACTCAAGTCAGATTCTCTGTTTCTGGTGTTTGGGCAGACTTGGTTTCTGGGGCTGTGGCAATTTTTCTCAATGAATGAGATGAGCACAAAGCACTGTATTAGGTCTTTAGAAACTACCAAGATGATCACAATAGAGTCACTGTCATCAAGTAGATTAAAATTTAGTAGAGAAACATGACTACAAACAGAATAATAACTGTCGATATAAGCTCTTTGGTAGAAACTACTATGGTCTCGAATGGTATTAGTACTCAATTAGCATCACCTGGAGGGCTTCTTAAACAAAAATTGGGGGAACACCCCTAGAGTTTCTGATTCAGTATATCTCCAATAAGTACCTAATCTAACAGACTTTTCAGAGGTGCTGCTGCTGCTGGTCCCAGACGCACACCTTGAGAGCCTCTGGTCTCAGGTATTGTGAAGTCAGTTATACTTATTATGTGTTTGGTATCACTTAAGTGGAGGTGGAGTGTGATGTGATCTGATTTGCATCTTAGATCACTCAGGCCACTTTGGGGAGAAGTGTAGCAGAAGTCAGGGGGGAAGAGATGAGGAAACAGGAAGCTATCAAAGGAATCAAGGCAAGAGAAGACTGGGAGAGTCCTAAACTAAAGCAATAGCAAGAGGAATGTAGAAAATAGGTCAAATTTGAGGAACACTTAGGAAGTAGACTTGGCAGGGCTTAGTGACTGGCTGAATGCAAGGGTGAGAAATAAGGATGCAGGAAAGACAACCCTGAGATTTTTACTTTGGGAAACTGGTGACTACTGGTTGTACTGAGCATGCTATTTACTGTAATCAAAGTGTAATGTGTTGCCACATTTGGGGTGTGAGGTGGGGCTGTGGACATTCCTTTCTTCAAATTTCATAGCAATAATCTCAGGGAATTCAACAGACTTCTCTCAATGTCCACTCAATCTCTACTTTCAGCACCATGAGTCCTCACCTCAATGCTAATCTATTTGGGATTCTCTTCAACATACTTGGAAAGGAAAATGAAGACTGTGTTCACCCTGACTTGGTAACCAGCCACTGGAGCCCCAGGTACAGGACTTGCCCCTCTGCTATTTCCACAGATGCCTTTATATAATTTACTAGAGGCCCAGTGCACAAAAATTGTGCAGCATGGGGGTGGGGGTGTACTTCAGCCCAGCTTGCTCCCTTTCTAATCTGGGACCCCTTGAGGGATCTCTGACTGCCCATTTAAGCCCGATCCAGGACTGCTGGCTCCCAACTTCTCACCTGCCTGCCTTCCTGATTGGCCCTAACCATTCTGCATGCCAGGATGATCACCCCCTAACCACTCCCCTGCCAGCCTGATTGATGCCTAACTGCTCCCTTGCCAGCATGTTTGCCCCTAACTGCCCTCCCCTGCAGGCCTGGTCACCCTTAACTGCCCTCCCCTGTAGGCCTGGGTCCCCTCCAACTGCCCTTCCCTGCAGGCTTGGTTACCCCCAACTTACCTCCTCTTCGAGCCTGGTCACCCCTAACTGCCCTCCCCTGCAGGCTTGATCACCCCCAACTGCCCTCCCTTGCAGACCTGGTCCCTCCCAACATCCCTCCCCTATTGGCCATCTTGTGGTGGCCATCTTGTGTCCACATGGGGACAGGGTCTTTTGACCACATGGGGGCAGTCATCTTGTGTGTTGGAGTGATGGACAATCTGCATATTACTCTTTTATTATATAGGAAAGAGGCCTGGTGCATGGATGGGGCCAGCTGGTTTGCCCTGAAGGGTGTCCTAGATCACGGTAGGTGTTCCCTTGGGGCATGGGGTGGTCTGGGTGAAGGGCCTGTGGTGGTTTTCAGGCCATCCATGCCCCCTGGTGGTCCAAGAAGAGGCCCTGGTATCTGGGATTTATTTATCTTCTACAATTGAAACTTTGTAGCCTGGAGCGGAGCTAAGCCTTCTGCTCCCACAGCTATTGAAACTTTGTTGCCTTAAGCAGAGGCCTGGACCTGCCAGGGTGTGCAGAAACCTTGGCTTCCTCCATTGCCAGGGGCAACCCAAACCTCCTGCTCTCTCTGTGGCCATAGCCATTTTGTTTGGATTAATTTGCATACTCACTCTGATTGGCTGGTGGGTATGGCTGGTGGGCATGGCTTGATGGTGTAGTGGAGGTACGATCAATTCGCATATTATTCTTTTATTAGATAGGATTCTTCATTTTAATATCTATAGGGCTATTGTATAGAGCAGTGGTTCTCAACCTTCCTAATGCCGCAACCCTTGAATACAGTTCTTCATGTTGTGGTGACCCCCAACCACAAAATAATTTTCGTTGCTACTTCATAACTGTGATTTTGTTACTGTTATGAATTGTAATGTAAATATCTGATATGTAGGATGTCTTAGGTGACCCCCAAAGGGGTTGCGACCCACAGGTTGAGAACTGCTGGTATAGAGGGTTTTTGAAATAGTCACAGAGACCATGTTATACATACAGGTAAGGAATTCATAACATACTCCTATATAACCAGGAAAACAGATGAAGTATAAAGGGCAGCCTGAAAATACATTTATTCTGCATGGATTTAAAATCTGTAAAAATGAGCCATTTGCCAGTACATCATTGTAAGTCTCCTTAATGGGCAAGTAGACTGCCAGCAGCAATCAGCAGGACTAGTAGGTCTAGGGGTAATTCTCCATTAGGGAACAGATAACTTTTGTACCATGGGAGGATTCGACAGGATACAAACATAATAGATGGAAGAAGAGTTATTTAATGGGATAGGAGTTGCAGCTCCATTTCTGGTAGTAACCATTCTCTGGATGACTCAATGATTAATCAAAGACACATTTTCAGTTGAAATTCTTTTCTCACCAGTGCACAACCCCCACTTTGGGTTAAATTTAATAGCATCATTAAAAACTGCTGTTCAAGAAACTCAAATTACTTTGCCCCAGAAGAAATAAAGTCACATTAAAGATTGCTTTTGTGAACTGGTGGTCAGGAGCAATGTAGGGTAGTGTACCTGTATTCAAATGTTGAACATTTGAATTCTCATTGCCTACCACAGGGGCTGACACATACAGTTCAGTGTGCTTAATAAATGTTTGTTCAAGTAAAGGAAAATGAATTAATACATTTGTCCATCCATTCATCTATTTATTTCTTCAACAGAAATTCATTAAATATAGAAATTAAGAACTGTGACCTGGGAACCAGATGCTTCAGGCTTTAAATTGCAGTTCTAATCAGCAGTATGCACTTGGGAAAGTTACTTAGCTTCTCTGAACCAGATACCTCCTGTGTGAAATGGGGAAACAATAGCATTTGCTCTCATAGGGCTGTGTGAGGGCTGAATGTACCCTATGTAACTGTTTAATACAGGGCCTACCTCATAGTAAGTGTTCTCTAAAGGGCAACTGTAATTATATCATTGTTGAATATATCCATCTAGCCCTTTCTCAAATAACTAAGCCCATAGATGTATGGAATCTCTTAAAAAATGACAAGGCCCTTGGCCAAAGCTGGTATTAATTAAAGTGGTTATTTATGGTTCCCAGCCCATACCCCTATAGCCTTAGGCTTGACATTCCTGGTCTGGTACTTTATTGTGGCAGGTCAGGCTGTCTCTAGATATGTTGCGCTCTCTAGAGAAGCTGGATAAATTTCAGAGAAAGAAGGTAAAGGAAGAAGCAAAGGGCTTGCAGGGCTACAATTAAGGATCAACATGCAAACTTGTTGCACCGCCCCCCTTCAACCTCATCATTATTAACTCCCTTGGGTGTCTTTCTGTGCTGTTGTATAGCTCTTCCTAACAACATTTCTACCTACTAATATTTCTAATGTTTATCCTCCTTGGTTAAGTTGAATAAGATTGTTCTTTATTTTAATTTTAGGGCAACATAGTGGGGAATATGTGACTTACGTTCAGTCAGGAAGTAAGGGAGGGCTCATGCAAATTAGTGGCAATAAGAGGATTCTAGAGATAGAAACAACTAGCTATTGAAGAGCTATCTGACCTAAGGCACATCACCTAATATCTCTGAGCCTCTTTTGTAGAAAAGGGAAAGGGAGAATAATGGTTGTCAAGACTAAGTGGAAACCACCAAGTGCCATGTCAGTGTGCATCATAGTGACTGGTTGTTTCATTGGTCATTCTGCTGTTTGTTTGATTTGCATGTTAGGTTTTTATTATATAGGACTAGAGGCCCGGTACATGAAATTCGTGCACTGGGAGCGGGGGAGGAGAGGGGGAAAGGGAGGGTGTCCCTCAGCCCAGCCTGCACCCTCTCCAATATGAGACCCCTCGAGGGATATCTGACTGTCCTGGTAGGATCAAGCCTAAACAGGCAGTTGGACATCCCTCTCACAATGCAGGACTGCTGGCTCCCAACTGCTCACCTGCCTGCCAGCCTGATCACCCCCTAACCACTCCCTTGCCAGCCACTTTGATACATAAATGCTCCCCTGCCAGCCTGTTTGCCCCAAACTGCCCTCCCCTACAGGCCTGGTCCCCCCCAAATGCCCTTCCCTGCAGGCCCAGTCACCCCCAACTTCCCTCCTCTGCTGGCCTGGTCACCCCTAACTGCCCTCATGTGCAGGCCTGATCTCCCACAACTGCCCTCCCTTGCAGGCCTGGTCCCTGCCAACTGCCCTCCTCTGCTGGCCATCTTGTGTTCACATGGGAGCAAGATCTTTGACTACATGGGGGCAGTCATCATGTGTGTTGGAGTGATAGTCAATCTGCATATTACTCTTTTATTAGATAGGATAGAGGCCTCGTGCATGTGTGCAGGCCAGCTGATTTGCCCTGAAGGGTGTCCCTGATTAGGGTAAGGGTTCCCTTGGGGTGTGGGGTGGCCTGGGTGAGGAGCCTATGGTGGTTTCCAGGCTGGCCACACCCCTCAGTGACCAAAGCAGAGGCCCTGGTATCTGGGATTTATTTAACTTCTACAATTGAAACTTTGTAGCCTCAAGAGGAGGCCTAGGCCAGCCAGTGTGTGCAGAAAGCTTGGCTTCCTCCAATGCTGGGGTCAACCCTAGCCTCCTGCTCTCTCCAGCTCTGTGGCTGCCATCATTTTTGTTGGGATTTATTTATTTTCTATAATTGTAACTTTGTAGCCTTGAGTGGAGGCCTGGGACAGCAAGGGTGTGTGGAAAGCTTGGCTTCCTCCATCACTGAGGAAACCCAAGCTTCCCTCCTGCTCTCTCCGTTGCCACAGCCATTGTGGTTGGGATTAATTTGCATACACTCTCCTAATTGGCTAGTGGGCGTGGCTTGTGGTGTGGCAAAGGTACGGTCAATTTGCACATTACTCTTTTATTAGATAGGACTATAGGCCCAATGTATGAAATTTATTCCTCCCCCCAGCTGCCGGCACCAACTTCCCTCTGACACCCAGAACCGGGCTTCCCTCTGGCCACTTGCAGGCACCCAGGACCCGGGCTTCCTTTGCAGCTCCAGCTTCATCTGGAAGGATGTCCAGAAGAATGTCTGGTCTAATTAGCATATTATGCTTTTACTATTATAGATTATTGTATTATTTTCCATAAGAACAACTGTAAACTTACTTTTTTTAAATTTAATAAATCTTTACTGTTCAGATTATTACAATTGTTCCTCTTTTTTCCCCACATAGCTCCCCTCCACCCAGTTCCCACCCCACACTCTGCTCTTACCTCCCCTCCACTGTCCTCATCCATAAGTGTACGATTTTTGTCCAGTATCTTCCCACATCCCTCTACCCCTTCCCCTCTGAGACTTCTAAGTCCACTCCCTTTCTCTGCCTCTGATTCTATTATATTCACCAGTTTATTCTGTTCATCAGATTTTTCATTCACTTGATTTTTAGATTCATTTGTTGATGAATATGTATTTGTTGTTCATAATTTTTATCTTTACCTTTTTCTTCTTCTTCCTCTTCTTAAAGAGTACCTTTCAGCATTTCATATAATACTGGTTTGATGGTGATGAACTCCTTTAGCTTTTTCTTATCTGTGAAACTCTTTACCTGACCTTCAATTCTGAATGATAGCTTTGCTGGGTAGAGTAATCTTGGTTGTAGGTTCTTCCTATTCATCACTTTGAATATTTCTTGCCACTCCCATCTGTCCTGCATAGTTTCTGTTGAGAAATCAGCTGACAATTGTATGGGTGCTCCCTTGTAGGTAACTAACTGTTTTCTCTTGCTGCTTTCAAGATTCTCTCTTTGTCTTTTGCTCTTGGTATTTTAATTATGATGTGTATTGGTGTGGTCCTCTTTGGATTCCTTTTGTTTGGGGTTCTGTGTGCTTCCTGAACTTTTAAGTCTATTTCTTTCACCAGGTGGGAGAAGTTTTCAGTCATTATTTCCTCAAATAGGTTTTCAGTATCTTGTTCTCTCTCTTCTTCTGGCACCCCCACAATTCTGATGTTGGTACACTTAAAGCTCTCCCAGAGGCTCCTTACATTGTCTTCACATTTTTGGATTCTTTTTCTTCTTGCTTTTCCAGTTGAGTGTTTTTTGCTTCTTCGTATTTCAAATCTTTGACTTGATTCTTGTGGTTCTCTAGTCTAGTGTTAGGTCTCTGTATAATGTTTTTTTTTTTATTTCAGTCAGTGTGTGTTTAATTTCTAGTTGGCCCTTTTTCATATATTCGAAAGTCTCGCTAAATTTATTGGCTTTTTCTAGGGAATTCTTGAAAAACCTTATAACCGTGGTTTTGAACTTTACATCCAGTTGTTTTTCCTCCATTTCTTTCACTTGTGATCTGTTTCTTTGTCTGCATTTTCACAGCTTCCCTGAGTTGGTAGAGTAACTTTGTGTCATAGGTGTTCCATAGGGCACAGTGGCTCAGCCTCCCCAGTTACCTGAGGTGGACACTCTTGGTGCACTCTTTTGTGGACTGTGTGCACAGCCTTGTTGTAGTTAAGTCTTGATTGTTGTTGGTATCACTGGGAGGAATTGACCTCCAGGCCAATTGGTTTTGGGGATCAGCTGTGTTATGCTGGGAGAACTTCTGTGCTGGAGACACCCTTGTGAGACAAGACTTGCAAAATTTCAAAAGCCTCTGTACTTACTTGGATGGGGTGGAGTCTCAGAGCGGAGCATACAGCCTTGGCTTTGCATCAGCCCTGCACTATGAGGCCCCTGGGTCTCAGTGTCCCTCAGTAATCGCGTCAAGCATCTCTGAGAGAAAGCCACCCTGGAGTTTTGTCCACTGTCAGACAGTCCAGTTTCTCCCTGAATGAGTCTGGGTTCCCAGAGTTTCACCCGGAACTGGAGTTCAGCACATTTGGGAGCTTCTGTTTCCCTTCCTCTTGAGAAAACCAGCCATGCACTCAGCCACCAGTCCTCTCTGCACTCTTCCATACGTCCTCCTTTTGCAGCTCATCTGAGTCTCAATGTACTTTTCTCTTTCCTTCTAGTTTTAGAATTTCCACTCAGCCAGCTTTTCTGAGATTCTGGATGGTGTCTGTTTTGTCTTTTAGTTGTAGTTTTGAAATTGTTATGCAAGGCAACAGTTTTGGTGTTTACCTATGCTGTCATATTGGTTCCTCCCTGTAAACTTACTTTTACCCCATCCTGTATACAGTGTGGATAGGCTGGACAAAGGGATAATTCATGCCCCAGGCAGCACTGAGTGGGACTGCCCAAGATTTCACCATGCTACTCAGAGCTGCATGCAATTTAATACTTATGAATTGTTTATTTCTGGAATTTTCCATTTAATATTTTGAGGCCCTAGTTTATGGCAAGTAACTGAAACCATGGAAAGAAAAACTATGGGTAAGGGGGCACTACTTTGCTAGCAAAAAGTGGAGTAGAAAAATTTCCCTAAGGATTAATTTTGTTCTTTAAGACTGTGAGAATCCAAAATAAGCTATGTGGAGGAAGTATAGTGTAGTTGAATCAGATAAGCCTGTATTTGAGTCCCAGCTCCCATATATTGATTGTATGATCTTGCATTAAGCTCCCTGAGCCTCAGTATTCTCATATGTAACATTAAGAAAATGTCAGTACCTGCATCACAGCTTTGTAGTGAGGATGAAATAAGATGTGGTATGTTAAGCAACCAGAGCACAGTACCTCACACATAATAAAGACTAAAAAAATACTGTTTTATTAATTAATAAATTTGTATAATCAATAAAATGGCACAAAAGAGGTTCTGGATACCATTTAGAACCTGCATGAAATTGGAAGGAAGAAAAGATAACTCCCAATAAGAGTTAAGTTAGATTGCTTGTCTCTTACCATGTAATATCTAGCATTGGAAACTAGAAAATTAACATTATCTGAAACCATTTTCAGTGAATGCATAGAAGGAAGCCATTGTTTTATAGCATAACCAAATAGTTGCTAGAGCTCAGAGAATCCTTAAGAATGTGATTAAATGTTGAAGAGGACAAGTCATATGGAATAATCAATTATGTCACCTCTTCCCAAATACAGGCTGTCCCAAATAATGTATATGTTGAATAATTATAAAGGCAGTGTTTATTAAAATACATTTCATTTTCAAAATGTAATACAATCTATAGACAAAGTGTATATACATTTTTGAGGACACCGTGTAGATCAGGGGTGGGGAACCTTTTTTCTGCCAAGGTCCATTTGGATATTTATAACATCATTCGCGAACCATTCAAAATTATCAACTTAAAATTTAGCCTGCTATATTTGTAAAATATTTAATTAACTCACCCCTAATGCCTTGGTAGGGCCAGACCAAATGATTTTGTGGGCCTTATATGGCCCACGGGACAGACTTTTCTCACCCTGCTGTAGAAAGAAGCAAATGTACCAATAACCAATGAACCTAAAACAGAAAATCCAAGTCAAAACAGTTGAGAACTGATCTTAGTGCTGACCTCACTGGACTGACCCTTAGCTCTTGGCCCTAACCCTGCTGGAAAATCTGCTGTCACAATGTCCTCTCTCCTCTATATGAGTGGATCAAACGTGATGAGGTGAGATTTTCTCCCAGCCTAATATACAAAAACTGCTTTTTCCCCCCTCTTTCTGTTGCCTCCCACCCCAAGCCCCATTCTTGTTTGGACATGCACTGAAAATAGCATTCAGGATTCCTGCATTCTCTCTTTTTTTAGTGTTTGAATTGGCTGCTCGCCAAAGCAATTGTAGAACATTTTCAAAGAACAGGTGAGTTTGGAGAAGATCTCTTATCTTCTCCAACATTTTAATTCCCTGAAAATTAAAGTAATCAGAGAACCCCTTGGAAAGAGCACATAAATGCTCCAAGGGCTTTCAAATTAAAATCCCTGTAAGACACCCAATAAGGTGCTTATTTTCAAGGGAACAGTACCCAGGTGTGGTAGTTGCTTTTAATAAATTTGAGAAGAGGCACACAGGTTACATTTCTGATGTGGAAACCAGTTCTTCTAAGAAACTGTTTGATGTGTGGTATTGCAGTCATGGGTGTAAAACATCTGGTTTTAACCAGAATGGGTGATTTGTTCACAATTAGGGAGGGCAAGTCAATATGACTTTGCCTCTGGGTCCTGTTTCTGGCCCAAATATGCAAATTCCTGTCTACAAACTTATTCTTCCCTGCCAGAATTCAATAGGGTCAATGTCAGCAACTGGCAGAGGTCTGCCTGTAGTTACAGCGAGCCACATGACAACAGGTAAGGACAACAGAGGCTACCAGAGAACAGAGGCCAGCTTGCCTGGGGGGGCAGGTGACCTTTCCTTTCCAGTCAGGGAAGGGAACAGTCCCTGGTCCAGAGCCAATATTAGAGGTGCAGGGAACAGAACCAGAAGAAACCTGGAAAAGGAAAAGGAGACAACAACTACCATTTAGTAAGCACTTACTCTCTGCCAGACACTGTGCCAGGTCTGGGTATGTTCTCTCATTTGGTCCCAGCAAGTGCCCCATGTTACAGAAAGGAAACTGCAGCCATAGGAAAAGACAGATCAAAAGCAGAAACCTGGAACAGTATAAAATCAAAGCGCCCAGAAGTTGGAATCAATTGCCAAGCAAAATTCAGGAACCTGAGTTCTTTTTAGTCATGGTAATTGGGGTTAGGAGATTTGCATCTAAACCACTCAGCCTCTTTAGCTGTCTTCCCTCATTGGGTCTGCTCTGCCTCTCACACTCGAGGTAGCCAGTAAGGGCTGCTTTGGCAAGGTCTGGGACCAGAAGAGGGATGGACAGGTGTCTGCAATAGATTCCTTTGAAGCCTACATTAATGGCTATCCTATATAATAAAGGCTAATATGTGAATTGGCCGAACAATGGGTAGCTATGACACACACTGACCACCAAGGGGCAGATGCTCAATGCAGAAGCTGTCCCCTGGTGGTTGGTGCTTTCCCACAGGGGGAGCACTGCTCAGTCAGAAGCCACCTCCGTGGTGGTGCTAAAGACCCTTGGGGGGATATTCAACTGCCGCCTTACGCTCCCTCCATGTTGGACATCCCCTAAGGGATCCCAGATTGTGAGGGGGTGGAGGCTGGGCTGAAGGAGCCCCCCCTCCATGCACGAATATCGTGCACCAGGCCTCAAGTATATCATAAAACTCCAGTAAGCATGCTAAGTGGGAGAAGAGGATCAATGAGTTACAATTGAAAAACTGATGCATGAATCTGAGCTCAGTTTATACTTCTGTAATCAATGCCAATCATTTCCTTGTTTGGAACTAAGATTTTCTGCCATCATTAATACCTATTGAAAATGCAAATATGCTAGAATTTCATTAGTAGAGACCCGTGCTTAAACATACTGGCAACTGTAATCAAAGCTCTGGTACTACTGAAACTAACACACAATAGAGGTCACAACAGAACTCTGATTCATAAATTGTCTAGTCTTCCCCCACAGACAACATTAGCCTCATTTGTTTTTAAGTCCAGACTTTGCTTGGCTTCGATCAGCAGTTAGTGAACAAATGTCAGTGTATTACAGCATCCTACCACTAGAGTGTATAACTCCCACACGCATGACAACCAAGCATCTCTCACGCTCAGAGTTAGACTCTGCTTGGTCCTTTGAAGGGTTAGAAAACATTTCAAAGATGAGATATATCAGACTTACACTGGTTGGGCTGTGAGAGAAAGTCAGGATTTGGATGAGAACCTGAAACAATGAAAACACAGTTGTATTCCCAGCTGTGTTAAATGACCAGCATATCATGATTGCCTTTTCATGCAAATGTCAATGACATAATCCTAACAGTCTTGCAGCTCTCTCACTGGTATAATAAAACCATGACCCAATTATTTTGAAGGGCTGAAACAGCAGATGTGATGACTATGTTGTGTAGAACACTGTGTGTGATGGTTGGGGCACAGTAGGGCAGCAAACTGTGCCGAGGATTTGAAACCTGCTTTCCAAGCCAAAACTCCTGCCATTCATCTGGTGAAGGTGGGGTGAGGCGGGGGAGGCAGAATAAAACCATTTAGTATGAAAGTTCCCACTTGTTCTTATGATGGAAACCATTTGGGAAAATGTGGCGCAGCACTGATTGAAGTTAATTCTGTTTAAAACTCCAGCCAGTTTGTGGGTATTTGTTTATTTATAACTTCTCCCTCCTACTACTCCACACCCTGCCTTGTTCTGCAAAGGATTTAAGATGAGATTTGTACACTGAACGTTTGTTTAAGTCCTAAACAGACCCAGCTACTTTTTAGATTGATGATAAAATGAAACCCTTCAAATCAAGTGTCTTGCTATTTAGACACTGATTGGGTTTTCCCAGTATCTTGTAACTTGTGGTGAGAAGGACCTCTTGCACCAGAACACCCTTGTCTCCAGTGCTAGGTTTTAATATAAACCATGGAAATAAACAAGAGCCCATAATCCTGAAACCTGAAAAAATAAAAGAACATGTATTCACTCACTCCACATGCAGTCATTCACTCAACAATTATCAATTGGTTCCTATTCTGGAACAAGCTCTATTATAGGCAAAGGGAAAACAAAAATGAAGGCCCAGTCCTTGCACTTGAGAAATCCTGATCTAATGGGAAAGGAGATGAGTACAAGCCCAGTATTGCAGCATGGTTACTGCTGCAGTAGAAATATGTGCAGGAGCTACAGGAGAACATGGAGGCTGCAAGGGAGCAGGGGGGGGGGCGCGCAGAGATGATTTTGTTCACCAACTCAGATTTTTATTGTTGTGGTTCACTTTTGGTTCTGCCTCACACTAGCTATGTGACCTTGGGTGCTTTGCTTAGCATCTCAGAGCCTCACAATCCTCTCATCTGTAAAATGGAGCTGGGTTGAATTGACATCATTGGCTTATTACGAGGACTAAATGAGATAATCTATGTAGAACATTTAGAACAGTTCTTGGCATGTAGTAAGCACCCAGTACGAAGAGAGCTTTTTATTTTTCTATCCCTTTTGTTTGATTTTCGCAAGACTCTAGATCTGGTGATGAGACTCCAAGGACTGGTTTCTAAAACAGAACTGCTTTCAACAAACTCCTTTCTTTAGCTTGATTTTTTTTTCATTGAATGACACAATTCTGTCATGAATTTTCCCCCAGCAACCATATGTCTGGCAAGAACCTCAGGGAGAAAATATTTCCCAGATGGTTTTCTTTATGTCAGCCTACTATGTGCCAAGCAGCCCATCTAGATGAGAGGGACACATTGCCGAGCAATAAAGGCAAGCTCCCTGTCCTCTGGGAGTTGACATTCCAGTGGGAGAGACAGATGAAAATAAGCAAATATAAACAGACATAATTACCCAGAGAGGTAAGTATGATTAGGAAGGTATTGCCACTCTGGCCATTATTTCTCATTGGTTAGAGCATTGGCCTTCAAACCAAAGGGGTATGGGTTCAATTCCTGGTCAAGGGTATGTACCTGGGTTTTGGGTTTGTTCCCCAACCCCAGTCTGGACATACAGGAGGCAATCAATTGATGTGGGTCTCACATCGATGTTTCTCTCTCTCTATCCCTCTCTTCCTCTCTCTTTTATTCTCTCTAAAAAATATCCTTAGGTGAGGATTAACAACAAAAAAAGTATTGCCAATAAAAGGAATAATAGGTAGGAGCAGGAGGAAACTAACTGTAGATGGTCAGAGAAGTCTTTTTTCAGGAGGTAACATTTAAGATGAGACTGAAAGATTAAGGAAAAAGCCTCCTGTGTCAAAAGCAACAGCCATAAGAGTCCAGGCAGAAAGAATAGCAGGCATAAAGGCCCTGGGGCAAGGAAAGACTTTAGGAATGTTTCAGAAATGAAAAGAACAGCGTGGCTGAGACATATACCCTTAGCAGGGAGATAATGCAGGCAGGATTATAATATGCATTTTGAAGATGAAAAAATGTAAAGCCAAGGGAGATTAATGGACTTACCCAAAATGCCTTACACATAGTAGGTTCTCCAAATGTTGTAGAATTCTGTCTGTAGGGTGAGGCTGAGGCCCTCTGCATTCTGAATTCGGACTGAGGTTTCCCACCACAACTAGGGATCTGCTACCCAGAAAGACTGAAACATACAGTTGTGTTTTTTTGTTGGTGGTGGTGGTAGTGGTGAGTCATACACAACAAGCATTAGGGTGTGGGGTCCAGTGGCCCCACCTGCCGCCTGATAGTAAGGGGTGGGAGTGGGCTCAGGCTGTGGCTGAATCTTTTTAACATGTTTATGATGAACTGAAAGCACTCACTGCTTAATTTAAAATACTGCTCACACATACACATACAATTCAGCACTGGGGGAGCTGCCAGCAATTGAAGCTAAGTGTAGAAAATTGAAGGATCAGAAATATCAGGTACCAGACCTTGTTTTCCAGCTTCCACACGCTGTATCTGACCCCATACAGTCCCATCTTTTCTATTAAACTTCCAGAGATGAAGACATGAATGGGGGCAGCAGTAGTTTGGGAAAGGGAGACCTCTGCAGAGCTCTTCATGACAGCCAATTAGTAGTTCTACCTGATCTTAAGCTTGCCTGCCTTCCTCTCCATCCATGCCTATTAAAATAGCCCTCAAAGCCCAAACCCACTCTCCTGGCGAATCCTCCCTTTGCAGCCCATCCCAAATCCCCCACTCTACCCCATATTCATGTTCCTAGAGAGCTGACAGTTAGGAAAACTCATTTGGCTCAGGTCACAAACTGTCTGGGCTGGCTGCTGCTTTTTCTGGTGTGTGTATCTTGTCTCCCCAACCACCCGGGGGCCCTTAGCACACATTGGAGGAACTGAGTTGCTCACTTTTGTATTCCTCACAGCTCACAGCACAGTAGTCTGTACACAGTGAGAGTCCCGTGTGTATTTGCTCATGGGTTGCATGATAGAATCACTTGAAAAGCTTTTGGGTGGAGTACCTGCTCTTCGTGGAAAAACAAGAATTTCAACAAGAAAAATGTGAAAGCCCTCCAGTGTGTCCAGTTTCCTTCCCATTGCTCTTCTACCTGCAGGGTACCCTGCCCACAAACTGGATGAAGCTGCAATTTTCTTCATCACAATGCCTCACAATGTATTGTTCTTTGCTGATAATATCCTTTCTGACTGGTGATCCTTTCTCCCAACTCTTCCTATCAAAAAAGCAACTCTCACCCTTCAAGATCCAATCCAAATGCCATCTCTGCCATGAAACCTTCCAAGGCACAATTCATTGCCTTGTCTCTGAACTTTCACGGTACCATGTATCTAACTCTTTCATGCTATAGGCTGGTGAAATGGAATAACATTGATTCAAATCCCAACTCCATTACTTGCTATGGCAACCTCAGTTTTCTATTCTGGAAAAGGGGATAACAACGTGCCTCAATGGAATACTGGAAATTGCCAAAGAAATAATATCTACATCCAACTCAACACAAGATTTGGCCTAAGTATCTCAGTAAATGTTACTTGTCATCATTATCTCTGAGAAGCAGGATAAAGTAATGGTTAAAAATATGGGCTTGGGAACTAGACACATCTAGGTTCCAGGCCTGGTTCCGTCATGTCTTGACTTTGTGACCTTGGGCCAGTTATCTCCTCTCTGAGGCTCAATTTCCTCATGTATAAAATATTTTTTAATTATATCTTTATTATTCAGATTATTACATTTGTTTATCCTTTTTACCCTCCATACCTCCCTTCCACCCAGCTCCCACCTCTCCCTCTACCCTTACCTCCCCACTATTGACCTCATCCATAGGTGTATGATTTTTGTCCAGTCTCTCCCTACACCCCCCTCACCCCTTTCCCCCTGAGAATTATCAGTCCACTCCCTTTCTGTGCTCCTGATTCTATTATATTCACCAGTTTATTCTGTTCATCAAATTGTCAATTCACTTGACTTTTAAATTCACTTGTTGATAGATATGTATTTGTTGTTCATAATTTTTATCTTTTACTTTTTTCTTCTTCCTCTTCTTAAAGAGTACCTTTCAGCATTTCATATAATACTGGTTTGGAGTTGATGAACTCCTTTAGCTTTTTCTTATCTGTGAAGCTATTTATCTGCCCTTCAATTCTGAATGATAGCTTTGCTGGATAGACTATTCCTGGTTGCTATTTATCATGTTGAATATTTCTTGCCACTCCCTTCTGGCCTGCATAGTTTCTGTTGAGAAATCAGCTGACAATCGTATGGATGCTCCCTTGTAGGTAATGAAGTGTTTTTCTCTTGCTGCTTTTAATATTCTCTCTTTGTCTTTTGCTCTTGGTATTTTAATTATGATGTGTCTTGGTGTGGTCCTCTTTGGATTCCTTTTGTTTGGGGTTCTGTGTGCTTCCTGGACTTGTAAGTCTATTTTTTTCACCAGATGTGGAAAGTTTTGAGCCATTATTTCTTCAAATAGGTTTTCAGTATCTTGTTCTCTCTCTTCTTCTGGCACCCCCACAATTCTGATGTTGGTACGCTTAAAGCTGTCCCAGAGGCTCCTTACATTATCTTCACATTTTTGGATTCTTTTTCTTCTTGCTTTTCCAGTTGAGTGTTTTCTGATTCTTTATATTTCAAATCTTTGACTTAATTCTTGGGTTTCTCTAGTCTGCTGTTAGGTCTCTGTATAATATTTTTTTTATTTTAGTCAGTGTATGTTTAATTTCTAGTTGGTCCTTTTTCATCTCTAGTTGGTCCTTTTTCATCTCCAGTTGGTTCTTTTTTATCTCCTCTTGGCTCTCGCTAAATTTATCCATCTTTTCTAGGATATTCTTGAAAAACCTTATAAGCGTGTTTTTGAACTCTATATCCAGTTATTTGATTTTCTCTATTTCTTTTGTTTGTGATGTCTTCCTTTGTCTCCACATTTTCACTATGCCAGGAGAACTTCTGTGATGGATTCAGCCTTATGATACAAGACTTGTAAAACTACAAAAGCCTCTCTGTTGAGCTTGGGATGGATGGAGTCTCATGGCTTAAGGGACTGCCTTGCCTCCCAGTCGGCCCCGTCCTCCACGACCCCTGGGTCTCACGTGACTCTGGGTAATGACTGGAGCGGTCCCTGTGTGCACACGCACAGTGCTTCTATACCACTGCCTTTCCAGCTCCCCTGCGCTCTGGGACCGTATGAGTCTAGGTCCCCAGGGTTTTCCCCGAAATTGGGGTTTACTGGAGTTAGAAGTGGCGCAGTTGGGAGGCTCTGTCTCCCGCCCACTCATGAAAGCCAGTGGCACAATCAGCAGTGTGCAGTGCTGTGCACACCACCAGACTTCTTCCCTTTCGCGACTCCCCTAAATTTCTGTGCACTTCTCCCTTTTCACAGTCTAAACTCCCCCCATATGAGTCTCGGCTGGACCTGGGGTTCAGTACCGTAGGATAAGGGGTTCAATGCAGTTGGGAGTCTTTGTCTCCCTCCCGCCAGAGAAAGCCAGCCAGGTGCTCCAGCACCCACTCTCTCCACACGCGTGTCTCAGTACCTCAGCTTTTTGCAGCTCCTCTGGGTCTCCATGAGCCCCTCTCATTCCTTCTAGTTGTAGAATTTTCACTCATCCAGTTTTCCTGTGGTTCTGGATGCTGTCCGTTCTTTTAGTTGTAGTTTTGAAATTGTTGTGAGAGGCAGCAGTGTAGGTGTTTACCTATGCCGCCATCTTGGATTTTCCCTCATGTATAAAATATTAGTTTCACTGTCTCATCCCATAATATCTTGGGAAGGTTCAAAGACATAAAGTATGAAAGGTAAACCACCTAGTACAGGGATCATCACACAATAATTGCTCACTCAGGTCTATGTGTTCCTACAAACTATAAAACTCCTTTAAGGGTATAGACAACATTTTACTTATCTTTGCAGCTCTCTCTGTCTAGCGTAGCCCAGAACTTCTGCAGCTGGCAGGCCCACAATAAATCATTGTTGAATTGAATTGAAAATCCAAACCAGATGTGCCTCTACCCCTGTCAAATGAAGCTTTCAAGCTGGTGGGTTGGGCCTGCTGCCCCTTCAACTTCCCCTCCCTTTAAGCTAGGAGACCACCATTGTCTCTTGGGTTCTGGGGAATGAGGCAGGATGGTAGGGAGGCATAGAAATTTGGGAGGAATAGATGGGACAACTTGGGTAAGGAAGAACACTCTGTCTGCTCTTAGTGAATCCTAGCAAATTGCCTTTCAAGAGTGCTATTCTGAAGTCTCTGTTGAATGAAAAAAGGTGGATTTGATTCCTGAAGTGATGTGCCAAAAGCCCTTCACCCATCCAGTGCCCAGCTGTATAGGAAACCCTCCTTTCCTTAAAATATAAAAAAATGGGAGTAAATAAAGGTATTAGGAGAAAGTGCCCTTTTCCTTTAGTAGAGATGGTAAAACTGAGGTTCAGAGATGTTCAGCTCAAAAATCATGAGGCAGGGTTTCAAACTAGAGTTCAGTTGGCACCATGGGGAAGTTCTAACCACTGAGCATCATGCCTCTAAGTCAGTCTTGCTACAGAGGAACAGAGGCATGTATATATACCTCTACCTCCTCAAGACAACTGGGAGTAGAAAAAAGGCTTCAATGGGGAAAAATACTCCAATGAGTACAAATCAGTTTTAAAACTGCAAAAAGAAGCCCATGTCTTTTCATGTTTCTGAGCCAGAACAGCATAGACAGAGCACAGGGAGTAGAATGTTGTCCAGCACAGGGTCAACTTTAAATCAGACACCAGAACATGGCTCTCTGGACTGTAACTCTGGCTCTGTCACATACTAGTCTGCTTGACCCCAAGCAAGTGACTTAACCTGCCTATGCCTCTGTTTTATCATCTATCACAAGGTACCATTAATAATACCTCCTTACATGGTTATCTATGAGAATTAAATGGCTTCATATTTGTAAAGCACTTACCACGTACCTGATGCATGCTAAACATTATATGACTGTTTGTTAAATAAAAATAATTACATACCCCTGTCCCTCTGTAGCAAGACTAGCCTAGAGACAGGGGCTCCATGGTTAGAGCTTGCCTGCAGAGCTAGCTGAACAAAGGCCAGCCTCATGATTTCAGAGCTGAATCTCTTTGAAACTCAGTTTTATCATCTCTAACATGGTGATAATAATAATCCCTACTCCAAAGGCTATTGCAAGTTTTAAATGAGATAAATAGTTCCAAGCTCTGAGCTTAGTGCCTGACAGAGCAGAGTGAGTAAGCATCCATCAAAGAAAGGCAGGGTACTCATCATCTGAATCTTGGAGAGTGCTGTTTCCCATTTTTTGCCTCTTCTGGGTTAACACATGATATGTAGTTTTGGAAATCCTCCCACAGTGAAGAAACAATTTCATTATTTTGCCAATGAAATTCCTAAAAATCTTATTTGAGAGTCAGAAGAGGAAAACATTGCTAATCATTTCTAAACCACAAAAGCATGGATTATCAGCTTCCCTGTTAAGAAAACTTGATACCCAAAGCTGTAAACATCACTTTGAAGGACAAAATTGAAGGAATAACTATTTCACTGCAAACAAAACCCATCTTTGTTTGCTACCCAATTGTTGTGTTTTTATTTGGGGGAGGGGGAATACTTCAAACTAGGAGCTTGAAAAAATTCTTGAAAGTTCTTATTTTATTCAAAAAAATCCAACTGAATTGGCAAAACTCAAGGCCATGTGAACTTGAGTCTAAATGAGTTGCCTCTGCCCACCACACTTGACACAGCACCCAGAACCCAGCAGAGTGCACTGGGCACCAATACACATTGGTTATTGATTCCTCTATGAGAGCCTCAGATTCCATTTCCACAATGTCTGCTACATTGCCAATACACTCAGAAAGCAGCACTAAAGAACATTTTGAAAACAGGGAGAAAAAGCATCCATCAATTCACCACTCTAACACAACTCTTAATTTTGTATGGATAGTTCTCTTTCAACATGCAGACATATTTTTACAGCATGAGTCACAGGGGGAAACTGCAATGGCTTCAGCCAAGAACCAGATACCATACAGCTCATGTCACTAAACTTTCCAAGTGTGGGCTTTTTCTTCCTTCATTCACTCCATTCATTGTGTCAGTCAGTCATTCAACAAACATGGATTTAACCAGGCTCTGGTGCTATTCCCTAGGGAGTACAGAGATGGAGATGACCAAATTACAGTCCCCAACCTCAAACATCTCCAAATTTAATAGGGGAAACAGGAAACTCAGCAGGAAGTTATATCACATTGTGATCAATGCATAAATGCTCTGAAAGCACAAAAGATAAAATATTAAAGGTGCAAAGGACACAGAGATCAGGCAAAACTATACTTAGGCATGAAGGTAGAGGAAAGCAAGGTGTCATCAAGTAGTCAAAAATAGTTCAGAATGGCTGGATCATAGGCAGATGGCACTGAACACAGTGAGAAAGGGAGAAGAGAGCAAATTATTAAGATTAAAGGTTACAGTTTCATTCTGAAGATTGCAGGAGAGCTCCAGATGAATTTTAAGCAGAGTAGTAGCACAATGCATTCAAGTAAGATTGCCCCAGTAGCAGATTGGAGAGTAGATGGGGGGGCATGGGTAACAGCAGGAACATTTTGCAGGCTGTCACAATAATCTATCAAGATAAGGAGGGTCTAAACAAATGAAATAACTTCTTCACCTACATGCTGTGTCACCTTAGTAGGTAACTTAACATTATTGTGCCTTAGTCTCCTCTGTACAGCAAGACTAACAATAGCTTTTCCCTATGGAGCTGCTGAGAAGATTAGATGGGATATTGAATGTAAAGCACCTGGCACCATGGACGGTACCCAGAAGACACTGAAGATATGTCTTTAGCTGGGGTGGAGGGATCAAGCAAAAAACAAAGACAAGGGAAAGAGAACTCATGGACATGGACCACAGTGTGATGATTGTGGTGGGAAGTGGGGGATATAGGTGGGTGAGAGCATAGAGAGAATGAATGTTGATGGAAAAAAATAAAACTCAAAAAGACATGTCATTTCCCCTTCCGCTCATTCTCTTTTCTTCCACCTCACCCTTCCTTAAAAGCTGGCACAGTATGGAACATGGAAGTGGCTGAGGCATTCTAACCTAGATAATCTGACTCCAGAGGACAGTGGAGAAACTTAAAAAGTGCTGTTGTCAGGACAGTTACTTAGAAGTATTGTTTAGCCGAGTCTACGACCCAGCTGAGGTTGGAAACTATGACTTTCAAGTGGGACTAATCAACAAAGTGATGGGATTTTCTCCAGCAGTGTTCCTCCATCTGGGTATAACACAGAGGAGGAGGCTGTTAGTTAAATTTATCCAGGCTTGGGTTTTTGCCTAGTGGATTGTCAGAAAGACACAGGGCAAGGAAGTTGAGAAGATAGACAAGGTCCTGAAGTCTACATTATAGGCTTTAGGCAAACATATCTGGTTTCAACTCTCATCTCTGTCCTGTACTAGATGTTGGACTTTGGGTAAGTCACTCAACCCCTCTGAGCCTCAGTCCCTCATTAAAGAAAAAAAAAACAATAGTATTTGTCTTACAAAGTTATGGTGAAAATTACATGAGATTATTGAAATTATACCTGGCACATACATAGCCATTGCTAATTTTATCATCATTACTATCATTTTCAAGAATGAAGAGGGAAGGAAGGTGGAAGGGGCTGACAAAGTGGGAGAATGAAGGGAGTTCAGGATCCTAGAGATCTTCCTGAGGTAAAAAGATGAGCTTTGAGGTCTGCTGGCAGAATGTGGATAGTGGAGGGTTCTGAGAGCAGTTTTAACCAGTGATGAAGCATGGTATGGCTAGAATAGGGGTGTGTCCTTCACATGGATCATGGATGCCGAACTCACCCAGAATGATGTCAGGACTTGGGGTGAAGACAGTGAGCCAGATGTCGAACTCTTCGTTGAATGGTTGAGGGGGGTGGTTTGACCAGGAAGGGGTGGTTAAAAAGAAGGGTCGATGAGGAGTGGAGAGAAGAGGGTGCTGTAGCCAGATGGCATGAGAAGGAGGAGCTCTTGGCTGAAGGCGGAGAAGTAAGTCTGGAAGCAAACAGGGAAAGCTAGATCACAGACCCCACCTCCCAGCCTTAGAGTGCCTATGGTGTGGGAGTGTGAGCAGTGTCCACTAGGGGGCCCTGTAGGCAAAGCCGTGAGCTCCTCTGGTGGAAACTCGGGTTTCAGCGCTTCCAGGCTTGGAGGAAGAGAACAGTTTTCTGTAGTTTATTTTCAGTGCGACGGGAATTGTTTCTTTTGATGGGAAGGGGGCGTCCAAAGGGTACAGAGAAGAATAGGAGAGGGCGGTAGTAGGGAGATAGATGAGCCAGGGGTGGTTGGGGAATAGGAGCACAGAACAGAATGAGGATGATATGGCAGAGAACAGATGACGGTCAGAGAGACTCATGTTTGGGCTGTAGCCAAGGACTGGGGGATGTGAGGCTTGGTGGGATTAACTGTCCTCAGATTTCCAAATGGAGCTTTTTTCCCCTTTACATCTTTTGTTTATTATAAAAGTAGCATATGCTTGTTTCAAACAATTTTAATCATTACTGAAGTAAATAATCCGCCTCCCGAATACAGTTCCCCAGAGATAACCACTGTTAAATGTCTATCCTTCCAGAATTTTTCCTATGTGTAACACATAATATCCTTAACAAAAATCAGATTCTACTGTACTAGTTCTTCTGAAACTTGCTTTTAGCACAATACTATATTGGAAACATAATTGCATATCAGTATATAGACATCTAACCTGACATCGTCATTGTCATCATTCCATGTATTGGTAGTAACAGTAGTATGAATAGTAATGAGTGGCAATTATTGAATGTTCTGCACCAGGTACTGCTTAAATACTTCATATTTCATCTGGATTATCTCGTTTATTCTACATAACAGCATGAGGAAGGAATTGTTATTTTCCCATTTTACAGATGAGAAAATCAAGGCACAGCAGTGTTTAGAACTTGGCCAAAGAAACACAGCTCTCAATAGCAGTCTAACATTAAAGTCCAAATTATTAATCACTAGATGCCCGGTGCACGAAATTCGTGCACAGGAGGGAGGTGTCCTTCAGCCCAGCCTGCTCCCTCTCCAATCTGGGACTCCTTGAGGGATGTCCAACTGCCCATTTAGGGCCAATCCAGGTAGGGGGATCCCTCTAACAATCCAGGACTGCTGGCTCCCAACTGCTCACCTGCCTGTCTTCCTGATTGCCCCTAATTGCTTCTGCCTGCCTACCAGCCTGATCACACCCTAACCACTCCCCTGCCAGCCTGATTGATGCCTAACTGCTCCCTTGCCAGCTTGTTTGCCCCTAACTGCCCTCCCTTGTGGGCCTGGTCACCCCTAACTGCCCTCCCCTGAAGGCTTGATCATCCCCAACTGCCCTCCCTTGAAGGCCTGGTCCCTCACAACTGCCCTCCCCTGCTGGTCTGATCACCCACAACTGCCCTCCCTTGCAGGTCTGGTCCCTGCCAATTGCCTTCCCCTGCTGGCCATCTTGTGGTGGCCATTTTGTGTCCACATGGGAGCAGGATATTTTTACCACATGGGGGCAATCATCTTGTGTGTTGGAGTGATGGTCAATATGCATATTACTTTTTAATTAAATAGGATAGAGGCCTGGTGCACAAGTGGGGGCCAGCTGGTTTGCCCTGAAGGGTGTCCTGGATCAGAGTGGGTGTTCCCTTGGAACCTGGGTGAGGGGCCTGTAGTGGTTTGCAGGCAGGCCAGGCCCCCAGGAGACCCAAGTGGAGACCCTGGTATCTGGGATTTATTTATTTTCTACATTTGAAACTTTGTAGCCTGGAGTGGAGCCAAGCCTTCTGCTCACACAGCCATTGAAACTTTGTTGCCTTAAGTGGAGGTCTGGACTGGCCAGGGCTTGTGGAAAGCTTGGCTTCCTCCATCGCCAGGGGCAGCCCAAGCCTCCCTCCTGCTCTTTCTGTGGCTGTAGCCATCTTGGTTAGGTTAATTTGCATACTCGCTCTGATTGGCTGGTGGGCGTGGCTGGTGGACATGGGTGGTGGGTGTAGTGGAGGTATGCTCAATTTGCATATTACTCTTTTATTAGATAGGATTAGCACAGTGAAGCTCAGTCTGTCACCATTTGGATGTACTATATTCCTCCACTGAAGTAATTTGGTTATTTCCATTTTTTTGCTCTTTACAAATAATGAGCATCCTTATCTATGAAGCATTTCAAAAGAATAAACGGATAAACTAAAAGACTTCTTGGATCAAATAATTTTTCAAGTTTCTTTTCAGAAGCTGTGCTAATTTATTCTTTTTTGGAGGGGTGGGGGGCTGTGCTAATTTAAACATGCACCAAAGGTGAACATGTGTGCCTAATTCACCACATCCTGACAAACACTGGGTTTTAGCAACCTTTTATATTTTTGCTAATCTGAGAAGTGAAAGATGACACTTCAGACAGCTCAATACTGTTTTATTTGCATTATTATTAATTACTCAGGTTGTGAACCTTTTTATATGGCATAAGCTCTTTGTGTCTCCTCTGACAGTTCCCTACTAATTATTTAAAAATGCTTTTATTTATATTTTAAAGAAAGGAGAAGGGAGATGGATAGAGTAGAAAGATTGATGAGAAAAATATCATTGATCTGTTGCCTCTTACATACCTCATATTAGGGGTCAAGCCCTAAACCCGGGCATATGCCCTGACTGGGAATTGAACCAGCAACCTCTTGGTTCTTAGGTCAACACTTAATGACTGGACCCCTGTTTATTTTTCTTTAATAATTTTTCCAGTGCATTGCTCATCACGGTCTCATTGATCTAGACAAGCTCACTCATTCATTCCTTCAACAACTATTTATTGAGCACCTACTGTGTGCCAAATACTACCTTAAGATCAGGCATACATTGGTGAATAAGCAAAGCCTCTTCTATCATGAAACTGACATATAAGTACATAGAGGAAACAGATAATATGCAAATAACTGAATAATGTAATTATATATCATGGTGAGTACTATAAAGAAAATAATAGAGGGAGGAAAAATGGCGGGGGAATAGAGGGATGTGTCTGGAGCCTTATTGCTGGGCAGACAGAGAGAGAAGCTGAGTATCGCACTGGGAGTGTTTGTTGGCAAGTTAAGAGTTAGTTATCCTCCAAGAGAAGGTGGGGGACTGCTGGACGGGGCTCCCCTGACCAGGCAGCCCCATTGCCATGGGGTTTTTGTCTGCCAGAGTCACTAGTGCAAACGTGGAGACCACACCATCTTTCAGGGGAAAGTGGATGTCTACGGTGGTCTGAAAAGCTACAGCTGCAGCACCCACCGAAGAGCTGGGGGACCCAGAACACCGCTTTCCAATCGGCTCAGACACTGGGACTCAGAGGAGCTCCGCATGCAACACTGAAAGGTCAGATTTCACCTGGGAGAAGGTGAGGTCTCCTGTCCCAAAGAATGGAGACATGCACACTGTGGGGAGTGGACTGGGGGAAACCTGCTCTAAAGGGAGGTCTGTGGATGTGGGGCAGAGTGAGATCCCTAAATGTGGAAGGGGACCCTCAGAATTATTAACAGAGGGGAGCTCTAGAGAGCAACCTATTTAGATCTGAGTCAGAAGGACAGCCTGCGAGTTGTTGCAGTGTCCAGGCTGCTGGAACAGGACTGGGAAAGGGAGAGAGAACAGACAGCACTCTCCTCTTCATACCCTGGTGTCTGATTGCTAAGCCCAATATATAGGATCATGCAATTGGAGACATCTTGAGAGGCTGCAGGGAAAGGGTGACTTTCTGGAACCTGGGGATTGGAGGGCACAGTAACCATCAGAGAATCAGCTCTGGGGCAACCCATCCCCACAAACCGGTATTGAGAACCACAGAGTAGCAGGACCTAAGAACAGCCTACAGAGGTCCTGTGCTTAGTCTCAGAGGTCAATTTTGAAACAGTGCCAGTGGATGACTCACAAATCAACTCTCCCATAATCACAAAAGAATAAAGAAATTAAGACACACCTCAGCAGTGGAACACAGGGAACTGCAATACCCTCCCGACTGGGAAACAGGAGTGCCAAACAGAACAATAGTAGAAGTGAATAAGCTCCACTAATGCCCATTATATTTATTTGTTTTTATTTCTTATGTTTTTGCATATTTTAAATATATTTTATTGATTTTTTTTTACAGAGAGGAAGGGAGATAGAAAGACAGAAACATCGATCAGCCCCCTCCTGCATTCCCCACAGTAGAGATGTGCCCACAAGCAAGGTACATACCCCTAAATGGAATCAAACCTGGAACCTTTCAGTCTAGAAGCCAATGCTCTATCCACTGAACCAAACCAGACTCGGCTATTTTTTTACATATTTTAATTAAAAAACTATTTTTTTCTTTTCCTCCCAATTGATTTTCTTTTGAATTATTACATTTTTTGTTTTCAACTAGTATTATTACTACTACTATTTTACGTTTTGGGGGAAAAAAAAGGTGTCATTTTTTTGCTCTTAATTTTAGTTTGGGATCAGAGTTCTACATTCTATTTTCATCTTTCCTTTAGCATAATTTTACTCCAACTCGACTCTACCTTTATGTCAATACTCTCTTCCTAACTTTCCCCATTTTGTTGTCTTGTTTCTCTTTCCCTTTTCCAACTTTAGATTCTCCCTATTCTTTCTCTTTACCTGGTTAAATTTACACCACACTTATATATCTAATTTCAAATCCCCTACTCCAAGTCCATACAAACCTCTCTCTTCTTGTCTTCATATCCAAAAAAATTTTTTTCTCTGTGTCCTTTTGTTGTTGTTTGCCTGAACGATGATAATATCTATTTTTTATACTTTTTTGTGAGATTGTTTTTGCTTATTTTACCTGTTTTATTTAGCTTTTTGTTTGCTTTGTTTTGGTTTGTTTTTTACTTCTCCCTTCCCTCGCCTCCCTTGATATTGGTTGTTATTTGTAGTTTGTATTAATCTCCAGGTACTGGTTGTTGGCATTTGTTGGGATTAGTGGCTGTTCTATTGGAGTTTCGTCCTCACATCTATAACTTGTTCCCCTTTTCCCTCTTGTTCTATTTCTTTTCTCTCTGACTTTTTTTTCTCTTTCCCTTTACTTCTTCTTCTTTTTTTATTTTTTATTTTAATTTTTATTTTTTTCTCCCTTCTCTCAATTTAGTTTGGCACTTCTTTCTTTTCTTTTTTTCCTCATTTTTTTCTTCTTTCTCTGCTTACCCCTAATTTGTCTTTATTGCTGGTCACCTTATTTGTGGTTATTAACATGGTGAATATGTTTCTGTTCAGACCCCTTTTGTGTTATACCTGGTCGTGTTGTAGTTTGTGCCATTAAATCAATGTTGGGGAGAGATCTACATAACCAGAAACCCAGAGAAGAAAGACCACGGGCAGACAAAGAAACAGCCACATATGACAGAAAAGTAGGTTTCACCAGAAAAGGAAATAAGTGAAATAGAAAAAGAAATAGACCTGCCAGAGAAAGAGTTCAGAAAAATGGTCATAAGATGGCTGAAAAGAATGGAAGACAAAATGGACAATGTGAGTAAGATCCAAGAGGAAATGAAAAAGAGCCAAGAGGAAATGAAGAAGAGCCAAGAGGAAATGAAAAATGACATCACTGCTATAAAGAACTCAATAGAAAGCATCAAAAGTAGACTAGAAGAAGCAGCGGAACACATCAGTGAGCTAGAAGACACAGTAGGAAAAAAAATACCCAAGTACAGCAGCTTCTAGAAAAAAAAAATTAAAAAGAAAGAGGAGAGCCTAAGGGAACTTTGGGATACCATGAAACAAAACAACATCTGCATAATTGGGCTTCCAGAAAGAGTGGAAACTGAGCAAGGAATAGAAAACCTGTTTGAAGAAATAATGACAGAAAACTTCCCCAATATAAGAAAGAAAAAAACCCACACAAATCCAAGAAGCTCACAGAGTCCCAAGAAAATGAACCACAAAAAACTGACACCAAGGCATATTATAATTAAATTGGCAAACACCAATGACACAGTAAGAATCTTAAAAGCGGCCAGAGATAAACAGAAAGTTACCTATAAATGAACCCCCATAAGTCTAGCTACTGATTTCTCAATAGAAACTCATCAGGCCAGAAGAGAATGGAATGAACTATATGAAGTCATGCAAAGGAAGGGTCTGAATCCAAGAATACTGTACCCAGCAAGGCTGTCAATCAAAATTGAAGGTGAAATCAGGAGCTTAACAGACAAAAAAGGACTAAGGGAATATATGACCACCAAACCAGCATTGCAAGAAATGTTCAAGAGTCTGCTGTAAAAAAAGAAATAGGAAGCAAAGAAGGAACTTGGGCATAAAGACTAAAAATGGCAACAGATAAGTACCTATGAATAATAACTTTAAATGTAAATGGATTAAATGCTCCAATCAAAAGACATAGGGTAACAGATTGAATAAAAAAACATGACCCATATATCTGTTGTCTACAAGAAACCCACCTCACAAAAACAGATGCACACAGACTGAGGGTGAAGGGATGAAAGATGATATTTCAGGCAAATGAAAATGAAAAAAAAAGCTGGGGTTGCAATACTTATATCTGACAAATTAGATCTCAAAGCGAAGGACATAACAAGAGATAGAGAACGCCACTTCTTAATACAAAGGAAACAATCCAGCCAGAAGAAATAACTCCGGTAAACATATATGCACCCAATATAGGAGCACCTAAATACATAAAAAAAAACTCCTAGAGGATATTAAGGGAGAGATTGACAGCAATAAAATCACATTAGGAGACTTTAATACCCCACTGTCACCACTAGACAAATTCTCTAAACAAAAAATCAGCAAGGAAACATCACTCCTAAATGACTCACTAGAACAGATGGAATTAATTGACATCTTCAGAACATTTCACCCCAAAGCCAAAGAATATACATTCTTCTCCAGTTTACATGGGTCAGTTTCAAAGATAGACCATATGTTGGGTCATAAGCAAAGTCTCTTCAAATTCAAGAAGATAGAATCATATCAAGCATTTTCTCAGATCACAGTGGTATGAAACTGGAAATTAACTACAATAAAAACAATACAAAGAAATCAAACAGGTGGAGACTAAACAGCATGCTATTTAAACAACTGGGTAACTAGATAGATCAAGGAGGAAATAAAAAACATCATGGCAACAAATGATAATGACAACAAAACAATACAAAATTTATGGGACACAGTGAAAGCAGTCATGAGAAGGAAGTTCATACCCCTACAAGCCCACTGCAAAAAAACAGGAAACAATGGTAATAAATTACCTAACCCTACAACTCAAAGAGCTAGAAAGTGAGCAACAAGAAAAGCCCAATGTATGCAGAAGGAAGGAAATAGTAAAGATCAGAGTGGAGATAAACATCATGGAGACCAAAGAAACAATTCAAAAGATCAACAAAACCAAGAGCTGGTTCTTTGAAAGGATAAACAAGATTGATGGACCTCTAGCCAGGCTCACCAAGAGGCAAAGAGAGAAGACCCAAATAAACAAAATCAGAAATGAAAAAGGAGAAATAACAACAGACCCTGTGGAAATACAAAGAATTGTTAAAAAATACTATGAAAAATTGTATTCCAACAAATTGGACAACCAACAAGAAATGAACATTTTCCTAGAAAAATATAACCTTCCAAAAATCAATCAGGAAGAATCTAAACATCTCAATAGTCCAATAACTATGGAAGAAATTGAAGCAGTCATCAAAAAACTTCCAGCAAATAAAACCCTGGGACCAGATGGCTACACAGGAGAGTTTTACCAAACATTCAAGGAAGAATTAAAACCTATCCTCCTCAGACTATTCAAAAATATTCAAAAAGAAGGAACACTTCCAAACACCTTCTATGAAGCCAACATCACCCTAATACCAAAACCAGATAAAGACAACACAATGAAAGAGAATTATAGGCCAATCTCTCTCATGAACATAGATGCCAAAATCCTCAACAAAATTCTAGCAAATCGGATCCAGCAGTACATCAGAAAGATCATACACCATTAAAAAGTATGATTCATCCCAGGAATGCAGGGATGGTACAATATCCGCAAATCAATAAACGTGATACATACATAAACAAATTGAGAGATAAAAATCGCATAGTCATATCAATTGATGCAGAAAAGGCATTTGACAAAATTCAACACCCTTTCTTGATAAAAACTCTCAGCATGTTTGGAAGAGAAGGATAATACCTCAACATCATAAAAGCCATATATGATAAACCCATAGTTAACATCATACTCAATGGGCAAAAACTAAAACCATTTCCCATAAGAACAGGAACAAGACAGGGATGCCCACTTTCTCCTCTCCTGTTCGACATAGTACTGGAAGTATTAGCCATTGCAATTAGACAAGCAGAAGAAATTAAAGGCATCCAAATTGGAAAAGAAGTAAAGCTGTCCTTATTTGCAGATGACATGATACTGTACATAAAAAACCCCAAGGACTCCATCCAAAAACTACTTGACTTAATAAATGAATTTGGTAATGTAACAGGATACATAATTAATGACAAAAAATCTGTGGCATTTCTATACACTAACAGTGAAAATACAGAAAGATAGACCAAAAAAGCAATCCCATTTACCATCACACAAAAAAAATGAAGATACCTAGGATTAAACCTAACTAAGGAGGTAAAAGACCTATATGCAGAAAACTACAGGACACTGTAAAAAGAGATAGAGGAATATGTAAACAGATGAAGAGCATACCAGGCTCATGGATTGGGAGAATCAACATTATTAAAATGTCCATACTACCCAAAGCAATCTGTAGATTCAACGCACTACCCATTTAATTACCAACGATGTATTTCACAGACCTAGAAAGAACTCTTCAAAGATTCATCTGGAACAAAAAAGACTGTGAATAGCCACAGGAATCCTGAGAAAGAAGAATAAAGTGTTGGAATCTCAATACCAGACTTCAAGCTATATTACAAAGTAACTGTTCTCAAAACTGCCTGGTACTGGCACAAGAACAAACATATAGACCAATGGAATAGAATAGAGAATCCAGATATCCACCCATAACACTATGTTCAATTAATATTTGGCAAAGGATGCATGAACATACAATGGAGCCAGAGAGCCTCTTCAATAAACGGTGTTGGGAAAATTGGACATATACATGCAAAAAAATGTAACTGGACCACCAACTTATACCAAATACAAAAATAAACTGAAAATGGATACAGGACTTAAACATTAAATGGGAGACCATAAAAATACTAGAGGAATCCACTAGCAGCACAATCTCAACATATGCCAAAACAACTTCTTCACTGATACTGCTCCAAGAGCAATTGAAGCTAAAGAAAAAATAAACAAATGGGATTACATCAAAATAAAAAGCTTTTGCACCGCAAAAGAAACCATCAACAAAACAATAAGAAAGACCAAGGTACAGGAGAACATATTTGCAAATGTTATCACTGATAAAGGTTTAATCTCCAACATCTACAGCCAACTTATACAACTTAATAAAAGGAAGATAAATGATACAATAAAAAAATGGGCAATGGACCTAAATAGAACCTTTTCAAAAGTTGACAGAAGAACGGCCAAGAGACACATGAAAACATGTTCAAAGTCATTAATCATCCGAGAGATGCAAATCAAAACGACAATGCGATACCATCTCACCCCTGTCAGAATGACAATCATCAACAAATCAACAAATGACAAATGTTGGCGAGGATGAGGAGAAAAAGGAACCCTTGTGCACTGTTGGTGGGAATGCAGACTGGTGCAGCCACAGTGGAAAACAGTATGGAGTTTCCTTAAAAAACTAAAAATGGATCTCCCATTTGACCCAACAATCCCACTCTTAGGAATATATCCTAAGAAAGTAGAAACACCAATCAGAAAGGATTTATGCACTCTTCTGTTCATAGCAGCACAATTTACAATAGCTACAATTTGGAAAAAGCCTAGGTGCCCATCAGCAGATGAGTGGATCAGAAAACTGTAGTACATCTACACAATGGAATTCTATGCTGCCATTAAAAAGAAACAATTCTTTCCATTTGCAGCAACCTGGATGGAACTGGAGAGCCTCATGCTAAGTGAAATAATCCAGTCAATGAAGGAGCAACATCACATGATATCACTCATTTGTGGATAAAAAAAGAACATTATAAACTGTTGAACAAAAGGATAGATACAGAGGCAGTAAAGCATCAGACGGTCAAATTACAGTAGGAAGATTAAGGAGAGGCAGGGTAGATAAGAGATCAACCAAAGGACTTGTATGCATGAATATAAGCATAACTAATGAACACAAGACACTGGGGGGTTGGGGTATGCCTGGAGGGGCGGGCAATGGGGAGATATGTATACATGTAACACAATAAAAATTTTAGAAAAAGAAAATAATGGAGCTCTTAAAATAAAAATTAACTGTTGTCTGCCTTCTATGTTGTGCCTTTATCCTCATTTGTCCTTTGTCTTTCAATTTTTCATGATATCTTTTGCCATACTGAAGTTCTTCAATTTTTTCAGTCAAATCTATAATTCTTTTTCTCTGCAACACTTGGGGATTTCTTTTTAATTTGCAAAGACTTCTTATTTCAATATTTATTAAATATTCTCCTATGCTTTCTTCTTATTTTTAGTAGTTTTTTTTAACATAAATCTCTGACCAAACTTAAATATATTTTGGAATAAGGAGTGAAAGAGTCAGCTTTAGTTTATCTGATGGCAGGCCAGTTGACACAATGAATGGCACCATGTATTAAATGGTATGCCCTTTTCCCCCAGGGATGATGAATTAAGGCCCACAGAAAGAAAGAGCTTTTCTCAGGGTCATGTAGCAAATTCATAAGGGCAGAACTAAGCAGAAATATAAGATCCCAGAGGTTGTTGACTCCATAGCAGCAATACGCAACCGAGCTTGCCATGGCTCATCCCCTGATGCTCTGGAGCCACCCACCCTGACCTGCGCCAAGATTCACTCTCTGTGTCCAGGGCACCTTCCCTTTCCAATAATCCCCCTAACCTCTTGCTCAGAAACAGAAGTGCAGTGACCCGTGGTAACTCTGCTCCTTATAAACAGGCAAACACCTGCTGATTTCTTCTGAGATACTTTGCATTGAGGCAGTTCTGGCTACAGAGTACTGGGGGGAGAGGACAGACAGATTTGCCATTTGGGAACCAAAATAGGAATTGTCTATTCTAAATAAAGAAATCTGGTGTTGTTTTCATTCAATTGATGATGGAGCAGCTGCTGTCCCAGAAGCCTTCCAAAGGGGCTGCTTTGAATTATGCCAAAGCAATAAGGTAGTGCTTTGGAACCTTTGGGAACTTGTATTGAGAGACAGGTAGAAGAGGCCAGGAATACAAAAGGTTATCTTGAAAGGACAAGTGTTTACAAAGCCTCCATTGCAGCTTGGCTTAATATTCCTTTTCATTTGGTGTTTCCTATACAGGCTTTCCCTTCTCACTCCACATTTCCCTTGGCTGTGGACATTCTCTCTCTCTCTCTCTCTCTCTCTCTCTCTCTCTCTCTCTCTCTCTCTCTTTA
>JAAGEH010000031.1:7983752-8026808 GCA_011751065.1 Lasiurus cinereus
CTCTCTCTCTCTCTCTCTCTCTCTCTCTCTCTCTCTCTCTCCACACACACACGCATACACACATGACAGGTAGGTGGGTATGTATCTCTTCAGGGAAAAAGGAAAGCAAAGTAGTAGGTATTGAAGTCATTCATGCTACTTGAAATGACATTTTTTAAAGAGAGAGAGAGAGAGAGAGAGAGAGAGAGAGAGAGAGAGAGAATGTCCACAGCCAAGGGAAATGTCAGTTACTAGGAGATTTCCAAGTGTGCTAACAAAATAGGTGGATAATTGCCTTCATATTTTACTCAGCTTTTTCCATGAATAGACACAGCCTAACATACTAACGAGTTCGTGTCCTCCTAACTTTGGTGGATATTTTGTTGCTTCTCTCCTAAACCCTGCAGCAAATTTACTGCTTGTAATAAAGCCCTTTGACATTCCATCTGTCCCCTTCCTACAGATAAAGTTGGTAGCCAGCTCCTGTGGTAAGATTTAAGGTCCTTCTTCCCATGCTAAGAATCTCACCAATCAGTCACAATAGAAACATGAATTCCAACCCCAACTCTGCCATACTTGTATGACCTGGGGCAAGTCACTGCCCCTCTCTGGGACAAGTCACTATCTGTCTCTGGGACTCAACTAGCTTCCAGTAAAATGAGGTTAATCTGAGTGAATCCATATGCAGACTTCTTATCAAAATCACTCATGCTGTTTATTTATATGAATATTCCAAGCCACAATTCAGACTTTCTGAATCGGATTGTCAGTCAGAAGACGCTATATTTGTAGTTCAACAAAACTCTCAGGGATTCCACTGTGCGGACAGGTTTGGGATCTAGTGAACCAGATGACCTCAGGGTCATTTCCATCTCTGGCATTAGGTGATTGGATACCTCCCTCAAGATTTCTCTATTTTATCTCTAAGAGAAGTGCTTCTCTTCACTCCCACCCCATCCTCAAGCAAAGGGGGAGCCCATTCTCTCATCAGGAACTGTGGAAGCTTTAGCCATTGTTTATATAATTGATCAGTGACCTTTGGACATAGGACCCTGAAGTAAGGAGTATACTCATTATTGATAGGAAGGGAGATACAATAGTGAAAAACAACAGGAGCAACAATGGGAAGATGGGGAACTGCATCTAAAGGTCAAAACAGCATGAGACCCTAATGGACATGGAAGGCATTGACATACTGTAGAGATAGCACGTAAGGCTTATTTTCCCTGCGGTCATCTATGCCTCAGCCCAGGTAATACAATGCAAAAAGGTATAGCCAAACTGGGGAAGTTTTCCTTTTAGTTGGCGAGGTCTTATGACTCCTGAGTTTGATACCATCAACTGAGGACGTGGAAACATCTCTCTCTGCCACTGGGACCATCTGATCTCAGTCCCTCGCCCAAGCATCTTGAAGACAAGATTCCTATAAGAAACACTGGGCCTCAACATCAGAACACTCTAGCTTTAGGGAAATCTTTGAACTAGGGCTCTTTTCTCATAACTTGCATCCTTCCCCCTTTCAGAGAAATTAAGAGCCCCCATGTTCTGCCAGTTTTATCCCCTCACTCTGCTGACCTAGATCCGTGACTCTGTCTCTGTGCTTAAGTACACATTCATTATTCATTATTCACTCACCCACTATTTTCTAAGCACCCACTCTAACCTAGCACTGGGTTAAATAGGCCAAATGGAAACAAAACAGACATGGTTCTGGCCCCCAGGAAGCCAACTGGCTAGCACAGTAGTTTACATTATCAGAATTAACACCTCTTTTTTTATAATAAATATTTTATTTGTTGTACTCCTTCACTATCCTGAAATGAAATTCATAGATAATATAAACTGCCTACACACATAAATTTAAAAAGATCAGTGAATGCCCTGTCACATAAAAAGAAAATGAAAGTAATCCATAGTAAACTACTATGTATTTAAATATGTAAATGCTCACACAGGACTACATGGAAAGAGTAATTGAAGTAGGGAGAGGCAGGATCACGATGAATGCAACAGCTACAAATACAAACTGATAAAGGGGTGTTGCATTGACAACTCTAATTCCAAGAGCAATATCACAATTGTTGAAATGATTTTCTGAAATGGTGAAAGAAATGGTTTACCCTCAAAAAATATTGTCTTTTTTACATAATACATAGTTTCATTAAAACTGTGGGGTTTCAGGAAGCAAACCCCTTTGTGTGTATATATAAATATGTACAGTATAAGTTTAGATAATTATAAATGGGATTTTGCCTGGCTAGTGAGGCTCAGTGGTTGAGCGTGACCTATCAACCAGGAGGTCATGGTTTGATTCCTGGCCAGGCATATGCAGGTTTCAGGTCTCAATGCCCAATCAGAAGGTATGCAGGAGGCAGCTGATCAATGATTCTCTCTCATCATTGATGTTTCAATGTCTCTCTCCTTCTCCCTTCCTCTCTGAATTCGATAAAAATATATAATAAAAATAAATGGGATTTTCACCTCCATGGAACATTTGAAAATCATTTGGGATGCTGGACTAGTCTTTATTTTGTAAGATTATCCTGAGCATTATAGGACAGCTAGCATCCCCATTTCCAGTCCACCAAGTAAACTCAAAAATTTTCTAAAGTTCCCCTAGGGGGTAGTATTGCCTCAGTTGCAAGCCACTGGTCTAGTCTTGCAGTACCCTCAGGACTGGGGCTTTCTCTAGTTCTACCCTTCATTCCTCCCTTGGAATGGAGTCCCATCCTTGCTACAGTATCTGATAAAAATCATAGCCCCAACTCCACTTGATCAGTTAGTTCAGTTAGGTTAGGTAGGACTGCTGCTTCCACTGAAGCCAACTACTTGTTTAGATTTCAACCTGTTGTTGCCACTCTTTGGGGAGCCACCAATGAACTCAGCCCCTGCAGCTAAGTGTCCTATCCCATCCTAAGGGTGCTGCTACTTGCAGATACCAACCCTTGCACTTTGCACCCTAGCCTCTAGACCCTCTCCATCTCAGCTCCCATAAAATAGCCAGTTTGGAACTTGCCTCTCAGATCCCTGTAACATTTTGTCCTCTGCTAGATTTCCTTAGAATATTGAAAGAGGAAAGAATTCTTTCCTGCCAATGGGAAGACAAAGAGAGTAAGCCACCCTTGAGACTTTCTTCTACCAGCCTTTAAACAGCTTTTTTCTTAAAATCACATATAGAGCTCCAAACCATTTGAGAAGACAGCCCAGTTCCCTGTAAAGTACTGTAATTAAGAATATGAGCTCTGGAATCAGACAAACCTGGTTTAAAGTCCAGGATCTTCTTCATACTGCGGAGGGACTTTAAGAGTTTCACTTAGAGTCTCCAATCTGTAGTTTACTCATTTAGAAAACAGTTATAACAATAGTACCTACCTTCATAGTGTCCTTCTAAGGATGAAATGAATACTTGTAAGATGCTTAGCAGAGTGCCTGGCACATAGCAATCCCTCAGAAAATGATAGTATTGTTGCTGTTCTGAGAATCACATGGTGTGCTGTGAAAACTGGCTTCTGCTAACTTTTCTTATCCCATTCTGCATGTTTATACTTTATCTTTTAGACATGTTAGAAGTTTTTGTGAGACTGAACAGTGTGGGTCGGCATCCCGTGTTGAAGTTCCATCTGATGAGAAATACCAAGCTGATAAAATGTTAAGAACTCTATTCACCCAGCCAAAAATAATGTATTTTTTTTCTATCCTGTCTTATTCTGCAAAGAAAATCTGAGGTGTAGTCATTGAGCAGACAAGGATTGGGAAGCAGAATTAACTGGGAAGTATACTTAAATATGGCACAGATTTCTTAGAAAATTCAAGAATTGTCTGAAAAGGTGTCTGGTGAAGTTGGCTGCATGGTTAATCACCCCCAAAGAGTGTACCATGTCGGAGCTTTTGGAGGAAATGGGAAAAGCACAATCAATCATCCAGGTGCCAAAGAGAGCATTTAGCTCCTATGTGGAGGCGATATTAAAAAGCCATTTCCATGTGAGCAGCTAGATTAAAGCAACAGACATCTTGACGATTCTATCCTGTCTTGAACAACCCGGAAACCACTGAAGGAATGTCCAAACATTCATCAGTCAGTCAATATTTATTGAGTGCCTACTGTATTTGTGGCAGTATATTATAGGTTATAGAAAGCAGAAGCACATAAAATCAGTCTAGAACCTTCTCTTAAAGAACTTGTTATCCAATTGGGAAGTGGAGATGGGGTGAGGAGAAAAACAACTCCCTAGACAAAGCAATAGAAAACCCTTCATCTAGGACTTTCAGAGTAAGCAAACATCATTTTAGTTGCTATAATTATAGTCTCACAAAATCAAGCAGACCAGATATTTTGCTATTTAGTTTAAAAATACAGTTGAGCTTATTAAGGTTGCTGTTTGACTTTAAAACTTACAAAGATTGTTTTAGGACCAGTTTTTGGTTTTGGGTAGACCAGGGTGTAAGTTCTAGCTCTGTCACTTTCTAGTTTTGTGACCCTGCCCAGGTTGCCTAACCTCTCTGAGCCAGTTTCCTCCTGTAGAAATTTAAGGTAATAATAGTACTTTCTTTGAAGAATTGTTGTGAGGATTAAAAGAGATAACTTAAGTCAAGGACTCAGCATAGAGCCTACCACATAGTTAATGTTCCTGAAAAACGTAGCTTACTAAATCATTAAAAGAGAAAAAAAATGACTGTTACTAGCATTGGCCAAAGACATTTATAATCTCTGAAAAGAATTTTCAACCTCTCCTACTGGCAATGACAAATTCTATTCCTTGGAGCACTAGCATTCTTAGAGAAGAGCTGGCCAGACTTGGTAAGATGGTGAGGTAAAGACAGTGTTTATTCCTATAGCATTACCTGCTCCCCCCAGGTTAATCTGGCTTTCATGCTGTCACCTACGCACCCAGAAGGGGCTCCTTCTACCATTGAGGCCCCTTTCTGAGAGCTCTTTGTCATCCAATTTCATATTCCTCTTTTTACAACATTCCTTTGCAATTTGACATCCTACATCATTCCCTGTGGCATAAAGCACAAGAAATGTTAGAGAAAATTGTAATGTGACCTTTTCATAAAGAATGACCAGTATGTAAAAACCCAACAGCACCTCCTAGAAAATGTGTGTACACAAAACCCCACAAAAGGCTCTGACTCATGCTTGGGAGAAGCGACAGGCAATCTTGAACAGATTTTTCTAATTTAACTGGTAGAATGTATCTCTGAATCTCTGTCACAATACGTATAGTTTCCACCTCAAAAGGAAACATTGGGTTTTTATGAGAAATCATTATGGCAGTTCCAACAGAATGTGGATGACAGAATTTGCTTCTGAAAATGCAACTATGTGTATTTTGTTGCTTCCTGGTAATTAATAAAATACATTTTGCTTCTGAATCAAATGTTTTTACTTATGCCCAGAAAAATCGTGAGTTACAGGAAGTCTACAGGCTTAATTAGTGAGGAGTTTTAACTTGATCCAATGGTTTTTGCCATAACCCAGACTAAGTCAGGTTCACTGTCCACATTTAATAAGTGGTTAGAAATGGCCTTTAGCAACCTTGTTAGAGGAAAGGCACAGGATGAGCATAAACAAGGCTGGTTCTCCTGAGATAAAAATGACAAGCTGGGGTCACTAATTATCCACAGTGCTTTCTGTATGCACTTTCCTATTACATGTGTTACCTGTTGCTTTCAACTTTCTGTAATTACAGTTTTGTATGGTCAGATAACGTTGTTTCCCCTTCATTTTACCAACCAGTGTGCTCGGGAAAAAGTCACCCCTGGCCTATTGAGTTTGCTCTGTGAGTGTATTTTAAAAGGCAAAGCTTTTTATCCCTGCCAAATGAAAATGATTGGAAAAGCTCACCATAAAAATGAGAGGCCTATTACATGTAATAGTTGAGCTCTTTGCAGCCCAATCCTAAGCACTGGAATGAAAGAACCTGTAAGGCTTCGGAAGACAGAAATGAAGATGCCTAAAAAGGATTGGAAAGAGGATCTAGAAGAAAATGTTAAAGATATTAGTATTATAAGGATGATTTAGCCCCCAGAAGAAAAAATAAAGAAAGGAGGCTGACTAGCTGTTCTTCTTTACTATTGATAAAAGGATAAATGAATGGCAGCATGAGGCTCTTTAGGTTAGTTGTAAGAAAGAACTTCATAACAAATTTCCTTAAATACTTAAGACCATTCATTCTTCATTCCTAAAACACAGGTAGCATCCCAACCACATGATGGAATGTGTATTAGACACTGGAGAAGTTCACAGGTTAATGAGAGAGATGCACCAAACAAATCATTATAAGACAGTGAGATACTTTCTATAATAGAAAAATTGAGAATGCTTAAGAATTTTAAAAGGTGATAGGGTACATTAACATAATATTGTATATCATCTCCAGATGGGTCTGGGGCAGTACCCAGTAATCAAGTACATTGATCTTGCTGGAGCAAAAACACATGAATATTCATGCAGGCTGTGATAAAGACTATAAATAATTGCATGCCAATTTGAGTTTTGCTGCCAAATGAGTGTCCATAAACTTACAAAAGGCTCTCAGTTTTCAGAGATTTTTGGATTTTGCAATGATAGATATGAGACAAAGGATCTGTATAAGGGAATTCTGGCCCAGCACTAGGACTTGGGAAGAACAGGGGACTTCTGACCACAGACAGCGCATGTGTCTCTAATGTTCCCAACTCTGCTTTCTTCATACCAGAGACAAGTTTTGAGGAAGATGTGTGTGTGTGTCTGTGTGTGTGCGCGCGCATGTGTAAAGCAGGGGGAACCTTCTCATTGTTTCTAAAGTCAAGCCCACTTTTGAAGTGGACCTATAAAGTGGACTCTGCCAATGCATCTCAGAGGAATTAACCAAATGGTCAATAAGTGTTTTTTTGATATTATTATAAAGATTTCACATATATGGCAGCATGGTCCCTATGAATACTCCCACAAATTTGCAAAATAAGCATACTCATGTGGGGTTTGCAAAGTGGAGTGGAATCACTGTGCCGAGTCCCATCTCTGGCCTTTCTTTTAAAACTGTGTTCTGTCCTACCTGGTTTGGCTCAGTGGATAGTGTCGGCCTGCAGACTGAAGAATCCCGGGTTTGATTCCAGTCAAGGGCACATACCCAGGTTCGGGTTTGATCCCCAGTAGGGGGCATGCAAGAGGCAGCCAATCAATTATTATCTCTCATAATTAATGTTTCTGTCTCTCTCTACCTCTCTCTTTCTCTCTGAGATCAATAAAAATATATATATTTTTTAAAAAAAACTGTGAAGGGCAGCAATCCTGCTCCCTCTCTCGCACCTACTTCAGTGGATGGCAGAGCTTGGCAAGGGATAAAGAAAGCTGAACCACTTATAAGGAGGGGCACCTGAGTGCCTAGTTTACTGGATTGGAGGAATGCCCAATTACCCTCAACCAGTCAAGAAGCTTTACTGAGGCCCTAACCTTCCCTGAGGGGGATCACCCAGTGAACCCTGCCACACAACCTCAGAAGTTCTTTGCTTTCTGAATAAAAGGGGGGCAATCTTTGAGCTTGTTCTTTTTCTGTTAACAATAAGAAAAAGAAGACACCCTTCAGGGTCCATTTTCCGCTATCATCCACCTGCAAACATTACCTACATCTAAAGCTCAAAAAAAAAAAAAGCCCTCTTTTCAGCTATAGAGCCCTTCCCTCCCGACCACCACCACCAAAGCATGTCCTCTGCACTGGTCCTCCTCTCTGACCTCCGGGACTCCAAGTCCACATTATTTCAGGATGAGCTCAGCCTACAACTACTCCCTTCAAGGTCTGGCTTCCCAAACTTAGTGATTCCAAAGCACACATCTGTTGCAACACACAGGGCCCACCCTAGGCAAAACACAGTTGGGGCCACAGCCTGCAGTCCCAGGATTTTTCATAATTTCATGTCCCACCCTGCCTTCAAGGCTTCCTCTTCCTGGGGGAGTCAGCTCCCTGTAAAACTTCAGTCTCTTCTCCACAACAGGAAATGCTCTGATAAAAGAAGATGCCCTCAGAGCCGAAACCAGTTTGGCTCAGTGGATAGAGCGTCAGCCTGCGGACTGAGAGGTCCCAGGTTCGATTCCAGTCAAGGGCATGTACCTTGGTTGCGGGCACATCCCCAGTGGGGGGTTGTGCAGGAGGCGGCTGATGGATGTCTCTCTCTCATCTTTGTTTCTAACACTCTATCCCTCTTCCTTCCTCTCTGTAAAAAAATCAATAAAATGTATTTTTTAAAAAAAGAAGATGCCCTCAGACATAAATGATAACCCTGCCTTACCATGATGTCCCTGCCAGACCCTTGCAATTGGACTCACAAGAATCATGTATTGATGGCAGTTTGTGGTATCACTCATAGGCATAAAGGGGATACTTGTGGGTGGGGGAGACTTCTCAGTACCCATCAGATTATGATGTGGGGCCACTAAGTCAGTCCTCACCTTCCTTATGTAAGATGGACTGTGGCAACACTCCTCAGAGGAATGAGCTTGGTTTTCTGAATTCAGATCAGGTCATGCAGGCAAATGTCAGGAAAGACTATCTGAAATTAGGATTTATCTGGAAAGTCTGAGAGGTTGTTTTGCAAAAGCTGAGGGTGCTGGAAAAGGAAGGGGAGATTTTGAAAAAAGATAACTATTGGTGAGAAGAGAGAAGGAGAAATAAAAAAAGAAGTAGTGGTGGAAGAGAAACCTGGATGGCAAGGGGAGGAATTGAACCAGAGAACTAGTAAAACCATATTTAAGAAAATAACATTTTTGAGTGTTTATTTTGTACTGGACACTGTAGCTGTGCCATCTCATGTTATCCTCATGACTGCCATAGAAGGTGAGAACTATTATTATATCCATTTTACAGGGATCTATTATTAAATCTATTTAACTATTATTAGATCCATTTTCTAAGGCTCACTGAGGTTACAAAATTTATGACAAGTCACACAATCAGTGAATGGTGGGACTGGGGTTGAAACACCTGTTGGTCTGACTCCAAAGCCCTCAGCCATCTGAGGATGAATCTAGGCACCTTATGATTATAGATCTAGCCTCCCTGGTATATGTTGGTAGAAGCTCCCAGACAACACATCCCCCTCATCATACACACCATTCCCATAGGGACTATCTGTTCCTGGGTTAATGATTGAGTTAAGGGAGAGCACCATTAAAATGTAAAAATGTCTTTTGGAGGTCAGCACAGCACACAAGTCAGTGGGGAAAGCCTGCCCTGTTTCAAGGTCATGGAAGAGGAGTTGGGAAGAATAGGGCACCCAGCAGAATGAGTGGCCTGTAGGAGCCACAGCAGGGGTGACAATGGGTATAACTATGACAATAAGTCCTGAGATACACTGGGAATCTGAAGACATGGGAGACAAACTTGATTTACATCACTGTTTTACACAGAGCTGGCCTTGCCCTCTGTTCGCACAAATGAGGGCAGAAACATGGTGCAGGCATTGGACACCAATAATCTAGGTTCAAATCCTGGTTTTGCAGCCTCCAAATTACATAACTTTGGGCAAATCACTGCTAAAGATGGACATAAAAACATTTACTTCATACATGAGACTGTGTAAATTGTTTATCACAATGCCTGGTATTTAGTAGAAACTCATTAAATATTAACTCACACAACCTCTTAGCAGAAAAGGAGGGGGGCAAATTTAAATATATTTTATTTATTTCAGTGAGAAAGAGGGAGAGAAACAGAAACATCAATGATGAGAGAGAATCATTGATTGGTTGAAGGGAGGCCAAGTTTAAAAGCCCTGGAAATAGACTCTGAGCATAAGTAAGGACTAGCACATTCATTGATTCATTCAAACCATAAGCCTGGAATTCCTCCTTTATTCTCTCAAAAGTCAGACATAAATAAACCAGTTCTTGTTCTCAAAGAACTCACATTCTAGTAGGCACAGGTCCAACATATTACTACCATATAACTAAGTAAGTTATACTATACTAATAACCCAGTGCATGAAATACATGCACATTAACAGGAAATTAGAGGAAATATTTTAATATTGCTATTTGCCCTTTCTCTATAATAGAAGTGTCAGAGATGAAAGAAAATTAGTGAAATGTATATGAAAATTTTCCTCCTATCAGAGTCTGGGGTGTGCCATGGGAACCAGCATCAAGTGCCCACCTACCCACATGTGCCTCAAAATTGCACAAGACCCAGACCTGACCGGCCCCACCCCCATCAAGCCCTGCCGGGTAGAGGGTGCAGCCTGAGGTCAGGGGGCATGCCTTGAGGTCCCCATCAAGCCCTTCTGGGCAGGGAGCATGATCTCAGGTCTTCCTGCCCAGTAGGTGTTGTGGCCTAAGGTCCCCCATCAAGCCCCACTGGGCAAAGGGCATGGCCTGAGGTCCCCTGTCAAGCCCTGACAAGCAGGGGGTGCAGCCTCAGATCTCCTGTCCCAGTACTGGGGTGAGGGGTACAGACTGAGGTCCCCCATCAAGCCCTGCCTGATGTGGGGTGCAGCCTGAGGTCCCTTGTCAAGCCCTGCAGGGCTGGGGCACGGCCTGAGGTCCTCCAGCCTAGCACCAAGGTGGGAGGCACAGCCTCAGGTCTCCTGTCCTAACCCAGCATCATGCAGCCTCAGGACCCAGCACCACACAACTGATTGCTTGTTAAGGCTCATTACAAGAACTTGGCCTCCACTGTGGGTGCAGGCATCTTGTGTTACAGGATCCGCACCTCTTCTGTGGGCGCAGCCATCTTATGTTATGGAATTCCTTCCTCCGCTATGGGTGCAGCCATCTTGTTATGGTGTTATGGTCAATTTGCATATTCCTTCTTTATTAGATAGGATAGGAGGGCTAGAGAGGCACTTGAAGGCAATGAGAAAGTTCACAGAGAAGATATTGGAGATAGAACTTCAAGGATAAGTGGCAAGTGTTAGGCCGACAAGGAAAGAAAATGTATTCCAGGTAAAAGGAATAGCATATGTTAAGGAACACAACATGTCAGGTTTAGGTGGGGCAAAAATGGTGAGATTAACCCAAGAAGGGGTAGGGTATTATTGAGATAATATTCACAATGTATAATAACCAGTGCAGCATGGGCATTAAACACTAAGGACTCACTGGTCATAAACAATAAGTAAGGTTACATTAAGTCCTCTAAGAAAAGAATTTATCATATTTAGAATAGTTTTGGTTACTAAATAGAATATAGGTAATTAATATATTTGTTATTACCAAAGCTCCTATGCTATTTGAACATTTAGCTTGACATAACAGTAATATCTGATACATAAGATATGCAGTATATTCAATGGCATATAATACTATTTTTTTACAGAAGCAATTTTATGAATTGTACCCATATCAGTACATAAGAGATTTTTTTACTATTCTCCCAAGCTTCAGTATCTATTCAATAGATTGCCGGCGTAGAAAATCATTGTCTCTTTTTAAGTCCCCTAAGCACACAGACCATAGCCACACACATAATATGTTCCTAATCAAAGTTGGATTTCTGTAATGAGGTCAGTCGAATTGAATGTCCTCCCTTTGAAATTCTATCCCTGTCAATTTCTTTAAAATGTTTTATCTAAAAATTCTAATTAACTCACCTCATTCCCTTATCCTACTCATTACCTTTGCTATAATGTCAGATATTCTTAGGTTAGAGAAGGAACATTTTTAATTATCTTGGGATTCCATAGAGCTCCCTCTTAGTTAATTACCTTCTGATTTATCTCTGATTCATCAATGTTCATCCCAAACTTATGTCTTAGGCTAGTATGGATTTTATTGTCTGGTCTGTTGTTTTTCTGAGCCTCCCAAGTGAAAGAATCAGTAATTCAGACTAGGCACACAATGGGGTTATATTAATCATTTATTTGTAAGTGAACCAGGTCACCTTTCATGTCATATCTCCTCACATGTCAATTTTTAACACAGCTAATATGAATCAATCCAATGAAATCAGCTCAATCTAGGTAAGGGCCTGTAAACAAATCGTTTTTAGAAAATCAGTAAGAACAAAAATGATTTTGCTTCCACCCCAGTTTATTCCTAACCAAATCAATGGGACAAGGGCCATTTCTGCCTGGTGTAGGCTGTGAGGGCAAATTCAACATCCTATTTGTAGGAAATGAGAGAGCCCCAGTTTAAGCTTTGGAACCAGATCAGCCTCTGTTTACATTCCAGCTTCACCACCTGCTGGCTGTGGACCTTTAGGAAAGTTATTTTTAATTTCAATCTAAGTAATTTGGGGATAAACATACCTACCTTGCAGGGTTGTTGTGAGAATTAAAGGTAAATTATGGAAAGTGGAAGTGCTAAGCATGGTGTCTGGCAGTGAGCAGACTCTCATTAAATGGTAGTTATTCTTACTGTAACTATGAGTCCATTATAAAGCAGGAAGAACATGAGACCATGAGTGAGGAGCCCAGGTTCTGTTCTTAACTGTACCACTATTGAGCCAAAGACATTGTCCCCTTTCTGGACCTCAGTTACATTGTAAAATGAGCAGATTTTCTGAGGGATAGCTAATGTGTCACATGGGTTACACCATTCTCTTCTTTGACATCCATGTCAGGCATCAATAATCAGGATTCTTTCCTGATGAGCAAACATGTGGACTTAGAATCTTTCTTACCACTGGTCCTAAATAGCCTCAGCTGCTCAATTAAAGTTGGCAAATGAAGTTAATCTTATTTGTCTTCTATGAATTAAATAGCTTCAGATATAAATTTCAGGGCATTCTATGGCTCTATGAAAGAAATACTCTTTGATAATATTTGCAAGCCAACTACAAGTTGTAGTGAAGTATTTCAGATTCAGAGAGTGAATTCACACCTAACTAGATGGAAACAAATAATTCAACCTATTGTTGTAATGCAATAAGACCAGCCTGGATTTATGTCTATTTCTTTGGCTGAGTCTTAGCTCTGTGACTTTGGGCAATTCATTAAACTTCTTTGAGCCTCAGTTTTCTTATTTGTAAAAATGGACCTAATATAGTTGCATAGGATGTTAGCATCAGGGGAAATTAGGTGAATATATAGAAACTCTGTGCTGTCTTTGCAATTGTTCTGTAAATCTAAAATTATTCCAAAACAAACAAAAAAAGTTTATTTTTACAAAGTGGGCAGAAGGGAAACTACCTTGAAGAGCTGTGAAGACTAAATGAAATAAAGTGTGGAAAAGCATGGAATTGGTATTTTTCTTTTTTCCCTCCCAGGTATCTTCCTTAACCTACACATTCAAACTAAGTATTTCTGAACATGATGCCAGCAGGTTCACCTGACTGATGGCACTGCAGTTCAGAACCTTGATGCCACACCCATGCCCTTCAGGCAAGAAAGTTTGTTTTACACTGTCCTGGATGCTGATAGATGCATCACACATTGCCAGAAAGCACATTGGTCCTCCTATTTTTGTTAGATTCTGCATGTATATGTGTGAGGGAAAAGGGGTGCATGCAGGAGAAGGTAAAATAAAAGAACTTGCTAGAATCTGTAAAAGTCTTGCAGGTGTATAGTTAAAGATGCTACCCTTACATTTAAAACGCTTGTCGTGTCAGCTTTGGGTGAAAGCACTGTTTCCAGATAGACTCTGGTATATGCAAATAAGTTAGTGGAAGGGAGGGATAGAGGAGTATTCAGCCATGAGGTCCATACCTGTTTGCTTCCAAATCCATTCCTTCCTTTCCCTTCTCTGCTCTATATTGCAGTAGGAGGGAAATGGAAAGGGCAGGGAGGTAATTTGACCCTTGCAGGCTCAGAAGTTCCTAAACTTTGAATGGAAAGCACTGTTAGGCCATTGGAAAACAGAAGGACGAGAAAATCCAAGGCATTTCTCTCCCTAGCTCTCTGCCACTTGTGATATCCCCACCAGTGACTCTTGTGGCTCCAGCAGTGCTGACCAGGTTTACTGTGGCTCCAGTTTCCATCAAGTGACCCAACCCTTAGGTTCTAGCATAGATACATAGAAGCTTCCCGCTATGGCTAATCTCTGGATGTCCTCATTGTCCTCAGCTTGGTATTAAAGCTCATTCAATTCCCCACACTGGATTCTTTCTCCCTTAAATATTCAGTGGTTTCTGTTGTCCCAGTTGGATCAGACTGATCCATTCTCCATTAGTCAACAGCAAGGATTCCCTCTTTCCATTAGCCAGTTTTCATTTTGGAAAGCAAGGCTCTGAGAGACCTGGGAAATCTGGGTGGGGGTTATGAGAGTGAAAGATGTCTGGGGAATTAGATGGAGGTCAAACTCAGGAGAGCCCAGGCACCTAAGAAGTATCTGAAACTAGAAAGGAGCAAGAACAGAAAAGCAATGGAACTAGTTTTGTTGCTTCTGGACTTTGTCCTGTCCCAGATTGTTCTGTGGGTGTTCTTGGAGTCTTTTGCATTGGCAGAGAGAAAGTCTAAGCCTAGAAAGAGAGGAGAGATGAGCCTCCTCGCAACCCACTCCCCATCACAAGTGGGCTCCAAGAACAAGGGAAGAAGAGGAAAAAAGCTCCAGGATATGGCTGGCCTGCCTGTGGGTGGTAACTGCATTCCAATTAAATGGAGAACAAACCCAGGAATCACACTGATTCCATTGATAGGCCATGATCAAACTGTCCCCAGAAAAGGGTTTGCTGAGGCAAGTACTTCAACAGCAACAGAAATCGCACAGGACTATTCCAAGACAAGGAGTCCCTTTACATAATTTCTTTGCAAACTGTGTTTAAGGCTGTATAGACCCAGCCACAGTTCTGGAGTCTCATTCATCAGCCAGTAATTGACTATGTGACCCCTGCTTATCCACATTGTGAATACCCAATATACATCAAACTGTAATTCCAGCTCAGAGGAGGTACAAGAGCAGATGCCTGAGAAATACTTTCTACTGGGGGCTGGGAAAGAAAGCAGAATGGAGGAAGTACTTTGTAGTGCTCAACAGCATGGTTTTAAAGAAATTGTTACTTTGGTGAAGGGCAATGATAATACTGTCTTTGAACATGAAAATATACCTAATCTTTTAAGGTGCATAATGAAGTTTGTAGAAGTAAATGATATAGTGCCTAGAATTTCCTTCAAAATATTAAGTCAAAGTAGAAAAGAAATGATAAAAGACAGAGAGATAAACAAAGCTAACATGAAAAATCTTGATAGCTATTGTATCTGGGTAATAGGTACATATGGAATCATTATACTTACTCTACTTTCATGTATGTTCAAAAATTTTCCTAATATTTTAAAGCATGCATTTTAGAGTTAGGCTTTGATTCAACCCCATTCATTAAGGCAACAAATATATATGGAGTAATAGTGGCTGTCAGGTCCTGTGTTTTGACTCAGCAGTGGTGGGCAGAGTGGCACAAAACAGACCAGTCAGGATTCCCAAATGTAGAAAAGGCACTTAATTAGTGCCAGAAAAAATGACAAAGGTCCACTTATGTCTATACTCTTTCTAATATATCCATGTTTTTTTCTAAAGCAACTTTCTGCTTGAAAGGCCAGAGTGCTCTCTGATAAGTTCTCCATGTTCCCTGGAGGAAGGAATCACTCCAGCCTAGAAGGACACTAGAGTTCTTTTTGTGGCCTCTGCTGATATAGCCAGTAGATAGGCAATTAGGAAACCCTCCACAGTAGGGACCACTGTAATCTAGTGTGGGCTGCTTTACTAGTGCCCTGCACATCCCAGATAAGACTACTCAATCGTCATTTTCAGGAGATTTCTGAGCCTTGTTAGGCCACTCTGGAGTCACAGGAAAATTTCCCTATCCCTCCCTCACCTGTTTCTCTCCCTCTTGCAGGATTGTGTAGTGGAAATTGGGTGAGAAACAAGCAATCTAAGAATTGACTTGTGTTTGAATTCTGGCTCCACCAACTAATTACCAGTATGACCCTGAGCAAGTCACCTACCATGTTTTGAGCTTCCATTTACTTATCTGTCAAATCATGATGACATAACATCTCCCTAACAGGCTGGTATGAGGGTTCATAAAGAAATGCATGTAAAGTGCTTACACAGTGCTAGGTAAAAGGTAAGCCCTCCCAAACCTGGGAAGTGTCATTACTAAGGAAGAAAGAGGAAAGAGTTCGTCTTCTGCCCTGGTGGAAGGGATAGACAGAAGTTTAGATCTCCCTGAGTCACAGCTTGATGATACAGCACACAGGGGTCCTGTTTAACATGAACCCTGATGCAAAAGACACAATGCACCTCCCCACTTGGCTGGGGAAAACAAAGAGGCCCCAAATAAAATAGAAACCCTCTGACCCTGGGACATCATAGGATTTTAGAGGAAACCCCAAAAGTAAACCTAGTTCTGAACTCACACCATAGGATTTGGGCTAATTACAACAAAGCACCCCTGAAGTCACCCACACACATTCCCAGTTCTTCAGACCAAATGCTTTGCCTAAATTCCAGCAGTTTTCTAGAAGTTACCTTTGAATTGACTAGGTTTTTTTGTCCTGCATTGTTCTAGATCCCAACCACTAGCTTAGAATATGGAAATATGAGCCTGAGAATTGAAGCTGGGGTGGTGGGCTCACATCAGCTCAATGGATCACACTCAGCCCTCAGCTGGTGTGTAAATGCTGACTGGACTTCCAAAAGGATGGCCTGCTCTCCCCAAAGGCCAAGTAAATGTCACACAAAAAACTTGTGGTACAGTTTACAGATTCCATTTTTCAGGTGAAGGGACAGAAGCTAGGAGAGGTTAAGTGGATCCTCCAACATGTCCAATGCACACAACAGATATTTCAAGGGACTGCAGGCCTCCTTATCCACCCACCAGCATTCTTGCTCTTGGCTCTCTTCTGTCTTTGAGTGTAGCTTTGCGGGAAGCAGCTCTCAGGTCAATGTAGGCCATGGTGAGGGAGGATGAGGATAGAAGAGGGATGACTTGGCTATGGTTTATTTGTGTGGGGTTTTTTTTAAACATATGTTGAAAATGCTTAAGTAATAAGAGATTAAAAATGAAGGCAGAGTAGGAGGGTGTTGCACGGACATGCTCCCAGGAGCAAGCTGGAATTACAGCTGGAATATGGAAAGGATTCCTGAATAATCAACAGAAAACTCATAAGAAATGACTCTGATACCCAAGGACCGAAGGTGGAGACCACATAGAGACTGGTGGGAGGGACAGAGGCACAAAAAGGTTGGCCAGGCACCCACAGATGGCAACTGAAGTCCTGGAGAGATATCTAAGCTGGGGGAGTACTACTGAGAACTCTGGGATCCAATCCCAAACTGAGGAGGGTACCCACATAATATCTAGCTGTGAAAAGCAGTGGAGTGCTGTCTTCCAGGGAGTGGCAGCTGAAAGCTGGGGCAGCTTCATAAAGGACCAATGTCCAAAAAATTTCTGTGAAGCCACCCACCTTGTTGTCTGGCAGAGGAAGGGTGAAATGGATTGGAGCTGTGAGAGCAGAACCCAGGACTTGGAACTCAGAGGATAGAACTTAGAAGGCATACACCCCACATTTCCTGGGCTGAGTCATCCCTACACACATCAGAGGACATCTTTCCCACATAGATATCTGCCTTGCCTTTGGAGAAGACAGTGGACAAACCTTATTGGAAAATACCTTGCCTTGAGGCCACTTAAGAGATTAAAAGTAACAATTAACCTCCAGGCAGAAGTAACCACCCACCCAATTGAAAAAACTCTCACCACACCTAGGGAGGATTGCCTGGGAGCAATTCAAGTTGGAATCCTATTAGTCTGCAGATAGAGGTGGTCTCTGGAGGCTTTGAGTCTTTGCCTGATCCAATTAGTCAGAAATATCATTTAACACTACCCTGCACTAGAGATTGAGAGGTGTAAAGGATCTACATAATACATAGTGAGAAACCCAAACAGAAAACCAAAATGAGGAAACAAAGAAACAACCCCCAAATGAAAGAACTAGTGAATTCTCCAGAAGAAAAGATAAATGAAGCAGAGATAATAAATTTATCTGAAACAGAGTTCATAGGAATGCTGTTTAAAATGCTCAACAGTATAAAAAATACATAGTAACTATGAAAAAAGAACAGTCTAAGATAAAGAATGACATAACATAAATAAGAACATATTGGAAGGAAAGCACAGCAGATTAGGGGAAGCTGAGGATCAAATCAGTGAATTAGAAGACAAAGTTGAAAATATCACTCAATTAGAGAAACAAAAAGAAAAACAATTAAAAAAACAGAAGGACAACTTAAAGAAGATGTGGGACAACATGAAACATAACAATATTAGTATAGTAGGTGTGCCTCCAAGAGGTAGAATGGGAGAAAGAAATAGAGAAGATGTTTGAAGAAATAATGGTAGAAAACTTCCCTAACTCGGTAAAGTAAAAAGTCACACAAGTTTTGGAGGCATAGAAAACCCCAAACAAGAAGAACCCAAACAGACCCACACCCATAATTAAAATGCCAAAAATTAAAGACCAAGAGAGAATCTTAAAGGCAGCGAAAGAAAAGAAAACTGTTATCTACAAAGGAGTTCCCATAAGGCTGACACCTGATTTTTCATCAGAAACTACAGACCAGAGGGAATGGCATAAAATACTCAAGGTAATGGAAAGCAAGGATCTGTGAGCAAGATTACTATATCCAGCAAGACCGTCATTCAAAATAGATGGTCAAATAAAGAGTTTCCCAAACAAATAAAAAAGGCTAAAGGAGTTCACCATCAAGCCAGCATTACAAGAAATGCTATCAGGATTGCTGTAAGGGATTGCTGAGAAGAACCAGAGAGATAAACCTAGCCATACAGAATTAAAATGGCTATAAACAAGAACCTCTCAATAATAACCCTAAATGTAAATGAATGAATTGTTCCAATAAAAAGGTGTAGGGTAGCTGAATGGATACAAAAACATTACCCATCTATATGCTGTCTACAAGAGACCCACCTTAAAACAGAAGACTCACCCAGGATGAAAGTGAATGGATGGAAAAAAATTTCCCATGCAAATGAAAAAGAAAAAAAAGTTGGAGTAGCAATACTCATATTCAACAAAATAGACTTTAAAAGCATCATGCTAAGTGAAAAAACCAGTTGGAAGTTAAATATCATATGACCTCATTCATTAGTGAAATATAATGAACAACATACTAATGAACAAAAATAGAGCCAGAGGGGAAAAATATTCTAGAATATAATAGAAGTAATTCTATTATTTGCAGATCTTCAATATTCCTACAACTTTTGTGATATTATATTATGTTTGTACAGTTTAGGTAATATTATTATATTTAAAATCCTTTTACTCTTGAAATATTAATGTTTATTCCATGTAATATTATTATGTGTAAGATCATTTTTCTTAAATAATTGGTGTTTATTGCATGTAACATTGTCATATGTAAAATCATTTTTCTTGAGTATTAATGTTTATTGCATGTAACATTATTATAGTCAATATTGTTTTTCTGGAAATATTAAGGTTTATTGCAGGTAATATTAGCATATTAAAAATAAATAAATAAATAATATTATTCATTATAAGCCACATATATCCTGTTCACAAAAGCATCCTCAAAACTAGCATACCACAATACATATCAGTATGTATTGCTTTCTAAAATATTATGTCTACACACTTTGTATGATGAATTTGATTCTTTGTAAACCTGTGAAATTAGTATAATGAAAAATATATTTTCTTTGAAAATCATTGTTCAAAAATAAAACTAATTTCATAATGAAAGAAAAAACACACATGTTAAGGATTCATTTAACTCATTTATGAGGAAATTAGTAAGATATCACAGGGATCCAAAGGGTAATTTAAAATAGCATGCTTTTGTAGTCAGTTAAGGAATGCTAAAATGAATTTCCAAATGGAAATAAGGGGGGAAAATGCCCAATATTCACAGCAATAATCAATTGTATTCCAACAGACAACAGGCTTATACAATCCCTTGAGCCTCCAGTGTTACAATGAAAAAATATCCATGAGAGAATCCAAGATGGCAGCATAGGTAAACACCTACACTGCTGCCTCACACAACAATTTCAAAACTACAACTAAAAGACAGAACCGACATCATCCAGAACCACAGGAAAGCTGGCTGAGTGGAAGTTCTACAACTAGAAGGAAAGAGAGGGGCTCACAGAAACCCAGAGGAGCTGCAAAAAGCTGAGGTACAGAGACGCTAGCATGGAGAGAGTGGGTGCCGGAGTACCTGGCTGGCTTTCTCTGGCGGGAGGGAAATGGAGACTCCCAATGGCACTGAACCCCTTATCTTACAACACTAAACCCCCGATCCAGCCGAAACTCATACGGGGGTAGTTTGGGCTGTGAAAAGGGAGAGGTGCACAGAAATTTAGGGGAGTCACAAAAGATCAGAGGACTGGTGGCCATGTGCATGGCACTGCGCAGAGGACAGACTGCTGATTGTGCCGCTGGCTTTCGAGAGTAGGCGGGAGACAGACCCTCCCAACTGTGCCACTTCTGAGTGCACTAAGCCCCTGTTCCGGGCGAAACCCTGGAGACCTAGACTCATGTGGTCCTGGTGCGCAGGGGAGCTGGAAAGGCAGCGGTCTAGAGGCACTGCAGGTGCGTGCGCACAAGGACCATTCCAGCGATTACCCAGTCACCTGAGACTCAGGGGCCATGGAGGGCGGGGCTGACTGGAAGGCAAGGCGGTCCCTTAAACCCTGAGACTCCACCCATCCCAAGCTCAACAGAGGCTTCTTCAGTTTTGCAAGTCTGGTATTATAAAGCTGAATTCAACACAGAAGTTTCCCTGGCATAGTGAAAATGCTGAGACAAGGGAAGGGATCACAAACAAAAGAAATGGAGGGAAAAAAGCGACTGGATATAGAGTTCAAAACCACGCTTATAAGGTTTTTCAAGAATATGCTAGAAAAGTTGGATAAACTTAGCGAGAGCCAAGAGGAGATGAAAAAGGAACAACTAGAGATGCAAAAGAGCCAAGTAGAGATGGTAAAAGTCCAACTAAAGATGAAAAAGGACCAACTAGAAATTAAACATACGCTGACTGAAATAAAAAATATTATACAGAGTCCTAACAGCATACTAGAGAAAGGCAAGAATCAAGTAAAAAATTTGAAATATAAAGAAGCAGAAAACACTCAACTGGAAAAGCAAGAAGAGAAAAGAATCCAAAAATGTGAAGATAATGTAAGGAGACTCTGGGACAGCTTCAAGTGTACCAACATCAGAATTGTGGGAGTGCCAAAAGAGAGAGAGCAAGATACTAAAAACCTATTTAAAGAAATAATGACTGAAAACTTCCCACATCTGGTGAAAGAAATAGACTTACAAGTCCAGGAAGCACACAGAACCCCATATAAAAGGAATCCAAAGAGGACCACACCAAGACACATCATAATTAAAATACCAAGAGCAAAAGACAAAGAGAGAATATTAAAAGCAGCAAGAGAAAAACAGTTCATTACCTACAAGGGAGCACCCATACGACTGTCAGCTGATTTCTCAACAGAAACGATGCAGGCCAGACGGGAGTGGCAAGAAATATTCAACGTGATGAATAGCAAGAACCTACAACCAAGAATAATCTATCCAGCAAAGCTATCATTCAGAATTGAAGGGCAGATGAAGAGCTTCACAGAGAAGAAAAAGCTAAAGGAGTTCATCAACTCCAAACCAGTATTATATGAAATGCTGAAAGGTACTCTTTAAAAAGAGGAGGAAGGAAAAGGTAAAAGCCAAAAAATTATGAACAACAAATACATATCTATCAACCAGTGAATCTAAAAATTAAGTGAATTAAAAATTTGATCAACAGAATAAACTGATGAATATACTAGAATCAGGAGCACAGAAAGGGAGTAGACTGATAATTCTCAGGGGGAAAGGGGTAAGGTGTATACAGGGAGAGACTGGACAAAGATCATACACCTATGGATGAGATCAATGGGAGGGAGGGAAGGGTGGGAGCTGGGTGGAGGGGTGCTATGGAGGGGAAAAAAGAGAAACAAATGTAATAATCTGAATAATAAAGATTTAATTTAAAAAATAAATAAATAAAAAAGAAAGGATATCCAGTGATTTATTTGCTTGTTTCAAAATTTTCTAGACTTTTCCCTACACTTGAAAACTGCAGACATGGAGATTCTTGACCTGGCAGAGGAAACTTTATGAAGAGTGATAATCATAGGAGTAAGGGAAGGAAGGGGTTGAAGCCTGGTGTCTGCTCTTTTTAATGGTGTGGCCTTGGGCAGGGTAATTTATCACACTGGACTACAGACTCCTCACCTGTAAAATGGAAATAAAGAATGGCAGTATCCATCTCATATGTTCCTTATGGGAATCAAGAATGAATATAATTGACTACTAATTGGTCAATAATCAAAATAGCCAACATTGAAAGGGGGCCTGCTCTATGCCAGGCACTAGGATAAGCAATATAGATGCCTTAATTCATTTATTCTTCACATAAACTATGAGGTAAGCACTGTTATTAGCCCCTTTTATAAGTGGAAAACATAAGGTTCATGGATATCACCTGGCCCAAAATGGCCCCACTAATTTGTGGTGGTACCAGTGTTTTACTCAGACTCTGGACTTCACTGCCAGAGATAAGTTCACTGCTTTCCTGTTTTCATGGGAGATGTGGTCTCAGGGCAGAGGCAGTCCCAGGAATAGAGGGGCAACATGCAAATGGTGCCATTGTGGTCTTAGTCCATGAAGCAAGTTTCCCACAAATACATATCTAATAAAGAACTTTCAGTGGAGAGACCAAGGCCCAGGTTTTTTGTGTTTGTTTGTTTTTTTTAAGATTTTTTAAATATTTTTTATTGATTTCAAAGAGGAAGTGAGAGGAGGAGAGAGAGAGAAAAATCAATGATGAGAGAGAGTCTTGATTAGCGGTCTCCTGCATGCCCCATACTGAGGATAGAGCCTGCAACCTGGGCATGTGCCCTTGACTGGAAACAAACCCGGGACCCTCGGTCAACAAGGTAACTCTCTATCCACTGAGCAAAACCAGCTAGGGCCTTTGCATATGTTATAAAAGTTTCCAGCCTCATGCTTCCTATTCTATTCACAACTCCTACCCCAGAACACATACACTTACATACAAATATACCATCAAACATTTTAAATTATTTTATTGATTAAGGTATTACATATGTGTCAATATTCCCCCACCCCACACCCATACAGTATATACCCTCATCTCCCTGCTCTCTCTGCACATTGGTTAAGCTTATATACATGCATACAAGTCTTTTGGTTGATCTCCTCCTCTTGCCCCCACCCTCCTCTACCTTCCCTCAGAGGTTTGAGCATCAGACTGATGCTCTCAATCTGTGTTTTTTTCATCAGTTCATGTTGTTCATTATAATCCACAAATGAATGAGATCATGTGAGATTTATCTTTCTCTGACTGACTTATTTCACTTAACATAATGCTCTCCAGGTCCATCCATGCTGTTACAAATGGTAGGAATTCCTTCATTTTACAGCAGGATAGTATTCTATTGTGTAGATGTAACACAGTTTTCTAATCCACTCATCTGCTGATGGGCACTTAGGCTACTTCCAAATATTAGCTATTGTAAATTGTGCTGCTGTGAACATAGGTGTGCATATATCAATTCTGATTGGTGTTTCTCATTTCTCGGGAAATATTTCTAGAAGTGGAATCACTGAGACAAATGGGTGTTCCATTTTTAGTTTTTTGAGGAAACTCCATACTGTTCTCCACAGTGGCTGCACCAGTCTGCATTCTGACCAGCAGTGCACAAGGGCTCCTTTTTCCCCGCATCCTCCCCAGCTCTTGTCATTTGTTGATTTGTTGATGATTGCCATTCTGACAGGTGTGAGATGGTACTTCATTGTCATTTTGATTTCCATCTCTTGGATGATTAGTGACTTTAAGCATGTTTTCATATGTCTCTCGGTCTTCCTTATGTCCTCTTTTGAAATGTATCTATTTAAGTCAGTTGCCCTTTTTTTAAAAATATATTTTATTGATTTTTCACAGAGAGGAAGGGAGAGGGATAGAAAGTCAGAAACATCGATGAGAGAGAGACATCGATCAGCCGCCTCCTGCACACCCCACACTGGAGATGTGCCCGCAAGCAAGGTACATGCCCCTGACTGGAATCGATCCTGGAACCTTTCAGTCTGCAGGCCAACGCGCTATCCACTGAGCCAAACAGGTCACGGCAGTTGCCCATTTCTTGATTGCGTTATCTTCCTTTTGTTAAATTGTATGAGTTCCCTGTAAAGGTTGGAGATTAAACCTTTATCAGAAATAACATTGGCAAGTATGTTCTCCCGTGCAGTGGGCTTTCTTGTTGTTTTGTTTATGGTTTATTTTGCTGTAAAGAAGCTTTTTATTTTTATGTAGTCCCATTTGTTTATTTTCTCTTTAGTTTCCATTGCCTTATGAACTGTATCAGTGAAGATATTGCTTCCACATATGTCTGAGATTTTGCTGTCTATGGATTCCTCTAACAGTTTTATGGTTTCTCGTCTTTAAGTACTGTGTCTATTTGGAGTCTATTTTTGTATATGGTGTAAGATGGTGGTCTAGTTTCATTTTTTTACATGTATCTGTCCAATTTTTCCAACACCATTTATTGAAGAGACTATCTTGACTCCATTGTATGCTCTTGCGTCCTTTTTCAAATATTAATTGAGCACAGTGGTTTTTGTCAATTTCTGGGTTCTCTATTCTATTCCATTGGTCTATAGGTCAGTTCTTATGACAGTATCAGGCAATTTAGAGAACAGTGGCTTTGAAATACTACTGGATATCTAGTATTGAGATCCCTCCTATGTTGCTCTTCTTTCTGAGGATTGCTGCAGCTATTTGAGGTCTTTTTTTTTATTCCACATGAATTTTTGGAGAGTTCATTCTAGGTCTGTGATATATGCTGTTGGTATTTTAATGGGGAGTGTATTGAATCTATAGATTGCTTTGGGTAGTATGGACATTTTAATGATGTTGATTCTACAAGTCCATGAGCATGGTATGTTCTTCCATCAGTTTATGTCGTCCTTTATCTCTTTTTTCAATGTACTGCAATTTTCTGACTACAAGTCTTTTATCTCCTTAAATTTATTCCTAGGTATCTTAATTTTGTGTGTGTGTGACGGTAAATGGGATTGTTTTCTTAGTCTCTCTTTCTGTAAGTTCACTGTTGGTGTATAGAAATGCTATAGATTCCTTGGGGTTAATTTTATATACTGCTAGATTGCCAACTTCATTTATTAAGTCTAATAATTTTTCATGGATTCTTTAGGGTTTTCTATGTACAGTATCATATCATCTGCAAATAATGACAATTTTACTTCTTTTCCAATTTGAATGCCATTTATTTCTTCTTGTTATTTGATTGCTGTGGCTCGCACTTCCAGTACTATGTTGAACAGCAGTGGTGAAAGCAGGCATCCCTGTCTTGCTCCTGTTCTTAGTGGAAATGGTTTTAGTTTTTTCCCATTGAGTATGATGTTGGCTGTAGGTCTGTCATATAAGGCTTTTATTATGTTGACATATGATCCCACTATTCCCACTTTGCTGAGCGTTTATGTCAGAAAAGTGTATTGTATTTTGTCAAATGTCTTGCCTGCATCAATTGATATGATTATGTGATTTTTGTCTCAGTTTGTTTATGTGATGTATCACATTTATTGATTTGTGAATATTGTACCAGCCTTGCATCCCTGGAATAAATCCCACTTGGTCAGGGTGTATGATCTTTCTAATGTAATGCTGGATTGAGTTTGCCAGAATTTTGTTGAGGATTTTAACATCTATGTTCATCAGGGATATTGGCTTGTAATTATCTTTCTTTGTGGTGTTTTTATCTGGTTTTGGGATTAAGGTATTGCTGGCTTCATAGAAAGAGTTTGGAAGTGTGCCTTCCTCTTGGATTTTTTGGAATAATCTGAAAAGTGTTGGTTTTAGTTCTTCTTTGAATGTTTGTTAAAACTCCCCTGTGAAGCCATCTGATCCAGGGCTTTTGTTTGCTGGAAGCTTTTTGATTATTGTTTCAATTTTACCAGTAGTTATTGGCCTATTCAAGTTTTTTGAATCTTCCTGATAGAGTTTTGGAAGCCTGTATTTTTCCAGGAATGTGTCCATTTCATCAAAGCTGTCCAGTTTGTTGGAGTAGAGATGTTCATAATATTTTTTTACAGTCCTTTGTATATCTGTGGGGTCAATTGTTACATCACCAGTTTCATTTCTGATTTTGTGTATTTGGACCCTCTCTCTTTGTTGGTGAGCCTGGGTAGAGGTTCATCAATCTTGGTTATCCTTTCAAAGAACCAGCTCTTGGTTTCATTGATCTTATGTATTGTTTGTTTTTTTTTTATCTCTATGTCTTTTATTTCTGTTCTGATCCTTATTATTCTCCTTCCTTCTGGTTACTGTGGGCTTTTCTTGTTGCTCCCTTTCTAGTTATTTAAGTTGCAAGCTTAAATAATTTATTACAATTTCTTTTTCTTTTCTTTTCTTCTTCTTTTTTTTTAAGTAGGCCTGGAGAGCTATGAACTTCCCTCTCATGACTGCTTTTATTGTGTCCCATAGATTTTGGATTGTTGTGTTTTCATTGTAATTTGTTTCCAGATGCTTTTAAGTTCTTCTTTGATCTCTTTGTTAACCCAATAGCATGCCATTTAGCCACAAAGTGTTTGAAATTTTTTTCATTGTTTTAATTGTAGTTGATTTCTAGTTTTATGCCATTATGATCTGAGAAGATGCTTGTTATTATTTGTTTCTTTTTGAATTTGAAGAGACTTTGCCTGTGTCTAATTTGTGATCTATCTTTGAAAATGGTCCATGTGCACTGGAGAAAAATGTACGTTCTGTGGCTTTTGGGTGAAATGTTCTGAAGATGTCAATTAAGTCCATCTGATCTAGTGAGTCATTTAGAATTGCTGTTTCTTTTATCATTTTTTGTTTGGTTGACTTATCCAGTTGGGTCAGTGGGTATTAAGGTCCCCTACTATGACTATCAATCTCTCCCTTGATATCTTCCACAAGTTTTTTTATGTATTTAGGTGATCCTGTATTGGATGCATATATGTTTACAAGCGTTATATCCTTTTGTTGAATTGCTCCTTTTAGTATTTGAAGTGGCCTTCCTTATCTCTTGTTATGGCCTTTACTTTGAGATCTATTTTGTCAGATATAAGTATTGCATCCCCAGCTTTTTTCTCATTACCATTTGCCTGAATAGTTTTTTCCATCCTTTCACTTTCAGTCTGTGTGAATCTTTTGTTCTGAGGTGCATCTCTTGCAGACAGCATATATATGGGTCACGTTTTCTTATCCATATAGTTACTGTCTTTTCATTGGAGCATTTATTCAATTTACGTTTAATGTTATTATTGATAAGTACTTGTTTGTTGTCATTTTTATTCTTAATGTTTGTGTTCCTTCTTGTCTTTCTGTTTCTTCTTTTTACTGCAGTCCCTTTAGCATGTCTTGCATTGCAGGCGTGGTGGTAATAAACTCTCTTAGCCCTTTTTTGTCTGTGAAGCTCCTGATTTCACTTTCAATTTTGAATGATAGCCTTGCTGGGTATAGTATTCCTGGATTCAGTCCCTTGCGTCGCATCACTTCGTGTATTTTATTTCATTCCTTGCTGGCCTGGTGTGTTTCTGTTGAGAAACCAGTTTATATTATAATGAGCAATCCCTTGTAGATAATTTTCTGTCTTTGTTTGGCAACCTTTAAGATTCTTACTTTGTCATTTATGTTTGCCAATTTAATTTTGATGTGTCTTGGTGTTGATCTTTTTAGGTTCATCTTGTTTGGGACTCTCTGTGCTTATTGGACTTGCATGTGTTGTTTTTTTTTTTTCTTGCCAGTATCAGATCATTTCTATGTCATTATTTCCTCAAACAGGTTTTCTATTCCTTGCTCAGTTTCCTCTCCTTCTGGTACCCCTATTATGTGGATATTTTTTCATTTGGTGTTGTCCCAAAGCTCCTTTAAGCTCTCCTCTTGCTTTTTAAGGTTTTTTACCAGTTATTGCTGTTAATTTGTGTTTTTTCCTACCTTGTCTTCTGAATTGCTGATGCCCTTCTCAGCCGCTTCTAGTCTACTGTTTAAGCCTTCCACTGTGTTCTTTATTGCAGCTATGTCATTCTTCATCTCCTCTCAGTTCCTTTTCATGTTGGTGACATTCTCATTCAGCTCCTTATAATTGTCATTGAGTTGTGTGTCTTTGTCATCCAACCATTTGAGTATCCTTATAACCATTACTCTGAATTCTTTCTCTGATATGTCGCTTGCTTTCATTTCATTTTATTCCCTTTTTGGTGATTCCTATTTTTCTTTCCTTTGGGGAATAGTTTGTTTTTTATTTTTTGTGGGTTTTTTGTTGTTGTTGTTGTTGTTTGGGGGGGTTGTACCCCCATTTTTTGCTGTAAACTTTTAATTATTTCTGTTTCTTAGATCTAACTGCTTTGCTACTCAGGTTCTTTTGAGGTGGTGCTAGAGATGTGATCTCTCAGGTCTCCTGGGCTTGGTGATCTAGCAGAGCTCCCTACTTGAGCTATTTGAGTTCTTTTGATGTAGTTGGATCCTGAATGTTAGTTTCTTATTTGTGAATGAATTTTCATCTCATGTTGGCAATGTGTCTCACCCTTGGCTTTGTTGTGCATGCTGTTTTGGATGTGATTGTGGTTCTTGCTCTAGTGGAAAAGATTACCTGAGGTCTCATTAGTATGTTCTTACTGTGGGTTTCCAGAATCCACAACCTGGGAGAAAGTATTCTTGGGGCCTGAGGCTCAGGTACTGTGATTTTGGCCAGTGCAGTGTGATTTTTGCTGGATTAGTGTCACTCTGCAACTCACTACAAGGGGCCCTGAACCTGTGACTTCGAGGGGGGAGGTGAAGGCAGGTGTCTCATAGTCTGTGGTTAAGACAGTGGGACTCTGGCCAAAGTGATTTCCCTTTTTGAATCAGGAAGGGGTTCAGGATCCAGAGGCTGGGGATGTTGGAATCTCAGGGTCTGTGGCTGAAATAATGTGACCTTGTCTAGGGACACCAGTCCTCAGTAATTCACCTAGCTGTCCAGAGGTAGGCATCCAGAAGAGGGATGTTGTGGATTCTACTGTGGGGGCTGCGTACCCCTGGTTGAAGAGGCACACACCCAGTGGCAGTACACAGAGGGATCCAGGAGCCTTCTGCTAGGCGTGTGAGCTCGTGGGGCCCACATGCTGGATTGGAGCAATTGTGGTATGCCACTGGCCCCATGGAGAGAGCAGTCCTAGTTTCTGCTTCAGGGGATGTGCACCTTTGGTTGGACATGCAAGCCCAATAGCTGCTTACAGAGGCATCAAAGAGCCTTCTGCTGGGGCAGTGGGCTCAGGAGGCCCTTGTACAGGTGCAGCACTATAGTGGGGACTGGATGCCAGTGGCCATGGTTGTGCCTTGTGGCAGTTCAGAAAAGCACTTGGGGGCCGCCTGCCAGGGCAGTGGACTCAGGGGGTTTGCACACTGGGTCAGTAAAACTGCAGTGACCAGAGGTGAGTGGAAAGTCCAAGTTTCTGCTGCAAGGCCTTCAGCCCATGGTTGGATATAAGTTCACCTAGTGGCAGCTCACAGAGGCACCCAGGAGTCATTTGCTGGGGTAGTGTCCTTAGGGGGCCTGCATGCTGAAATCATGAGACATGATGTCTGATGTCTGTGGGTATGCAGTCAGGAAGGTGGAAGTTCAAATTTCTACTGCCAGGGCAGTGTGCCCTTGTTTGGATATAGTGCGCCAAGCTTGGGCTATTAGGCACCCAGGAGCTGCTTATAGGGACAGTGAGCTCAGTAAGCCTGATTGCTGAAAAGGCGCAACTGTGATGTCCAGAGGTCAGCAGGCATGAAGGGGGATGTTTCAATGTTTTATGCCTTATTTCCTTGGTTGAAATCGAGTGTGCCCAGTGCGGGTTCATAGAGTCACCCAGGAGCCATCAGTCGGGGTGGTGGGGCTCAGAAGGCCTGTGCTCTGGAAAGGCATGATTATGGTGTCCAAGGTTGGCAGCTGTGGAGTGGGAAGACTCAGTTTTTGCTGCTGTGCCCTTGGTTGAATTTGTACATCCCTAGTGGTGGCTCACAGGGTTACCCTGGGGCTGATTGCTAGGGCAGTGCACTCAGAAGGTCCTTGCACTGAAGCCACATAACACAGGTGCCTCTGGGCAGGCAATCGGGATTGGGGAAGTTCGTATTTCTACTGCAGGGGGCCTTATGCTCTTGGTTGGGTTTTCATGTGCCCAATAGCAGTGCACTCAGGCAGTCAGAGGGTCCCTGGCGCTAAATCCACATGACTAAGGTGGCTGTGGGGTGGTATCCAGGGAGGGAGAATCCAGAATTTCTACTGCCAAGGTGGTGGGCCCTTGTTTGGGTGAGAGTGTGCCCAGTGGCAGCACCCACTAGCAGACTATGGAGTGGTGGGCTCAGGCAGCCCAGGGGCTTGAAAAGTGCAACTATGGTGCTGAAAAAGCATGACTGTGGTGTCAAAGTTCAGCTGATAAGGAGGGGATGTTGCACTTACTGCTGTGGGAGCATGCACCCTTGGAGGTGGAGATCCCAGGGTCCATGGGTCTGTGGGTGGGGCAGCAGGATTTTGGCTGGATTGGCTGCCAGGTCGCAGGCAGTATCCAAGGCCTGTCTGAGTGCTGGTGGTGATGAGTTCCTAAAAGAGTCCACTCTCCCCTTCAAGATGGTGTGGGCTCCGTGCCCAAGTCCCACAGTCCAGGGAGTGCTCACAGTGGTGGTAGTCTCTCCCTGTCCAAGAGAACCTGGTCTGCCAGCCCTCACTGCTCCTGCCAGATTTAACTGTCCCTCCCTCACACACACACTACACACATCCACACACTCTCCTTTTACCACCTTGCTCACTCACACCCTCTCCCTCACCTCCATCATGCCCGCCACCATCTTCAGGAACCCCCTCCCCCTTCCCTGCCATCAAACATTTTGATTGATGACTCTTCAGTGCTTCCCAGACATTTTTATTTCATGGAATACATAGAAAAGGGCCCTTACTTCCCCAGTCCCCTTCCAGCCTCTCTGTGGGCTAAAGAAATGATCAATGGCTTGGTACGTCAATTGAGTCAATTTGCTGTAATTCATAAGTACCTTCTATATACTCCAGGCACAATGATCTGAATATAAGTTTACGACCGAACACAAACTAAAAAAAATTTGGAAAATTGAACACTTAAATTTTTTGCTGTTTTGGGCTTTGAACCCCATTTCTTCCAATTATATCTGAAGCTAATAGATGAATAATTGCCTGATATTTAATGTGAAGCCATGCATTTTTAAATGTTATTTTAAATGTCTAATCAATATGAATTAATTTGTCATTCTTTCCTACAAGCATGGCTCATCATAAACCTATCTGTGCTTCATGAGTATGTGAAAAATACTCCCATAGGAATTTTATCTTAATTCAGTATTATTGGTCTTCTCAGTGAAACATTGTGTTTGCCCTTCTGAACAGAAAGTTCATTAATATTTGTTCATTGAATGAAAAGTATATAGTATTTTGTATTTTTTTAGCATTTGACAAAATCATGGTTAAAAACTAGCCATATATGCATGATTCCAAAAGATACAGATGAATAAAAAGGAGGTGATATTGTACAATGACTAGGCTGTTTGGTCCTTGCACTTACTTGCCAATATTTGTGTGTTTGGTGTGAGAGGGTTAACAGTATATATTTTTTCATCCGTATGTTATGGCTTTGTGTATATAGATGGCTTCTCATTGCACAACTTGGATACTTCTTTTTTGAGGGAATATATAGAAGCAGTGAGAAATTAAAAATGGAAGGGGTAGGACAAAGGGAAAATTGTGGCAGAACACATGGAGTTATAGCCCAAGCAAAAGAATTTGCAAATTTCATACATCAAAGAAGAACAGGGAGGCTGTAATGATGATGTAGAAAATTATGATTACCATGAAAACACATCTGAAGGTGAAGATAAATTATCAATATTATACTACTTATCAGAAAAATCCCTGAGCCAGATGGTTGGGGAAATAATGACCTGCCCATGAATTCAGGAGTCCAGTGACCATGTGACAATCACATGTAATTTTAATACACTATTCAATTGTAGTTCCAAATTGAGCTAGTGGACATTCAGATCTTCAGTGTGAATGTACAAAAAAACAGACAAGAGGATTTCATTTTATAAAAGCAAACCCAGAAAAGCTCAGTAGAAACATTAAAAAGCAGCACAGAAGATCAGTTTGCAGAGTACATTTAAAAACTATAGATCAATAGAAAGTAATTTAAAACTGTAGAAGAGAATATGCAAAGAGAAAGAACTTTATAATGATTCTCTCCATTTCCCACTCCAGAGAGAACCAGTCTTATTCAGAGGTTCAGATTATTCTGAATAACCATGTTCTAGTTGACAAAAGAAGTGGATCAAAGAGAGTGGCAGCCAGCTGCTGTTCACCACTGAGGCTGGCTCAAGAAAGAAATAACTGCATAAAGAGATATACTATACAAAGAATTTACAAGGGAGACTCAGGAAGCTTTTTTCTTAAAAGACCTTAGGTCAAAAATCTAGATGAAAAATGAATTTCACCTTCTTGACTTGACTGATAAGGTTGTTTGCCTGAATTAATCAGCTGCTTGGCTACAATAACCACACAATTTACTCTATTCAGCTCAACCGCTCCCAAAGCTAAGCATGATCCAAGAACTGAATAGAGCCATCTTTATTGTACTGAATGATATAGATGTGGGATTTCTATTTAGCCTTGTGCTTTTGGGGTCTATAGCTATGAGGAGTCCCCTAAGATCCTTTGAGCATGTTCAGTTCACCTAGCTTCAACACATACAGAGGAGATCCAATTTCAAGATAAAAGATTAAGAAGCTAAAGAAGCTACTTCTAGCCCTGGCCAGTGTGGCTCAGTTTATTGTCATTCTATGCACCAAAAGTCACTGGTTTGATGCCTAGTAAGGGCACATGCCTGGGTTGTGGGATTGATTCCCAGTAGGAGGTGTGCAGGAGGCAGCTGATCTATATTTCCCTCTCTAATGTCAATAAAATTTTTTTTCAAAAAGAAGCTACTTATGAGTTTGTTTTTCTATATATTTTATTGATTTTTTACAGAGAGGAAGGGAGAGGGATAGAAAGTCAGAAACATCGATGAGAGAGAGACATCGATCAGCCGCCTCCTGCACGCCCCACAGTGGAGATGTGCCCGTAAGCAAGGTACATGCCCCTGACCGGAATCGAACCTGGGACCTCTCAATCCGCAAGCCGAAGCTCTATCCACTGAGCCAAACCGGTCTCGGCTACTTATGAGTTTTTATTTCACAAATATTTTAGTAAAAAGCCTTACTAATGTTCTTATTGTCACTCTGATACACAATTAAATGGGCAGAGCTATTAGTATATAGATTTTTCCATGTCATTAAATATTAATTCCACTTAGAATTTAAAAAATAAGACAGCCTAGCCAGTGTGGCTCAGTGGTGGAGCATCAGCCTATGCACCAAAAAGTCACCGTTCAATTACTGGTCAGGGCACATGCCAAAGCTGCAGGCTCAATCCCCAGTGTGGATGTGCAGGAGTCAGCCAATCAATGATTCTTTCTCATCATTAATGTTTCTATCGCTCTCTCCCTCTCTCTTCCTCTCTGAAATCAATAAAAACTATATTTAAAAAAGACAAAGTTTATTTCTTTTAGCTTAATACTTCAGGTCTACCCATACTATCACAAAAAGTTAAGATTTTCTTTCCTTTTATGGCTGAGTAATATTCCATTTTAGAAAAATACCAGAGCTTTTTTATTCCCCTCATCTACTGATGGACATTTGGGCTGATTCAAAATCTTGGCAATTGTAAATAATGCTGCAATGTACAGAGATGGTGGGGGGTTATGGGGCTTAGTAAATAAGGCAAGGGGATTAAGCAGGGAAAAAAATCCCTCATCAACACAGACAACAGTATAGTGATTACCAGAGGGAAGCGGGGGGTTGGGGGTGCAGACAGAAGAGGGTAAAGGGGGAATAAATAATGATGGAAAGAGACTTGACTCGGGGTAGTGAACACAATGCAATATACAAATGATGTATTATAGAATTGTACACTTGAATCCTATATAATTTTATTAGTAAATATAATCCCAACAAATTCATGAAAAATTTTTAAAAGACGGAAAACTTATAAACACTTTATTTTTAAACTGGAGTTAACCCTTGTATATATTTTTAAAACGTTTCATATGGATCTTATAGGGATGCTATGTTGCATATATTTATGTACCTTGTAGAAATTCAGCCAGTGTTAATTGAATTTTAAATTCCATCAATTGCTTTTCAAATGATTGTTTAATATGTGCATGTATTTTATCTATATAGCAATGTAGCTATGTTGTGGCATCCTGCCACATACAACTTACAATGTTTCCACATTGGGTCAAGTTTGTATTTTATCCAAGTGAAAATAAAACAACTAATGATTAATTGGGGAACAGATACTTTCAGTGCTCTGTGATAAACAAAGCTGACTCAGTGTTCTTGGTAAAACAAAACTTCTTCTGAGAGCCAAGAATAGAATAAACACAGGATATATCTATGCTTCTCAGACTGTTCTTTCTAGTTGGAATCATGTTTTGCAATCTTTCTTGCTCCCTTCCTCTCTCCCTCCCTCTCTTTCCTTTCCTTCCCTTCCCTTCCCCTTCCCTTCCCTCCCTCCCTTCTTCCCTCCCTTTCTCCCTCTATTCCCTTTTCTTCCCTTCCCTTCCCCTTCCCTTTCCTCCCTCCCTTCCTTCCTCCCTTTCTCCCTTCCTTCCTATCAAACTGTCATCATAATGCTTCTCACCTTTCTGGCTTTGAAAATTGAATAGTCCAGAGGATATAGTAAATTCAAGATTTAAAAAGTGTGTGTGTGTGTGCACGCACACACACACACACACTCACACATTGATTGGGGCTACTAGGTGCCACCATTTGCAAGGGAAGGATAAATTTCAGACACACCTATCTTCATGGGAGCAAGTCAACTTTTGGCCAAGCAAAGTGACAGAAACAGGACAAAATCCCAGACCTTTTGACTCCTACTCCAGTGTTATTTCCATTATTACCAGTAGCCTCACTCACTGATAAAATGTTTTTGCTCTTTGATGTAAACCAATGAATGTTTCTCAAGCCATATTCTATAGAAAACTATCCAGACATTAATAAAGGATCCTTGGTCAACTAAGTCTGAGAAATGCTGCATATTCTATCTTCCTTTGGAGATCTGCAGTGCATACTCGCATTTTAAAGGCACTAGGAAGACTTGCAGTAAAAATAAACTTACATTTGCCCCACCATATTAGATTTTGAATTCTGTAGGTGAACATTTTTCCCATTTTCCTCTGTTCAACACTATTTGTTAAATTGTTCCTTCATTTTTAAAGAAGTTATTTAAAAATCACACATTTGAAACGACCAAACTATTTCTTTGGGCATGTATTTGTAAAAGTGGGTGGACAGTACACACCAATTTTATTCTCTAAAACAAGATTAACTGACATCCTAAAGTAATTAAATGTCCTATAAATATCCTATCTAATAAAAGAGTAATATGCAAAAAAAACCTGTTTAATTTTGTTTAACTCAAAAATGTCCAACTTTCATTGAATATGGATATTTTTATCCCATTGCATACCTATTAACATGTTGTAGGGTTCCATAGTGTATACTTTGTGAAACACTCATAAAATAAATCAAGAACGTGTGGATTAAAGTTTACTTACTATGCTTTGGACACTGCTTAAGAAAATACCACTGGGCACTAGAATCCAGCCCTTCTGGGTTTTTTGCCACATCATGCTCTCCCCACTCATACATCACATTCATTTCCCATAGTCTTTGTTTCATCTGTTAACTAACTGTTGCTCAGATCTCTCTAATTGAGACAACTGCCTTGTTAATTGAAAGCAATATTCTTAAAGTGTGGTCCCTGGATCAGTGAGTGGCATCAGCATTGCCTGAGAACTTGTCAGAAATGCAAATTGAGCCCCACTCACTTCAAATCTACTGAATAAGAAACTCTGGAACAGGGCACAACAATCTGTATATTTTTAATTTTTCCAGGGAATTTTGATGCACCCTCAGAGTTGAGAAACACTGATCTCCTAAGGCAAGGCTTTAAGTGACTGATATATCTGCTATTATTTCATCTTTCCTCTTATCAGTCAGAAAACATCCAAGATAAAGAAAGTTACATCTCAGGGACATATACCTACATAATAGTCCCCTCCCTGCCCTTCCCTTAGATCAAAAGTCAAAAGACTGTTCCTTTGGCAAACAAATTACTCATTCCCTCCTTTTGATGGGGTGAACAGCTTTTTGTGAAATATGTAAAGATGATCCTTTAGCTAGCCTATACAAAACAAGCAGCTTGAGCCACCAAGTCACTGTAAAGCTGAAACTTCCTTTTGTTTTAAAATCATCTTGGATTTTATTAACTATAACTATAATACTATACAATTAATTATTCTCAATGAGAATATATTTGTAGGAGTGCATTTTTGGTAAGCAAAACTTCAAAGAAAAATATTGGGAAAAGTTTTTAGGTTGGTAAAGTCTACCACATATAGTTTTGAAAACAGCTTTCACTTTTTTTACAAATTTAATCTTCATTTTATTTTTATACTTTTTTAATTTTTCAATTACAGATTATATTCAATATTTTCTGTATAAGTTTTATATGCACAGAAAAGTGGTTAGAAAATCATGTACTTTAGAGTGGTCCACCTGATGTTTCAAGTACCTATCTGGTTCCATACTTAGCTATCATGATATTGTTAACTATATTCCCCATGCTATAACCTACATCTCTATGGCCATTCTATAACTACCAATTTGTACTACTTAATCCTTTTATCTTTTCACCCAGCCCTCTAATCCCCTTCTCTCTGACAGCTGTCAGGCTAAAAGCCTGTTTCTAAAAGCTTGTATCTAAAAGCCTATTTCTATTTTGTGTTTGTTTTGTTCTTTAGATGCCACATATAAGTGAAATGATAGATTTGTCTTTCTCTGTCTGACTTATTTCACTTAGTATAATACCCTCTAGGTCCATCCAGGCTTGCAAAAGGAAATATTTCATTATTTTTTATAACCAAATAGTATTCCATTGTATATTGTACCACAGCTTTTTTTATCCACTCATCTACTGATGGCACTTGGGCTGCTTCCAAATATCGGCTTTTGTAAATAATGCTGCAATGAACATAGTGGTGAAAATATTCTTTTAAATCAGTGTTTTGGTTTTCTTCAGATATATACCCAGAAATGCAACTGCTGATTCATAAGGCAATTCCTTTTTTTTTTAAGAATTTCCATACAGTTTTCCATAGTGTTTGCATCAATCTGCATTCCCATCAATAGTGTACAAGGGTCCTTATTCCTCCACATTCTCACCAACACTGCTTGCTTATTGATTTATTGATGATAAACATTCTGATAGGTGTGAGGTGGTATTCATTGTGGTTTTAATTTGCATTTCTCTGATGGTTAGTGATATTGAGCAACTTTTCATGACTATTGGCCATCCTTATGTCTTCTTTGGAGAAGTATCTATTCAGGTCTTCTACTCACTTTTTAATTGAATTATTTTTCTGGTGTTAAGAGATCTGAGTTCTTTATAAATTTTAAATATTAACCCCTTATCAGATGTATCATTGGTGAATATATCCCATTCAATGAGTTATCTTTTAGTTTTATTGATGGTTTCTTTTGCTGTGCTAAAAATTTTAGTTTGATGTAGTCACATTTATTTTTTTTTCCTTTTGTTTCCCTTGCCCAACAATATATAACAGAAAAAAAAACATTGCTAAAAGAAATGCCCAAGATTTTACTGCCTATGTTTTCTTCTAAGGTTTTTATGGTTTTGAGTCTTACATTTAAATCTTTAATCTATTTTGAATTTGTATATGATGTAAGAATGTAGTCTAGTCTCCTTTTTTTGCATGTTTGTACAATTTTCCCAGCACCATTTATTGAAGAGATTGTCTTTACCCTATTGTATGTTCTTGCCTACCTTGTCTAATATTGATCAATCACAAAGGCATGGGTTTACTAGTATTTCTGGGCTTTCTATTCTGTTTCATTGATCTATATGTTTGTTTTTATACTGGTATCATGCTGTATTTTTTTTATTATTATTGTAATGGCCCTGTAGTATAGTTTGAAATAATATCTAAAGCTGAAACTTATTTAAAGGTACCAGATATATTTGTCTCTGAACAATTAGCACACCCAGATTTTGAAAGAAATTTAGACAGGGAGTTCTTCACAATCCTATTAATCAATAAGCCTACAAATATCTACTAAGTGCCCATTAAATACAAAGCACTGCACTTCATGGGCCCCTTGCACTCTGGAATGTTACAATGTAGTTTGAATGAGACAACTACCATATCAAAAACTGTTCAACAATATCAAGTAGTGACCAGAAAGTGCCAGAAGAAGGCTACTGTAAGCAGGGGTGCAATCTGCCATGATCCTACAGAGTACATACTCCAACTCAGGGTTGCCAGATCTTCTAATTTTTCTATGGACACAGAAATATATAGTTTATGTGAAATTTGCCGTATTTTCCGGCCAAAAAGATGACTGGGCATATAAGACGACCCCCAACTTTTCCAGTTAAAATATAGAGTTTGAGATATACTCATCCTACAAGACAACACCTGGTATATAAGACAACCCCCGACTTTTGAGAAGATTTTCCTAGGTTAAAAAGTCGTCTTATACACCGGAAAATACGGTACCCATTATAATTTTTGCAGCTAATTCTAATCTTTTTTGTTCTTGCTGTTGAGCTAAACAAAATGTGTCTGTGAGCCAGATGTGGCCTATCATATTGCTAATTGATAACCTCAGGACTAAACAGAGGCCATAAGTCTTCCTAAGGAAGGTGTAACTGTGGGGATTTTTGCTGAGGTTGAAATGAAATGGTATTATCAGTTTAAATATTAAGTTGTCTAACTTCAAACAGAGTCAATACTGTTTATTTTCTCCCCAAGTCTTTGTTTAGTGTTACACAGGCATGGCTGAAGTCAATTATAGGCCACTTAGATCCCTCTTGAAGCTTTCCCTGACTATCCCAGTCCCAAATGCTTTCACCATCCTTTGAGTTCCTATAGCAATTATTTTACATGCAATTCATCTGGCAATTAATCACACAGTGTCTTGTGGCATCTTTTCCATTGTGGTCTTGAACTGCTATTTAAACATGTTAAAATTATTTAAACTCCCAAATGTTTGCATCTTCTCTTCCCTCTAAATTAGTAAACTCTTTGAGAATAGAGGCCAGATCTTATTTATTATAGTGCCTGGAACAGGATAGAAGATTAATCTGTTTTGAATTTAATTTCAAAGGAGAGTAGTAGAGAAGGGTAGAATACTAGTACATAAGAGTAACTTGCAGCTGTTTTAGATCTCATTCTCTCCAACATAATCTGGGGCCTTTATCATATGTGAGTTTGTAAATTTCTATTTGATAACCATAGCTTCAAGAAGGTGAAAAAATAACACAGAATGAAAAAAAATCTGCAAACATATATGTGACTAATACAACTCAATAATAAAAAGACAACCTAATTTTTAAATGAGCAAAGCATTTTTTTCAAAGTGAATAAAAATTTTAATTTTATAACTTTTTGTTGTATATACGTATGATAGTGTAATTAACAAAAAACCTGAAAGCAAAAATAATGGCCAAAGTATTTAAACAGACATTTCTCCAAAGAAGACATAAGCATGGCCAACAAGCACATGAAAAGATGCTCAACATCATTAGCCATCAGGGAACTGTGAATCAAAATTAAGATACCATTTCATACCCTCTAAGATGGCTATAATTAAAAAAAAAACATATAATGCCCAGATAAAGACCTGGAGACATTAGAATTCTCATTCCCACCAATGGTGGAAATGTGAAATCATGTGACTGATGTGGAAAACAGTTTGGCAGTTCCTCAAACCATGAAACATGGAATTACCATATGATCTAGCAATTTCACTCATAGGTATATATACCAAAGAAAATTTAAAATATATCTTCACACAAAAACTTATAAATTAATGTTCATAGCAGTGCTATTCATAATAGCCAAAAAGTGAAAAACAACTCAAATGTCAATTAACTGATTAATATATAAACAAAATGTGGTATATACAGTCTATGGAATATTCTTAAACATTAAAAAGGAATGAAGTGGTGATACATACTACAACGTGGACAAATCTTGAAAAAATTTATGCTAAATGAGAGAAGATAGTCACAAAAGACTACCTGTTGTATGAGTCCATTTATATAAAATGTTCAGAAGAGGGAAATCTACAGAAAGTTGTTACTTGGGGCCTAGGAAGGGAGGCAGGGTTGAGAAAGCTGCTAATGGGTGTAGGGTTCCTTTCATGGGTGATAAAAATGTTACAAAATTAGATTGTGGTGATAGCTGCACAACTATGTGGCTATATTAAAAATCACTAAACTGTACAATTTAAATGGGTAAATTTTGTGGTCTAATAATATGTGTTATGTCTCAATAAAGTTGTTAAAATAATAACTAATGTTTATATAGCACCTACTATGTGACACTTTTCTAAGTGTTCTGATGTATCAACTCATTTAATGCTCACAAAATCCCTACCAGGAAGCTACTTTTATGGTTCCTATTTGACCAATGGGGAAATGGCATTACACAAACATTAAATGATTAGTCCAAGGTTTCACATTAGTAAGTGGTGGAGGTGGGCTTCTAGTCCAGGCCATCTGTGTCTAGAGTGTTATAGTTATCAATGTAGTGCTATACTGAACCTAAATAGTCAATGGTCACCATTTCTCAATAATTCTGCTGGAGCTATGACGGAGAATCTGCACAGATGGCCTACACTAGAAGTGAATGTAGGGAAAGTTAATTAGCAAATAAAATATAAAAGGCTACAGGATAGCAAAAGGAATGGATTTATAGACATTCTGGCTTCATAGTAATTTTGCAACTCTTTCTTCTACACCATAAGAAGAGTATGCACACTGTACCTAGAATCTGTCTGATGGCTATATGTGGGATAGGTGATGTAGGGTAATCTTAACAGAAAGGATTTTACAGTGGCTCATCTGTTGCTTTCTGGAGGATGGTAGTTCAATTCAGAGTGAACTATGAAATAGAACGGAAATTACCCACATTTTCCTCTTGATTCATAAGAGTAAATAGACTTATGCTGTCTGTCTGGATCTATTAGATACCCAACTTTTGCAAAATAGTTAGGTTCAGTCACTTGAATGTAAGTATTTATTAAACTAAAAACAAGGAGATACAAAGTTGATAATACCAACCATTTAGTGTATGTTGACCCTGTGCTATGCTTTTCATGTATTGATTTATTTAAAGCAACCCTATGTGGTAGGTACTATTATTATGGTTTCCATTTTACCAGAAAGTGAGGCTCAGGGAGATTGAGATCATACAACAACTAAGAAAAGGGTCAAGATTCAAATCCATGTCTATCAGATTCTAGTGCTCTTCCCTCTATAAGATAGTGCCTCCAGAAAATATTTAATGAGCTTATACTTATACAAGGTACTACAGGGGAAAAGGTAATACAAGTGTCCTATCCTAAAAACACTTGCAAACCAACTGGGGTTGGGGGGACAAGATATAAACATATTAACTGTTAAATAAGCTACACTAATAAAAGAGAAACATTCAAATTAACCATCACTCTGGTACACCCACAAGCCACACTCCCCATCCAATCAAGAGGGAGTATGAAAATTAACCCAACCAAGATGGCTGTTGACCACAGAGCTGGAGCAAGCAGGAGGCTTGGGTTGCCCCAGCAATGGAGGAAGCCAAGCTTCCTTCCCACCCTCCCTGTCTGGCCCTGGCCTCTGCTCAAGGCTACAAAGTTTCAATTATAGAACATAAATAAATCCTAGATGCCTGCTTCCAATCGGCCCTAGCCTCCACTCAAGGAGGCGCTGAAAAAAAAAGAAAAGAAAAGAAAGAAAGGAGGGGCTGGGACCTTGGATCGCCAGGGGGTGATCAGGCCAAGATGGGACGGCAAGGGCCATTGGGGGGAAGCAGATCAGCAGGGGGCCCAATTGGGGATGAGCAGGCCATCAGTGGGGGTCAGTTGGAGGTGATCAGGACAGCAGAGGGGGGAGTTTGGAGTGAGCAGGCCATCAGGGAGCAGTTGGGGGTGAGCAGGCTGGCATGGGGGGAAATTGGGGGTGATCTGGCTGACAGGGGGCATTTAGGGCTGAGCAGGGTGGTGGTGCTGGGAAGTTGTGAGCAGGTTGGCAGGCAGAGTGGTTAGGGGCAATCAGACAGGTAGGTAAGTGGCTGGAGCCAGCAGTCCGGGAGTGTAAGAGAGATGTCCAATTGCCGGTTTAGGCCTGATCCCTGTAAACCAGCAGTAGGACATCCTTTGAGGGGGTCCTAGATTGGAGAGGGTACAAGCCGTGCTGAGGAACACCCCCCTCCATGCACAAATTTTGTGCACCGGGACATTAGTGCTATAATAATAATAATACAGTCATAATATAATAATACAGGTATATATATACGTAAGTATACTGTATATAGTAACAATGTTAGAAGAGATGGTGATGTCTACTATTTATTAACATTTGCAATTTGACAGTCTCTGTTCTAAAAGCTTTACAAGTATTACCTCATTTATTACACTTTAGAGGTGAGGAAACTGAGGCAGAAGGAGGAGAAGTAATTGGCACACCACCATATGCCTCATAAGTAGCAGTCAGATCTCAAACACTGGTAGTATGCCTCCAGAGTATATCTTAGTTATTGCATTGTATTTTCATGACAAATATAGTACTTCAGTAATAAAAATATTTTTAAAATGCTATGGGATCCCAAAGGAGAAGGCTATTAATTCTAGCTGAGGTGGTCAGGAGAAGTTTCCCACAGCATGTAATCATCATGTAGGGTCTTAAAGGAGAGTAGGAATTTACTGGCAAGATAAGAGGAATAAGGATGTTTTGAGCAGGGGGAACAGCATGTGTACACATTTCTGTAAAGGCTTAGTTTATCTAAAGAATGTTAAAAATTTCAGTATGACTGGAGTCTAGAGTATGTTGGGATTATGAAAAAGTAGCAAGAAGTGAAATTTGAAGATGAAATTGGAGGAGTAGCCTATGTAATCAGAGA
>JAAGEH010000031.1:8031808-8091411 GCA_011751065.1 Lasiurus cinereus
TTTTTTTACAGAGAGAAAGGGAGAGGGATGGAGAATTAGAAACATTGATGAGAGAGAATCATCAATCAGCTCCCTCCTGCACACCTCCTACTGGGGATGTGCCCGCAATCCAGGTACATGCCCTTGATTGGAATGGAACTTGGGACCTTTCAGCTCACAGGCCGATGCTCTATCCACTGAGCCAAACTGATCAGGGTCAGAATGAAAATCTTAATAAATTGCATTTCTTGGGGCATCTTGATATATTAATTCAAAGCTGGAGGCATAAATGATTTTATCTTATTATTTTTTATTATTAATCCATATCTGATTATATTTTCCATTAATTTTTAAAGATATTGGGAAGTAGGGAATGAAGTGTATATATATATATATATATATATATATATAGAGAGAGAGAGAGAGAGAGAGAGAGAGAGAGAGAGAGGAAAAGCTAGAAAGAGGGATAGTCCTTAAATCAAGAGAAAGAAGCTATTAGTTGGTTTGTTACAAGTTTCTCATTCTAGACAAAGCTCCTCCCTTATACGTCCCTTTATTTATGTGTCCAGGGGAATCCTTTGTAACTCCTTTATGAAAAACTAAGGGAACTATATTGTGTCCTATAAGCAATGGACCACCATAGAGATTTATAAGCAGGGAGGTATTAGCATATTCACTCTTGAGGCAGATTGAAGTCTGAACTAAATGAAGGAAGAGATTAACTAGAAACAGGAAGTCTGGTCCAGGTGAGAGAGTGTATGGAAATTAACACAGTGACCCTGTTAGTGGGTGTCAGGAGAAGGGTCTTGATTCAGGAGAACCTTCTAAGATAGACTCATAGCAACCTGGTGACCAAAATGAACAGATAAGAAATACAGAGAGGGAAAGGGGACTACAGAGGATAGGCAGGTAATTTGACAAATGAATTACCAGTAGGAAGATTCTTTACAACACTTACTTTCGCTGTGGCCTTCTAAGGCTAGTGAGTTTGGCTTGTTTGGCTAACTGGGTTGGTACACCAAAACCAGCTATGAGTTACACTTTTCCTCCGTATTTTTTCCTTATTTAGCCTAGCACTCAACTTCATGGTTCTCCCCTACCTCCTTGGTAGTTTGTTTCTGCTCTTATAAAAAAAGGAATAAAAAAGTCTGAATCCTCATCTATGTCCCCCAGATCCTGGCAACCTTTGTTTCTTCTTGTTGGTGGTGGTTCTTTCATTGTTGTTTCTTTTCTTTACAATTGGGGAACTATTTGCTCATACTCTAGTTAATAAATTCATCATGGCCCACTGTATTCTTTCTTCCTAGATTTGTACATAATTATCTTGTGTTGGTGTGTGTGGCTTGTTTCTTCTTTCTATGGCCTTCTGACTTTTCACTGCAGTATTTAAAAACAAAGAGAAAATTCTGACTAAAGCATAGGTTTGGAGTGTGAACAAATAATTCTTCGTAAAGATTTTTCTTTAAATACTATCAATAACTTAGAGCAGTGGTCTGCAAACTGTGGCTCGTGAGCCACATGTGGCTCTTTAGCCCCCTGAATGTGACTCTTCCACAAAATACCATGGCCTGGGCAAGTCTGTTTTGAAGAAATGGCATTAGAAGTTTAAGTTTAAAAATTTGGCTCTCAAAAGAAATTTCAATTGTTGTACTGTTGATATTTGGCTCTGTTGACTAATGAGTTTGCTGACCACTGACTTAGAGTAACCATGGACTCAAACCTGAATGAGATTAATCCTGTCTTTAACATAATTTTTCAACCTTAATTCTTACTGTTCTCCTAAATGTAGCTACACTTTCCCACAACTTACGCATGTGCCTCCACAGGGAATCAAACCGTGACTTCCTGGTTCATGGGTCGACACTCAACCAGAGGGGCCTCATTCCCATCTTTTGAAATGCCAACTGTTCCTTTTTCTTTGGAAAGCCTGATGATGATAAATCATTTTTCTTTTTCTCTGGTGGGTTTATTTCTAGCCTACAGGGACAAGATGTCTTTAAAGACAAGAATCATGTCGGGCGGGGCGGGGGGGGGGGAAGCAGATGCAGAGGCAAAGAAGCAATGAACAGACTGTTGTTGTGCTACAGTGGGAAGGCAGGGGAAGTTGGGGAGGAGGGGCCTATAGGAGATCAACCGAAGGACTTGTATGCATGTGTGTGTAGGCATAGCCAGTGGATATAGCGCAATGGGGGGAAGCGGGGGAGGGGGCGGAGGGACGGATGAGGGCATGTACTGGGGGTGGGGAGGGCAATAGAGGGGAAAAAAATAAAGATTCAAACCTGGCTTTCAAATTCAGATTTTCTACTTACTGACTTAGTGATCTTGGTCAAGTCATTTTCTCTCACTGAGACTCAAGTTCCACATCTGTAAAAGTAGATCATAGTAATCTATTTTCAGAGTTGGAGTAAGGGATAAATTTTATGACATATGTGGAGACATCTGCCACATATGTGTCCATCACATAGTAGATGCTCAATGAATAAAAAATAATACTTTTGCTTTCTCATTTACCACTACTTTCTTCATCACTCAAGAGTATCTTTGTGTGCACATGTATGTGTGTAAAGGAGAATATGTGTGTGTTGTGGGGGCATTTATTTAAAAAATACATTTCAGAGGGAATTCAGAAAACAATATTTGTTTTTAAAATAGGTACCATCATCAGATGCCGGGGATGTTGAGTCACTCTAAAGCCCTGAGTGGACCCAGAGAAGAAAATGAAGACTGTGAAGAAAGCCAGGATGGGCTGCAATGTTCTCTAGTTCTGAAGTAACAGCTTGTCACTGAGGAAAAGTGTAAGTCTCTTGAATTAAGGGTGGCAACATGACAGAAGTCATCTGTAGCTTACAATTTAAAAGAATACTAAAAGAGCAGCTGATAACAGATCCTTTTGTGTCCCTTGTGGAGAACCAACATCAGATGAAAATTAGAATCTCACTAAACCATTTACTAAGAGTATAGATCATCTAAAGACTTCCTAAAAGTTATCATAGAAAGGGAAAGCAATCAAGAATGGAACAATGGCCCTAATGGGTTTGGTTCAGTGAGTAGAGTACCAGCCTGTGGACTGAAGGGTCCCGGGTTCAATTCTGGCCAAGGGCATATGCCTGGATTGCGGGCTCAATCCGTAATGTGGGGTGTGCAAGAGGTAGCCAATCAATGATTCTTTCTCATCATTGATGTTTCTATCTTTTTCTCCCTCTCCCTTCCTCTCTGAAATCAATCAATAAAAAATTAAAATTGAAAGAATGAAGAGAAAGTCAAAGGTGCAGTGAAAAGGAGATGATACAGAATATCATGAAAGAGCAAGACTGTTGTTAAAGAGAAAACCAGGAGGGGGCTCAAAACATCATGTGAATAGTGAACACAGTGATGGGAATGGAGAACCAAATTGAGCAAGGTATATGGAGAAGAAGCTGTGCTTGCTGTTAGGAGAGATCTATCCTCCACCAGATTAGCAGAGCCAGCAGTGGGGGACAGCAACTACCATTTCAGTGTCTCTCAGGACTACTTACATGTGTCTTCTCAGAGAATTATTCACAGAAGGGAACTGGATAGCTCCCAGGGCACACCCAATTGACAGTTGATTGGCAGTTGTCAACATAACCATACCCACAATGGGGTGCTTATAACTAGTTACTATTAATGGAAGTGGAATTGCCTGAGGAACTATAATTGCTCTAATCAGTACTATTATTCACTTCAATAAATTCAACAAAATATTAAGCCACTTGGTATTTATTCTCTGCTGTGCTGGCTCATACAGGACATTCATTCATTTATTGAGCACCTAGTGTCTGCTGAGCACTGTTGTGGGCTCTGGGAATCTAGCAGTGATCAAAACATACAAAAAAATCCTGCCCTCTTAGAGTTTCCATACTAATGAGATCAAAGAAGAATAAAGTAAACTAACTGCCACTGAGCAGTCTCTTACATATCAGGTACTTCACATACATAATCACATTCAATCCATACAACAAGAACCTAGGAGACAGGTTATTATCAGCATTTTATAAAACAGGAAACTAAGACTCTCAAACGAATTAAAAACCAGACCAACATTATACAGTTAGGTGGTAGCAGAAATGACATATGAAGCCATACATCTGTATCTGTCTCATTCCAAAATCCATGGATTGGATTCTCGTCTAAAATTTTGACCTTTCCATAGACCATTAGAGTTAATTTCATCACTCTCAAGGTTTAACTTTGGAAGATTGTTGCTTAATGCCCAAGGGTCACTCATAAATGCCAGAATTACTCAAAGCTCAATGGGTCAGAATCAGACTTTGGGGATGTAGAGATGATAACAAATAATCTTTACTCCCCCTTTTTAAATTTAATTCTATTTTTCCAATAGTTTTTTAAATAGGCTTTTATTTATTTTACAGAGAGAGGGGGAAGGAGAGAGAGACAGTGAGAGAAACATCAATATAAGAGGGAAAAATGGCTTGGCTGCCTCCTGCACAACCCCCACTGAGGATCAATCCCTCAACCGGGGCATGTGCCTCAACCAGGAATCGATCCAGTGACCTTTTGATGCATGGGACAATGTTCAACCAACCAAGCCACACCGGCCAGGGCTACCTTTAACTTCTTTATTGAGTAACTGCAGAGGCAGTCTAGCAGAGTGCTTAAGATTCCAGGTGCTGGGGAAAGACTCAACAACTTCAAATCCCAAATCTGCTTCTGCTTCTTCTATGCTATCTGCATAACCTTGGGCAAGTTACTTAATTTCTCTGTACCTTAGTTTTTCCACCTGTAAAAATGGGATAATAGCACCTGTCTCAGAGGACCTGAATATATACTTCTCCAAGGAAGACATAAAGATGGTAAGTAAAAATAAAAAGATGCTCAACATCACTAATCACCAGAAAAATGCAAATTAAAACCACAATTAAATGTCACTCCACACCTGTCAGTACGGCTATCAGCAATAAATCAACAAACAACAAGTGTTGACTAGGATGTAGAGAAAGGTATCCCTTATGCACTGCTAGTGGAAATGCAAATTGGTACAGTCACGGTGAAAAGTAATATGGAGTTGCCTAAAAAAATTAAAATTGGAACTGCCTTATGACCTAGTGATTCTATCTCTGGGAATTTATCCCAAGAAACCCAGAACATTAAAGAATATGTGTATCTCTCTATTCATTGCAGTGTTATTTACAATAGCCAAGATTTGGAAGAAGCCCAAGCGTCCATCAGCAGATGAAGGGATGAAGAAAAAAAAAAGCTGTGTTACATTTACGCAATCAAATAATACTCAGGCCTAAAAAGGAGGAAATCTTACCATTTGCAGCAGAATGGATGGACCTAGAGGGTATTATGCTAAGTGAAATAAGAAAAAGACAAATACCGAGAGGAAAAATGACGGCGGAATAGACAGACACATCTGAGCTTTGTCGCTGGGCAGAGGGAGAGAGAGCAGCTGAGAGTCCCACTGTGAGTGTTTGTTGGCAAGTGAAGAGTCAGTTATCCCCCAGGAGAAGACCGGGAACTGCTGGATGGGACTCTCCTGACCAGGCAGCCCCACTGCCATGGGGTTTTTGGATGCCAGAGCCACCAGCGCGAACACGGAGACCACGCCATCTTGCAGAGGGCGGTGGATGTCTGCGGCGGTCTGAAAGCTGCAGCTGAAGCACCCACCGAACAGCCGGGGGACCCAGAACACCACTCTCCAGGGTCTCAGAGGAGATTCAAACAGCACACGGAAAGGTCAGATTTCGCCTGGGATAAGGTGAGGTCTCCTGTCCCACAGAACAGAGACACGGATACTGTGGGAACCAGGCTGCGGGAAAGCTGCTTCTGGAGAAGTCCGCGGATGTGGGGCAGGGCATGATCCCTAAGTGGGGAAGCAAACTTTTGGAGCAGTTGACAGAAGGGAGCTCTAGAAAACAACACATTTTGATCTGAGGCAGAAGGACAGGCTGGGAGTTATTACAATGTCCAGGCTACAAAATCCCCACAAACCGGTTTTGAGAACCACAGAGTAGCAGGATCTAACCACAGTCTAGGGAGGTCCTGTGCTGAGTCTCAGAGGTCAATTCTGAAACACTGCCACCCAGAGGATGACACACAAATTGACTCTCGCATAACCACAAAAGAATAAAAAGATTAAGACCTCAGCAGTGGGACACAGGGAACTGCAATACCCTCACTACTGGGAAAAAGGAGTGCAAAGCAGAAAAATAGTGGAAGTGAAAGACCATTCTATTTTTTTTCTTTATTTCTTCTTCATTCTTTTCTTTTTTATAAATTTTTATTTAATTTTTTTCTTTCATTTTTGCATATTTTATTTAAAAAACTATTTTTTTCTTTCCTGCTCAATTGATTTTACCTTTTTAATTATTACATTTTTGTGTTCAACTAGTATTATTACCACTACTATTTTACCTTTTGGGAAAAAAACAAGTGTCATTTTGTTTTCCCTTTATTTACTTCGAGATTAGAGTTCTACATTCTATTTTCATCTTTCCTTTAGCATAATTTTACTCTATCTCAATTCTACCTTCATGCCAACACTTTCCTCCTAACTTTCCCATTTTGTTGTCCTATTTCTCTTTCCCTTTTCCAACTTTAGATTCTCTCTATTCTTTCCCTTTACCTGGTTAAAATTTCACCCCTCTTATATATCTAATTTCAAATCCCCTACTACAAGTCCATACAAACCTCTCTCTTCTTGTCTTCACTATCCAAAAAGTTGTTTTTCTCTGTGTCCTTTTGTTGCTGTTTGCCTGAACGGTGATTATATCGACTTTTTGTACTTTTTTCATGAGATTGTTTTAGCTTATTCTACTTGTTTTATTTTGCTTTTTGTTTGCTTTGTTTTGGTTTGTTTTTTCCATCTCTTTTAACTCACATCGCTCGACACCAGTTTTTATTTATAGTTTGTATTAATGTCCAGGTACTAGTGGCAGGCATTTGTTAGGATTAGTGACTATTATATTGGATTTTTCTTTTGACATCTATATTTTGTTCCCCTTTTTGCTCTTATCCTCTTTCTTTTCTATCTGACTTTTTTTCTCTTTCTCTATTCTTCTTTCACTTCTCCGTTTTCTTATTTTATTTTATTTTATTTTTTTTGTTCATTTCTCTTTTTTTTCTCCCATTTCTGAATTTGATTTTGGCACTTCTTTCTTTTCTTTTTTCCACATTTCCCTCTTCTTCTTTCTCTAGTTACACCTAATTTGTCTTTCATTGGTGGTCACCTTATTTGTGATTATTAATATGATTAATACATTTCTGTTCAATGCTTGTGTGTTGTACCTGGTCATGTTGTAGTTTGTGCCTTTGAATCAACGTAGGAGAGAGAACCACATAACCAGACACCCAGAGAAAAAAGACCATGGGCAGAAGAAGAAACAGCCCGCATACGACAGAAAGGCAAGTATCACCAGAAAAGGAAGTAAACTAAATAGAAGCAGAAATAAGCCAGCCAGAGAAAGAGTTCCGAGAAATCATCATATCATGAATGAAAAGAATGGAAGACAAAATCGACAATGTAAGAGCCAAAAGGAAATAAAGAAGACCCAAGAGGAAATGAAGAAGAAAGAAGAAATGCAGAAGAACCTAGAAGAAATGCAGAATAATAAAGAAGAAATGAAAAATGACATCACTGCTATAAAGAACTCAATAGAAAGCATCAAAAGTAGACTAGAGCCAAGACCAGTTTGGCTCAGTGGGTAGGGTGTCGGCTTGCGAATTGAAAGATCCCAGGTTAGATTCCTACTGGGGGCATGTACCTTGCTTGCAGGCACATCACCACAGTGGGGTGTGCAGGGTGCGACTGATTGATGTCTCTCTCTCATCAATGTTTCTGACTTTCTATCTCTCTCCCTTCCTCTCTGTAAAAAAAAATAAAATATTTTTTTTTAAAAAAAGAGTAGGAGGAGGAGAAAATGGCGGCGGAGTAGACGGACGCGTCTGGAGCATTGTCCTTGGGCAGAGGGAGAGAGAGCGGCTGAGAGTTGCATTGGGAGTGTTTGTTGGCAAGCTAGGAGTCAGTTGCAATCCAGGGGAAGGCAGGGAACTGCAGGAAGGGGCTCTCCCGGCAAGGTAGCCCCACTGCCACGGGGTTTTTGTCCGCCGGAGCCACCAGCGCGAACGCGGAGCCCGAGCCATCTTGCAGTGGGAGATGGATGTCTGCGGCGGTCTGAAGCCTTCGGCTGGGCACCCATCGAGCAGCCAGGAACCCGGGGACCGAGAACTCCGCTCTCCAATCGGCGCAGACACGTGGCGGAACCAGAGACCCACAGAGCACACGGAAAGTGCCTTGTGAGCTGTACCTGGTCGTGTTGTAGTTTGTGCCTTTCAACCAACGTAGGAGAGAGCACTACATAACCAGACACCCAGAGAAGAAAGACCATGGGCAGAAAAAGAAACAGCCCACAAAGACAGAAAGGCAGGCTTCACCAGAAAAGGAAGTTAACGAAATAGAACCACAAATAAGCCTACCAGAGAAAGAGTTCAGAGAAATTATCATAATGTGGTTGAAAAGAATGGAAGACAAATTTGACAATATGAGTAAGAGTCAAGAGGAAATGAAGAAGAACCTAGAGGAGGTGAAGAAGCATGAAGAAGAAACGCAGAAGAAACTGAGGAGGTGCAGAATAAACAAGAAGAAATGAATAATGACATCACTGCTATAAAGAACTCAATAGAAAGCATCAAAAGTAGACTAGAAGAAGCAGAGGACGGCAATAGTGAGCTAGAAGACACGGTAGGAAAAAATACCCAAATACAGCAGCCTCTAGAAAAAAAAGTTAAAAAGCTAGAGGAGAGTCTAAGGGAACTTTGGGATAACATGAAACAAAATAACATCCCCATAATTGGGATTCCAGAAAGAGTGGAAACTGAACAAGGATTAGAGAACGTGTTTGAAGAAATAATGACAGAAAATGTCCCCAATATAGAAAAGAAAAAACCCACACAAATCCAAGAAGCTCACAGAGTCCCAAGCAAAATGAACCCCAACAAACCGACACCGAGGCACATTATAATTAAATTGGCAAACACAGACGACAAAGTAAGAATCTTAAAAGCAGCCAGAGAGAAACAGAAAGTTACCTACAAAGGAACCCCCATAACACTAGCTACTGACTTCTCAACAGAAACTCGTCAGGCCAGAAGAGAATGGAATGAAATATACAAAGTCATGCAAAGGAAGGGTCTGAATCCAATACTGTAACCTGCAAGACTCTCAATCAAAATTGAAGGTGAAATCAAAAGCTTCACAGACAAAAAAGGACTAAGGGAATATATTAGCACCAAACCAGCAATGCAAGAAATGTTAAAAGGTCTGCTATAATAAAAAGAAAGAGGAAGCGAAAAAGGAACTCGGGGGTAAGGACTAAAAATGGCAACACATAAGTACTTATCAATAATAACTTTAAATGTAAAAGGATTAAATGCTCCAATCAAAAGACATAGGGTAACCGATTGGATAAGAAAACATGATCCATATATCTGCTGTCTGCAAGAAACCCACCTTAGGAAAAGAGATGCACACAGATTGAGGGTGAAGGGATGGAACATGGTATTTCAGGCAAATGTAAATGAAAAATAAGCTGGGGTTGCAATACTTATATCTGACAAATTAGATCTCAAAGTGAAGGACATAACAAGAGATAAAGAAGGCCACTTCATAATACTAATGGGAACAATCCAACAAGAAGAAATAACTCTGGTAAACATATATGTACCCAATACAGGAGCACCTAAATACATAAAAAAACGCTTGGAGGATATTAAGGGAGATATTGACAGCAATACAATCATAGTAGGAGACTTTAATACACCACTGTCACCATTGGACAAATCCTCTAAACAAAAAATCAGTAAAGAAACATCAATCCTAAATGACTCACTAGACTAGATGGAATTAATTGACATCTTCAGAACATTTCACCCCAAAGCCACAGAATATACATTCTTCTCCAGTGCACATGGGTCATTTTCAAAGATAGATCATATGTTCGGTCATAAGAAAAGTCTCTTCAAATTCAAGAAGATAGAAATCATATCAAGCATTTTCTCAGACCACAGTGGCATAAAACTGGAAATCAACTATAATAAAAACAATAGAAAGAAATCAAACACATGGAGACTAAACAGCATGCTTTTAAACAACGACTGGGTAACCGGACAGATCAAGGAAGAAATAAAAAACATCATGGCAACAAAAGACAATGACAACACAACAATACAAAATTTATGGGACACAGTGAAAGCAGTCTTGAGAGGGAAGTTCATAGCCCTACAAGCCTACTGCAAAAAAGAGGAAACAATGGTAATAAATCACCTAAACCTACAACTCAAAGAGTTAGAACGTGAGCAACAAGAAAAGCCCAATGTACTCAGAAGGAAGGAAATAGTGAAGATCAGAGCGGAGATAAACAACTTGGAGACCAAAGAAACAATTCAAAAGATCAACAAAACAAAGAGCTGGTTCTTTAAAAGGATAAACAAGATTGATGGACCCCCTAGCCAGGCTCACCAAGAAGCAAAGAGAGAAGACCCAAATAAACAAAATCAGAAATGAAAGAGGAGAAATAACAGACCCTGTGGAAATACAAAGGATTGTTAAAAAATACTATGAACAACTCTATTCCAACAAATTGGACAACCTGCAAGAAATGGACATTTTCCTAGAAAAATATAACCTCCCAAAACTCAATGAGGAGGAAGCCAAACATCTCAATAGTCCAATAACTATGGAAGAAATTGAAGCAGTAATCAAAAAGCTTCCAGCAAATAAAAGCCCGGGTCCAGATGGCTACACAGGAGAGTTTTACCAAACATTCAAGGAAGAATTAAAACCTATCCTCCTCAGACTATTCAAAAACATTCAGGAAGAAGGAATACTACCAAACACCTTCTATGAAGCCAGCATCACCCTAATACCAAACCAGATAAAGACAACACAATAAAAGAGAATTATAGGCCAATATCTCTCATGAACATAGATGCCAAAATCCTCAACAAAATTCTAGCAAACCGGATCCAGCAGTACATCAGAAAGATCATACACCATGAACAAGCAGGATTCATCCCAGGAATGCAGGGATGGTTCAATATCTGCAAATCAATAAATGTGATACATCACATAAACAAATTGAGAGATAAAAATCACATAGTCATAACAATTGATGCAGAAAAAGCATTTGACAAAATCCAACACCCTTTCTTGATAAAAACTCTCAGCAAAGTGGGAATAGAAGGATCATACCTCAACATCATAAAAGCCACATATGATAAACCCACAGCTAACATCATACTCAATGGGCAAAAACTAAAACCATTTCTCCTAAGAACAGGAACAAGACAGGGATGCCCACTCTCACCTCTCCTGTTCGACATAGTACTGGAAGTATTAGCCATTGCAATTAGACAACAAGAAGAAATAAAAGGCATCCAAATTGGAAAAGAAGAAGTAAAGCTGTCCTTATTGGCAAATGACATGATATTGTACATAAAAAACCCAAAGGACTCCATTCCAAAACTAATTGACTTAATTAATGAATTCAGCAATGTAGCAGGATACAAAATTAATGCTAAGAAGTCTGTGGCATTTCTATACACTAACAGTGAAATTATAGAAAGAGAAACTAAAAAAGCAATCCCATTTACCATCGCACCAAAAAAATTAAGATACCTAGGAATAAACCTAACTAAAGAGGTAAAAGACCTTTATGCAGAAAACTACAGGACACTGAAAAAAGAGATAGAGGAAGATGTTAACAGATGGAAGAGCATACCATGCTCATGGATTGGGAGAATCAACATCATTAAAATGTCCATACTACCCAAAGCTATCTACAGATTCAAGGCTTTACCCATTAAAATACCAACGACATATTTCACAGACCTACAAAGAATTCTTCATAGATTCATCTGGAACAAAAAAAGACCACGGATAGCTACAGCAATTCTGAGAAAAAAGTATAAAATAGGTGGGATCTCAATACCAGACTTCAAGCTATACTACAAAGCAACTGTTCTCAAAACAGCCTGGTACTGGCACAAGAACAGACATATAGATCAATGGAATAGAATAGAGAACCCAGATATCCACCCAAACCACTATGCTCAATTAATATTTGACAAAGGAGGCATGAACATTCAATGGAACCAAGATAGCCCCTTCTATAAATGGTGTTGGGAAAATTGGACAGATACATGCAAAAAATTGAAACTGGACCACCAACTTACACCAAATACAAAAATAAACTCAAAATGGACACAGGACTTAACATTAGAAGGGAAACCATAAAAATACTAGAGGAATCCACAGGCAGCACAATCTCAGATATATGCCGAAAGAACTTCTTCACTGGTACTGCTCCAAAGGCAATGGAAGATAAAGAAAAAATAAACAAATGGAACTACATCAAAATAAAAAGCTTTTGCACAGCAAAAGAAACCATCAACAAAACAACAAGAAAGATAAATGCATGGGAGAACATATTTGCAAATGCTATCACTGATAAAGGTTTAATCTCCAAAATCTACAACCAACTTATACAACTTAATAAAAGGAAGATGAAGGATCCAATAAAAAAAATGGGCAACGGACCGAAATAGAACCTTTTCAAAAGACGACAGAAGGAAGGCCAAGAGACACATGAAAACATGTACAAAGTCATTAATCATCCGAGAGATGCAAATCAAAACGACAATGCGATACCATCTTACACCTGTCAGAATGGCAATCAACAACAAATCAACAAACGACAAGTGTTGGAGAGGATGCGAAGAAAAAGGAACCCTTGTGCACTCTTGGTGGGAATGCAGACTGGTGCAGTCACTGTGGAGAACAGTATGGAGTTTACTCAAAAAACTAAAAATGGATCTCCCATTTGACCCTGTAATACCACTCTTAGGAATTTATCCTAAGAAATTACAAACACCAATCAGAAAGGATTTATGCACCCCTATGTTCATAGCAGCACAATTTACAATAGCCACAATTTGGAAACAGCCTAAGTGTCCGTCAGCAGATGAGTGGATCAGAAAACCGTGGTACTTCTACACAATGGAATTCTATGCAGCCATTATAAAGAAGGAATTCTTACCATTTGCAGCAACCTGGTTGGAACTGGAGAGCCCTATGCTTAGTGAAATAAGCCAGTCAATGAAGGAGAAGCATCACATGATCGCACTCATTGGGGGATAATAAAGAACATTATAAACTGATGAACAAAAGGATAGATACAGAGACAGTAAAGCTTCAAACACTGTGAAACTACAGCAGGAAGATTAAAGTTAGGTGAGGTAGATAAGAGATCAATCAAAGGACTTGTATCTATGCACATACCAATGAACATAGACACTGGGGGGTTGGGGTATGCCTGGGAGGGAGGGGGGGCAATGGGGAGATATGTATAAAAAATTAATAAAAAAAAAGATTAGACTAGAAGAAGCAGAAGACCGCATCAGTGAGCGAGAAGACACAGTAGGAAAAAATACACAAGTACAGCAGCTTCCAGAAAAAAAAAATTAAAAAGCAAGAGGAAAGCCTAAGGGAACTTTGGCATAACATGAAACAAATCAACATCTCATAATTGGGGTTCCAGAAAGAGTGGAAACTGAGCAAGGATTAGAGAACCTGTTTGAAGAAATAATGACAGAAAATTTCCACAATATAGGAAAGAAAAAACCCACACAAATCCATGAAGCTCACAGAGTCACAAGCAAAATGAACCCCACAAAACCGACACCAAGGCACATTATAATTAAATTGGCAAACACCAACGATAAAGTAAGAATCTTAAAAGCAGCCAGAGAGAAACAGAAAGTTACCTACAAAGGAACCCCCAAAAGACTAGCTACTGATTTCTCAACAGAAACTCATCAGGATAGAAGGGAATGGAATGAAATATAAAAAGTCATGTAAAGGAAGGGTCTGAATCCACGAATACTGTACCCTGCAAGGCTTTCAATCAAAATTGAAGGGGAAATCAGAAGCTTCACAGACAAAAAAGGACTAAGGGAATATATTACCACCAAACCAGCAATGCAAGAAATGTTAAACTGTCTGCTATAATAAAAAGAAATAGGAAGCCAGGAAGGAACTCTGGGGTAAACACTAAAAAGGGTGACAGATAAGTATCTATCAATAATAACTTTAAATGTAAATGGATTAAATGCTCTAATCAAAAGACATAGGGCAACCGATTGGATAAGAAAACATGATCTATATATCTGTTGTCTACAAGAAACCCACTTCAGGAAAAGAGATGCACACAGATTGAAGGTGAAGGGATGGAAGATGGTATTTCAGGCAAATGCAAATGAAAAAAAAAGCTGGGGTTGCAATACTTATATCTGATTAATTAGATCTCAAAGTGAAGGACATAACAAGAAATAAAGAAGGCCACATCATAATACTAAAGGGAACAATCCAACAAGCAGAAATAACTCTGGTAAACATATACACACCCAATATTGGAGCATCCAAATACATAAAAAAACTCCTGTAGGATATTAAGGGAGAGATTTAGGGCAATACAATCATAGTAGGAGACTTTAATACCCCACTGCCATCACTGGACAAATCCTCTAAACAAAAAATCAGCAAAGAAACATCAATCCTAAATGACTCACTAAACCAGATGGAATTAATTGACATCTTTTGAACATTTCACCCCAAAGCCACAGAATATACATTCTTCTCCAGTGCACATGGATCATTTTCAAAAACAGATCCTATGTTGGGTCATGAAAAAAGTGTCTTCAAATTCAAGAAGATAGAAATCATATCAAGCATTTTCTCAGACCACAGTGGCATGAAACTGGAAATCAAATATAATAAAAACAATAGAAAAAAAGCAAACACAAGGAGACTAAACAGCATGCTATTAAAAAATGACTGGGTAATCAGAGAGATCAAGGAAGAAATAAAAAACATCATTGCAACAAATGAAAATGACAACACAACAATAAAAAATTTATGGGACACTGTGAAAGCATTCTTGAGAAGGAAGTTCAGAGCCCTACAAGCCTACTGCAAAAATACAGGAAACAATGGTAATAAATTACCTAACCCTACAACTCAAATAGCTAGAACGAGAGCAACAAGAAAAGCCCAGTGTAAGAAGAAGGAAGGAAATAGTAAAGATCAGAGCAGAGATAAACAACACGGAGACCAAAAAACAATTCAAAAGATCAACAAAACCAAGAGCTGGTTCTTCGAAAGGACAAACAAGATTGATGGACCTCTAGCCAGGCTCACTGAGAAGCAAAGAGAGAAGACCCAAATAAACAAAATCAGAAATGAAAGAGGAGAAATAACAACGGGCCCCGCCGAAATACAAAGGATTGCTAATAAATACTATGAACAACTCTATTGCATCAAATTGGACAACCTGCAAGACATGGACATATGCCTAGAAAAATATAACCTTCCAAAACTCAATCAGGAAGAATCTAAACATCTCAATAGTTCAATAACTATGGAAGAAATTGAAGCAGTCATCAAAAAGCTTCCAGGAAATAAAGCCCGAGGCCTTTACAGGAGAGTTTTACCAAACATTCAAGGAAGAATTAAAACCTATCCTACTCAGACTATTCAAAAATATTAAAAAAGAACGTTTCCAAACACCTTCTATGAAACCAGCATCACTCTAATACCAAAACCAGATAAATACAACACAATGAAAGAGAATTATAGGCCAATATCTCTCATGAACATAGATGCCAAAATCCTCAACAAAATTCTAGCAAATCGGATCCAGCAGTACATCAGAAAGATCATACACCATGACCAAGTAGGATTCATCCCAGGAATGCAGGGATGGTACAATATCCACAAATCAATAAACCTGATACAACAAATAAACAAATTGAGAGATAAAAAATCACAGTCATATCAATTGATGCAGAAAAAGCATTTGACAAAATCCAACACCCTTTCTTGGTAAAAACTCTCAGCAAAGTGTGAATAGAAGGAACATACGTCAACATCATAAAAGCCATATATGATAAACCCAGAGCTAACATCATACTCAATGGGCAAAAACCATTTCCCCTAAGAACAGGAACAAGACATGGATGTCCACTCTCACCTCTCCTGTTCGACATAGTACTGAAAGTATTAACCATTGCAATGAGACAAGAAGAAGAAATAAAAGGCATCCAAGTTGGAAAAGAAGCAGTAAAGCTGTCCTTATTTGCAGATGACATGATACTGTACATAAAAACCCTGAAAGACTCATCCCAAAACTAATTGACTTAATAAATGAATTCGGCAATGTAGCAAGATACAAAATTAATGCCAAGAAACTGGCACTTCTATACACTAATAGTGAAATTACAGAAAGAGAGACTGAAAAAGCAATCCCATTTACCATTGCCAAAAAAATAATTAAGATACCTAGGAATAAACCTAACTAAAGAGGTAAAAAACCTATGTGTAGAAAACTACAAGACACTGAAAAAAGACATAGAGTAAGACTTAAATAGATGGAAGAGCATACCGTGCTCACGGATTGGGAGAATCAACATCATTAAAATGTCCATACTACCCAAAGCAATCTATAGGTTCAATGCACTACCCATTTAAATACCAACGACATATTTCACAGACCTACAAAGAATTCTTCATAGAATCATCTGGAACAAAAAAAGACCTCAAAAAGCCACAGCAATTCTGAGAAAGAAGAATAAAGTGGGTCGGATATCAATACCAGATTTCAAGCTATATTACAAAGCAACTGTTCTCAAAACAGCCTGATACTGGCACAAGAACAGACATATAGACCAATGGAATAGCATTGAGAACCCAGATATCCACCCAAACCACTATGCTCAACTAATATTTGACAAAGGAGGCATGAACATACAATGGAGCCAAGATAGCCTCTTCAATAAATGGTGTTGGGAAAATTGGACACATACATGCAAAAAATTGTAACTGGACCACCACCTTACACCAAATACAAAAATAAACTCAAAATGTATATAGGACTTAAACATTAGAATGGAAACCATAAAAATACTAGAGGAATCCACAGGCAGCACAATCTCAGATATATGCCGAAAGAACTTCTTCACTGATACTGCTCCAAAGGCAATGGAAGCTAATGAAAAAATAATCAAATTTTACTACATCGAAATCAAAAGCTTTTGCACAGCAAAAGAAACCATCAACACAACAACAAGAAAGACCACTGTATGGGAGAACATATTTGCAAATGTTATCACTGATAAAGGTTTAATCTCCAACATCTACATCCAACTTATACAACTTAGTAAGAGGAAGATAAAAGATCCAATAAAAAAATGGGCAAGGGACCTAAATAGAACCTTTTCAAAAGACGACAGAATGAAGGCCAAGAGACACATGAAAACATGTCCAAAGTCACTAATTATCTAAGAGATGCAAATCAAAACGAGAATGCGATACCATCTTACACCTGTCAGAATGGCTATCATCAACAAATCAACAAAGTACAAGTGTTGACGAGGATGCGGAGAAAAAGGAACCCTTGTGCACTGTTGGTGGGAATGCAGACTGGTGCAGCCACTGTGGAGAACAGTATGGAGTTTCCTCAAGAAACTAAAAATGGATCTCCCATTTGACCCTGTAATACCACTCTTAGGAATTTATCCTAAGAAATTACAAACACCAATCAAAAAGGATTTATGCACCCCTATGTTCATAGCAGCACAATTTACAATAGTTACAATTTGGAAACAGCCTAGGTACCCGTCAGCAGATGAGTGGATCAGAAAACCGTGGTACATCTACACAATGGAATTCTATGCTGCCATTAAAAAGAATGAATTCTTACCATTTGCAGCAACCTGGACGGAACTGGAGAGCCTTATGCTTAGTGAAATAAGCCAGTCAATGAATGAGAAGCATCACATGATCTTACTCCTTTGTGGATAATAAAGAACATTGTAAACTGATGAACAAAATGATAGATACAGAGGCAGTAAAGCATCAAACACACTGTCAAATTATAGCAGGAAGGTTAAGGAGAGGAGTGGTATATAAGATATCAATCAAAGGACTTATATCCATGCAAATAAGCATAACCAATGAACATAGACACTGGGGTGTTGGGGTATGCCTCTGAAGGACGGGGGCAATGGGTAGATATGTATACATGTAACACAATAAAAAAAGAACAGAAAAGAAAAGAAAAAACAACAGCAACCACAAAAAAGAAAAAGACAAATACCATATTATTTTCTTTATATATGGAACCTAAAGAGCAAAATAAACAAACAAATTAAAAACAGACTCATTAATACAGAAAACAAACTGGTGATGGTTGCCAGAGGGGAGGTAGTTTAGGTTGCTGGCTGAAAAAGGTGAAGTATTGAGCAATACGGATTGGTAGTTATAAAATAATCATAGGGATGTAAACTGCAGCATAGAGAATATGGGCAATAACATTGCAATAATTATGTACAGGTACTGGTTTGTAAAGTTTATAATTGTCTAACCACTATGCTGTACACCTGAAAATAATACAAAATAATACTATATAACAAAAGCCTAATATGCTAAGTGTCCAGTCATCCAGTTGTCCATTCCACCAATCAAAGCATAATATACTAATGATACGCTAAGGCTGCTCAACTGCTCACCATGACGTGCACTGTTCACCAAGGGGCAGACACTCTGACCGGTAGGTTAGCTTGCTTCTGGGTTCCAGCCCATCAGGACTGTGTGAGGCGGGCCAGACATGCCATGAAGCCCTCCTGTGGTCCCTCCCTGACTTGTCAGCTTCCCATATCCCTCCTCAGCCCCAATTGTGCACTGGTTGGGTCCTCTGGCCTGACCTGCACTCTCTCACAATCTGGGGCCCTTCAGGGATGTTTGAGAGTCAGTTTCAGCCTGATTGTGGAATGACCAGATACTATGACATGCACTGACCACCAGGAGGAAGATGCTCAATGCAGGAGCTGCCCCCTGGGGTGGTTAGTGTGCACCTACAGTGGGAGCACCACTCAGGCAGATGCCGGGCTCATGGCTGATGAGCGCAGTGGCATAGACAGGAACCTCTCCTATCTAAGCAGCAGTGCTAGGAATGTCCAACTGCTGGTTGGGAGTGGGCCTAAGCTGGCAGTGGGACATCCCCCAAGGGCTCCAAGATGCAAGAGGGTGCAGGCTGTGCTGAGAAACTGCCCCACCCCCAACACACACACACTGAGTGCACAAATTTCATGCACTGGGCCTCTAGTATTGACTATAGACTGTGATGGAAAATATTTTCAAAGGAAAACTGTGGGAAGAAAATAGTACTTGCCTCATGTTGGGGGTGGGAAGGATTGTGGGGATTGAGGAAGATAACAGCAAACACTTACATACTGTTTATTATGTGCTAGGCATTCTTCTAAAGTTTAGAAGAATCTACATGATGTCTGATATATAATATACACTGCACCCTCTCACAATCTGGGACCACTGGCTCCTAATTGCTCACCTGTCTTCCTCCCTCATCACCCTGAACCACTCTGCCTGTCTTCCTCATCACCCCTAACCACTCTGTATACCTGCCTCATTGCCGCTAACCACTTACCTGCCTTCCTGATCGCCCGTAACTGCTTGCCTGCCTGCCTGCCTGATCACCCCTAACTGCCTCTGCCTCAACCCCTGCTGCGATGGCTTTATCCGGAAGATACCTGGAATGATGTACAAAAGGTCATTCAGCTATCTAGTCTAATTAGCATATTATACTTTTATTATTATAGATTAGTTCTTTCTTGTAGAATAGCAGTTCTCAAAGTGTAGTTCAGGGACACCTGGAGATCTGAGAGGTCAAAACTGTTTTCAGAGAAATAATAAGGGGTGTTTTACCTTTTTCACTTTCATACCCTCATAAATGTATAGTAGAGTTGTGGTGTGAGGGGCCTGCATGATGTCTGATATTGCAACAGATTAAATACAGAAGGACAGAGAATCCAAGATGGCGGCATAGGTAAACACCTACACTGCTGCCTCACACAAAAATTTCAAAACTACAACTAAAAGACAGAACGGACATCATCCAGAACCACAGGAAAGCTGGCTGAGTGGAAATTCTACAACTAGAGGGAAAGAGAGGGGCTCATGGAGAACCAGAGGAGCTGCAAAAAGCTGAGGTACGGAGACTCGCTTGTGGAGAGAGCGGGTGCCGGAGTACCTGGCTGGTTTTCTCTGGTGGGAGGGAAACGGAGACTCTCAAAGGCATTGAACCCCTTATCCTACGACACTAAACCCCAGATCCAGCCGAAACTCATACGGGGGTAGTTTGGACTGTGAAAAGGAAGAGGTGCACAGAAATTTAGGGGAGTCGCAAAAGATCAGAGTTCTTGTGGCGTGCATGGCACTGGGTGCAGAGGACAAACTGCTGATTGTGCCACTGGCTTTTGTGAGTGGGCGGGAGAAAGACCCTCCCCCAACTGTGCCAATTCTGACTCCACTAAGCCCTAGTTTCGGGTGAAACCCTGGGGACCTAGACTCGTGTGGTCCTGGAGCGCAGGGGAGCCTGAAAGGCAGTGGTCTGGAGGCACTGTGCACGCCCATAAGGACCACTCCAGTGATTACCCAGTCACGAGAGACTCAGGGGCCTTGGTGGGACAGCCAACTGGAAGCCCTGAGACTCCACCTATCCCAAGCTAAACAGAGAGGCTTCTGCTGTTTTGCAAGTCTGGTATTATAAGGCTGAATACAACACAGAAGTTCTCCCCACATAGTAAAAATGCCGAGACAAGGGAAGGAATCACAAACAAAAGAAATAGAGGAAAACAAATGACTGGATAGAGAGTTCAAAACCACGCTTATAAGGTTTTTCAAAAATATCCCAGAAGAGTTAGATAAAGTTAGCAAGAGCCAAGAGGAGATGAAAAAGGACCAACTAGAGATGCAAAAGATCCAACTAGAGACGGAAAAGGACCAACTAGAAATTAAACATACACTGACTGAAATAGAAAATATTATAGAGTCCTAACAGCAGACTAGAGAAAGACAAGAATCAAGTCAACAATTTGAAATATAAAGAAGCAGAAAACACTCAACCAGAAAAGCAAGAAGAAAAAAAGAATCCAAAAATGTGAAGATAATGTAAGGAGCCTCTGGGACAGCTTCAAGCATACCAACATCTGAATTGTGGGGGTGCCAAAAGAAGAGAGAGAGCAAGATACTGAAAACCTACTTAAAGAAATAATGACTGAAAACTTCCCACATCTGATAAAAGAAATAGACTTACAAGTCCAGGAAGCACATAGAACCCTATATAAAAGGAATTCAAAGAGGACTACACCAAAACACATCCTAATTAAAATACCAAGAGCAAAAGACAGAGAATATTAAAAGCAGCAAGAGAAAAACAGTTCATTACCTACAAGGGAGCACCCATACGACTGTCAGCTGATTTCTCAACAGAAACGATGCAGGCCAGACGGGAGTGGCAAGAAATATTCAACGTGATGAATAGCAAGAACCTACAACCAAGAATACTCTATCCAGCAAAGCTGTCATTCAGAATTGAAGGGCAGATAAAGAGCTTCACAGAGAAGAAAAAGCTAAAGGAGTTCATCAACTCCAAACCAGCATTATATGAAATGCTGAAAGGCACTCTTTTAGAAGAGGAAGAAGAAAAAGGTAAAAGACAAAAAATTATGAACAACAAATACATATCTATCAACAAGTGAATCCAAAAATTAAGTGAATTAAAAATTTGATCAGCAGAATAAACTGGTGAATATAATAGAATCAGGAGCACAGAAAGGGAGTGGACTGATAATTCTCAGGGGGAAAGGGATGAGGGGTGTACAGGGAGAGACTGGACAAAAATCATACACCTATGGATGAGGTCAATGGGAGGGAGGTAAGGGGAGAGGGAAGGGTGGGAGTTGGGTGGAGGGGAGCTATGGAGGGGAAAAAAGAGAAACAAATGTAATAATCTGAATAATAAATATTTAATTTAAAAAATAAACAAATGCAGAAGGAGATGTGAGATTCCAACTATTTTCTATTAATCTAGAATTTAGCAGGGTCTCCTAAGACCATCAGAAAACACAGATATTTATATTAAGATTCATAACAGTAGGAAATTACAGTTATGAAGTAGCGACAAAAATAATTTTATGGTTGGGGATCACCACAACATAAAGGACTGTATTAAAGGGTTGCGGCATTAGGATGGTTGAGAACCACTGTTCTAGATAGTTAAAAGATCAGCAAAATTGAAAAACAATGCTATTCTTTTTATTACTTTTTGGGGATTTTGAATTTTAAAAATGTTATTTATATTAATATATATACATAGTAGGTTAATATTGTTATTTTAATAAATCGATAAATAAAAACATTTTTAATTTCTCAGTTTTAATTTCTAATGAGGTAAATATTGGCCAATAAGCAAAATAAAAACTCTTTGGAGTCCTCAATCACTTTTAAGCATGTAAATATCAGGAGAACCTGTGGCATACATAATACCTCAAATGCCTTTAGCACAGTGTCTGGCCCAGAGTAAGCACTCAATAAATGTTAAATAATGATTATTATTACACATATAGCCATAATAGGAACCAAATGTCAAGTGCCTTAAAAAAAGTGCTAAAATGTGAGGAAATTCACAGGAAAAAAAGCTCACATCCAGCTGAAAAATCCTGGAAAGACTTCATGAAACAGGTGGTATTTGACATGGGCACTGAGGAATGAAGTGAATAGTGAACAAAGAACCCTATGGAGGGGAAATGATGCCAGGTAGAAGAAACACTGAAGCAGAAGAACATACAGTATGCTCTGGAAATGGGAGTGGTCAAGTTTGGCTGAAGCTATGTGCAGGAAAGTAATGGCAGAGAATGTTGGAAGGTAAGATCAGTGAAGACTTAGTAGGATGAAATTTAGGGAAATTACTGGCAGCTATGTTTGGGATTAGTTGGAGACAAAGAGGCTGGATCCGAAGCAATTTGTTAGTAGGTTATAGCAACAGTGCAGAGAGAGGAGATGAAGAACTGAGCTAGGATAGTGGCTGAAGGGATGGAGGAAGGAGAGAGATGTAAACAATATGAACATCTATTAAATAAGTAATCATTCAGTGAACTTCCATGACTTACTCTGTCTCTCCAAAGTTAATGGCTTTCACCCTCAAAGATTAGTTATGGTGGAGATATTTCATATTTATGGCCCCAATGCTGTGCTGCATTGTGGACAAATAAATTAGGCAGAATAAGTATGTAGGATTTCAAAATGAATGTCCACAAGGAAATTATGGTCCTGAAGAAAAGGAGAAAAGTGGAGAGGTATTGGAGGTGGTGATAGATTTTAAAATCCAGACTTCCTGTACTAATCAAAATGTGTACAGGTATATGGCTTATGCAATCTAGTAAAAAGAGAAGTTATGAGATTAGCTGAAGGCCAAACAAAAAGTATTATTTCAAACAAAAGCAAAAGAAATGTTCTGCTGTCCTGAGTAAGAAATGCTGCACAGCACATAGACATTGGGGGCAGGGTTAGTATATGGTAGTTCCAGCCTTTTGGCTAATAAATGGTTTGGTTTGGGTGTTTTGTTTTGTTTTATTTTGTTTTGTCTTTTAAGCCAAGCTATTCAGTGATTTACTGCAATGTTCCCTTTGTTCTCATACCATTCTTTCTGTACTGCGTAAAGGACAATGAAGTTCCTAGGAAACTGCTGGCATCTATCCTCTGCTATATAGGCTGTATTACAGAATTGTGAAGAGGTGGGAAAGGGGTCTTGCTGACTAGTAGAAAGAGGTTAAGGTTCTTGTTATTTCAAGTGACTAATGCATATAGCTTTGCCAGGTAGGAATGAACTTTATTCTTAGTTCTGATCCTGTGAAAAATCAGTGTAGGTAAATCATTCTCCTGGCAGGATTCCAAGGTTGGATTTAAACAATTATCTTCTGTGAGCAAGTTTCTTCAGGACTAGAAGAAAACCTTGTGAGTTTCATTCTTCTTGAATGTTCATTATCATTCTTGAAGGTCATCATCAACCTTCTTGAAGATTCCTATCATTATCATTATCATTATATTCATTGTCTACTAATGACTCCACTTCACCTTCACCCATAGCCCACCACTAGCATTGTGCTCTGGCTCAGAAGATTAGAGTGGGAGGGGGTTTCTGTGCCCTTAGATGGGTCTGGGAGACTTTTCTACTGGGCTATTAAGTGCTTCAGGAGAAGAAAATGACCAAATGCCATACCTTCCACACCCTAATAATAGAAAGAAAACAATGGCTAACATTTATTGAGGGTTCACAAAGTGTCAGATCACTTGATATGAATCATAACACTGAAACCACACCACAACTCTGCAAGGCAGAAACAATTATGATATTATAGATGGAAGAACAGTCTCAAAGGGGTTTAAGTGACTTGTTCAAAGGCACACACTAGCTAGTAAATGACACAGTCAGGATTTGAACCCACATCTCTCTGACTCTCCATTATGCCTCACCACCACTAATATTTTCTCTCTCTCTTTTTTTTTTCTCTTATGAGTGCTTGTGCTTCCACATAGGTCAAAGCATGTTTTTGGTGACCCAGATGATCATGGCACCTTGGACCTCCATAAGTCACCTGTAGAATTCTCTCATCTGAAGGACCTCATTAGTCACCTCAGGAAGCTACTCTAACCAATTGGGCAAATAAATTTAGGTAATCTTGTCCAGTGCCTCAGTTTATATCAACTCCTCTAACATCCCTTTCTAAAGGCCAGATAACTTGTACTAAAACACTTCCAGTCAGGGATGGCTTGATGTGGTAACAATTTTATTTTGCACTGGCTCTACAAATTATGTAGTGATCCTGCTTCTTTTGTGAGAAACTCATTATCTCAGGAGGCAGGACATTCCATACTGCTGTCTCTGAGCAAAGGCATCCTATGGTGTGAAGAAATCTGTTTATCTCCTATTTCTTCCAACTGGCTCAGATAGAAACAGACTTCAGAAAAAATTTCTAGCTCTGCAAATTCCTTACATGGCTGTAAGCAAGTAATTTAAATTCTTTAAACCTCAGTTTCTCCACCTCTAAAATAAGAAAACTATCACATTCTTTTCAGCCTTTTTTTTTAAAGACAAGACATAGCACAGCAGCTGTAGTCAATGAATGTTAACTGTAATTAACATTATCATTACCCCTAAAATGAACACATTGAGAGCAAATTACAGAATGTTAATGAATTATAATGTAAATATCTGTGTTTTCTGATGGTCTTAGGCTCTACAGCAGCGGTTCTCAACCTGTGGGTTGCTACCCACAGGTTGAGAACTCCTGGCAGGGTCGCCTAAGACCAATGGAAAACAGATACAGTGGTACCTTGAGATACGAGTTTAATTTGTTCTTTAACCTTGCTCATATATCAAGTTGCTTGTATCTCAAAGCAAAATTCCCCACTGAAATCAATTGAAATGCCGTTAATCTGTTCCAGCCCCCAAAATGCCACCCCAGTTGTTCTTGTTATGTGTTTTTGAATAAGAAAAATGTATTTATAAATGACAAATATTGTATAAAAACATAATAAAAGAGAATGTAAAGGAATAAACTGGTTTTATAAAGTGTATTTACCTACTCATTACACTCTTTATGCTACACTTTATCCCTAAACTGAATGTAACTTAACTAATCTTCACTGAACCTAATTGCTACTGGTCTTTGCATTTTTGGCCGATTTCAAAAAAAAACGTGTCCAACGAGGTTTGCCTCTTCCTCCCTTTCAGAATGTTTCTGAAATGGGTGAGGCAAGTTTCATTGAACAGCTCCAATGCACGACCAGTGGCAACTTTTTCGGGGTGTTTCTTTTCCACGAAGTGTGACACCCTCTCACACATTCCTAAGATCTCCTTTAGCTCATTTGTAGAGATCTCCTCCACCTCTGGCTCCTCCTCGAAACCAATTTCTTGGAGAACCTCCGTATGTTGCTGAGACTGCAACTCTTCTAACTCCTCTGTGGTGAGTTCCAGAGAGTGCTCCTCGACGAGCTCTTCACTTCTCTCTCATCCACCTGCAGGCCCATGGATTTTCCCAGAGACACTATCTCCTCCTCCACTGGCACCTCAGGTTGGAATCCTGCGAAGGTCCTTTCGCTACGGCCTCAGGCCACAGCTTCTTCCATGCAGAGGTAAAGTCCTCGTTGTAACACCCAGCCAGGCATAATTCTGAGGCATATCACGATGTTAAAGTGGCTTCTTCCAGAACTCTCGAAGGGTGAGGTTTGTGTTCTCTGTCACCTCAAAGCAGCGCTGGAACACATGCTTGATGTAGAGCTTTTTAAAATTAGAAATCACCTCCTGATCCATGGGCTGCAGGATAGGAGTGGTGTTGGGAGGTAGGTAGACAACCTTTATAAACTTGAACTCTTCGAGGAGTTCATCTTCGAGGTTCGGTGAGTGAGCAGGAGCATTGTCGAGGACGAGGAGGGCTTGCATGGTTAGGTTGTTTTCCTGTAGATATTTCTTAACAGAAGGGCCAAAAAACAGGTATACCCACTCCACAAAGAACTGCCTGGTGACCCATGCCTTCGGGTTTGCCCTCCACATAACTTGAAGTTTAACTTTAAAATCTTATGTGACTTAAAGACTCTGGAGTTTTCCGAATGGTATACGAGCAGAGGCTTGATCTTGCAGTCGCCACTCGCATTGGCGCACAGTGCAAGAGTTAGCCTATCCTTCATGGGTTTGTGGCCTGGCATTGCCTTCTCCTCTGCCGTTATGTAAGTCCTATTCGGCATCTTCTTCCAGAAAAGCCCTGTCTCGTCACAGTTGAAGACTTGCTGGGGGATATATCCTTTGGCTTCTATCAGTTCGGAAAAAAATTTGAGATAATCCTCAGCTGCCTTCACATCCGAACTTGCTGCCTCACCATGCCTGAAGATGGAGTGAATGCCAGACCTTTTCCTGAAGTTATCAAACCAGCCTCTACTGGCTTTAAAGGAGTCTTTCGAGGCTTCGTCCGTAAAAGTGCACGGGGGTCTGCTCTAGCAAATCACCATAAATCACTCGCGCCTTCTCGCATATGATGCCCTGTGTTAATGTATCTCCTTTAAGCTGCTTCTCCGTCACCCCAACCCATCAGTAGATTCTCCATCTTTTCATGGAGAGAGCTACAGAGCTTAGAAATTATTGTAATGCCCTTAGCTGGCGTTATACCCTTTATCAACTCCTTCTGTTTAAGCACAGTGCATATTGTTGAAGTACTACCCCCATATCGCCTGGCCAAGTCAGCCACTCGCACACTTTGCTCATATTTTTCTATGATTTCACGCTTTAATTCAATAGACATCATCCTCTTCTGAGCACTGACCTTTCCACTTGCTTTCTTTGGACCCATGGTTATAAAAAGAAATGTGATAAAGTATGTAAATGCACAAAAGATTCTTCGACAACGAGGTAAACAAGCACACTGACTGAGGCGTGAGAAACTATGAGATGCTCGAGTCGCGGTAAACTGGTGGGTCGTGTGCAGCCGGCCGATCTGCATGATTACTTGTATCTCAAATGTTGCTCGTATTTCAAAGCAAAAAATCACTTGCTCGACGGCTCATATCTCAAAAATCTCGTATGTTACGGCACTCGTATCTCGAGGTACCACTGTATTTACATTACGATTCATTAACAGAAACAAAATTACAGTTATGAAGTAGCAACAAAAATAATTTTATGGTTGTGGGTCACCACAACATGAGGAACTGTATTAAAGGGTCGGGGCAATAGAAAGGTTGAGAACCACTGCTCTACAGTTCATATTCTAGCAGATTTGAAGATGAAAAAACTAGTTTCAGTGTTTCTGTAATCTGCACAAGGTCACATGGTTAGTAGAAGGTAGAGTCAGGACTAGAACTAAGGTTTTTTTGTTGTTTCGGTTTTCTTTTGTTTTGTTTAAATTTTATTTTATTGTTTAAAGTATTACATATGTCTCCTTTTTTCCCCATTGACCTCCTTCTGACCACCACCCCCGCCCCCGCACTCCCCGACCTAGCACATGCCCTCATCCCCCTAGTGTTTGTGTTCATTGGTTATGCTTATATGTATGCATACAAGTTCTTTGGTTGATGTCTTACTCTCACCCCCAACCCCTCTTCTGCCTTCCCACTGAAGTTTGATAGTTTGTTCAATACTTCATTGTCTCTGCATCTATTTTTGTTCATTAGTTTATATTGTTCATTATATTCTACAAATGAGTGAGATCATATGATATTTATATTTCTCTGACTGCTTTATTTTGCTTTAGAACTAAGGTTTTTAAATGCTTATTCCAGTATACATTGCCTATTCCATTATTCCCCTGCATCCTTTGCCTTTCTTGCTTAAACTTCCCCTGAACTCTAAAGCATCGAGTTTGCTATTAGACTACTCTTCCTAAACACCATTTTTAGTCTTGCCATTTCAATTTCATTATATGTACAAGGTTCACACTAGTCAGACAGTTCAACATTAGGTCACCCTAGTATCTCTGTGCTGTATGATGAACTTGACTACTCGTCTGGATAAAATGGCCAGTAACTCAGAAGCAGGAGGACTAGGGACCTGTATTACTTCACTCCATATCCCAGCTCCTTCCTGGGTTAGTTGACCTCTCTTTGGCTGGTTAGATAATGTAATTTCCTCTTTCAAAGGCTGAAGTGGCTCCCAGTTAACCACATATGATATCAAATCCCAACACTGCCTGATTTTATAAACCGTCCATAATCTGGTCCCACCATGCTTTTGAACTTTCTCTCTTTAATTCCCCACCCTTCACAGATTCACCCCAAGCTCAGATTCAACCTATTACCTGTTTGTACATCTCATCACTCTTGTTACCTCCATTCCACAAACCTAGAAGCTCTCTTTAGTCCCTCCATCTAAAATAAATCCTAATCAGCCTAAGTAATATTTCTTTTATGGAACCTTCTTTAATGTTCTAGCTCTCAGTGATCTTGCCAATATCTGAGTAGTCCTGTATCTGAGTTTTAAAAATTAATTGCCCAAGTACACCTCATTTCACAGTCTTTCATTTGAAAAAAATCATTGGGATTTTAATTGGACTCATGCTTAATATAATAATGCAGTTTCAAATATATAAATAGATACTTGGAGGATGCAATCTTAGGCTATACCAAAAGAAACATCATGCCAAAATTGAGAGAAGTAATTCCTCTACTGGACTCATTAATTAATTCATCCACTAATTCATTTAAAACACATTAATTTCTTTTCAATGTGCATATCCTTTGACTCAGAAATTCCACTTTTAGGATGCTACAGAAATACTTTTAAGCATTATTTGCCTTTAGTAAATTTTAAGATGTCTCCCTTTATCTTTGATGTCCTGAAGTTTCACCATAATGCATCTAGGTGTTATCAAGTTGTCTAAATTTATTTTGCTTAAGACTGGGTATAGGATTTTACTCTGAGTACTCATATTTTATCAATTCTGGAAAATTCTCAGCCATTTTGTCTTTGAATATTACCTTTCTATTGATCACTTTCTATTAGATGTATGTGAAGCTTCTTATTCTGTCCATCCATGTCTTCTAATTATTCTTTCATAATTAGCATTTTATAGGATTGTGCTATGTTCTATGATTATCTCAACTATATTTATCTTACGATTTCTCCCTTCACTCATGCCTTATTTGTAGTTTAACCTGTCAGTAGGCATTTTAATATCTCCATGACACTAGAACTAAGGTTTCCCAATGCTCATGACTTAATTTCTATTGTTCATTTCTAGAATTATTCATATATATGTATGTTTACTGAGTGCCCAGATTATTATATCACCTGACGTTTGTAGGCAAATTATCATATGGGATATGGAAGCCGAAGGCCTGTTCAAACACCTTTGCTGTCTGCAGTTACCAATATAAAACATCTCCAATTCGCACAAGAACACAAGGCTTGGACAGTCGAGCATTGGAAAAAAGTCATGTGGTCCAATGAATCACCTTTCCAGTTGCATTATGCAGATGGCAGAGTGGGAATTTTGCAGAAACAGCATGAAAGCATGTACCCCACATACATGAGTACAACCCTTCAAGCTGGGTAGGGTCAGTGTTATGGTTTGGGGCATGTTTTCCTGGCATGATTTGAGCCCTTTAATTTGTGTGGAACAATTTCTGAATAGCACAACATACCTAAGTATCATTGGTGATCAAGTTCATCCTATCATGTTGATGGCATATCCCAATGGAGATAGCTTCTTCCAACAAGACAATACACCAAGCCACGGTGCTCATATTGTACAGGAGTGGTTTTAAGAACATGAGGGAAACTTTACCTTGCTTAGGTGGCCCCCACAATCACCAGATCTCAATCCAATTGAGCATTTGTGAGACGAAGTTAAAAGAGCCATTAGGGCCGAGACTGGTTTGGCTCAGTGGATAGAGCATTGGCTTGTGGACTGAAGGGTCCCAGGTTTGATTCCGGTCGGGAGCATGTATCCTAGTTGCGGGCACATCTCCACTGTGGGGCGTGCAGGAGGTGGCTGATCGATGTCTCTCTCTCATCGATGTTTCTGACTTTCTATCTCTCTCCCTTCCTCTCTGTAAAAAATCAATAAAAATATATTTTTAAAAAAAGAGCCATTAGGCAGCTGGTTCCACAACCATCACATCTCACACAACTGGGCAATGATATCTATTCATCAGGCATGGTGTCAGATTCCTCCCATCACCTTTCAACATTTCATGGAATCAATGCTCAATGCCAAGAAAAATTGCCGCAGTATTGAAGACAAAAGGTGGTCCAATATAGTACTGATGGGGTGGTCATAGAAATCTGGTATTATTCCCTGTTTTTATCCTATTGAACACCTCTGCACTGCTCCTATCCCCTCCCCAGGCCTTTACCACACTATTGTCTGTCAATTAGCTATATATATATATGCATATGAGTTAATTGGTTAATCTCTTTCCCCCCGCCTCCCCTGACCTCCTTCTGAAATACATCAGTCTGTTCTACGTTTCTATGCCTCTGGATCTATTTTGTTTATCAGTTTATTTTGTTCAATAAATTCTAAAAATGAGTGAGATCATATGATACTTTCTCTGACTGGATTATTTTGCTTAGCATAATAGTTTCCAGGTCCATCCATGCTTTTGGAAATGGTGAGAGTTCTTACTTTATTACAATTCTTACTTTGTAGTATTCCATTGTGTAAATGGACTATGGCTATTTTATCCACTCAACTGATGGGCACTTGACCTGATTCCAAATCTTAGCTACTGCAAATTGCACTGCTATGAACACATGGGTGCATATATGCTTTCAGACTGGTGTTTCAGAATTCTTAGGATATATTCCGAGGAGTGGGATTGCTAGCTCAAATAGCAGTTCCATGTTTAATTTTTTAAGGAAGCTCCATACTGTTTTCCATTGAAGAGACTATCTTTATTCCTTGTATGCACTTACCTCCTTTGTAAAATAATGGATTAGATCTATTTCTTTTTTATGCTATTATTTTATTAATTTTTTATACATATCACCCCATTGCCCCCCATCTCTCCCAGGCACACCACAACCCCCCAGTGTCCATGTTCATTGGTTATGCTTATATGCATGCATACAAGTCCTTTGATTGATCTCTTATCTACCTCACCTAATCGTAATCTTCCTGCTGTAATTTCACAGGCTGTTTGAAGCTTTACTGCCTATGTATCTCTCCTTTTGTTCATCAGTTTATAATGATTTTTATTATCCACAAATGAGTGAGATCATGTGATGCTTCTCCTTCATTGACTGGCTTATTTCACTAAGCATAAGGCTCTCCAGTTCCAACCAGGTTGCTGCAAATGGTAAGAATTCCTTCTTTTTAATGACAGCATAGAATTCCATTGTGTAGATGTACCACAGTTTTCTGATCCACTCATCTGCTGACGGGCACCTAGGCTGTTTCCAAATTGTAGCTATTGTAAATTATGCTGCTATGAACATAGGGATGCATAAATCTTTTCTGATTGGTGTTTGTGATTTCTTAGGATAAATTCCTAAGAGTGGGATTGCTGGGTCAAATGGGAGATCTATTTTTAGTTTTTTGAGGGAACTCCATATTGTTCTCCACAGTGGATGCACCAGTCTGCATTCCCACCAACAGTGCACAAGGGTTCTTTTGCTCCTCATCCTCGCCTAAACTTGTCATTTGTTGATTTGTTGATGATTGCCATTCTGACCGGTATAAGATGGTATCACATTGTCGTTTTGATTTGCATCTCTCGGATGATTAGTGACTTTGAACATGTTTTCATGTGTCTCTTGGCCGTCCTTCTCTCATCTTTCAAACAGGTTCTATTAAGTCTGTTGTCCATTTTTTTTATTGGATTGTTTATCTTCCTTTTATTAAGTTGTATAAGTGGGCTGTAGATTTTGGAGATTAAACCATTATCAGTGATAACATTTGCAAATATGTTCCTCCATACAGTGGACTTTCTTCTTGTATTGTTGATGGTTTCTTTTGCTGTGCAAAAGCCTTTCATTTTGATTTGTAAAATTTGTTCATTTTTTCTTTAGCTTCCATTGCATTTGGAGCAGTATCAGTGAAGAAGTTCTTTCGGCATATATCGGAGATTGTGCTGCCTGTGGATTCCTCTAGTATTTTTATGGTTTCCCTTCTAATGTTTAAGTCCTGTATCCATTTTGAGTTTATTTTTGTATTTGGTGTAAGTTGGTGGTCCAGTTTCATTTTTTTGCATGTATCTGTCCAATTTTCCCAACACCATTTATTGAAGAGGCTACCTTGGCTAAATTGTATGTTCATGCCTCCTTTGTCAAATATTAGTTGAGCATAGTGGTTTGGGTGGATATCTGGGTTCTCAATGCTATTCCATTGGTCTATATGTCTGTTCTTGTGCCACTACCAGACTATTTTAAGAACAGTTGCTTTGTAATATAGCTTGAAATCTGGTATTGAGATCCCCAAAACTTTATTCTTCTTTCCAGAATTGCTGAAGCTATTCGTGGTGTTTTTCGTTCCAGATGAATCTATGAAGAATTCTTTCTGAGTCTGTGAAATATGTCGCTGGTATATTAATGGGTAGTTCGTTGAATCTCTAGATTGCTTTGGGTAGTATGGACATTTTAATGATGTTGATTCTCCCAATCCATGAGCATGGTATGCTCTTCCATCTGTTAACATCTTCCTCTATCTCTTTTTTCAGTGTCCTGTAGTTTTCTGCATAAAGGTCTTTTACCTCTTTAGTTAGGTTTATTCCTAGGTATCTTAATTTTTTTTGTGCGATAGTAAATGTGATTGCTTTTTTAGTCTCTCTTTCTGTAATTTCACTATTAGTGTATAGGAATGCTACAGACTTCTTAGCATTAATTTTGTATCCTGCTACATTGCCAAACTCATTAAGTAAGTCAATTAGTTTTGGAATGGAGTCCTTTGGGATTTTTATGTACAGTATCATGTCATCTGCAAATAAGGACAGCTTCATTTCTTCTTTTCCAATTTGGATGCCTTTTATTTCTTTCTCTAGTCTAATTGCAATGGCTAATACTTCCAGTACTATGTCAAACAGGAGATGGGAGAGTGTACATCCCTGTCTTGTTCCTGTTCTTAGGGGAAATGGTTTTAGTTTTTGCCCATTGAGTATGATTTTAGCTGTGGGTTTATCATATATGGCTTTTATGATGTTGAGGTATGATCCTTCTATTCGCACTTTGCTGAGAGTTTTTATCAAGAAAGGGTGTTGGATTTTGTCAAATGCTTTTTCTGCATCAATTGATATGACTATGTGATATTTATCTCTCAATTTGTTTATGTGATGTGTCACGTTTATTGATTTGTGGATATTGTACCATCCCTGCATTCCTGCAATGAATTCTACTTGGTCATGGTGAATGATCTTTCTGATGTACTGCTGGATGCAATTTGCTAGAATTTTCTTGAGCATTTTTGCATCTATGTCCAAGAAAGATATTGGCCTATAATTCTCTTTCATTGTATTGTGTTTATCTCGTTTTGGTATTAGGGTGATACTGGCTTCATAGAAGCTGTTTGGAAGTGTTTCTTCTTGAATATTTTTGAATAGTCTCAGGAGGATAGGTTTTAATTCTTCCTTGAATGTTTGGTAAAACTTTCCTGTGTAGCCATCTGGTCCGGGCTTTTTTTTGCTGGAATCATTTTGATGACTGCTTCAATTTCTTCCATAGTTATTGGACTTTTGAGATGTTTAGATTCCTCCTTGTTGAGTTTTGGAAGGTTATATTTTCCTAGGAATATGTCCATTTCTTGCAGGTTGTCCAATTTGTTGGAATAGAGTTATTCATAGTATTTTTTAACAATTCTTTGTATTTCCACAGGGTCTGTTGTTATTTCTCCCCTTTCATTTCTGATTTTGTTTATTTGAGTCTTCTCTTTTTGCTTCTTGGTGATCCTGGCTATAGGTCCATCAATCTTGTTTATCCTTTCAAAGAACCAGCTCTTGGTTTTGTTGACCTTTTGAATTGTTTCTTTGGTCTCCAAGTTGTTTATCTCTGCTCTGATCTTCACTATTTTCTTCCTTCTGCTTACAATGGGCTTTTCTTGTTGCTCTCATTCTAGCTCTTTGAGTTGTAGGGTTAGGTAATTTATTACCATTGTTTTCTGTTTTTTGCAGTAGGCGTGTAGGGCTATGAACTTGCCTTTCAAGACTGCTTTCACTGTGTCCTATAAAATTTTTATTGTTGTGTTGTCATTGTCATTTGTTGCCATGATTTTTTTATTTCTTCCTAGATCTCTCTGGTTACCCAGTCATTGTTTAATAGCATGCTGGTTAGTCTCCATGTGTTTGATTTCTTTCTATTTTCTTATTATACTTGATTTCCAGTTTTATGTCACTGTGGTCTGAGAAAATGCTTGATATGATTTCTATCTTCTTGAATTTGAAGAGACTTTTCTTATGAACCAACATATGATCTATGTTTGAAAATGACCCATATGTACTGGAGAAGAATGTATATTCTGTGGCTTTGGGGTGAAATGTTCTAAAGATGTCAATTAATTCCATCTGGTCTAGTGAGTCGTTTAGGATTGTTGTTTCTTTGCTGATTGTTTGTTTAGGGTATTTGTCCAGTAGTGCCAGTGGGGTATTAAAGTCTCCTACTATGATTGTATTGCTGTCAATCTCTCCCTTAATATCCTTCAGGAGTTTTTTTATGTATTTAGGTGCTCCTATATTTTGTGCATATATGTTTACCAGAGTTATTTCTTCTTGTTGGATTGTTCCCTTTAGTATTATGAAGTGGCCTTCATTATCTCTTGTTATGTCCTTCACTTTGAAATCAAATTTGTCAGATACAAGTATTGCAACCCCAGCTTTTTTTCATTTCCATTTGCCTAAAATACCATCTTCCATCCCTTCACCCTCAATCTGTGTGCATCTTTTTTCCTGAGGTGGGTTTCTTGTAGACAGCAGATATGTGGATCATGTTTTCTTATCCAATCAATTACCCTATGTCTTTTTTTTTTGTCATAGCAATATCTTTATTTGTGACATTTTTTAAAAATTTTTTACACATATCTCCCCACTGCCCCCCTCCCTCCCAGGCATACCCCAATCCCCCAGTGTCTATGTTCATTGGTTATAATTATATGCATAGATACAAGTCCTTTGATTGATCTCTTATCTACCTCACCTAACTTTAATCTTCCTGCTGTAATTTCACAGTCTGTTTGAAGCTTTACTGTCTCTGTATCTATCCTAGCATTTAATCCATTTACATTTAAAGTTATTATTGATAGGTATTTATCTGTCCCCATTTTTAGTCTTTACCCGAGAGTTCCTTCTTCGCTTCCTATTTCTTTTTATTACAGCAGACCGTTTAACATTTCTTGCATTGCTGGTTTGGTGGTAATATATTCCCTTAGTCCTTTTTTGTCTGTGAAGCTTCTGATTTCACCTTCAATTTTGATTGAAAGCCTTGCAGGGTACAGTATTCTTGGATTCAGACCCTTCCTTTGCATGATTGTATATTTCATTCCATTCCCTTCTGGCCTGATGAGTTTCTGTTGAGAAATCAGTAGCTTGTCTTTCGGGGATTCCTTTGTAGGTAACTTTCTGTTTCTCTCTGGCCGCTTTTAAGATTCTTTCCTTGTCGTTGGTGTATGCCAATTTAATTATAATGTGCCTTGGTGTTGGTTTTTTGGGGCTCATTTTGCTTGGGACTCTGTGAGCTTCTTGGATTTGTGTGGGTTTTTTCTTTCTTATATTGGGGAAATTTTCTGTCATTATTTCTTCAATCAGTTTCTCTAATCCTTGTTCAGTTTCCACTCTTTCTGGAACCCCAATTATGCGGATGTTTTGTTTTGTTTTGTTTTGTTTTGTTTTGTTTTGTTTTTGTTTTTCGTGTTATCCCAAAGTTTTCTAGGCTCTCCTCCTGCTTTTTAATTTTTTTTTCTACAGACTGCTATCCTAGGGTATTTTTTCCTACTTTGTGTTCTAGCTCATTGATGCAGTCCTCTGCTTCTTCTAGTCTACTTTTGATGCTTTCTATTTAGTTCTTTAAAGCAGTGATGTCATTTTCTATTTATTATTTTATTTATTCTTGCTTCTTCTTCATTTCCTCTTGGGTCTTCTTCATTTCCTCTTGGCTCTTACTCATATTGTTGAATTTGTCTTCCGTTCTTTTCATCCACCTTATGATCATTTCCCTGAACTCTTTCTCTGACAAGCTTATTTTTGCTTCTATTTCGCTTACTTCCTTTTCTGGTGACACGTGCCTATCTGTTGTATGTGGGCTGTTTCTTCTTCTGCCCATGGTCTTTCTTTTCCGGGTGTCTGGTTATGTAGTTCTCTCTCCTATGTTGATTCAAAGGCATAAACTACAATATGACCCAGGACAGCACACAAGGCTCTGAACAGAAATGTATTCACGATGTTAATAATCACCAAGAAGGTGACCACCAATGAAAGACTAATTAGGAGTAAGTAGAGAAAGAAGAAGAGGAAAATGAGGGAAAAAGAGAGAAAAGATGTGCCAAAATCTAATTGGGAGAGGGAGAAAAAAATAAGTAAATAAATGAACAAAAAATAAAATAAAATAAAAAAGGAGAAGAAGGAAAGGAAAAGAGAAAGAGAAACAAAGTCAGAGAGAAAAGAAAGTGGATAATAGAGAAAAGGGGAACAAAAGATAGATGTCAGGAGAAAACTTCAATAGAATAGTCACTAATCCAAATAAAGTCCTGCAACCAGTACCTAGAGATTAATACAAACTATAAATAACTACTGGTATAAAGGGAGGCGAGGGAAAAGAGAGGTAAAAAACAAAGCAAGCAAAAAGCAAAATAAAACAAGTAGAATAAGCTAAAACAATCTCACGAAAAAGTACAAAAATTCAATATAATAATGGTTCAGGCAAATAGCAACAAAAAGACATAGAGAAAAACAACTTTTTGGCTAGTGAAGACAAGAAGAGAGAGGTTTGTATGGTCTTGTAGTAGGGGATTTGAAATTAGATATCTAAGTGGGGTGAACTTTTAACCAGGTAAAGAGAAAGAATAGGGAGAATCTAACGTTGGAAAAGGGAAAGAGAAACAAGACAACAAAATGGGGAAAGTAGGAGGAAAGTGTTGGCATAAAGGTAGAGTTTAGATGGAGTAAAATTATGCTAAAGGAAAGATGAAAATAGAATGTAGAACTCTAATCCCGAAGTAAAATAAAGAGAAAACAAAATGACACTTGTTTTTTTCCAAAAAGGTGAAATACTAGTTGTAATAATACTAGTCAAAAACAAAAATGTAATAATTAAAAAGGTAAAATCAATTGAGGGGGAATGAAAAAAATAATTTTTTATTTAAAATATGTAAAAATAAAAAATTAAAAAAATTAAAAAAAAATAGAATGGTCATTCACTTCAACCATTATTCTGCTTGGCACCCTGTTTCCCAGTAGGGAAGGTATTGCAGTTCCTTGCATTGCACTGTTGATATTTTAATCTCTTTATTCTTTTGTGGTTATGCAAGAGTCAATTTGTGAGTCATTCACTGGTTGGCAGTGTTTCGGAATTGATCTCTGAGGCAAAACACAGGACCTCTCTAGGCTATGCTCAGATCCTGCTACTCTGTGGTTCTCAAAGCCTGTTTGTGGGGATTTTGCAGCTGGGATACTGTAATAACGCCCAGGCTGTCCCTCTGCCTCAGATAAACATGAGTCATTTTCCAGAGCTCCCCTCTGTCAACAGCTTGGAGAGTTTGCCTCCACACTTAGGGATCACGCCCTGCCCCAGCTCCTCGGACCTCTCCAGAGGCAACTTTCCCACAGGCCGGCTCCCACAGTGTGCACGTCTCTGTTCTGAGGGGCAGGAGACCTCACCTTATCTCAGGCGAAATCTGACCTTTCTGTGTGCCATGTGGATCTCTGAATCTGCCGCCTGCCTGTCTGCACCAATTGGAGAGTGGTGTTCTGGGTCCCTCGCTGTTCAGTGAGTAATTCAACCTCAGTGTTCAGACCACCACAGACATCCACCTCCCTCGGCAGGATGGCGTGGTCTCCACGTTGGCGCTGGTGGCTCCGGCCAGGAGAGCCCCTTCCAGCAGTTCTCCTCCTTCTCCTGGAGGATAACTGACTCTTAACTTGCCAACAAACACTCCCTGTGCATTATTTTACTCCAACTCAACTCTACCTATATGCCAACACTTTAAACCGAACTTTCCCCATTTTGTTGTCTTGTTTCTCTTTCCCTTTTCCAACTTTAGATTCTCCCTATTCTTTCTCTTTACCTGGTTAAAATTTCACCCCACTTAGATATCTAATTTCAAATCCCCTACTACAAGTCCATACAAACCTCTCTCTTCTTGTTTTCACTAGCCAAAAAGTTGTTTTTTCTCTATGTCCTTTTTGTCCTATTTGCCTGAACAGTGATTATATTAATTTTTTTAACTTTTTTGTGAGATTGTTTTAGCTTATTCTACTTGTTTTATTTTGCTTTTTGCTTGCTTCATATTCTAACTCTCTTTTCCCTTGCCTCCCTCTATACCAGTTGTTATTCGCAGTTTGTATTAATCTCTGGGTACTGGTTGCTGGCCTTTATTGGGATTAGTGACTGTTCTATTGGAGTTTTCTCCTGACATCTATATTTTGTTCCCCTTTTCTTTTTTATCCACTTTCTTTTCTCTCTGACTTTGTTTCTCTTTCTCTTTTCTTTTTCTTCTTCTCCTTTATTTTATTTTATTTTATTTTATTTTATTTTATTTGTTCATTTAGTATTTTTTTTCTCCCTCTCCCAATCTGATTTGGGCACTTCTTTCCTTTCTTTTTACCTCATTTCCCTCTTCTTCTTTCTCTAACTACCCCTAATTTGTCTTTCATTCGTGGTCACCTTCTTGGTGATTATTAACATCGTAAATACATTTCTCTTGAGTGCCTTGTGTGCTGTACTGGGTCGTGTTGTAGTTTGTGCCTTTGAATCAATGTAAGAAAGAGAAACACATAACCAAACACCCAGAGAAGAAAAACCATGAGCAGAAGAAGAAAGAGCCAGCATACGACAGATAGGCAGGTATCACCAGAAAAGGAAGTAAACAAAATGGAAGCAGAAGTAAGGATGCCAGAGAAAGAGTTCAGAGAAATGATCATAAGGTGGATGAAAAGAATGGAAGACAAAATCGACAATCTGAGTAAGAGCCAAGAGGAAATGGAGAAGAAGCATGAAGAAATGCACAAAGAAATAAAAAATGACATCACTGCTTTAAAGAACTCAATAGAAAGCATCAAAAGCAGACTAGAAGAAGCAGAGGACCGCATCAGTGAGCTAGAAGACACGGTAGAAAAAATACCCAAGTACAGCAGCTTCTAGAAAAAAAATTAAAAAGCTAGAGGATAACCTAAGGGAACTTTGGGATAACACACACACAAAAAAAAAAACAACAACATACACATAATTGGGGTTCCAGAAAGAGTGGAAACTGAACAAGGATTAGAGAACCTGTTTGAAGAAATAATGACAGAAAATTTCCCCAATATAGGAAAGGAAAAACCCACACATATCCAAGAAGCTCACAGAATCCCAAGCAAAATGAAACCCACAAAACCGACACCAAGGCACATTATAATTAAATTGGCAAACAGCAATGACACAGCAAGAATCTTAATGTGGCCAGAGAAAAACAGAAAGTTATCTACAAAGGAAACCCCATAAGACTAACTACTGATTTTTCAACAGAAAGTGATCAGGCCAGAAGAGAATGGAATGAAGTATACCAAGTCATGCAAAGGAAGGGTCTGAATCCAAGAATACTGTACACAGCAAGGCTTTCAATCACAAATGAAGGTGAAATCAGAAGCTTCATAGACAAAAAAGGACTAAGGGAATACATTTCCACCAAACCAGCAATGCAAGAAATGTTAAAGGGTCTGCTGTAATAAAAAGAAAGAGGAAGTGAAGAAGGAACTCCGGGGTAAGGTCTAAAAATGGCAACAGATAAGTACTTATCAAAAATAACTGTACATGTAAACAGATTAAATGGTCCAAATAAAAGACATAGGGTAACAGATTGGATAAGAAAACATGATCTATATATCTGCTGTCTGCAAGAAATCCACCTCAGGAAAAGAGATGCACACAGATTGAGAGTGAAGGGATGGAAGATGGTATTTCAGGCAAATGGAAATGAAAAAAAAAGCTGGGGTTGCAATACTTATATCTGACAAATTACATCTCAAAGTGAAGGACATAACAAGAGATAAATAAGGCCACTTCATAATACTAAAAGGAACAATACAACAAGGAGAAATGATTATGATAAACATATATGCACCCAATATAGGAGCACCTAAATACATAAAAAAAACTCTTGGAGGATATTAAGGGAGAGATCGACAGCAATACAATCAGAGTAGGAGACTTTAATACCCCACTGTCACCATTGGACAAATCCTCTAAAAAAATCAGCAAATAAACATCAATCCTAAATGACACACTAGACAGATGAAATTAATTGACATCTTCAGAACATTTCACCCCAAAGCCACAGAATATACATTCTTCTCCAGTGCACATGGGTCATTTTCAAAGATAGATCAAATGTTGGGTCATAAGAAAAGTCTCTTCAAATTCAAGAAGATAGAAGTCATATCAAGCATTTTCTCAGACCACAGTGGCATAAAACTGGAAATCAAGTATAATGAGACAATAGAAAGAAATCAAACACATGGAGACTAACGAGCATGCTATTAAACAATGACTGGGTAACCAGAGAGATCTAGGAAGAAATAAAAAACATCATGGCAACAAATGACAATGACAACAAAACAATAAAAATTTTATAGGACACGGTGAAAGCAGTCTTGAAAGGCAAGTTCATAGCCCTACACGCCTACTGCAAAAAACAGGAAACAATGGTAATAATTTACCTAACCCTACCACTCAAAGAGCTAGAACAAGAACAACAGGAAAAGCCCAGTGTACTCTGATGGAAGGAAATAGTGAAGATCAGAGCAGAGATAAACAACTTGGAGACCAAAGAAACAATTCAAAAGGTCAACAAAACCAAGAGCTGGTTCTTTGAAAGGATAAACAAGATTGATGGACCTCTAGCCAGGCTCACCAAGAAGCAAAAAGAGAAGACCCAAATAGACAAAATCCGAAATGAAAGAGGAGAAATAACAACAGACCTCGCGGAAATACAAAGGATTGTTAATAAATACTATGAACAACTCTATTCCAACAAATTGGACAACATGCAAGAAATGGACATTTTCTTAGAAAAATATAACCTTCCAAAACTCAATGAGGAGGAATCCAAACATCTCAATAGTCAAATATGTAAGAAATTGAAGCAGTCGTCAAAAAGCTTCCAGCAAATAAGAACCCTGGACCAGATGGCTACACAGGAGAGTTTTACCAAACATTCAAGGAAGAATTAAAACCTATACTCCTCAGACTATTCAAAAACATTCAAGAAGAAGGAACACTTCCAAACACGTTCTCTGAGGCAAGCATCACCCTAATACCAAAACCAGATAAAGACAACACAATGAAAGAGAATTATAGGTCAATATCTCTCATGAACATAGATGCCAAAATCCTCAACAAAATTCTAGCAAGTCGGATCCAGCAGTACATCAGAAAGATCATACACCATGACCAAGCAGGATTCATCCCAGGAATGCAGAGATAGTACAATATCCGCAAATCAATAAACGTGATACATCACATAAACAAATTGAGAGATAAAAATCATATAGTCATATCAATTGATGCAGAAAAAGCATTCGACAAAATCCAACACCCTTTCTTGATAAAAACTCTCAGCAAAGTGAGAATAGAAGAATCATACCTCAACATCATAAAAGCCATATTTGATAAACCTACAGCTAACATCATACTCAATGGACAAAAACTAAAACCATTTCTCCTAAGAACAGGAACAAGACAGGGATGCCCACTCTCACCTCTCCTGTTCGACATAGTACTGGAAGTATTAGCTATTGCAATTAGACAAGAAGAAGAAATAAAAGGCATCCAAATTGGAAAAGAAATAAAGCTGTCCTTATTTTCAGATGACATGATATTGTACATAAAAAACCCAAAGGACTCCATTCCAAAACTAATTGACTTAATTAATGAATTTGGCAATGTAGCAGGATACAAAATTAATGCTAAGAAGTATGTAGCATTTCTATACACTAATAGTGAAATTATAGAAAGAGAGACTAAAAAAGCAATCCCATTTACCATGGCACCAAAAAAATTAAAATACCTAGGAATAAACCTAACTAAATAGGTAAAAAACCTATATGTAGAAAACTATAGGACACTGAAAAAAGAGATAGAGGAAGATGTTAACAGATGGAAGAGCATACCATGCTCATGGATTGGGAGAATCAACATCATTAAAATGTCCATACTACCCAAAGCAATCTATAGATTCAATGCACTCCCCATTAAAATACCAATGACATATTTCACAGACCTGGAAAGAATTCCTCATAGATTCATCTGGAACAAAAAAAGACCATGAGTAGCTACAGCAGTTCTGAGAAAGAAGAATAAAGTAGGTGGGATCTCAATACCAGATTTCAAGCTATACTACAAAGTAACTGTTCTCAAAACAGCCTGGTACTGGCACAAGAACAAACATATAGACCAATGGAATAGAATAGAGAACCCAGATATCCACCCAAAACACTATGCTCAACTAATATTTGACAAAGGAGGCATGAACATTCAATGGAGCCAAGATAGCCTCTTCAATAAGTGGTGTTGGGAAAATTGGGCAGATACATGCAAAAAAATGAAACGGGACCACCACCTTACACCAAATACAAAAATAAATTAAAAATGGATACAGGACTTAAACATTAGAAGGGAAACCATAAAAATACTAGAGGAGTCCACAGGCAGCAAAATCTCAGATATATGCCGAAATAACTTCTTCACTGATACTGCTTCAAAGGCAATTGAAGCTAAAGAAAAAGTAAACAAATGGGACTACATCAAAATAAAAAGCTTTTGCACAGCAAAAGAAACCAACAAAACAACAAGAAAGATCACTGTATGGGAGAATATATTTGCAAATGATATCACTGATAAAGGTTTAATCTCCAAAATCTACAGCCAACTTATACAACTTAAAAAAAGAAAGATAAATGATAAAATAAAAAAATGGGCAATGGATGGACCTAAATAGACCTTTTCGAAAGACGACAGAAGGAAGGCCAAGAGACACATGAAAACATGTTCAAAGTCACTAATCATCCGAGTGATGCAAATCAAAATGACAATGCGATACCATCTTACACCTATCAGAATGGCAATCATCAACAAATCAACAAACGACAAGTGTTGGCGAGGATGCAGAGAAAAAGGAACCTTTGTGCACTGTTGGTGGGAATGCAGACTGGTGCAACCACTGTGGACAACAGTATGAAGTTTTCTTAAAAAACTAAAAATGGATCTCCCATTTGACCCTGTAATCCCACTCTTAGGAATTTATCCTAAGAAATCACAAACTCCAATCAGAAAGGTTTTATGTACCCCTATGTTCATCGCAGCACAATTTACAATAGCCACAATTTGGAAACAGCCTAGGTGCCCGTCAGCAGATGAGTGGATCAGAAAACTGTGGTACATCTACACAATGGAATTCTATGCTGCCATTAAAAAGAAATAATTCTTACCATTTGCAGCAACCTGGTTGGAACTGGAGAACCTTATGCTTAGTGAAATAAGCCAGTCAATGAAGGAGAAGCATCACATGATCTCACTCATTTGTGGGTATTAAAGAACATTATAAACTGATGAACAAAAGGATAGATGCAGAGGTAGTAAAGCATCAGACTGTGAAATTACAGCAGGAAGATTAAAGTTACGCGAGGTAGATAAGAGATCAATCAAAGGACTTGTATGCATGCATATAAGCATAACCAATGAACATTGACACTGGGGGGTCGGGGTATTCCGGGGAGGGAGGGTAGGCAATGGAGAGATATGTATAAAAATTAATAAAAAAAGATTTAAAAGAAAGAAAGAAAGAAAGATGTTTACTTGAGCACCAAAAAAATAAATAAAATATGTAAAAATGAAAAAAATTGAAAAAGAAAAAAGAAAAAAAAGATAGAATGGTCATTCATTTCCACTATTATTCTGCTAGGCACTACTGTTTCCCAATAGGGAAGGTATTGCAGTTCCCTGTGTTCCCCTCTTGGTTTTTTAATCTCTTTATTCTTTTGTGGTTATGCAAGGGTCAATTTGTGGGTCATCCACTGGGTGACAGCGTTTCAGAATTGACCTCTGAGACAAAGCACAGGACCTCTCTAGGCTGTGCTCAGATCCTGCTATATGTAGTTCTCAGAACCCGTTTGTGGGGATTTTGCAGCCGGGACACTGTAATAACGCCCAGGCTGTCCCTCTGCCTCAGATAAAAATGAGTCGTTTTCCAGAGCTCCCCTCTGTGAACAGCTCGGAGAGTTTGCCTCCACACTTAGGGATCACGCCCTGCCCCAGCTCCTCGGACCTCTCCAGAGGCAACTTTCCCATAGCCCGGCTCCCACAGTGTGCGCGTCTCTTTTCTTCGGGACAGGAGACCTCACCTTATCCCAGGCAAAATCTGACCTTTCTGTGTGCCGTGTGGATCTCCTCTCAGTCTGCGTGCCTGCGCCGATTGGAGAGCAGTGTTCTGTGTCCTCCGGCTTTTCGGTGGGTGCTTTAGCCGCAGCTTTCAGACCACCGCAGACATCCACCTCCCTCTGCAAGATGGCACAGTCTCCACGTTCGCGCTGGTGGCTCCAGCCGACAAAAACCCCATGGCAGTTTGGCTGCCTGGCCAGGAGAGCCCCGTGCAGCAGTTCCCCGCCTTCTCCTGGAGGATAACTGACTCTTAACTTGCCAACAAACACTCCCAGTGTGACTCTCAGCTGCTCTCCCTCCCTCTGCCCAGCGACAAAGCTCCAAACTTGTCCTTCTATTCCGCCACCATTTTTTCCCTTAGGTCTATTTCTGAGGACTCTGTTCTGTGGCATTGAGCTATATGCCTGTTCTTGGGCCAGTACCATGCTGTTTTGATAACAATAGTTTTGTAGTATAGCTTGATATATGGTATTGTGATCCCTCCAACTTTGTTCTTCTTCCTCAAGATAGCGGCAGCTCTTCAGGGTCTTTTTCAGTTGCATATAAATTTTTGGAGTATTTGTTCTAGATTTGTGAAATATGCCATTAGTATTTTAACAGGGATTGCACTGGACCTGTAGATTGCTTTGGGTAGTATGGACTTTTAATTATATTAATTCTGCTAATCCATGAATACAATATTCTCCCATTTGTTTATACCTTCTATTTCTTTTTTCAGCATTCTGTAGTTTTCTGAGTACATACAAGTCTTTTGCTTTCTTGGTTAAGTTTATTACAAGATATCTTTTTGGAGAATCCAAAATGGCGGCATAGGTAAACAACTACACTGCTGCCTCACACAACAATTTCAAAACTACAACTAAAAGACAGAACCGACATCCCCCAGAACCACAGGAAAGCTGACCGAGTGTAAGTTCTACAGCTAGAAGGAAAGAGAGGGGCTCACAGAAACCCAGAGGAGCTACAAAAAGCTGAGGTACGGAGACAAGCGTGTGGAGAAAGCGGGAGCCGGAGTACCTGGCTGGCTTTCTCTGGCGGGAGGGAAACAGAGACTCCCAACGGCATTGAACCCCTTATATTACAACACTAAACCCCAGATCCAGCCGAAACTCATACGGGGGAGTTTGGACTGTGAAAAGGGAGAGGTGCACAGAAATTTAGGGGAGTCGCAAAAGATCAAGTCTGGTCGCGCACGCGCACGGTGCTGCGCGGAGGACAGATTGCTGATTGTGTCACTGGCTTTCGCGAGTGGGCGGGGAGACAGACCCTCTGAACTGTGCCACTTCTGAGTCCACTGGGCCCCTGTTTCGGGCGAAACCCTGGGACCTAGACTCGTGTGGTCCTGGTGCGCAGGGAAGCTGGAAAGGCAGCGGTTAGAGGCACTGCGGGCCCGCACAAGGACCGCTCCAGCCATTACCCAGTCATGTGAGACTCAGAGGCCATGGCGGGCGGGGCCAACTGGAAGGCAAGGAGGTCCCTGAAGCCCTGAGACTCCACCCCTCCCAAGCTCAACAGAGGCTTCTGTGGCTTTGCATCTGGTATCATAAGTCTGAATTCAACACAGAAGTTTCCCCGGCATAGTGAAAATGACGAGACAAGCGAAGGGATCACAAACAAAAGAAATGGAGGGAAAAAAAGGACTGGATATAGAGTTCAAAACCACGCTTATAAGGTTTTTCAAGAATATGCTAGAAAAGATGGATAAATTTAGCGAGAGCCAAGAGGAGATGAAAAAGGACCAACTAGAGATACAAAAGAGCCAACTAGAGATGGAAAAGGTTCTACTAAAGATGATAAAGGACCAAATAGAAATTAAACATACACTGACTGAAATAAAAAATATTATACGGAGTCCTAACAGCAGACTATAGAAAGGCAAGAATCACGTAAAAAAATTGAAATATAAAGAAGCAGACAACATTCAACTGGAAAAGCAAGAAGAGAAAAGAATCCAAAAATGTGAACATAATGTAAGCAGACTCTGGGACAGTTTCAAGCGTACCAACATCAGAATTGTGGGGGTGCCAGAAGAAGAGAGAGAGCAAGATACTGAAAACCTATTTAAAGAAATAATGACAGAAAACTTCCCACATCTGGTAAAAGAAATAGACTTACAAGTCCAGGAAGCACACAGAACCCCATATAAAAGGAATCCAAAGAGGACCACACCAAGACACATCATAATTAAAATACCAAGAGCAAAAGAGAAAGAGAGAATATTAAAAGCAGCAAGAGAAAAACAGTTTATTACCTACAAAGGAGCACCCATACGACTGTCAGCTGATTTCTCAACAGAAACGATGCAGGCCAGACGGGAGTGGCAAGAAATATTCAACGTGATGAATAGCAAGAACCTACAACCAAGAATAATCTATCCAGCAAAGCTAACATTCAGATTTGAAGGGCAGATAAAGAGCTTCACAGAGAAGAAAAAGCTAAAGGAGTTCATCAACTCCAAACCAGTATTATATGAAATGCTGAAAGATACTCTTTTAGAAGAGGAAGAAGAAAAAGGTAAAAGCCAAAAAATTATGAACAACAAATACATATCTATCAACAAGTGAATCTAAAAATTAAGTGAATTAAAAATTTGATCAACAGAATAAACTGGTGAATATAATAGAATCAGGAGCACAGAAAGGGAGTGGACTGATAATTCTCAGGGGAAAGGGGTGAGGGGTGAACAGGGAGAGACTGGACAAAAATTATACACCTATGGATGAGATCAATGGGAGGGAGGAGCTAAGGGCAGAGGGAGGGGTGGGAGCTGGGTGGAGGGGTGCTATGGAGGGGAAAAAAGAGAAACAAATGTAATAATCTGAATAATAAAGATTTAATTTAAAAAAAAAAGAAAGAAAAAACAAACAAAAAAAGATATCTTTTTGTTGTTGCAATGGTAAACGGGTTTGCCTTTTTAGTTTCTCTTTCTGAGAATTCATTTAATTAATACATAAAAATGCCTTTGATTTCTAGGTGTTAATTTTGTATCCTGCTACATTGCCGAATTCATTTTTTTAATTGAGTTCAGAGAGAGGAAGGGTGAAGGATAGATAGAAACATCAATAATGAGATAGAATCATTGATCGGCTGCTTCCTGCATGCCCCACACTGGGGATTGAGCCCACAACCCGAGCATGTGCCCCGACCAGGAATCAAACTGTGACCTCCTGGTTCATAGGTCAATGCTCAACCACTGAGCCACACCATCTGAGCTAGTATTTATTTAATAGAATCTGTTACGGAGCGAGTCCCCAAAAGATAGACCACCAAAACCAATTTGATCAAACAAGCACATTTTATTACAGATTCGAATCTGGGCTCAAACCGCGACTGACGCAGCAGCCAGCAAATGCCTTGGTGAGAGCCCCGATGGAGGGGAAGTCCCTCCTTTTATATCCCTCCCGACCTATGCTAGCCTGGCACTTTCTGATTGGCTCCTTGGTATCAGGGACACAGAGTTTTAGAGATGGAAATTTGAGCTTTATTATGGCTGGTTTTGTAGCCCTATCGAAGGGATGAGCAAGCAAGCATTGTCTACAGAAGCAAATATTTGCGGTTAGCACAGCTGCCTGGAGGAGTTATCCTAAGAGCAGTGTAAAATTTTAACAGAGACATTTACTGGCTCGGGGGAATGTTCTGTTATCTTACCCTGTTCCGGGGCAAGTTTGGCCCGGGATTGGGGAGTTAAAGGTTATGCACACAGGGGCTGTTTGGCCATGTCACAGCAGAATCTTTAGGGTTTTCTCTGTACAATATCATGTCATCTACAAATAATTACAGCTTTAAGTCTTGCTTTCCAATATGGATATCCTTTATTTTTTTCTTCTTGTCTGATCACTATGGCTAGGACTTCTAGTACTCTCCTATATAATAATAAGCTAATATGCAAATTGATCCAACAGCAAAACAACCAGTCTCTATGATGCACACTGGCCACCAGAGGGTAGATGTTTAATGCAGGAGCTGCCTCCGGATGGTCAGTGCGCTCCCACAGGGCCTCTAGTGTTGAATAATCGTGGTGAAAGCAGACAAATCTGTCTTTTTCCTGTTCTTATGGGAAATGATTTTATTTTTTTGCCCATTAAGTACGATATTGGCTGTAGGTTTGTTATATATGGCCTTTATTATGTTGACGTCAGGTCTCTTTATTCCCACTTTGCTGAGAAGTTGTATCAAAAAAGGGTATTAGATTTTGTCAAGTGCTTTTTATATATCAATTTATATGACCATGTGATTTTTACTCTTTTAATCTGTATCATATTTTTTGATTTGTGAATATTGTACCAGCCTTGCATCCCTGAAATAAATTCCATTTGGTCATGGTGTATGATCTTTTTAATGTATTGCTGTATCAGATTTGCTAATATTTTGTTGAGGATTTTAGCATCTATGTTCATCAGGGATATTGCCCTGTAATTCTCTTTCCTTGTAGTGTCTTTATTGGGTTTTATATTAGGACTAGAGGCTCAGTGCACATAATTTATGCACAGGTAGGGTCCCTAGAGGCTACCATCTGCTGGTCAGGGCCTCCATTCCCCCGGATGCCTGTGGCAGGGCTGACCAGAGAAGGGGTCATGGGCAGTTAGTCGGCTGGCCCTGCTCCCCTGTCAAACTCGTGGTCAAGGGGACAATTTGCATATTAGGTTTTTATTATATAGGATAATGCTGATCTTATAATAAGAGCTTAGAAGTGTTCCCTCCTCTTGGATTTTTTTTAATAGTTTGAGGAGGAGATGTGTTAGTTCTTCTTTGAATATTTGTTAAAACTCTCCTGTGAAGCCATCTGGACCAGGGATTTTGTTTGGTGGGAGCTTTTTGATTACTGTTTCCATTTTATGGGTTTTTCATCAGCCTATTCAGGCTTTCTGCTTCTTACTGATTCAGATTTGCAAGACTGTACTTTTCTAGTAATTTTTTCCTTTCGTCCAGGTTGTCCAGCTTATTGGCATATAGTTTTTCATAGTATTTTCTTGAAATCTTTTGTATTTCCATTGTGTCAGCTATTACTTCACCTCTTTCATTTCTGATTTTATTTGGATACTCTCTGTTTCTTGATGAGTCTGGCTAAAGGTTCATCAATCTTGTTTATCTTTTCACAGAACCAGCTCTAGGTTTCATTGCTCTTTTGTTTGTATTTATTTTTGTCCCTATGTTGTTTATTTCTGATCTTTATTATTTCCTTCCTTGTACTTACTCTGGGCTTCTTATTGTTCTTCTCCTAATTCTTTAAGTTATAGGGTTAGAGAGTTTTTAAAATTTATTAGAAATCCCTCTCTAACTCTCTCTCCCATTTCATGCATTCTCTTCCATTTGAAAATCTCTTTAAACCTTTGACCATACAATATTTTAAAGTCTGTTCAAATTTCTTTATTATCTGTAGTTCCTTAGAACTGAATTCTTTCATGTCTCATATGTACTAATTATAGTAGGCTTCTTCATATGCTCTAGAGTTTTCTATGTGAACTTATCTTCTGTAGGATTTCTATGCTGTGAGAATTTAACTCTAAGTTGTAGAGTTGGGCTGATGGACAGTTTTTATTACCTCTACCAGAGTTCTATGGCGATCCCAGTTCTGGACCAGGTTTTATATTCATATCTCAGCTCAGAGTTTCTGAACTATGTGGGTACTATAAATTTGAGTATTGTACCATGTGTAGCTCAGGTTTAGATTTTAAACTTCTTATTGGTGAGTTCACTTCCACCTCATCCCAGGGAATATGGCCTATATCTTATTTCTAGTGATACAATATAGATAGCATAATAGTTGAGAGCATGAACACTGGAGTTGGATGCCTAGGTCGGAATCTTATATTTGTCACTTCCTAACAATGTGACCTTAAGCAAATTAATTAAACACTTTATTCCTTATTTGTAAAACGGGGTTACAATAGTAACTAGCTTGTAAGTTTTTTGTGAATATTAAGTAAGTTAATATATGCAAAGGATGTAGAAAAGTACCTGGCACATTGTAAGTACTAAATAAGATTTGTTATTATTATGCCCTTGGCTATTTGGAAAATCTGGTTGCAATTCATAGATGAGGCAACTTTCTTCTACTTGTTCTGTGCAGAAAGCACAATTGTAAACCAATTCTAAGTCCTTTAAATGACTCAAATCTCAGCCTCTAAGGTACATAATTGGCCCTATTATCCCCATGACTTCCAAAATTTCAATTGATGCTCATTGCTGATTTTGAACTTCCTTTTTGTTTCTGTAATCTGAAGATTTTACTTTATTTTCTAATTAATTTTAATTTTTTTCAATTAATGTTTTCATTCAATATTATTTTCTATTAGTTTAAGGTGTATAGAATAGTGGTTAGACAATTTTATATGTTACAATGTTCCCCCTGACAATTATAGTACCCATCTGGCACCATAGACTGTTAGTATAATAATTTTCCTTTCTTGCTCCTTGAATTCAATTATATATATATATATATATACACACATATATGAGTTAAATTTTATCCAAAGTCTCTGTGTTGTGATTTGTTTTGCTTAAATAATGTAGGAGTCCTCCAATAAATTAATTATGGTACATTTTTAAAATACAGTGGTACCTCGAGATACGAGTGCCCTAACATATGAGATTTTTGAGATACAAACCGTCGAGCGAGCGATTTTTGCTTTGAAATATGAGCAACAGCTGAGATACGAGTAATCGCATGGATCAGCCGGCTGCACACGACCCACCAGTTTACCGCGACTCGAGCGTCTCATAGTTTCCCACGCCTCAGGGTTACGGAACAAAATAAACTCGTATCTCGAGGTACCACTGTGTATAGATGCTTCTAAATTACAATGACTTGATGTACATTTTTTTTTCTCTTCAAAATGGTTTGAGAGGTATTCTGGGATTCCAAATTGCCAGTGGTGTAAGTGAAAGCAACACTGACAGTCTCCCAGGATCAAACTGGAAATATAAGTAAAATACAAAAACACTACCCTGAAAAATCAACTGAAGACTAGCTAGAGAGAACCCTGATAACCAAGGATGAAAAGCGGAGACTACATAAAGACCTGTAGGAAGTGTGGAGACATGCAAAGGCTAGTCGGACTTCCACAGATAGCAGCTGAAGTTCTGGAGAGATATCTCAGCTGTGGGGGGTTGAAAATGAGAATTCTAGGGTCTAATCCCCAATCTAGGCTCCCCACATTAGAGCACCAGAACTGAGAAAGGTTCTTACATAATATTTGGCTAAGAAAAGGGTTTCTTTCTGCCAGCAAGAAATGGCTGGAAATGCAGGCACTCATTTAAAGGATCAATGCACAAAATGTCATGTGCAGCCATTCACCTTGTACTTCAACAGAGTTAAGACAGTGGACTAGAACTGTGTGAGCAAAACCTAGAGTTTGGGGCTCTGAGTTAAAGCTCAGAGGGCAGCTCCTCTTCCCCACACTGTCTCCTATGGTGAGTCATTCCCTCACACTGCTAAGGACATAATTATCTGGCAGTGGAACTTTGCTATCCAGGGAGTTATTGCCTGGGGAGAATGGAGTTGACAGATATTGTTGGAAGAACTCTCATCACACCCTGTGGTCGATAGCCTGAGGCTAATAAGGACAATATTAATTCACCTTTGGTCAAAGGTGGATCTCTGGAGGCTTTGAGTCTTTGCCTGATCTCCTTCTGGGCCCAGGGCTAGGAAAAGCAGACCCTGATTCACATTGTAGTCCTTTCCAAAGACACTCAGCTCCAGCAGAGGAAGCCACAAGATGTTGAGTGCTAATATATCCAAACAGGATAATCAGGGAAACACTTTATTCCTAATTTGTAAAATGGGGGTTATAGTGTACTAAACAACTTCTGACATTGTTCTTCACTAGAGCATGTGAAATGTAGCAAATTTATAGACACAAACCTGAACAAACAGCAAAAATGGGGAGACAAAGAACAAGCCTAAAATGAAAGAACAAGAGAATTATCCAGAAGAAGAGTTAAATGAAATAAAGATAAGAAATTTATCAGACATAGATAGCATAATAATTATGGCAATGATGCTCAACAGCATGAGAAAATATATACTAACTATGATGAATGTCATAGCACTAATAAAGAACACAATGGAAGGGATACACAGCCGATAAGGGAAAGCCAAGGACTGAATCAGTGAATTAGAAGACAAGGCAGAAAAAAATCTATCAGAGAATAATAAAAAAACACACACACACAATTAAAAAACAGAAGGACAGCTTAAGGGAACTGTGGGACAAAAAAAACATAATAATATTAACATAAGATGTGCCAGAAAGGGAAAAAATGAGCAAGGTTTAGATAAGGTGTTTGAAGAAATAATGGCAGAAAACTTCCCTAACCTGGTGAAGGAACAATTCACACAAGTTCAGGAGGCACACAGAGTCCCAAGCAAGAATAACCCTTAAGGGCCCACATCCAGACACATCATCATTAAAATGCCAAAAATTAAAGACAAAGAGAGAATCTTAAAGGCAGCAAGAGAAAAGCAAATTGTTACCAACAAAGAAGCTCCCATAATGCTGTCATCTGATTTTTCATCATAAATGGTATAAGAAAGAAAGGAATGGCATGAAATACTCAAGGTAAGGGAAATCAATGATCTGAAACCAAGATTACTATATCGAGCAAGGCTATCATTCAAAATAGATGGTGAAATAAAGAACTTCCCAGACAAAAAAAAGCTAAAGAAGTTTATCACCACCAAACCAGCAATGCAAGAAATGCTAAAGGGACTGCTGTGATAGTAAGAAGAAATGAGAGAGAGTGAGACAAGAGTGAGAATGAGAGTGAGAGAGAAGGGGGAACATAGGCAAAAAGGTTTAGAATGGCAATAAGTAAGTACCTATCAATAATAACCTTAAAAGTAAATGGATGAAATGCTCCAATCAAATGACATGAGGTAGCTGAATGGATACAAAACATGACCCAAATATATGTTTGTCCACAAGAGATGCACCTCAGAACAAAAGACTCATACCGGATGAGAGTGAAAGGATGGAAAAAAATTCCATGCAAATGAAAAAAAAAAAAGGCTGGAATAGCAATACTCATACCAGACAAAATAGACTTCAAAATGAAGGCCATTACAGGGCACAATAAAGGTCACTAGATAATATAAAAGGATTGATCCAACAAGAAGATATAACCCTGGTGAACATATATGCACCTAATATAGGAGCACTTGTTAGATAAAAATCTTCCAGAGGACTTCAAGGGAGAGATTGACAGCAATACAGTCATAATACAGGACTTTAACACCTGCTAATTTCACTGAATAGATCTTTTAGTCAAAAAAAATAAACAGGGAAGTCATGACTCTAAATGACATATTTGATCAGATAGATTTAATTGACATTTATAGAACATTAGAGGCCCAGTGCACAAATTTGTGCATGGGTGGGGTCCAGCTGGCCCACCTCAATCAGGGTGGGGGGATCCAATCAGGGCTGGGATGGCCAGAGGGGTGGCCATGAAAGCTTGGCCAGCCAGCCCCACCCCCATTAGGTCATGAGAGGTTGGCTGGTCAGCCCCACCCCCATTGGGCCACAGTGAGCATCATAGCAACTGGTCATTCCAGTCATTTTGGTTGTCTGGTCATTCCAGTCATTCCAGTTGCTTGGCTTTTTAATACACTAAGTGGCCAGATTATTATGATCTCTGAACTCATAATAATCTGGTCACTCGGTATATATATATTAGAGGCCCGGTTCATGTATTCATGCATGGGTGAGGTCTGGCCAGCCTGGCTAGGGGAGGGGACATGGGTGGTTGGCCAGCCTGCCTGCTGGTAGAGGGGACAATTTGCATATTAGCCTTTAATTATATAGGATATACACTGAGTGGCCAGGTTATTATGTGTTCAAATATCATAATAATCTGGCCACTTACTGTATATAGATTTCTCCCCAAAGCTGCAGAATATACATTCTTCTCAAGTGCACATAGATTATTCTCAAAGATAAACCACATTTAGGATGCAAAACAAGTCTCAACAAGTTGAAGATTGAAATAATATCAAGCATCTTCTAAGATCACAATGGAATCACAAATTAGAAATCAACTACAATAAAAACATTAAAACACATGGAGGCAAAACAGCATGTTATTAAACAGTGAATGGATTACCAACAATATCAAGAAATAAATCAAAAATTTCCTGGAAACAAATGAAAATGAACACACAACAATCCAAAATCTCTGGGACACAGCAAACGTAGTCCTGAGAGAGAAGTTCTAGCACAACAGGCCTAACTCACAAAACAAGAAAAATTAATAATAAATGATTTAGAGGACTTGAAGATGGGTGGCTAGCAGGACTGAGGTATAGGAGAGGATGTGAGTAAGTGAGGGAGTGAAAGGAGTGTATTTGGATGTGGGTGGTGAGTGTGTGAGTGAGTGAAGGACAGCTAAGTCTTTGCAGGAGCAGCAGGGGCTGGCAGACCAGCCTCTCTTGGACAGGGAGAAACTACCACTGCTGTGGGCACTCCCCGGACTCAGGACTTGGGCACGGAGCCCACCCCATCTTGAAGGGAAGAACGGCCTTTTCTAGGAATTCATACCACCACCACCCTGACAGGCCTTGGAATTGCTCATGACCCAGCAGCCACTCCAGCCAAAATGTTTCTGCCCCAACTGCAGACCCATGGATCCTGGGACCTCCACCTCCAAAGTTGCACCACTCCAGAAGCAGTAAATGCAACTTCCCCCTCTGCAGTGGCTGAACTCTGGACACCATATTTGCATGTTTCCAACATGGAGGCATCCAGGGGACATCACTCCATAAGCAGTGCCTGGGAGCCCCCACTGGGTGTGGGGTCTGACCAGCCTGGCCAGGGGAGGGGCACAGACAAGGACATGCTGTCTTGAAGTAGAAATTCTAAACTCCCTCTTCCGGAATAACTGCCCACAGTCTCCCCAGATGCTCAACCTCAGTGCCAGGGCCCTTCAGAGTGTGTCAGAGCTCTGTACAAGCAAACACACCTCCACAGTGACACATTTTCAACAGGCAAGTACCCTGAGCCTATATATCCACAGGGCACTTGTGAGAGCCACTGTGAGCTCTTGCTGGGTGTGATCTTGAACAAACAGGGATGCACAACTCCCCAGCAGTAAAAATTCCAAATTCCCTCTTCCTGAATAACTGCCCACAGATACCCCAGCTGGGCAACTTCAGTGCCAGGGCTCTTCAGAGTGAATCAGAGCTCTGTGTCAGCAGAAACACCACCACAGTTGCACATTTTCAATTAGCAAGCCCCCTGAGTCCCTCTATCAACAGGGTGCTCATGGGAGCCCCTGTGAGCTCTTGCTGGGTGTGATCTTGGACAAACAAGGACACACTCCCCCTGGCAGTAGAAATTCTGTATCCACTAATTCTATATATTTTCCCACAGATGCCTCAATTATGTAGTTTCAGGGCCAGGGCCCTTCAAAGTGCTTCAGTGTCCCACCCTGGCAAACACACCATGGGTACCCCTATGAGCCACCACTGGGAGCGCTCGCTTATGCACCACAGATGCAGCAGCAAAAGCTGAGTCTGCCCACGCCACAACTACAGAACTCTGGACCCCACAGTCATGCCTTTCCAGAGCACAGGCCTCTGTATCCCCAAAAGACAATCCCAGGGGGCCACTGTGAGTCCACACTGGGCACACAGGTTTTCAATCAAGGGTGCAAGACAGCAAAAATTTGTACACCCCCTTCCACAACTGCTGACATCTAGACACTGCAGATGCACCTTTCAAGCTCACAGGCCTACATCAAGAGAATCCAAATAGCTTGAGTAGGGAGCTACACTAGACTACCAAGGCCAGAAGACCTGAGAGATCACACCAGTAGCACCATCCCCAAAAGAACCTGGGTAGCAAAGCAACCAGATCTACAATTAAAACATTATTGCAAAACATGGGGAGACAAAAAAATAAATCCCCAAAGAAAAAAAAAGAGGGGTGGAGAATCCAAGATGGCAGCATAGGTAAACACCTACACTGCTGCCTCACATAACAATTTTGAAACTACAACTCAAAGACAGAATGGACATCATCTAGAACCACAAGAAAGCTGGATGAGTGGAAGTTCTAGAGCTAAAGGGAAGGAGAGGGGCTCACGGAGACCCAGGGGAGCTGCAAAAAGCTGAGGTACGGAGACGCGCGCGTGGAGAGAGTGGGTGCCGGAATACCTGGCTGGTTTTCTCTGGCAGGAGGGAAACGGAGATTCTCAAAGGCATTGAACCCCTTATCTTAAACTAAACCCCAGATCTAGCCGAAACTCATACAGGGGGGAGTTTGGACTGTGAAAAGGGAGAGGTGCATGGAAATTTAGGGGAGTCGCAAAAGATCAGAGGCCTAGTGACGCGCACAGCACTGCACAGAGGACATATTGCTGATTGTGCCACTGGCTTTCGCGAGTGAGTGGGAGACAGACTCTCCCAACTGTGCCACTTCTGACTCCACTAAGCCCCTCTTTCGGGTGAAACCCTGGGGACCTAGACTCATGTGGTCCTGGAGCGCAGGGGAGCCGGAATGGCAGCAGTCTAGAGGCACTGTGGGCATGTGCACACAAGTACTGCTCCAGCGATTACCCAGTCACGTGAGACTCAGGGGCCGTGGCGGGTGGGGCAAGGCGGTCCCTGAAGCCCTGAGACTCCACCCATCCCAAGCTCAACAGAGGCTTCTTCGGTTTTGCAAGTCTGGTATCATAAGGCTGAATCCAACACAGAAGTTCTCCCAGCATAATGAAAATGCCGAGACAAGGGAAGGGATCACAAACAAAAGAAATGGAGGAAAACAAATGACTGGATATAGCGTTCAAAACCACACTTATAAGGTTTTCCAAGAATATGCTAGAAAAGATGAATAAATTTAGCAAGAGCCAAGAGGAGATGAAAAAGGACCAACTAGAGATACAAAAGAGCCAACTAGAGATGGAAAAGGTCCAACTAAAGATGAAAAAAGACCAACTAGAAATTAAACATACACTGACTGAAATAAAAACTATTATACAGAGTCTTAACAGCAGACTAGAGAAAGGCAAGGATCAAGTCAAAATTTTGAAATATAAGGAAGCAGAAAACATTCAACTGGAAAAAACAAGAAGAGAAAAGAATCCAAAAATGTGAAGATAATGTAAGGAGCCTCTGGGACAGCTTCAAGCGTACCAACATCAGAATTGTGGGGGTGCCAGAAGAAGAGAGAGAGCAAGATACTGAAAACCTATTTAAAGAAATAATGACTGAAAACTTCCCACATCTGGTAAAAGAAATAGACTTACAAGTCCAGGAAGCACTCAGAACCCCATATAAAAGGAATCCAAAGAGGACCACACCAAGATACATCATAATTAAAATACCAAGAGCAAAAGACAAAGAGAGAATATTAAAAGCAGCAAGAGAAAAACAGTTCATTACCTACAAGGGAGCACCCATACGACTGTCAGCTGATTTCTCAACAGAAACGATGCAGGCTAGACGGGAGTGGCAAGAAATATTCAATGTGATGAACAGCAAGAACTTACAACCAAGAATAATCTATCCAGCAAAGCAATCATTCAGAATTGAAGGGCAGATAAAGAGCTTCACAGAGAAGAAAAAGCTAAAGGAGTTCATCAACTCCAAACCAGTATTATATGAAATGCTGAAAGGTACTCTTTTAGAAGAGGAAGAAGAAAAAGGTAAAAGCCAAAAAATTATGAACAACAAATACATATCTATCAACAAGTGAATCTAAAAATTAGGTGAATTAAAAATTTGATCAACAGAATAAACTTGTGAATATAATAGAATCAGGAGCACAGAAAGGGAGTAGACTGATAATTCTCAGGAGGACAAAAATCATAAAGCATCAAACAGACTGTGAAATTACAGCAGAAAGATTAAAGTTAGGTGAGGTAGATAAGTGATCAATCAAAGGACTTGTATGCATGCATATAAGCATAACCAATGATCACAGACACTGGGGGGTCGGGGTATGCCTGGGAGGGAGGGGGGGCAATGTGGAGATATGTATAAAAAATTAATAAAAATTAATAAAAAATTAATAATAATAAAATAAAAAATTCAAGAGGAAGGCACACTTCAAAAACACTTTCTATGAAGCCAGCATTACCCTAATCCCAAGACCAGATAGACACCACAGAGAAAAAATTACAGGCCAATATCCCTGATGAACATAGATGCTAAAATCCTCAACAGAATTCTAGCAAACCAGGTCCAGCATTACATTAGAAAGACCATACACCATGGACAAGTGGGAATTATTCCAGGAATGCAAGGCTGGTACAATATTCACAAATCAATAAATGTGATACATCACATAAACAAAGTGAGAGACAAAAATCAGATAATCATAGCAATTGGTGCAGAAAGGGCATTTGAAAAAAATCCAACACCTTTTTCTGATCGCACTCATTGGAGGATAATAAAGAACATTATAAACTGATGAACAAAAGGATAGATACAGAGACAGTAAAGCTTCAAACAGACTGTGAAATTACAGCAGGATGATTAAAGTTAGGTGAGGTAAATAAGAGATCAATCAAAGGACTTGTATCTATGCATATAATCATAACCAATGAACATAGACACTGGGGGGTTGGGGTATGCCTGGGAGGGAGGGGGGCAATGGGAAGATATGTATAAAAAATTAATAAAAAAAAAAA
>JAAGEH010000031.1:8091511-8108197 GCA_011751065.1 Lasiurus cinereus
ATATGTATAAAAAATTAATAAAAAAAAAAAAAGAAAAAAAAAGAATAAAAAAAAAATGCTCAGAAAAGAGAGAATAGAGGTACTATACCTCAACATCATAAAAGTCTTATGTGACAAACTTAAAGGTAACAATACTCAATGGCAAAAAATTAAACCCATTTCCACTAAGAACAGGAACTAGACAGGGATGCCCGCTTTCACTACTCTTGTTCAACATAGTACTGGAAGTGCTAGTCACAGCAATCAGACAACAAGAAGAAATAAAGGAAATCCAACTTGGAAAAGAAGAAGTAAAGCTATCATTATTCACAAATGACATGATACTGTTCATAGAAAATCCTAAAGACTCCATAAAAAATTATTAGACTTAATAAATGAATTTGACAGTATAGCAGGATACAAAATTAATACCAAGAAATCTATGGCGTTTCTAAACACCAACAGTGAACTTACAGAAAGAGAGACTAAGACAACAATCCCATTTACCATCACACCAAAAAAAAAAAATTAAGATACTTAGGAAAAAAAACTACAGGACATTGAAAAAAGAGATAGAGGAAGACATAAATAGATGGAAAAGCATACTGTGTTCATGGATTGGTAGAATCAACATCATTAAAATGTCCATACTACCCAAAGCAATCTATAGATTCAATGCACCCCCCACTAAAATACCAACAGCCTATTTCAGAGACTTAGAACAAACTCTGCAAAACTTCATCTTGAATAATAAAAGACCTTGAATTGCTGCAGCAATCCTGAGAAAGATGAGCAATGTAGGCGGGATCTCAACACCAGTTATCAAAGCCACTTTTCTCAAAATTGTTGGTACTGGCATAACAGACATATAGACCAATGGAATAGAATAGAGAACCCAGAAGTCGACCAAAACCCTATGCTCAATTAATATTTGACAAAGGATGCAAGAGCATACAATGAAGTCAAGATAGTCTCTTCAATAAATGGTGTTGGGAAAATTGGACAGATACATGCAAAAAATGAAACTAGACTAACAACTTATACCAGACACAAAAATAAACTCAAAATGGATAAAGGACTTAAACATAAGACAGGAAACCGTAAAAAAATACTAGAGTTATACACAGGCAGCAAAATCTCAGACATTTGCCAAAGCAATATCTTCACTGATAGAGCTCCTAGGACAATAGAAACTAAAAAGAAAGTAAACAAATGGGACTATATCAAAATAAAAAGCTTCTGCACAGCAAAAGAAACCATCAACAAAACAATAGGAAAGCCCAATGCATGGGAGAACATATTTTCCAATGTTATCTCCTATAAAGGTTTAATCTCCAACATTTACAGGGAACTTATACAACTTAATAAAAGGAAGAAAAACCACCCAATCAAAAAATGGGCAGTGGACCTAAATAGATACATTTCTTTTTTTAAATTTATTTTTAATTAAATCTTTATTATTCAGATTATTACAATTGTTTCTCTTTTTTCCCCTCCATAGATCCCTTCCACCTGGCTCCCTCTACTCTTATCTCCCTCCCTTTAACTTCATCCATAGGTGTATGATTTTTGTCCAGTCTCTCCCTGTACAACCCTGACCCCTTTCCCCCTAAGAATTATCAATCCACTCCCTTTCTGTGCTCCTGATTTTATTATATTCACCAGTTTGTTCTGCTGATCAAATTTTTTTATTAATTTTTATTAATTTTTATACATATCTCCCCATTGCCCCCCATCCCTCCCAGGCATACCCCGACCCCCCAGTGTCTGTGATCATTGGTTATGCTTATATGCATGCATACAAGTCCTTTAATTGATCACTTATCTACCTCACCTAACTTTAATCTTTCTGCTGTAATTTCAGTCTGTTTGATGCTTTATGATTTTTGTCCTCCTGAGAATTATCAGTCTACTCCCTTTCTGTGCTCCTGATTCTATTATATTCACAAGTTTATTCTGTTGATCAAATTTTTAATTCACTTAATTTTTAGATTCACTTGTTGATAGATATGTATTTGTTGTTCATAATTTTTTGGCTTTTACCTTTTTCTTCTTCCTCTTCTAAAAGAGTACCTTTCAGCATTTCATATAATACTGGTTTGGAGTTGATGAACTCCTTTAGCTTTTTCTTCTCTGTGAAGCTCTTTATCTGCCCTTCAATTCTGAATGATAGCTTTGCTGGATAGATTATTCTTGGTTGTAGGTTTTTGCTATTCATCACGTTGAATATTACTTGCCACTCCCGTCTGGCCTGCATCGTTTCTGTTTAGAAATCAGCTGACAGTCCTATGGGTGCTCCCTTGTAGGTAATGAACTGTTTTTCTCTTGCTGCTTTTAATATTCTCTCTTTGTCTTTTGCTCTTGGCATTTTAATTATGATGTGTCTTGCTGTGGTCCTCTTTGGATTCCTTTCATTTGGGGTTCTGTGTGCTTCCTGGACTTGTAAGTCTATTTCTTTTACCAGATGTGGAAAGTTTTCAGTCATTATTTCTTTAAATAGGTTTTCAGTATCTTGCTCTCTCTCTTCTTCTGGCACCCCCACAATTCTGATGTTGGTACGCTTGAAGCTGTCCCAGAGGCTCCTTACATTATCTTCACATTTTTGGATTCTTTTCTCTTCTTGCTTTTCCAGTTGAATATTTTCTGCTTCTTTATATTTCAAATTTTTTACTTGATCTTTGCCTTTCTCTAGTCTGCTGTTAGGACTCTGTATAATAGTTTTTATTTCAGTCAGTGTATGTTTAATTTCTAGATGGTCTTTTTTCATCTTTAGTTGGACCTTTTCCATCTCTAGTATGTCCTTTTTCATCTCCTCTTGGGTCTCACTAAATTTATCCAACTTTTCTAGCATATTCTTGAAAAACCTTATAAGCGTGGTTTTAAACTCTATATCCAGTCGTTTTTTTTTTCCTCCATTTCTTTTGTTTGTAATCCCTCCCCTTGCCTCAGCATTTTCACTATGCCAGGGAAAGTTCTATGTTGAATTCAGCCTTATGATACCAGACGCAAAGCCTCAGAAGCCTCTGTTGAGCTTGGGATGGGTGGAGTCTCAGGGCTTCAGGGACTGCCTTGCCTTCCAGTCGGCCCCGCCCTCCACAGCCTCTGAGCCTCATGTGACTGGATAATTGCTGGAGCGGTACTTGTGCGAGCGCCCACAGTGCCTCTAATTGCTGCCTTTCCGGCTCCCCTGGGAACCAGGACCACACGAGTCTAGGTCCCCAGGGTTGCACCCGAAACAGGGGCTTAGTGGAGTCAGAAATGGCACAGTTGGGAGGGTCTGTCTCCGCCCTCTTGCGAAAGCCAGCGGCAAAATCAGCAGTCTGTCCTGCACGCAATGCCGTGCGCGCCACCAGGCCTTTGATCTTTTACGACTCCCCTAAATTTCCGTGCACTTCTCCCTTTTCACAGTCCAAACTCCCCCCGTATGAGTTTCGGCTGGATCTGGGGTTTAGTGTCGTAGGATAAGGGGTTCAATGCCTTTGAGAGTCTCCGTTTCCCTCCTGCCAGAGAAAGCCAGCCAGGCACTCTGGCACCTGCTCTCTCTGTGCACACGTCTCCTTACCTCAGCTTTTTGCAGCTCCTCTGGGTCTCCGTGAGCCCCTCTCTTTCCTTCTAGCTGTAGAACTTCCACTCAGCCAGCTTTCCTGTGGTTCTGGATGATGTCCGTTCTGTCTTTTAGTTGTAGTTTTGAAATTGTTGTGTGAGGCGTTAGTGTAGGTGTTTACCTATGCCGCCATCTTGGATTCCTCTGCTGATCAAATTTTTAATTCACTTAATTTTTAGATTCACTTGTTGATGGATATGTATTTGTTGTTCATAATTTTTTGTATTTTACCTTTTTCTTCTTCCTCTTCTAAAAGAGTACCTTTCATCATTTCATATAATACTGGTTTGGAGTTGATGAACTCCTTTAGCTTTTTCTTGTCTGTGAAGTTCTTTATCTGCCCTTCAATTTGCTTGATAGAGTATTCTTGATTGTAGTTTCTTGCTATTCATCACGTTGAATATTTCTTGTCATTCCCGTCTGGCCTGCATCATTTCTGTTGAGAAATCTGCTGACAGTCATATGGGTGCTCCCTTGTAGGTAATGCACTGTTTTTCTCTTGCTGCTTTTAATATTCTCTTTCTTTTGCTCTCGGCATTTTAATTATGATGTGTCTTGGTGTAGTCCTCTCTGCATTCCTTTTATATGGGGTTCTGTGTGCTTCCTGGACTAGTAAGTCTATTTCATTTATCAGATATGAGAAGTTTTCAGTCATTATTTCTTTAAGTAGGTTTTCAGTATCTTGCTCTCTCTCTTCCTCTGGCACCTCCACAATTTTGATGTTGGTACGCTTGAGGCTGTCCCAGAGGCTCCTTACATTATATTCACATTTTTGGATTCTTTTTTCTTCTTGCTTTTCCAGTTGAGTGTTTTCTGATTCTTTATATTTCAAATTTTTGACTTGATTCTTGCCCTCCTCTACTCTGCTGTTAGGTCTCTGTATAATATTTTTTATTTCAATCAGTGTATAATTTCTAGTTGGTTCTTTTTCATCTCTAGTTGGTTCTTTTTCATCTCTAGTTGGTTCTTTTTCATCTCTTCTTGGGTCTCGCTAACTTTATCCAACTTTTATAGGATATTCTTGAAAAACCTTATAAGCGTGGTTTTGAACTCTATATCCAGTCATTTGTTTTCTTCCATTTCTTTGGTTTGTGATCTCTTCCCTTGTCTCTGCACTTTCACTATGCTGGGAGAACTTATTTGTTGTATTTAGCCTTATGATACCAGACTTGCAAAACTGCAAAAGCCTCTCTGTTGAGCTTGGGATGGGTGGAGTCTCAGGACTTAATGGACTGTCTTGCCTTTCAGTCGGCCCTGCCCTCCACGGCCCCTGAGTCTCATGTGACTGTGTAATCCCTTGAGCTGTCTCTGTGTGGGCACACGCGCGCACTCTCTCACAGTGCCTCTAGACTGCTGCCTTTCTGGCTCCTCTGCCATCTGATACCATATGAATATGGGTACCCAGGACTTAGCCCAAATCTGGGGTTTAGTGGAGTTAGAAGTGAAGCAGTTGGGATGCTTTGTCTCCCGAACTCTTGTGAAAGCCAGGGGCACAATAAGCAGTCGGTCTTCAGTGCACAGTGCTGTGCACTGCACCCAACTTCTGCCCTCCTGAGACTCCCCCAAATTTCCATGCACTTCTCCCTTTTCACAGTCCAAACTCCCCTTGTATGAGTTTTGGTTGGACCTGGGATTTAGTATCGTAGGATAAGGGGTTGAATGTCATTGGGAGTCTCCGGCCAGAGAAAGCCAGCCAGGTACTCCAGCACCCGCTCTCTCCACGAACGCCTCTCCATACCTCAGCTTTTTGCAGCTCCTCTGGGTCTCTGTGAGCCCCTCTCTTTCCTTCTAGTTGTAGAATTTCCACTCAGCCAGCTTTCTTTGGTTCTGAATGATGTCTGTTCTGTCTTTTAGTTGTAGTTTTGAAATTGTTCAATAGATACTTTTCGAAAGAGGTCATAAGAAGGTCCAGAGGCATATGAAAACATGCTCAAAGTCACTAATCATCAGAGAGTTGTCAATCAAAATGAAAATGTGATACTATCTCACACCTGTCAGAATGGCAATAATCAAAAATCAACAAATGACAAGTGCTGGTGAGGATGCGAAGAAAAAGGAACCCTCATGCACTACTGATGGGAATGCAAACTGGTGCAGCCACTGTGGAGCACAGTATGGAGTTTCCTCAAAAAACTAAAAATGTAACTCCCACTTGACCCAGTGATTCTATTTCTAGGAATATATCCCAAGAAACTAGAAGCACCAATCAGAAAGGATATATGCACCCCTATGTTTATAATGGCACAATTCATCACAGCTAACATTTGAAAACAGCCTAATTGCCCATAAGCAGATGATTTGATTAGAAAACTATAGTACATCTCTACAATGGAATACTGCACTGCTTTAAAAAAGAAGGAATCCTTACTATTTGCAGCAGCATGGATGGAACTGGAGAGCATTATGCTAAGTGAAATAAGCCAGTCCATGAAAGAAAAATACCACATGATCTCACTCATTTATGGATAATAAAGAACATTATAACCTGAATAACAAAAATATAGATACTGAGGCAGAAAAGCATTGTACAGACTGTCAAATTACAGCAGGAAGGCTGGGGAGTGGGGAAAGGTAAGAGATTTGTGAATACAAGCATAACCAATGGACGCAAGACACTATGGGGGGAGGGCATGTATGGAAGTAGGGTGGGGGGGAAATTTGAAGATATAGACACATGTAATGTCTTATTAAATAAAAATTTGAAAAAATAATAAAAAATTTAACCCTGCAACTTACAGAGTTAGAAAGGGAACAAGTAAACTTCTGAGAAAGTAGAATGAAGAAAATAATAAAGATTAGAGCAGGAATAAATGACATGGAGACTAAAACAACAATTAAAAAAATCAATGAAACCAACAGCTGGATATTTGCAAAGATAAACAATATTGATGAACCATTAGCCAGACTCATCAGGAAATAAAGAAGAGGACAAAAATAAATAAAATCAGAAACAAAAGCAGAGAAGTAGCAACTGACACCACAGAAATACAAAGGATTGTAAGAAAATACTGTGAGCAACTATATGAAAACCCAGACAATGTGGATGAAATGGACAAATTTCTAGAAAAATATAACCTTCAAAACTGAATTAGGAAAAAGCAAAACCTGAATAGGCCAAAAACAATTGATGAAATTGAAGCAGTAATTTAAAAAAAACACACAAAAAAAAAAAAAAAAAAAAAACCTGGTTCAGATGACTTCACAGAGGACTTTTAACAAACATTCAAAGAAGAGCTACCACCTATACTCCTCATACTGTTCTAAAATATCTAAGAGTAAGGAATATTTCCAAGCTCTTTTATGAGACCAGCATTGTCCTAATTCTGAAAACAAGATAATGATACTACAAAGAAAGAGAATTACGGGCTAATATCCCTGATGAACAAAGATGCTTAAATCCTCAACAAAATATTAGCAAATCATATTCAGAAATATATTAAAAAGATCATATACCATGACCAAGTGGGAATTATCCCAGGGCTGCAAGACTGATACAGTATTCACAATTCAATAAATGTGATATATCACATAAGTAAATTGAAAGACAATAAACCACATAATCATATGATTTGATGCAGAAAAAGCATTGGACAAAATCCAACACCTATTTTGGTAAAAACTCTCAGCAAATGGGAACAGAGGGATTATATATCAAAATAATAAAGGTCATATATGACAACCCTACAGGCAACATCATATTCAATGGGCGAAAGCCAAAACCATTTCCCCTAAGAACAGGAATGCGACATGTATGTCTACTTTTACCACTGTTATTCAACATAGTACTGGAAGCCTAACTGCACTGATTAGACAAGAAGAAAATATAAAATGCATCCAAATTGGAAAGGAAGAAGTAAAACTTTCTTTATTAGCAGATGACATGATATTGTGCAGAGAATACCATAAAGACTGCACAAAAAAAACTACTAAATTTAATAAATAAATTCTGCAACTTAGCAGGATACAAAATTAACGTCTACAAATCCATAGCATTTGTATACACCAATAGTGAATTCCCAGAAAGAAAAATAAAAAATTCCCGTTTACCATTGCAACAACAAAAAATTAAGATACTTAGGAATAACCTTAACAAAGAAGGTTAAAGACCTGTACTTCCAAAACTACAGGACATTGAAAAAAGAGATAGAGTAAGATATAAACAAGTAGAAGAATACACTATGTTCATGCATTGGTAGAACCAACATCATTAAAATGTCCATATTATCCAAAGCAATCTACAAATTTAATGCAATACTTATTAAAATACCAATGGAATATTTTACAGATCTAGGACAAATATCCCAAAGATATATATGGGGAAAAAAAAAGACCCTGAATAGTCACAGCAACCTTGAAAAAGAAAAAAGAAGTTGGAGGGATCACAACACCAGATATCCAGTTATACTACAAAGCCACTGTAATCAGAACAGCCTGGTACTGTCAAAAGAATAGGCATATAGATCAATGGAACAGACAGAGACCCCAGAAATCAACCCAAGCCATTACAATCAATTAATATTTGACAAAGAAGGCAAGAGCATACAATGGAGTGAAGATAGTCTCTTAATAAATGGTGCTGAGAAAATTGGACAGATACATGGAAAAAATGAAACTAGACCACTGACTTACATTATACACAAGAATAAACTCAAAATAGAACATTATAAACTGATGAACAAAAGGATAGATACAGAGAGAGTAAAGCAAAATAAAGTTAAACTCAAGAAAAACCAACTTAAAAGACCCACAGTTTTACACTGATAAAAGTTATAATCTTGTCAGAGTGCAGGGTCTGATAAGGGAAGGTGAGGAGGATGGGTGGATGGGAAGTAAGCAACTAAGAACCTTGTGTGCATATTGGCCCATGGCCACAGACAATGGGGTGGTGAGGACCTGGAGCAGGGAGTGAGGGCAGACTGGAGTGGGCCAATGTGGTGGGGAAAGGTGACATATATACTACTTTCAACAATAAAGAATTATTTTTAAAAAGCTATAATCTGTAATAAAAATTATTTGCAACGTAAAAAAAAACCCTCAAAATTGAATAAAAGACTTCAATATAAACCACGAAACCATAAAAATCTTAGAAGAAACCGTAAGTTCAAAATCTTGGATATCTCACAGTGCAATATGTTTATAGATACATCTCTTGGAGCAAGGGAAACTAAAGAAAAAATAAACAAATGGGGCTACATCAAAATAAAAAGCTTCTGCACAACAAAAGAAACCATCAACAATATGAAAAGGTGGCCCTCTGTATGGGATAACATATTTGGCATTGATACATCTGATAAAATTTTAGTGTCCAAAATATATAAAGAATTCATACAATTTAATAAAGGGAAGACAAACAATCCAATCATAAAAGCCATATATGATAAACCCACAGCTAACATCATACTCAATAGGCAAAAACTAAAATCATTTCCCCTAAGAACAGGAACAAGACAGGGATGCCCACTCTCACCTCTCCTGTTCGACATAGTACTGGAAGTATTAGCCATTGCAATTAGACAACAAGAAGAAATAAAAGGCATCCAAATTGGAAAAGAAGAAGTAAAGCTGTCCTTATTTGCAGATGACATGATATTGTACATAAAAAACCCAAAGGATTCCATTCCAAAACTAATTGACTTAATTAATGAATTCGGCAATGTAGCAGGATACAAAATTAATGCTAAGAAGTCTGTGGCATTTCTATACACTAACAGTGAAATTATAGAAAGAGAAACTAAAAAAGCAATCCCATTTACCATCGCACCAAAAAAATTAAGATACCTAGGAATAAACCTAACCAAAAAGGTAAAAAAGCCAAAACCATTTCCCCTAAGAACAGGAATGCAACATGTAGGTTTTTATGCAGAAAACTACAGGACACTGAAAAAAGAGGTAGAGGAAGATGTTAACAGATGGAAGAGCATACCATGCTCATGGATTGGGAGAATCAACATCATTAAAATGTCCATACTACCCAAAGCAATCTACAGATTCAACGTACTACCCATTAAAATACCAACGACATATTTCACAGACCTACAAAGAATTCTTCATAGATTCATCTGGAACAAAAAAAGACCACGGATAGCTACAGCAATTCTGAGAAAAAAGAATAAAATAGGTGGGATCTCAATACTAGACTTCAAGCTATACTACAAAGCAACTGTTCTCAAAACAGCCTGGTACTGGCACAAGAACAGACATATAGATCAATGGAATAGAATAGAGAACCCAGATATCCACCCAAACCACTATGCTCAATTAATATTTGACAAAGGAGGCATGAACATTCAATGGAACCAAGATAGCCTCTTCAATAAATGGTGTTGGGAAAATTGGACAGATACATGCAAAAAATTGAAACTGGACCACCAACTTGCACCATACACAAAAATAAACTCCAAATGGATACAGGACTTAAACATAAGATGGGAAAACATAAAAATACTAGAGGAATTCAAAGGCAGCACAATCTCAGAAAAATGCCGAAAAAACTTCTTCACTGATACTGCTCCAAAGGCAATTGAAGCTAAAGAGAAAATAAACAAATGGGACTACATCAAAATAAAAAGCTTTTGCACAGCAAAAGAAACCATCAACAAAACAACAAGAAAGATCACTGTATGGGAGAACATATTTGCAAATGATATCACTGATAAAAGGTTTAATCTCCAACATCTACAGCCAACTTATGCTACTTAATAAAAGAAAGATAAATCATCCAATAAAAAAAAGGGCAATGGACCTAAATAGAATCTTTTTGAAAGGAGACAAAAAGAAGGACAAGAGACATATGAAAACATGCTCAGAGTCACTAATTATCCGAGAGATGCAAATCAAAACGACAATGCGATACCATCTCACACCTGGCAATCATCAACAAATCAACAAAGGACAAGTGTTGGTGAGGATGCGGAGAAAAAGGAACCCTCATGCACTGCTGGTGGGAATGCAGACTGGTGCAGCCACTATGGAAAACAGTATGGAGTTTCCTCAAAAAACTAAAAATGGAACTCCCATTTGACCCAGCAATCCCACTCTTAGGAATATGTCCTAAGAAAGTAGAAACACCAATCAGAAAGGATTTATGCACCCCTATGTTCATAGCAGCACAATTTACAAAAACTACAATTTGGAAACAGCCTAGGTGCCCGTCAGCAGATGAGTGGATCAGAAAACTATGGTACATGTACAGAATGGAATTCTATGCTGCCAATTGTTAGCATTTGCAGCAACCTGGATGGAACTGGAGAGCATTGTGCTCAGTGAAATAAGCCAATCAATGAAGGAGAAACACCACATGATCTCACTCATTTGTGAATAATAAAGAACATTATAAACTGATGAACAAAAGGATAGATACAGAGGCAGTAAAGCTTCAAACAGACTGTCAAATTACAGCAGGAAGGTTAGGGAGAGGTGGGGTAAATAAGAGATCAACTAGAGAACTTGTATGTATGCATATAAGCATAACCAATGAACACAAGACACTGGGGGGTTGGGGTATGCCTGGGAGGGGGGTGGGCAATGGGAAGATATGTATACGTGTAATACATTAATAAAAAATTGAAAAAAAGAAATACTCTCCAAATACATACATAGATGCATACACACATGCATTCATACATACATAAATAAATAAATAAAATTAAAAAAATAAATGTTCTCAAGAATGTGGGAAGAGAGCTAACTTTCTCAGAGGGAAAGGCACTCTGACAAGCCACACAGAGTTGCTGGCGCTTGAACAGAAGTTTACCAAGTAGACAAGAGAGAGAAGGGCATGGTAACAATCAAAGGTCCAATACAAACACAGTGGCACACTCACACAGGGAACATGAGGAGTTTAATGAGGGACTATTTAAAAACAATGTGATCAGTTTTAAGGAAACCCAACAAAGGATGGTGAAGGATCCAGGGCGTCTTTATAATGTACAGACCTGAAAGGCCAAGTTACCAGAACCCTAAGGCAGCAGTGACCAGAATCCAGAGAGAGTAAGTGTGGGTATTGAACATCACTGCAAAAAATGTATAGGCTTCCAGTATATCCTTCCAGAAGGCCTCAACCAAACTGCTGGCACTACACATAGAGGAAGCCAGAAGAATAAATATACAGACTTTAATAACCTGTTTTTGATCTCCAATCCAATGCCTCCCATTGGCCATACCCAACAAGAATCCAAAGTACAAGGAAGACAGTTAATATAGTCCATAAAGAGGTCAACCTCTGTGGATACAGAAAGAATGGAGAAGGGCAAAAAGTGGATTTGCAGGGAGTCTATAGGAACTCCCTGTACATTCTTCTCAATTTTTCTGTGAATCTAAAACTGTTCTAAAAATAAAGTATATTTTTTTAAAAAGTGGATCAGGACAGGCAAATAGTGAATATTCCACATAAGTATTTTATACAGAGAAAGTGACTTGGGTAAAGGAATAAGAGCAAGAAATTATAAGGGGTATGTGACAAGTAGAGAACAGTTTAAAGTGACTAAATTGTTGGGTTTATGTGGAGGACAAAGGTGAGGTGATAGAGTGTGGAAGATATGAAAGGAATATTGACAAGCCATATGAGTACCAAAATTTTAAGATTTGCAAACTGCCAATTCATAGTACAAAATTGGTCTAAAAATGTCTTTTGTCTTGAGTTTGAATGTGAGTATCTTTAGACAACTAAGTGGACTCCACAGGTCCCACCACTTGCCATTGTCTCTAATCTGGTCTACTTCAACTTTTTTATTATCTACTTGCTCCTGAAGATATTTCAGGGAAAAATCCACATTACAGCTTGTCCAAGGGGAGAGCAAAGCATATTGGTTTAGGAACTATGTCAAATTCAGAGTTAAGGGAACTAATTCATTAAGCCTTGGAAAAGAGATGACTTAGAAGGACTCAATGGGTTTCTTCAAGCCAACCAAATGCTAATATAGAAAAGAGGGAATAGAATCACTTTGTGGTGTTCTTTCATTCATTTGACAAATATTTGCTGCATCTCCTCTGTGTACCAGGTTCTAACAAAACTGCTCTAAATAGCAGAATTAGGACCAAGGGTTACAAGTTGCAGGAAGGCAAATTTAGACTCATAATAGTGATTCTGAACCGTTTTGGTCTTCAAGCCCCTTTTAATGTGATGAAAGATATGGGCCCTTTCTGATGGAAGATGTACCTATACACATGCACAGAAATATCCACATGGAGTTTCAGTAGAATCATAGTCCTATATAATCCATACACGGACTCCAGGCTACGAATCCCTGAGAACATAACTGTCATGCAATAGATAACTATGCAGCCATAAAAGAAAATGACATAGACGTCAAGTGAGAAAAAAATGTATAAAATATTTTTAAAATATTATGCACACAGATATGTATATATAATATATAGGCTACCTTTAGAAAATACACAATAAACTGGTAAATGTGATTGCCTTAAGGAAGGGAACTTGGTGGCTGGGGGTAGAGAGAAACTTTAGCTTTTATTTGAGAGAAATGAGATGTCTTGGTCTAGTTTTAGCAGCGGAGTGGCATGATCTGACTTAAGTTTCTAAAGGACTTGGGCAAAAATTTTAGTAAAAATAAAGGGTGGCTTAGAATAGGGTGGTAGCCCATGGACACAGGCAATAAAGATAACATTAAAAAAAAGAATACGGTGGTAGCAGGAGGAGGTGGTGGAATATACTTTTTGCTAATTGCCTTTTGAATATTTAGTATTTTGTATCATATATATCTAATACCTTTTCAAAAATATTATATATCAGAAAAGGACCAATAGTAAACATTTTATAGAAATTATATAGCTCCAATTATGGAGCATTTTGCTTCAGACTGTATGGAGCCTTGTGGAAGGTCTTATGCAAACACTAAGTACATCACTGGGAATATATTGAGGATTCCTGCACTTTTAGGAGGATGCTTTAGATGATGAAGGTGATCTCTCCTCACCTGAAGATATTAGAATTCTAAAAACACTTAGACACATTGCACATATAGTCATTATTTATTTCAAAGAGATTTATTGAGCACATATTATTTGTTAGGCTCTGTGTTAGGCACTGGGGATACAACAATGACAAAACAAAATCTCTGCACTTTTGAAGCTTATATTCTAGTGTGGAAATAAACAATGAACAAGTTAGAAAATATTAATATATCAATATAGTGTTATGGAGAAAAACAACCCGAAAGCATGCAGAGTTGCAATTTTAAATAAGGTGGTTAAGGAAATATCACTGATAAGATGTCATTTCCACAAAGATCCAAAGGAAGCAAGTGAGTAAACCTGTCAGGAGAAAGAACATTCCAGTTAGAGGGAACAGCAAAGTCCCATTGGGAGATATCTTGGCATTTCTGAGAAATAGCAAGAAAACCATTTGGCCAGAGCTGAATAATCAAGGGGAAGAGGAAGACTTGAGGTCAGAGAGTAGACAGTGAAGTAGAAAGAGATCCAAGAATGTGTGGTGATCCAGAATCCAAGTGAAAAAAAAAAGTATTTCAAAGAGGGAGTGATCAACTGTGTCAAATGCCACCATTGGGCCAAATAAAATGAAACATAAAAGTGAGCATGATTTAACTGAGAAGATATTGTTGACATTGACATGAATCATTTTGGTGGAGTGATGATGGCAAAAGCCTAATTGGAGAGAATTCAAGAGAGAATGGGAGGAGAGAAATTGGAGCTAATAAGGAGAGAAAAACCTAGAATGTTTGCTCTGAGGAGAAAGAGAAATGGGACTGTAATTCAGGTGAAGAGAACAGTTTGGGTTTTTCTTAACATTGGAGATGGTAGTATTGTGAGAGAAAAATTACTGATGTCACAGAGAGGAAGGCATGACTAGAGGGCTTACCATGATTAGGCCAAAAGGAACAGGATCTAGTACACAAGTGAAAGGGTCTTTCGGTGGAATTGCACAGTTTGTTCATAGTGACAACAGGAAGGGTAGGGTATGTGGATACAGATACAAGTAGTAGATACAGTGGAGGTAGTCTGCAATTGTTCTCTTCTGACTGCTTCTATTCTCTCAGTGAAATAGGATGCAGAGTCAGCAGTTAAGAAGTATTGTTGGAACTTTGAGGATATGGAAGATATAAATCCAGGAGAGCTTGAGAATAACTGAATGAAGGAAACATAGTGAAACAGAAGGCGAAACTAGTCAGCATACTGGGATAGGTTGGGAATAGACAGAGTAAGATTTAATCAGGATTAGGTGTCTATCATTCAAATATGATGAGGGTAGAGAGGGGTAAAGGAGGCTAGGATATATTCAAAAGAGTGAACATAATGATGGACATAGAATCTAAGCTGTACAAAAAAGAAAGTGAGAACACATAGAGGCTGAGGTACAGTACAGTTCAGCACACAGTTTTTCTTGTGTTACTTTTGTCATGTAAGGGCTAAAATATGTTCCTGTTAGCAAGTAGGAGGGCACCAGTGACCTTGGAGCAGTGTTCTCACAATTGTATTCCTTAGAACCACTAGCCCATCACCACCGTCACCATCTCTGTGAATGAAGTCATAAAACTTAGAAAACCCTGTGTCCCCCATCCCTCTCTTGAAGATGTGCTTGCCTGTTAACATATTGGCTCTGAACATTCTTACAGGTGGGAAACCACATTTGACTAATCCAGTGGTTTACAACTTTGCTTGTCCATGGGTGTTTTTTTTTTTTTTTGTGTGTGTGTGTGTGTGTAATATTATCAAAGTTCATCCCCAGGGACTAATACTTCTTGGAACACACTTTGAGAAATAGTAACTTAGACAGCATGTTGGGGATTGAAAGTTGAGTGTTAAGCCAAAACCTCACTGTAGCCTTCTCCAAGACAAGGTGCATGGCAGGAACCCACACTCCCCAGACCATCTCACTGTGCTGCAGCTGAGCCAGCCCTTGGAGACTTGGGTTCTGTCCAGTTCCCCTATAGCCAAAAAACCCCAATATTTTCAATATAGAAATACAACTGAATCCTTAGTTTTCATTCAGCAGCAGCTCTCTGATGTTATATCTTCAATAATTCAAGAGATATTACTATGAAAATGCACTGGAAGCAGATAAACGTTTATTAACTACTTCCTTGAGTCAAGCATTGTGCTGGGCATTTCACATATATTTTGTCACTATTTCACAATATAATGAGAAATCATTCAGTATTTTAAAATCCAGGAAAATTACAGGCAACCAGCCTGCTTCAAAAATTTGTTGCCTGACAGAAGGTAAATAGACTTATACTGTAACAAGCAATGTGTTTGTCACAAACAGATTTGAAGCCCTAGGAATGTTCATATAATCAGAAAGTTGGAGTCAAAATAAACCTTAAAGACCAAATTAAGATATTAGGGAGAGGTTATTGCATTCTCCTCAAAAGTTATTACATAAATCGTCTCAAGAAAGAGGAATTAAGATATCTTGCCATAACTGCTTAGATTTAAATCAAGCCATATAAAATGATATTGTCACATGAACTAAAACTTTCAAATCATGCTGTAAGAATGCAATATTGTAATTGGTTATTGGCTGGAACTGCAAATGAACATTTGGAGTTTAATCGGTATTTCAATGTTGTAGAAGCTGGATTTTACCAGAATGCAGTGGTTTCCAAACCTGAGTATATATCAGAATTATTTCAGGTTTGTTTTAAAACTCACCTAGAACCCATCTTTAGAAATAGTAATTCAGGAAGCCTGGTATAACAGCCAGGAAATTGGCATTTTTAACAAGCTCCCTGGTGGTATTCAGAGTTTAATTCCCAGTCAGGGCATATGACCAGGTTGTGTGGGCTCAATCGCCAGTGTGGAGAATGCAGGAGGCAGCTAACCAATGATTCTCTCTCATCATTGAGGTTTCTCTCTTTCCCTCTCCCTTCTTTACCCTAAAATCAATTAAAATATTTTTAAAAGAGAGACAGAGAAGACTGAGACACAGGAGAAAAGGTCATGTGAAGGCAGAGGTGAGTTGGGAGTGATTCAGCCACAAGCCAAGCAGTCTGTAGTCCCCAGAAGCTAAGAGAAGGCAAGGAACTGAATGTGGGAGGCAACCAATTGATGTGTCTCTCTCACATCCATGTTTCTCTCTCTCTCTCTCTCTCTCTCTCTCTCTCTCTCTCTCTCTCTCTCTCTCT
>JAAGEH010000031.1:8108207-8139248 GCA_011751065.1 Lasiurus cinereus
TCTCTCTCTCTCTCTCTCTCTCTCTCTCTCTCTCTCTCTCTCTCTCTGTCTCTCCTCCTCCTTCCTCCCTTCCTTCTACTCTCTCTAAAAATCAATGGAAAAATATCCTCGGGTAAGGATTAAAAAAAAAAAACAACTTTAGCCTTGCCAGTGTTACTCAGTGGTTGAGCATTGACCTATGAACCAGGAATTCATGGTTTCAATTCCCAGTAAGAGCACATGCATATTTGTGGGCTCAGTTCCCCATAAGGGGTGTGCAGGAGGCAGCTGATTAATTATTCTCTCTCATCTTTGATGTTTCTATCTCTCCCTCTCCTGTTCTCTCTGAAATCAATAAAAATATATTTTTTAAAAATTACCACAAACTTGGTGGCTTTAAACATTAGAAATCAGACAAGCAGGGACAAGCAGACAAGGGCACCAAGTGCAAGAGACCACTGCTGCCGCTTGCACCCATGCCAAGTGGCCTGGGTCCATGCCCCCCAGCCTAGCTGCCAGGCTTGGGGGTGTGCCTCTGGTAGCCAGGGACATGCCCCTATCCCAGTGGACACAACTACACACGAGATCCTCTGCACATGGGCTGCAGAGGAAACACCTTTTCTTTAAAAAAAAAAATATATATATATATATATTATTGCCTTTTTTACATAGAAGAGAGGAGAGGAACAGACTCAGAAACGAGAGAGAAACATCAATCAGCTGCCTCCTACACTCCCCACTGGGGATGTGCCCTTAACCAAGGTACATACCCTTAACAGGAATCAAACCTGAGACTCTTCAGTCTGCAGGCTGATGCTCTATCCACTAAACCAAACCAGCTCGTGTGTAAATACCTTTTCTGGCTAAGCTCCCTGTACACCTCCACTTGCAGTTTTCTTGGTAACTTGGGTAATAAGAATCCAAGAAGGTTATCTAGGGTTTTTCCACAACACTCCTGGAGAAAAAAATGAAGGTCCACTGTTGGAGTGGCTAAGAAATGTCATATCCTGCCCTGGCCAGTTTCGCTCAGTGGATAGAGCCTCGGCCTGTGGATCGCAGGGTCTGATTTCAATTCTGATCAAGGGCATGTACCGAGATTACAAGCTCCTCCCTGGTCGGGGCCCAGGTCAGGGCTCATGCAGGAGGCAACCAATCAAAGTATCCCTCTTACACTGATGTTTCTCTGTCTTTCCCTCTCTCTCTCTCTCTCTTCCACACTCTCTAAAAATCAATGGAAGCATATCCTCAGGTGAGGATAAAAAAAAAGAGAGAGAGAGAAAGAAATGTCTTATCCTATGAAAGACACATCTTGAAAATGCCTAAAGAAAGTTGTCATTTTTTTCGTGGTGACGGGACTGGAGTCCATGTTGATGAAAACACCTTGGCAGCTGCAGTAGCTGTCAGTGGCTACAGCAGCGGGGTGATGGGATTGGCACCTTCCCCTGATCAGCCCGGTCATCTGCCGCAGAGGGAGGCCAGACTCCATCAATAGGACATCCCTTGAGGGTTCCCAGTCTGTGAGAGGGGGCAGGCTGGACTGAGGGACAAAACCCCCAGTGCACAAATTTTGTGCACCAGGCCCCTCATGTTTCTATAATGACCAACAGCTTGCTTACACATGTCACTATATTGTGAATCACTTTCTAGTTTTGATTAACTTTCCCAGCCATTGGATTTACATGGCTACAGTAGAGTTTTCCACTGATGACATACCAGTATTAGAGCATCACTTCATAGTGAGATATAGGGAAATCCCTTATCCCAGGGTTTCAGACTTGATACCCAGTAGGGGGCACGCAGGAGGCAACCAATCAATGATTCTTATCATTGATATTTCTATCTTTCCTTCTCCCTTCTCTTCCTCTCCCTTATTTTCTGAAATCAATAAAAATATATTTTTAAAACATTAGATTACTGTATAGGTATATTTAAAACTAGATTTGCTGATAGATTAAATGTAGGATGTGAGAGAAAGAGAATATTCAAGAATGATTTCAAGGTCTTCTGTCTGAGCAACTGAAAGAACAGTTACCATTTAATGAGATAGCAAACACTGTTAGAAGCAGGTTTGTCAGTGGCACAGGCTTTAGTGGGGTTTGTGCAGAAGTGGTGAATTAACAGTTCAGTTTTGGATGTGTTGTTAGGGGGTGGAGGTAAGGAACTCAGTGAAAAGGGTGAAAGGACTGCAAAGTACAGATTGGTAGTTATCGAATAGTCATGGGGATGTAAAATACAGCATATGAATATAGTCAATAATATTGTAACAATTATGTATGGTGCCAGTTGCGTACTGGAAATAGGAGGGGAACACTTCGTAAAGCATATGATTGTGTAGCCACTATGCTGTAATAGTACCAAGTAGTTTTTTTTTGTTTGTTTGTTTCACAGTTGTTTATTTTATTATTTTATTATTTTTTATTTTTTTATTGTGTTACATGTATACATATCTTCTCATTGCCCCCCCCTTCCCAGGCATACCCCAACCCTCCACTGTCTTGTGTTCATTGGTTATGCTTATATGCGTGCATAAAAGTCCTTTGTTTGATCTCTTATCTACCCCGCCTCTCCTTAATCTTCCTGCTGTAATCTGACAGTCTGTTTGATGCTTTACTGCCTCTGTGTCTATCCTTTTGCTCATCAGTTTATAATGTTCTTTATTATCCACAAATGAGTAAGATCATGTGGTGTTTCTCTTTCATTGACTGGCTTATTTCACTTAGCATAAGGCTCTCCAGTTCCATCCAGGTTGCTGCAAATGGTAAGAATTCCTTCTTTTTTGTAGCAGCATACTATTCCAATGTGTAGATGTACCATAGTTTTCTGATCCACTCATCTGCAGACGGGCACCTAGGCTGTTTCCAAATTGTAGCTATTGTAAATTGTGCTGCTATGAACATAGGAATGCATAAATCCTTTCTTAGGATATATTCCTAAGAGTGGGATTACTGTGTCAAATGGGAGTTCCATTTTTAATCTTTTTGAGGAAACTCCTTACTGTTCTCCACAGTGGCTGCACCAGTCTCCATTCCCACCAGCAGTGCACAAGGGTTCCTTTTTCTCCGCATCCTCCCCAACACTTGTCATTTGTTGATTTGTTGATTATTGCCATTCTGACAGATGTGAGATGGTATGGCATTGTCATTTTGATTTGTATCTCTCGGATAATTAGTGACTTTGAACATGTTTACATGTGTCTCTTGGCTTTCCTTCTGTTGTCTTTCGAAAAGATTCTATTTAGGTCCGTTGCCCATTTTTTTATTGGATCATTTATCTTTTATTAAGTTGTATAAGTTGGCTGTAGATGTTGGAGATTAAACCTTTATCAGTGATAAGATTTGCAAATATGTTCTCTCATACAGTGGGCTTTCTTGTTTTGTTGATGGTTTATTTTGCTGTGCAAAAGCTTTTTATTTTGATGTAGTCTCATTTGTTTATTTTTTCTTTAGCTTCCATTGCCCTTGGAGCAGTATCAGTGAAGAAGTTCTTTTGGCATATGTCTGAGATTGTGCTGCCTGTGGATTCCTCTATTATTTTTATGGTTTCCCATCTAATGTTTAAGTCCTGTATCCATTTTGAGTTTATTTTTGTATTTGGTGTAAGTTGGTGGTCCAGTTTCATTTTTTTGCATGTATCTGTCCAATTTTCCCAACACCATTTATTGAAGAGGCTATCTTGGCTCCATTGTATGTTCATGCCTCCTTTGTCAGATATTAACCAAGTAGTATTGAATGTTAACTGCAATTTAAAAAATTACACACACACACACACATATACATACACTAAGATGCTTATTAGGTTTATAAGTTGATATGTCAAGCTGGCAGTTAAATATAAAAATATGGAAACACATTTTGGAGTCATCAGCATATAGATAGTATTTGAAGCCATGAGAATGGAAGCATACCAAGGAGACAGAGAACAGAAGAGATCTAAGTTTTCAAACCTTCCTTTACCTCTCAACTCCAGATTCAATCTATGACAATAGACTATCAATTCTTCCTTTATAATGTGTCTCAATACAACATTTTGTTTCCAGTCACCCTGCTAAAATCCTAGTCCAGGATCTGTTCTGTCTCACATGGCCTTTTGCAATAGTTTCCTAACTGGTTTCCTTGCCTCTAAATATCAACTTAAAACATCATTTCAGCTGTCCCTCCCATCCAAAAATGCTCTCAACTTCTCTTGAGTTCCCCAACTTAAATAATGGCACCCCATTCATATCTATTTATTCAAGTTTGAAATATGAAAATCATACTTGTCTCCTCCATCTCTCCTACAATCTACATGCAATACATTACCCAACCCTGTCATGTATACCACCAAATTATAACTCAGTTCTGCCCACTACCAGTTGTACCGGTTAATAATGCGGATTTTGTAATCAAAGAAAACTCAATAATTTCAAGAGAAACATCAAAAGTGCTTTATTGAAAGTAATGTCCATCGCTACTACACATTCCCCCCATCTTTCAGGTAATTTGGGGATACCGTCCCAATAGAACTTTTCTTGTTTTGAGGCAAACCATTCAGAGACCTGATTTTCTACTTCTTCATAAGTTTTGAAGTGCTGCTCAGAAAATGCGTGTGCCATCGATGGGAACAAGTGGCAATCTGAAGGAGCAAAGTCTGGTGAATACTTCCCAGACAAGATATTTCAATGTGTCTTTAACTGGTTTTGTAGTGTGTGATGGTACGTCATTATGAAGCAAAATTACTTTGCCATGTCTTCTGGCTCATTCTGGTCATTTTACTAATAAGATCTAAGCATGGTTCAAATTGATTACTTGTGGTCAGTAGTGATCAGTATTAACGGTTTCACCTGGTTTTAGAAGCACATAATACACCTCACCTTCCTAATCCCACCAAATGCAGAGCATTGTAATCTTTCTGAAGCGATTTGGCCTTGTAGTCAATGTTGATGGTTGACCTGGATCAACCCATGATTTTGTGCGTTTGGGATTCTAAAAATAAATCCACTTTTCATCGCCAGTCACAATTTGATGCAAAAAAGACTGTTTCATCCTGCTGAAGCAATATTTTACTGATTATTTTTTGGTTTTCCATTTGTCTTTAGTTCACTTTATTTTCCTTCCTTTAAAATCTTTCCCATTACTTGTAAATGATCAAAAATTGTTTGCTAAGAAACATTTAATCTTTCTGAAAGTTGTTTTTTAGTTTAACACTCATCTTTATCCAATAACACTTATAATTGTTGGTCTTCAAACTTTTTAGTTTGCCTTGGACATTCTTTGTCTTTCACATCAAAATCATCACTTTTAAAGTCTTTAAAACAGTATTCACAAGTATCTTGAGATAGATCATGTTCACCATAAGCTTCCCAATGTATACATTAACTTTCAGCAGCACTTTTCTTCAAAATAATGCATTAAAACTTCCCGCAAATGCTATTTTTTTGGCAAGAAACCTGACATTTTTTATGTTAATGCCTTCAGAAAATTTGACATGTGGAGTTTTAAAGCTTGCTTTCAATACAACAAAATAGCATACCTATCAAATCGCATATATATATCAACATACCTAGTATATGTAACTCCATCTATTTAAAAAACTCACATTATTAACTGGTACATCTGGTATAGTCCAAGATGCCATCATCTCTCACATGGAGAATTATAAGAGCCTCCTAACTTGTCCTTCCCTCCAATCCATCCATCATGCTGATATCAATGGGATCTTAATAAAACAACCAGGGGCCCAGTGCAAGAATTTGTGCATGTTGAAAAGAACTGTGGCTGTGAGGCTGTAGTGGGCACAGGGGTGGGTCTCAGCCCATACTCTGCCCCCACCTGTCCCTTCCCACCATGGCCCCCCAGTCCCCTGTCTGTTGGCAGCCCTACTCCTGCCACTGCCACTCCCATGTGTTGACAGTGCTGGCTCCTCTTGTACCCACTGATGGTGCAGAGAGATTGAAGTCAGTGCCAGCAGCAGGTGCCAGCAGGGCTGGTGCTGTCAATGGGTATGAGTGGTGGCTGCTGCCCCGATCACCCCTCAGGAGCAGGGGAAGGTGGAGAAGCTCTGAGGAGCGATTGGGGCCAACAGCTACAGCTCACACCCGCTGATGGTGCTAAGCAATTGGGGCTGGTGCCAGGCTCCAGCAGCAGGTGCAAGCAGCGGCTCCAGCGTGGGCAGCAGCAGGTGAGAGTAGGGCTGGCGCTGGCAGTGAGTGCAAGCAGTGATTCTGGCACTGGCAGCAAGTGCCAGCAGGGCTGTTGCTGGCAGCAGGTGGGAGAGGTGGTTGCCAGGCACGATTGCCCCTCAGGAGCAGGGGGAGGTGAAGAAACCCTGAGGGGCAATGGGGGCCAGCAGCCACAGCTCACACCTGCTGATGGCGCCAAGTGATTGAGGCCAGCACCAGGTGCCAGCAGTGGGTACAAGCAGCAGCTCTGGCAGAAGCAGCGGGTGCAACTGGAGCTGATACCAGCAGCAGGTGCAAGTGCTGGATGAGACCACCCCACACAGGAGCAAAGATTTTCAGTAACCACCAGAGGCTCACCCTGATGACAGCAACCAGGTGCCCCACCTTGATCTGGTGCCCCCACTGGCCCCACTCACATGCTCCACCATCCTGCCACCCAATGCCCACTATGATCTGCATAGTCCACTTTTCCACTAGGTGATTGTATAAGACATTAGGCAAGTTGCTTGCTTCGGTTGTTTGGTTGTTTGGTTGTTCTGCCATTTGGTCTATTTGCATATTAGAGTTTTATATGTATAGACTATAAGCCCAGGGCATGAAACCATGCATAAGCCACCAGCCGCCACCAAGATCCTCCCCACCCCACCACTGGGAGCTGCCCACTGGGAGCCAAGAGCCACCTAGCCTCACCACCAGGAACCACAAGTCACCCAACTTTTCACAGCAGTACCTCCAGTCAGCACTAAGTACATTGGACAATCTCGAGGAGGAACACATGGTGATCATTCTAGTGAGAGACACTGTCTAGCCTGGACCCCTTTTCCAGATCAACATTTCTGTCACAAAAGCAGCTATTTCAAAATCTGATCCACTGCCTCAGTCCTAACCCCTTGGTTTGAATTTTCTGCACTGGGAGCCATGAACCACCCTACCCTGCCACCAGGAGCCCTGCTCAAGGGCAGAGGTGGGGGGAGGGACCAAGAGGTGCTCAATGCACCTCATGGTGACTCGTTGTTTGGCTGTTGAAGTCGGTAGGGACACTGGCTTTTTATATACATAGATACTATGTGGACTTTGTCTACCTATTTTGTAGGTCCACAGAATAGATTCAAAGACTTTTCATTATTTGTCCATAACTTTTCTCTCTATTGGTATCTACCTTGGTTCTTTGGGAAATTTACTCAATTTCAGCCTGTAATCTTGTCAATGGTGTTTAGACCCATCATCACTATAATGTACCCCAGTACCTTACTGCAAACTTTCCTAAGGGTATTGCAAGTATCTCAGGCTATGAACCCTGAGTCAAATACAGTGCAGTTGAAACTCCTAGGTCATTTGCGTCTGGGCTGAAGCTGCTTCCTCTATTCACCCCAATGTGCTTTCCTCTGTGTACCATGATATGATAAGGATTGAGAAGCACTGACTTACTGCACACAATTCCTCAAGCCTGGGAAGTGCTGCCCAATCCTCTTCTCCAACTTCTAAGTGCCCTTCCATGCCAAGTTAAACAACTGCTTTCTTGATAAAGCTGTCTTTGATGCTATATACTCAACCTCAAAATTTCTGTGTGACCTAAATAGACCTCTCTTTTGGCACTTGGTATTTGTAACTTTGTCTTATTCAGCATTTTATGACTCCTTATCTCAGTTGTGTTTTCAGATCCTTAAAGCAGGATTTATATACCTACCTTCCTTCCCACACACTGCCTTATCATATACTAGGCATGTAATAGATCATTATAATATGAATGAATGGAAAACAGATAAATGAATGTACGAATGGATTTGTAAAGCCCATCAGATACTACAATGGAAAAGACGATTGAATTAAGAGTAAGAGAACTGGATTCTAGTCCACTTTTCCACTAGTGGTTGTATGAGACATTAGGCAAGTTGCTTGCTTTGGTTCCTTCATTCTCAACATAGGAACAATATTTTTCATCCTCACTTCTAAATTGAGATGGGATAATTTATGGAAAAATATTTGGCAATTGAAAATGGCATGCTGTTCATGAGTTATGCCAAAGGTGGAATTGTGAAAGATTAAGAAGGAGCTTGTGAAGCAAACTGCAGAAAGTTGTGAGTGGAGGAAAAGACAATAATGGGGCAGGAGAAATTTTCAGGCAATGTAGACTTGCTCAGGAGTGGTTGAAAATGAATGGCAAGTATAAGAGACAGAAAAATAAAGGTTCTTTGTTGAGAGGCAATATAACATAGCCATTAGATACAGACTGCCTAGATTCAAAGCCTGATTCTGGCACTTGCTTACCAGTTGTGTTACCTGGGACAAGTTACTTAACATCTCTGAACTTTAGTTTACTCATCTATCATATGGGAATAATAATAGTACCTATTTCCAGGGACTTGTTGTGAGACTCAAATGAATTAGTATTTGTAAAGTGCTTAGAGGAGTATTGACCAATGCCTTGCATATAGAGCATCGCAGAAGGATGTGTTAGAGAAGCAATAGCCTTGCTTCTCCTTGACAAGCATACTTCAACACCTATAGCTGGGAAATCCTCATTGGACCTGAAAGCAGGGCCCACAGAAGCTTAGAGTTGCTCTCCAATGGGCACATCTGCTTTCGGGTTTCAGCACCCAGTCTTCTAAACCTCATCTGTTCCATTATTTATAGGACCTGACCGCTTTTACTAGGTTTACAACCTACAAAGTTTCTTCCCCATTCTTCAACCTTTAAAATTTATTTTAAGGATAGTCTGGGATAAATTCCATGAGCTCCCAAAAGCAAACAAAGTCCAAAGAGCCTAATCTTTAAGAAAAATGGCATTGGTTCAATAATGTGAGTTTGAACCAAAGCTCTGCAAATGACCTACTAGATCACCTTGGATAAATCAAACTTACTGAGCCTAGTTTTCTCATCTGTCAAATGAGGCCTCACAGGTGGTTGTCAGGATCAAATGAGAAGATGGACATGAAGTATTCAGTACAGGGACTGCTACATAGTAAGCTCTCGATAAGTATTGATTCATAATAATTCCTAGAATTATGGGTCTCAAATTTCCCAGTTCCAGAATGTAATTTAATAACACTATAGCTCCTTTCTATTATTGCTTTGTTATCCCAATTTGCATATTCCAAACTAAGACAGTGTAAAAAATAATCTTGGTGCCAAATTGAGAACACCCTCTCTGCATTTTTTACTTCATTTGAGGTTTATGTCCAGTTCAAAAGAATTATGGAGGAAGAAACAGAAACTCTAAGTATGCCACATATTTCAACATGTCTTAGGTATTCTTAGCCTAAGGTGGACATCAATTTTAAATTTCATTAAATATATAATTTTAAATTTCATTAAATATATAATTCTTTTAAAATGGCAAATAACATATTTTTAAATGTTAGTACTTTGATTTACCTTAGAGACAATTCTATTGAAACAAATTGCCAGTGGGGAGACAAGTGGCCAGGCAGGTATGCTTTGCAAAAATTATTCAAGTGACCCTGGCCTATTTGGCTGTTTGTTGGAGCATCATTCCATGCACCGAAAGTTTGCTGGTTCAATTCCAGTCAAGGCACATATCTAGACTGCAGACTTGATTCCCCGTGGGGGTGCATACTGGAGGCAACCAATTGATGGCTCTCTTTTACATTTATATTTCTGTGTGTCTCTGTCTCTCCCTTCCCTCTTCAAAAATTAATAAAACATATCTTCAGATAAGGATAAAAAAAAGTTATCCAAGTCACTCAATCTGGTAAGCACCTCTGCTCAGAGAAAAGGACTAGAAAGTGAGTATGGGGGAAGAGGTCAGAGCCTCCCTTTAAGAAAAAAATCCAAGATGGGCAGGTATAATCATTCTTCCTCTTACAAAAAGTGCATGTGTATAAACATACTCTGTACCCACTAGGAGAGAGTTTAGTGTATTCTCCATGTGTTAATCACAAAGGACTTACCTCTTATACAAGCATCATTCTTGAGACTCAATTGGAGAATTGTGCTGAGATTACAAAGTTTGTCCCATGCTCTCAAAATGCAACAATATTTCATAACTGGATTAATATATGTCATGTCTAGAGATTAAGTACTATTTAATGTCTAAAGCAAGGAACAATTATTACAAAATAATTCAATTATTTTTTGTTTAGACATCTGTTCCCAAATCTAATTGTTTGCTGGCAAAAATTGTTTGGCCTTGATTATAATCATTAATGAGCGTGCATGCATTTCAAATCAAGGAATCAGTCTCTCAAATGGCTTTAACCAAATAAAATAAAAACTTGGTTTTCAAAACAAAAGGGTAAAACAAAAAATATATATAAGAAATAATCTATGAATTCTTACTTTTTTATTCCCTGAGATATATATATATATATATATATATATATATCAACTTAGTACATTATAATTTTTAGTTTAAAATATGGTTAATATTTTAAAATGGACTTTTCTATGCCCTAGCCAGTTTGGCTCAGTGGATAGAGTATTGGCCTGTAGATTGAAGGATCCCAGGATCAATTCCAGTCAAGGTCATGTATCTTAGTTGCAGCTTGATCCTCGGCCCTGGTTGGGGCGTGTGTTGAAAGCAGCCAATCAATGTGTGTCTCTCACATTGATGTCTCTCTCTATCTCTCCCTGTCCCTTACACTCTCTCAAAAAGTCCATGGAAAAATATTCTCTGGTGAGGAATAAAATAAAAAACAAATAAATGGACTTTATATTTTAGAGCAGATTTGGTTTATGATCTTATATATTTTATATCAACTATTTTATATATGTTCTTTTTATTATTAATATGTAAATGTATAACATTCTATCTAATAAAAAGGTATATGCAAATTAACCATCATTCCATCACAAAGATGGCAGCACCCATAGCCACAAGATGGCGGTGCCCAATCATCTGAGGCCCACCAGAGTCCCCAGTCCCAGGGGGCAGCCGCTGAGAGTGGGCAATGTGAGTGGCCTAGCAGAATGCTTGCCTCTTCTCCCTGGTGACAAGGCAAGCATTCCACCCTGGCCACAGAGGGCCTCTGGACAGCAGGCACGGAACGGCTTATGGGGGGTGGGAACGCTTGCATTGTCACCTTGGCAATGAGGCAAGCATTCCACACCTGGCCACAGATGGGCCTTCAGGCCATGGAGAGCCTCTAGACAGAAGGTACGGAGTGACCAGGCCCTACAGAGAGCTACTGGTGCACAGATTCATGCATAGGACTACTAGTATTTTATATAAGTCTACACTAATAAAAGAAAAACATGCAAATTGACTATCTCTTCACTCTGCCCACCAGCCAACCAAGAGTGAGTATTCAAATTAACCCAACAAAGATGGTGGTTAGTTTGCATACACAGGCATGGAAAGAAGACTGAATACAGCGTAGAAGGAAGCCAAGCACTACAGAAGGGAGTGAAGTGGAGAAGAAGGGAGCTAGGCAGCAGAGAGGGGAGTGAGTAAGGCAGCAGATGGGAGGGAGCAAGGCAGCAGAGAATGGAGCTTCACTCTGGCCACAGCAAGCTCTATTCTTGCAGGAATCTTCCTACAATGGCCCTCTAGTGACTATATTATATATATACATATATATAATTTATTTTATAATAATTTAAGAATATATAAATATATTTGTTAGGTTCACCTACATTACTTTCAATTTCCCCCATGTAATAGCTGGACATTTTAAAATAAATTTTCATTTAAATCTTTCAAAAATAAATAGAATATAACATTTCATATATGTACATGTGACCTATACTGACAGATCTATTACTAATATATAAATGGTTGGTTCTCATTTTTCTAGTAGCAAAATTTTTACTAATGAATTACAATCAAAGAAAGAATGACTTTTTCAAAATAACACTTCAGGAAGAAATACCAAATTCATAGAGCTATTGATTTTAGTATTTCAGTATAAGGATGCAAAATTAATAATCCAATTAAGCATACAGACTGAAAAATCAGGTAAAATTTATTCCAATTTTATTCCAATCTCTTGCTAAATATATGGCCTTAGGCAAGATACTTCATTTCTCTGAGGTTCAATGTTAGAAATAAAGTGAGCCCCCAAAATCAGGGGTCCTGGCAAAATCCAAAGCATACTTGAGAGCCAGACAGTAAGGCAAATATCTGTACTTTGCAGAAGGGTGTGGAAACCCATGGTCTGGAAGCATATGCACCACTGAGTGGATGGTCTGCTCAGACTTTTATGCTTTCCAAACATCATCTGTCCCTAACTCTTGATTGGAAGAGCTAAGGCTCACATTCTTGTCTGATTGGCCAATTTATAGAAAGGGGTTGACCTTTACCATTTCAAAATGGCGGCCCCCAGGGAAGCTGCAAGTCATGGGAGCCAAAATGGTGGCTTCCAAATCACAGGACCCAAACTAGCAGCTGCCTAAACTCCCTTCTTTAACAGAAAAGATTATCATCTTATTCTCACATTCAATTTGCTTATCTAGCAAAACATGGATAATTATAGCACCTATGTTTAGTGTTGATGAGAAGGTTAAATAATACATGTAACATTTTTAAAACACTGTAGCACATGGTAGATGTTTAATGAATGTTATGAGATTTTGTTATCATTTCTACAAGAATGTCAGCTTTATGATGGTAGTTTCTTTCCCATCTTCTTCTCTGTTAGATTGCCAGTACCTAACATAGTGAGTGCTCCATAATATTTGTAGGGAAAATTGATTTATTTGACAGATATCCAAACGTGTAGTGAAGCGGTTTATTGATTTTTCCACTGCTTCTAATCACACTTGACAGCTGCACAAGTAACTCAAAGTGAATTTTTAATAAGAACCTTATTGAGATACTAGAGGCACAGTGCACAAAATCTGTACATGGGGGGAGAAGGGTCCCCTCAGCCCAGCCTGCAACATCTCCAATCCGGGATCCCTTGGGGGAATGTACAACTGCCAATTTAGGCTGGATCCCAAAACTGGGAGTTGGACATCCCACTCACAATTCTGGACCTCTGGTTCCTAACCACTCACCTGCCTGCCTTCCTGATTGCCCCTAACTGCCCCCCCCTGCCAGCCTGATCACCCCTAAATGCCTCTGCCTGCTGGCCTGATTGCCCCCCAATTGCCTACCCCACCAGCCTGGTTGCTCCAAACCACCCCCTGTGATGACCTGGTCACCACACACAGCCTGCTGCTCAATCATTTTGTCACCCCTCACAAACCCCCACTGCTGGCTGGGTTGCTGCATGCAGCCTGCTTCTCAGTTGTCTGTTTGGTTGCAATGGTCATTTAGGCTTTTATATAGATAGAGAATTCCCCAATTTAAAGTATACAATAAAATAGTTTTAGCAAATTCAGCATTGTGCAACCATCACAATAATCAATTTTAGAACATTATCATCACTCCAAAAGGAAATCCCATGCCTCTTAACAGTCATTCCTCATTAACTTACAAACCTCCCCCCACCAACCCATCCATAGAGTACCACCAATCTACTTTCTGCCTTAATGGATTTACCTATCTTGGAAATTTCTTAAAAATACTCATAGAACAAGTGGTCCTTTGTGACTGTTTTCTCTCATTTAGCATAATGCTTTCAAGTTTCATGCATGTTGTAGCATGTATGAGTACTGCATTCATTTTCATGGCTTCATAACATTCAATTGTATGGATATAGCACATTTTGTTTATTCATTCATCAGCTGATGGACATTGGGGTTGTTTCCACTTTTGAGGTATTATGAATAATGCTATTGAAAACACTCACATACAAGTTTTTATGTGAAAATATATTTTAATTTTTCTTGTGTATATATACCTAGGAGTGGATTGTGAGTCATAGGATAATTCTAAGTTTAAGTTTTTGAGAAAATTCCAGGCTATTTTCTTGCTGTCTTAACAGCAGCTGTACCACTTTATATCCCACCAGCAGTATATGAGTGTTACAATATTTCCACAGCATTGACAACTCTTGTTATCTGTCTTTTTTTATTATAGCCATCATAGTGTGAAGTAGTATGTCATTATGGTTTTGATTTGTATTTTCCTAATGACTAATTATATTGACCATCTTTTTGTGTTCTTATTGACTCTTTGTATATCTTCTTTATAGAAATGTACATTCAGATTTTTGTCTTGTCCATTTTTAAATGGGTTATTTGTGTTATTTTTTATTATTGGGTAGTAAGAATACTTTATATATTCTAGAAATACGTCCCTTCTCAGAATATGGTTTGCAAACATTTTCTCTTATTCAATTCTATTGCCTGTTAATTTCTTTGATTCACAAAATTTTTCATTTTGACCCACTCAACTTACCAATTTTTTTCTTTGGTTATTTATGCTTTTCATATCACATTTAAGAAATATTGCTTAAATCAAGGCCATGAAGATTTACATCTATATTTCCTTTAGAGAATTCTATAGGTCTTCCATTACATTTAGGTCTTTGATCTATTTTGAGTTATTTTTATATATAATGTCAGGTAAGGGTCCAAACTCATTATTTTACATGTGGATATCCAATGTCTGAACACCATTTGTTGAAAACACTCTTCCTTCTTCATTGAAATGCCTTGACACCCTTGTTATCAAACAAATGCAAATGTAAAGGTTTATTTCTGGTCTCTCAATTATATCCTATTGTGTATATGTCTACCTTATGCTCGTACCCCATTGGTTGCTATAGTTTGGTATTAAGTTTTGAAATTGGGAAGTGTGCATCCTTCGACTATATTTTTTGTGTGTGTTTTTAAATATATTTTATTGATTTTTACAGAGAGGAAGGGAGAAGGATAGAGAGTTAGAAACATCGATGAAAGAGAAACATCAATCACCTGCCTCCTGCATACCCTCTACTGGGGATGTGCCCACAACAAATGTACATGCCCTTGACTAGAATTGAACCTAGGACTCTTCAGTATGCAGGTTGATGCTCTATCCATTGAACCAAACCAGTTAGGGCTTGTTGTTTTTTTTTTTAATAAATCTTTATTGTTCAGTTTATTACAGATGTTTCTATTTTTTCCCCCCATAGCTCCCATCCACCTGATTCCCCACACCCTCCCAACCCATGCCCTTACCCCACGCCACTGTCCTCATCCTAGGTGTAAGATTTTTGTCCAATCTCTTCCTGTTCCCCTCACTCTCCCTTTCCCCAGAGAATTGTTAGTCCATTCCCTTTCTATGCCCCTAATTCTATTATATTCGCCAGTTTATTCTGTTCATCGGACTTTTTTATTCAATTGATTTTTAGATTCACTTGTTGATAGGTATGTATATGTTATCACTTTGTTGTTCATAATTTTTATCTTTACCTTTTTCTTCTTCTTCCTCTTCTTAAAGAAAACCCTTCATCATTTCATATAATCCTGGTTTGGTGGTGATGAACTCCTTTAGCTTTTTCTTGTCTGTGAAGCTCTTTATCTGACCTTCAATTCTGAATGATAGCTTTGCTGGGTAGAGCACTCTTGGTTGTAGGTTCTTGCTATTCATCACATTGAATATTTCCTGCCACTCCCTTCTAGCCTGCATAGTTTCTGTTGAGAAATCACCTGACAATCGTATGGGTGCTCCCTTGTAGGTAACTAGCTGTTTTCTCCTGCTGCTTTCAAGATTCTCTCTTTGTCTTTTGCTCTTGGCATTTTAATTATGATGTGTCTTGGTGCAGTCCTCTTTGGATTCCTTTTGTTTGGTGGTCTGTGTGCTTCCTGGACTTGTAAGTCCATTTCTTTCACCAGGTAGGGAAAGTTTTCAGTCATTATTTCTTCAAATAGGTTTTCAGTATCTTGCTCTCTCTCTTCTTCTGGCACCCCCATAATTCTGATATTGGTATGCTTGAAGTTGTCCCAGAGGCTCCTTACACTATCTTCACATTTTTGGACACTTTTTTCTTTTTGATTTTCTGATAGGGTGCTTTTTGCTTTGTTATATTTCAGATTTTGAGTTGATTCTTGGGGTCCTCTAGTCTGCTGTTGGATTTCTGTATATTATTCTTTATTTCAGACAGTGCACGCTAAATTTTTGACTGGTCCTTTCCTATTTTTTTTTTTACATTCTCATTAAGATCTTTGAAGGTCTCACTAAGTTTGTTGGCAGTTTTTGGAAGATTCTTGAATAACCTTATAAATGTGGGTTTGAACTCTATGTCCAGTCCTTTGCTTTCTTCTATTTCTTTCATTCATGACATGTTCCTTGGTCTCCACATTTTGGCTGCTTCCCAGTGTTAATGGAGTGGCTTTTTGTGCTATTTGTCCTTAGGGCCCAGTAGCTCAGCCTTCCCAACCACCTGAGGTGGACACTCTTGTTGCACTCCTTTATTGGATGGGTTCACAGTCTTGTTTTAGTTAAGCCTTGATTGCTATTGGTACACTGGGAGGAATTGACCTCCAGGCCAATTGACTGTGAGGATTAGCTATGTCTCTAATGGAAGAACTGCTGTGCTGGAGACACCTTTATGGGGCAGGAGTTGCTTCAGTGGGGCTTTGGTGCTCACCGAGTCTGCCTTTTGAGTGTGTCACTTATGTATGTGAGGAGTTGAAATCTGGTGTCTTCTCACACTGACCTCTAGGTACACTGGTTCCTGGATCTCCAAGGAGGTGCAAGTCAGCTAGTGTCTGAGGCCACCCAGCAGGAGCAACAGGGCGATTTGCAGATTTCTCCTCTTTGCTTGGAGTTTGGAAGTTTTGGAGTTGTCTGTCCCAGTTGCAATTTGTTAGGTTAAGCTGCCAGAGGGCATGCCATTCATATGCAAAAGTCACCGCACAGCTGGGTGGGTTTGTCAATTGGGTGGGCCGGGGTTTCAGGGAATCACTAGGCCAGGGTGTGGCAAACAGCAATGGCTTCCAGTCAGCCCTCTCTGCAGGGTTCTGTTCAGTGTCCTGTGTCCCACGCCCCAGTGCAGTAAACAATGATTCCTGTGCACAACTCTGCGAGAGAGCCACCATCCCTTTCTTACCCAATGGCAGACAGTCCAGTTTCTCCCTGTAAGAGTCTGCGTCCCCAGAATCTCGCCAGAAACTGGAGTTCAGAGAGTTGGGAACTTGTAACTCCCTCCCAATTGAAAAACAACAGCCCACGCCAGCCTGATTCGCACGCATCTCTGTACCTCTGCCTTTCTGAGCCTCTGCACGTCCTACCTGGTCTGAATGCACTTTTTTCTTTCCTTCTAATTGTCGAACTTCCACTCCGCCAGCTTTCCTGTGGTTCTGGGGATATTTGTTTTGTCTTTTAGTTGTAGTTCTGGTGTGGTTGCTAGAGATAGCACATACAGATGTATACCTTATGCTGCCATCTTGGTTCTCAGGGCTTGTGTTTTGTTGTTGTTGTTGTTGTTTGGGTTTTGTTTTGGTTGTTTGTTTGTTTTTTTGGTTTGGATATTCTTGGTCCCTTGAATTTCCATATAAATTTTAGGCTCTTCATTAAATTTCTGCAAAGAAGCCAGCTGGGATTTTTTTAAAATATATTTTATTGATTTTCTAAAGAGAGGAAGGGAGAGAGATAGAAAATCAGAAACATCGATGAGAGAGAGACATCGATCAGCTGCCTCCTGCACATCCCACAATGGAGATGTGCCTGCAAGCAAGGTACATGCCCCTGACTGGAATCAAACCCGGGACCTTTCAGTCCTCAAGCTGACGCTCTATCCACTGAGCTAAACCAGTCTCGGCCCAGCTGGGATTTTGATAGGGATTGTATTGACTCTATAGATTAGTTAGGGCATTATTGTTACCTTAACAATATTTTCTCCTGAATCATGAAGATGGGATTTATTTCCATTTTATTTCATTCAACAATGTTTTGTAGTTTCAGTGCACAAATCTTATACTGTCTTGGATTAAATTTATACCTAATCATTTATTCTTTTTTATAGATGTTAATCCTCACCCGAGCATATTTTTTCTATTGATTTTTAGAGAGAGTGAAAGGGAGGGGAAGAAATAGAGAGAGAAATATGGTATGAGAGAAACACATCAATCATTGCCTCCCACACATGTCCCAACTATGGCCAGGTATCAAGTTGGCAACCAAGGTATCTGACCTTGACCCAAGTTGAACCCGTGACCCTTCATCCACAGCTGACACTCTATCCACTGAACAAAACAAACTAAGTCACCATTTATTCTTTTTTATGCTATTGAAATCAATAGAATTGTTTTCTTCATTTCATTTTCACAATGGTCCCTAATAGTACTGAAATACAACTATCCAATATAATAAAGAGGTAATATGCAAATTTACAATCACACCCTCACAAGATGCCTGCCTACGACCAGGCTGGCAGGGGTTTTAGTGAGGGAAGATTGCATGGGGCGACCAAGCCAGTAGGGGTGTTAGTGAGGGATGACCAAATGACTGAACAAGTAGGCTGCATGAGGAAACTAGGCCAGCGGGGGGAGGGGTGGCATAAGAAGCAACCAGGCCAGTGTGGGGGACAGTTGGGGGTGATTAAGTCAGTGGGGAGGCAGTTTGGGGAGGTAGTTTGGGGTGACCAGGCTGGCAGGGGGGCAGTTAGGGGCAACCTGGGCAGCAGCAGGGGGCAGTTAGAGGTAACCAGCTGGCAGGGGTTCAGTTAGGGGAGAACAGGGAGGCAAGTGAGTAATTAGAAACTAGTAGTCCAGGATTGTAGGTCAGATGTCCCACTGCTGGTTTAGGCCCGATCTCCAAAATCAGGCCTAAATTGGCAGTCGGACATCCCCTGAAGGGTCCTGGATTGGAGAGGTGCAGGCTGGGCTGAGGGGACCCATCCCTTCATGCATGAATTTCATGCACTGGGCCTCTAGTATTTTGTATATTTGTCCTGAAACTTTGCTGAAGTCTTCTATTAGCTTTAATGGCTATTCTGTGAATCCTTAGGGGTTTTCTATGTATAACATCAAGCCATCTGCAAATATAGTTTTACTTCTTCCTTTACAACCCTAATGCTGTTTATTTATTTTTTCTTGCCCAATTGCCCTGGTGAGAACTTCTGGTACAATATTGAATAGAAGTTATGAGAGAAGACATCTTGTTTTCTTCCTGATCTTAGGGGGAAAGCTTTCAGTCTTCATTATCTATAATAATAAAACCCTAATATACTAATTAGACCAGACAGCTGAATGAACATCCAGACAACCTTCCAGGGCTGCAAGGGTCAAGCCCCTTGCATGAATTTCATGCATCAGGCCTCTAGTTAAATATGATGTTAGCTGTGGTTTCTGTAGATGCCTTATATCAGGGTGAGGAATAAAGTGAAATTTATTTGAGACTGGAAGACTGCAACTGGTGATAGACATCTCAGACCCAGTTGTATTTTCTCTTTTCTGTTATAGCATACTTCTGCTTCATATTTTCCAAAAAAGGAGAATGCATGAAGTGGCAGATTTATACCTTATTCTGGGTTTCAAACTGGAAACATTTCACTTCAGCAGGAAATACAGCCCACTAAAAATTGTACATATACTTAAAAATTAATGTGAAAAGATAATACAATAAGCTTTCTTTGAGCCATGGTTTGTGGTTTGGGTTTTGTCAATACATCTCATCTTTTTCTTAGTGGGAGAATGGGAGAATAGGAATGTGGGGAGAGTATAGAGGATTCTCTTATAGATGATGCCTAAAGAAGCAGAGGCATGAAATGACAAGATTGACGGGGTTCAAATATTTGCTCTGCCACTTACACATTTTTCAAGTTATATAATGTCAATGTACCACAGTTTCTTCATTTGAAAAACAGGGATGATGAAAATAATAATGAAGATAATAATAATAATAATAATAATAATAATAATAATACCTACCTTCTAGGGCTGTTGTGAGAAATATATGAATTATATGTATAAATATTTAGAATAGTTCCTAGCACTAAAGTAAACTCTATTTATGTACTTGTAATTAAGCAGGGGTAACCTGAGGCAAAAACATAGGTTCAAGAGCCACATAGATCCAAGTTGAAATCCCTGCTCAAGTGCTTGTACTAGCTGTGTGGCTTCGAACAAATTACTTCATCTCTGTGAGCCTTAGGTTTTACATTCCAAGTAGGACACAGAACCTACCTTACAGAGTTATTAGAAGGAATAAATTAGATAATTCAAAGATAATGAGGTCCTATCACAGAACTTCTTCTCATTTAATAGTTCAGGCCTTGGGCTAAGAGAAAAATCTCATTGGAGGTTTTATTAAAAAATTTATTTCTAAAATTATAAAAGTAATATATGCTTGTAAATATTTAAATTTACAAAAGCATATAGTGAAAAGTAAATATCTCTTTTTATACCCATTCCTCTACCCATTTCAATTTTCTTCCAAGAGATAACTATAACAACAAGTTAATGTATATTCATCTAGACCTTCATCTATATATATCAACACATATGAATATATACATAAGAACACATATAGATAACATATTTCTACATGAATTATACCTTACTATACATATTATGTGACTTTCTAATTTTACTCAACAGTACTAATATGTCTTTGACATCTTTCTATTTGAATACATAAAGACTTACCACATTCTTCTTAATGGCTGTTCAGTAATCCATAGGATGTCTATCAGTGGCTTACTTTTAAAAATCTTCAATCACTGTTCTCAGGATAGCATCATGAGTCTTCAATTGCAGTGTACTTCTTTCTTAAATCCTGTATTTAACAATATAGCATGCAAATATGCAGTTTAAGGCAACTTCATAGTTTGCATGGATAGTGAGTGTTTTGTTGAATTACAATTGTGTAGATAAAATGGAAAGCTAAACATTCGTGCAGAACAAAATTTATTTAGATAGGTCAGAAGGAAAAACAAGTCACTCAAATTATTACTAGCTTTTAAATTTTTGTTTTTCCTGATGGTTTCTAATATTGAGAAAATAAAAAACAAAGAAGACTGGAATGGATAAAAATCAGTAAATTCAACAAAGATCTTGGGAAGCTTACTAAGTACAAAAATAACTGTTGGTCTGCTGGATAAAATACTGAAGTAATTATAATAATATTTTGAACTGAGAAATTATTATAATAATTATTCTTTGGATAATAAACTAGCCCAAATAATTGAGAAATGCCAAAAATGATAGCCATGTATTAAAAGTTATTGCATTTATATAAATAAATCCATGAAGGGAAACTAAAATTAATGCTTCCAGAATAAATAAAATATATTGTGTCAATTTTCAACAGCCCCAAAATGTCTATGTGCTACTGATGGCAATTTCAGAATTCTGGGCAAGCATACACAAAGTTCAAAAGTGTCATAATACTGAAGTAATATGGTTATAAGAGTAGAAATGTGTATAGATGGAATCATGGAAATGTCACTCACTGTAATATCTAAACAGGAGGTTGCAATCAAAGAAATTAGCAATTAGAAAGTACAGGGCTCCCCAACCTCCCCTGCCTTCCCTCTTTAGCATGGAGGAGATCAACCGAAAAACTTGTATGCATGTGTGTGTAGGCATAGCCAGTAGATACAGGGCAATGGGGGGAGTAGTGGGGGAGAGAAGGATGAGGGCATGTACTGGGGGGTGGGGAGGGCAATAGGGAAAATAAACAAACAAACAAACAAACAAATAAATAAATAAATAAATAAATAAGCTGAACCTTTCATTGTATACGGAAAAAAAAAAGAAAGTACAGGGACCTAACTCCCACAGAATTTTTGGTTCAAGGAGCTCTGACAGCACACAGAACTGTTGTAAGATACTTTGTGAGAAAACTTTGTCAGTGGTAATGCCTGCTTTAATGACATCTGGAAACAATTGTTTTTCTCAAAACAAAACACAGCAATACTTCTAAGCCTGCCAGATGCAGATAATAAGGTGCTTACCTCTCATTTAAAAAATTATACTTTCCTTATTGACAGAAAAGATCTGTTCACATTGTGAGATTACGTACATTGCAGGACTAGTGAAAAGCTATTGAAAAATATCATATGGATGGCTACAAAGCAGTGATCTCCATTCCTAAATGTGCCACTGTCTAGAGTGTCTTCAATTATACTGATGATCATCATGAGCTTTTGAAAACTTCTCAAAACAAAATTAAATACATAGTACATTAATTTAAAATATTATGCCATATAGCATTTTTAGGAAAAGGGAGAGATGGCATAAAATCAAGCTAACAATAACAGTGTTATAAATTCCCACAAATTTGGGAGACAATGATGGAAAGATTAAGTGGTAGTTTTTAGGAATTCAGAAAAAATGTACTGAGGCTCATCATCTAAACAGTTATAGTCAAGTGTATAAGTTTTTTATGTGTTTTTAAAGTGGCCACTCACATAAATAATAATCCATGAATTCTGTCTACAACTGTTGGTTAGTTTTTCTATTTGAGTTTCCTAGATGCTTGAAAATACATTCCAATGCCAATAACAAAAAAAATTATTTATTCATTGAAGAAATATTTATTGAGAGCATGCTGTATGCCAGGTACTGATATACTCATGGCCAGATTGAAAGTTTTTATCAGCCATGAATAGGAGTGCCTGTTTTTCTGAGCCTTTCTAATAACATGTTTTAAAATATTTTTAGTCCCATAGAGGCCCACACCAAGACACATCATAATTAAAATGCTAAAGGTTAAAGGCAGATCATTTTAACAGCAGCAACAGAAAAGCAGTTTGTTACCTACAAGGAAGCTCCAATAAGAATATTAGCTGATTTCTCAACAGAAATGTTGCAGGCCAAAAGGGATTGTCACAACACATTTAAAATGATGAAAAGCAAAAATTTACAATTGGATTACTCTACCCAGCAAAGCTTTCATTCAGAATCAAAGGATGGATAAAGAACTTCCCAGACAAGAAAAAAAATTAAGAGAGTTCATCACCACCGAATCAGTGCAATAAGAAATATTAAAGGATCTAGTTTAGGAAGAAAAACAAGAAGGTCAAAATATGAATAATAAAATGGCAATAAATACACGGTGAGGCAAAAGTAGGTTTACAGTTGTAGGTGAAATAGAGTTTATCCTTGTATTATTATTTAATAATTACTAAATTATTATTCACACAAACAACTGTGTTCCTACTTTTGCCTCACTCTGTACATATCTATGAACAATTACTTTAAATACATCTGGATTAAATTCTCCAATCACAAAATACAGGATGACTGAATCAATAAGAAATCAAGATCCATACATATGCTGTCCACTGTCCACAAGAGATCGACAGAGACACACAGCCTAAAAGCACAGGAATGAAAAATATACTTTTCATGTAAATAGAAACAGATTTTAAAAATCTATTGTAGCAATACTTGGACCAGACAAAATAGACTTTAAAACAAAGGCTATAGCAGGAGGTAAAGAAGGACCAAGCAATTCCAATTCTGGGTATTTATCCAAAAAAACCCAAAACACTAAACTGAAACAATATCTGCATTCATATGTTTAGTGCAGCATTATTTATAACTAGAGGCCCTGTGCATGAAATTTATGCATAGGTAAGGTCCCTAGGCCTGGCCGGTGATCAGGGCCGATCTGTGGGGTGACGGGTGGAGCAATTGGGGGGATCCCCCACTGCCACCTGCCTTGGCTGGCTGACACCTATGAGCCAGGGACAGCTCCTGCATTGCATGTCTGTCCCCTGGTAATCAGTGTGCATCTAGAAACTGGTCATCGCACCAGTCATTCTGCTTCTCGGTCAATTTGCATATTAGGCTTTTATTATATAGGATTGCCAATATATGGAAACAATCTAGCTGTTCATAGATGAATACATAAAGAAGAAGTGGTGCACATGTACAATGGAATATGATTCAGCCATAAAAAATAATGAAATCTTGCCATCTGCAACAACATGAATGGACCTAGAGAATATTATGGTAAATGAAATAAGTTAGCCATATGATTTCACTTATATGAGAAAACTAAAAACCAAAATAAAAAAATAAGAAGCACAAAAACAGACATAAATACAGAGAACATTTTGATGGTTGCAGATGGGAGGGGTATTGGGGGAATGGATGAAAAAGGTGAAGAGATTAAAAGTACAAATTGGCTAACTAGTTTGGCTCAGTGGATAGAGTGTCAGCCTGCAGACTGAAGGGTCCCAGGTTGAATTCCGGCCAAGGGCATGTACCTTGGTTGCAGGCACAACCCCAGTGGGAGGTGTGCAGGAGGCAGCTGATCAATGTTTTTAACTCTCTATCCCTCTCCCTTCCTCTCTGTAAAAAATCAATAAAATATATATTTTTAAAAAAGAAGTACAAATTGGTAGTTATGAATAGCCATGAGATGTACAGTTCAGCATAAAGAATCCTATCTAATAAAAGGGTAATATGCAAATTAATCATCACTCTGTCACAAAGATGGTAGTGCCCATAGCCATAGATGGCAGCACCCAGTCCTCTCAGCCCTGCTAGAGTCCCCCAGTCCCAGAGGGGCAGCTGCTGAAAACGGGCAGTGTAAGCAGTCTGGTGGAATGCTTACCTCGTCATCATGGTGACGAGGCAAGCATTCTGCACCTGGCTGCAGATGGGCCTTTCAGCTGTGGAAAGTCTCTGGGCAACAGGCATGGAGCAGCAGGCCCAGCAGAGAGCTACTAGCGCTTGGATTCCTGAGCAGGGCTACTAGTCTATATATATAAAAGCCTAAGTGACCAAATGACCAAATGATTGATTGACCGGTCCCTATGAGGTGCACTGACCACTAGGGGCAAATGATCAATGCAGAAGCTGCCCCTTGTGGTCAGTGTGCTCCAACAACCAGCCTCCTGTGGCCAGCCCATCTCATGTTGTCCCTTCCCTCAGCTGGCTGGCCCCAGTCAGCCCTGATAGGGACTGTGCAAGATGGCCCCAATTGGCCAGGCCAAAGGACCCCACACATGCACTAATTTGTGCACCAGACTTCTAGTATAGTCGACAATATTGTGATAACTATGTATGTATTAGATGGGAGCTAGACTTCTCAGGGTATTCAATTTGTAAGTTATATAAATGTCTAATGTGATGTACACCTGAAACTAATATAATATTATATGTCAACTGTAATTGAAAAATAATTTATTTTAAAAAGAATATATCCAGGGGAGGAAAAATGGCAGTGGAATAGACAGACGAGTCTGGAGCTTTGTCACTGGGCAGAGAGAGAGAGAGCAGCTGAGAGTGGCACTGGGAGTATTGTCAAGTTAAGAGTCAGTTACCCTCCAGGAGAAGGTGGGGGACTGCTGGACGGGCCTTTCCTGACTAGGCAGCCCCACTGCCACAGGGTTTTTGTCTGCTGGAGCCACCAGCACAAACAAGGAGACTGTGCCATCTTGCAGAGGGAGGTGGATGACTTCGGCGGTCTGAAAGCTGCAACTGAAGCACTCACTGAACAGCCGGGGGACCCAGAACACCGCTCTCTAATCTGCGCAGACACACAGACTCAGAGGAGATCCACAAGGCACACGAAAAGGTCAAATTTCGCCTGGGAAAAGGTGAGGTCTCCTGTACCACAGAACAGAGACGCACACACTGTGGGAACCAGGCTGTGGGAAAGCTGCTTCTGCAGAGTGCCTTGAGTGTTGTACCTGGTCGTGTTATAGTTTGTGCTTTTGAATCAACATAGGAGACAGAACTACATAACCAGACACCCGGAGAAGAAAGACCATGGGCAAAAGTAGAAACAGCCAGCATATAACAGAAAGAGAGGTATCACCAGAAAAGGAAGTAAATGAAATAGAAACAAAAATAAGCCTGCCAGAGAAAGAGTTCAAAGAAATGATCATAAGGTGGATGAAAAGAATGGAAGACAAAATCAACAATGTGAGTAAGAGCCAAGAGAAAATGAAGAAGACCCAAGAGGAAATGAAGAAGAAGCAAGAAGAAATGCAAGAAGAAATGAAAAAATGACATCACTGCAATAAAGAACTCAATAGAAAGCATCAAAAGTAGACTAGAAGAAGCAGAGGACTGCATCAGTGAGCTAGAGGACACAGTAGGAAAAAATACCCAAATACAGCAGCTTCTAGAAAAAAAATTAAAAAGCAAGAGGACAGCCTAAGGGAACTTTGGGATAACATAAAACAAAACAACATCCCCAAATTGGAGTTCCAGAAAGAGTGGAAAATGAGCAAGGATTAGAGAACCTGTTTGAAGAAATAATGACAGAAAATTTCCCCAATATAAGAAAGAAAAACCTACACAAATCCAAAAAGCTCACAGAGTCCCAAGCAAAATAAACCCCAAAAAACCAACACCAAGACACATTATAATTAAATTGGCAAACACCAACAACAAAGTAAGAATCTTAAAAGTGGGCAGAGAGAAACAGAAAGTTACCTACAAAGGAACCCCCATAAGATTAGCTATTGATTTCTCAACAAAAACTCATCAGGCCAAAAGGGAATTGAACGAAATATACAAAGTCATGCAAAGAAAGGGTCTGAATCCAAGAATACTGTACCCTGCAAGGCTTTCAATCAAAATTGAAGGTGAAATCAGAAGCTTCACAGACAAAAAAGGACTAAGGGAATATATTACCACCAAACCAGCAATGCAAGAAATGTTAAAGGGTCTGCTGTAATAAAAAGAAATAAGAAGCAAAGAAGGAACTCCGGGGTAAAGACTAAAAATGGCGACAGATAAGTACTTATCAATAATAACTTTAAATGTAAACGGATTAAATGCTCCAATCAAAAGACATAGGGTAACCGATTGGATAAGAAAACATGATCCATATATCTGCTGTCTACAAGAAACCTACCTCAGGAGAAGAGAGGCACACAGATTGAGGGTGAAGGGATGGAAGATGGTATTTCAGGGAAAAGGAAATGAAAAAAAGCTGGGGTTGCAATACTTATATCTAGCAAATTAGATCTCAAAGTGAAGGACATAACAAGAGATAAAGAAGGCAACTTCATAATACTAAAGGGAACAATCCAACAAGAAGAAATAACACCCAAATACATAAAAAAAAACTCCTGGAGGATATTAAGGGAGAGAATGACAGCAATACAATCATAGTAGGAGACTTTAAAACCCCATTGTCACCACTGGACAAATCCTCTGAACAAAAAATCAGCAAAGAAACATCAATCCTAAAAGACGCATTAAACCAGATGGAATTAATTGACATCTTCAGAACATTTCACCCCAAAGCCACAGAATATTCATTCTTCTCCAGTGCACATGGGTCATTTTCAAAGATAGATCATATGTTGGGTGATAAGAAAAGTCTCTTCAAATTCAAGAAGATAGAATCATATCAAGCATTCTGTCAGATCATAGTGGCATGAATCTGGAAAGCAACTATAATAAAAGCAATAGAAAGAAATCAAACACAAGGAAACTAAACAGCATGCTATTAAATAATGACTGGGTAACCAGAGAGATCAAGGAAGAAATAAAAAAAAATCATGGCAACAAATTACAATGACAATACAATACAAAATTTATGGGATACAGTGAAAGCAGTCTTGAGAGGGAAGTTCATAGCCCTATAGGCCTACTTCAAAAACTAGGAAACAATGGTAATAAATTTCCTAACCCTACAACTCAAAGAGCTAGAAATAGAACAACAAGAAAAGCCGAGTGTAAGCAGAAGGAAGGAAATAGTAAAGATAAGAGCAGAGATAAACAACATGGAGACCAAAGACACAATTCAAAAGATCAACAAAACCAAGAGCTGGTTCTTTGAAAGAATAAACAAGATTGATGGACCTTTAGCCAGGCTCTCAAAGAAGCAAAGAGAGAAGACCCAAATAAACAAAATCAGAAATGAAAGAGGAGAAATAACAACAGACCCCGCTGAAATACAAAGGATTGTTTAAAAATACTATGAACAACTCTATTCCAACAAATTGGACAACCTGCAAGACATGGACATATTCCTAGAAAAATATAACCTTCCAAAACTCAATCAGGAAGAATCGAAACATCTCGATAGTCTAATAATTATGAAAGAAATTGAAGCAGTCATCAAAAAGTTTCCAGCAAATAAAAGCCTGGGACCAGATGGCTACACAGGAGAGTTTTACCAAACATTCAAGGAAGAATTAAAACCTATACTCCTCAGACTATTCAAAAATATTCAAGAAGGAACACTTCCAAATACCTTCTATGAAGCCAGCATCACCGTAATACCAAAATCAGATAAACACAATACAATGAAAGAAAATTATAGGCCAATATCTCTCATGAACATAGATGCCTAAATGCTCAACAAAATTCTAGCAAATTGCATCCAGCAGTACGTCAGAAAGATCATACACCATGACCAAGTAGGATTCATCCCAGGAATGCAGGGATGGTACAATATCAGCAAATCAATAAACGTGATACATCACATAAACAAATTGAGAGATAAAAATCACATAGTCATATCAATTGATGCAGAAAAAGCATTTGACAAATTCCAACACCCTTTCTTGATAAAAACACTCAGCAAAGTGGGAATAGAATGATCATACGTCAACATCATAGAATCCATGTATGATAAACCCACAGCTAACATCATACTCAATGGGCAAAAACTAAAACCATTTCCCCTAAGAACAGGAACAACACAGGGATGCCCACTCTTCCCTCTCCTGTTCGACATAGTACTGGAAGTATTAGCCATTGCAATTAGACAAGAAGAAGAAATAAAAGGCATCCAAATTGGAAAAGAAGAAGTAAAGCTTCTTATTTGCAGATGACATGATACTGTACATAAAAAACCCGAAGGACTCCATCCCAAAACTAATTGACTTAATAAATGAATTCGGCAATGTAGCAGGATACAAATTTAATGCCAAGAAATCTGTGGCATTTCTATACACTAATAGTGAAATTACAGAACGAGAGACTATAAAAGCAATCCCATTTACCATTGCACCCAAAAAACTGAGATACCTCAGAATAAACCTAACTAAAGAGGTAAAAGACCTATATGTAGAAACCTACAGGACACTGAAAAAAGAGATAGAGGAAGATGTTAACAGATGGAAGAGCATACCATGCTCATGGATTAGGAGAATCAACAACATTAAAATGTCCATACTACCCAAAGCAATCTATAGATTCAATGCACTACCCTTTAAAATACCAGCGACAGCTGAGACCAGTTTGGCTCAGTGGATTAAGCGTCGGCTTGCGGACTGAGAGGTCCCAGGTCCAATTCCGGTTGGGGGCATGTACCTTGCTTGTGGGCACATCTCCACTGTGGGGCGTGCTGGAGGCAGCTGGTCAATGTCTCTCTCTCATCAATGTTTCTGACTTTGTATCTCTCTCCGTTCCTCTCTGTGAAAAATCAAAATAATATATTTTAAAAAATACCAGTGACATATTTCACAGACCCAGAATGAATTCTTCATATTTTATCTGGAACAAAAAAAGACGACAAATATCCACAGCAATTCTGAGAAAGAAGAATAAATTAGGTGGGATCTCAATACCAGATTTCAAGCTATATTACAAAGCAACTGTTCTCAAAACAGCCAGGTACTGGCACAAGAACAGAAATATAGTCCAATGGAATATAATAGAGAACCCAGATATCCACCTAAACCACTATGCTCAACTAATATTTGACAAAGGAGGCATGAACATACAATGGAGCCAAGATAGCCTCTTCAATAAATGGTATTGGGAAAATTGGAGAGATACATGCAAAAAAATGAAACTGGACCACCACCTTACACCAAATACAAAAACAAACTCAAAATGGATACAGGACTTAAACATTAGAAGGGAAACCATAAAAATACTAGAGGAATCCACAGGCAGCACAATATCAGACATATGCCGAAAGAACTTCTTCACTGATACTGCTCCAAAGGCAATGGAAGCTAAAGAAAAAATAAACAATTGGGACTACATTCAAAATCAAAAGCTTTTGCACAGCAAAAGAAACCATCAACAAAACAACAAAAAAGACCACTGTATGGGAAATCATATTTGCAAATGTTATCACTGATAAAGGTTTAATCTCCAACATCTACAACCAACTTATACAACTTAATAAAAGGAAGATAAACAATCCAATAAAAAAAAATGGGCAACAGACCTAAATAGAACCTTTTCGAAAGACGACAGAAGGAATGCCAAGAGACACATGAAAACATGTTCAAAGTCACTAATTATCCGAGAGATGCAAATCAAAACAATAATGCGATACCATCTTACACCTGTCAGAATGGCAATCATCAACAAATCCACAAATGACAAGTGTTGGCGAGGATGTGGAGAAAAAGGAACTCTTGTGCACTGTTGGTGGGAACGCAGACTGGTGCAGCCACTGTGGAGAACAGTATGGAGTTTCCTCAAAAAACTAAAAATAGACCTCCCATTTGACCCAGCAATCCCACTCTTAGGAATTTATCCTAAGAAATTACAAACACCAATCAGAAAGGATTTATGCACCCCTATGTTCATAGCAGCACAATTTACAATAGCCACAATTTGGAGACAGCCTAGGTGCCCGTCAGCAGATGAGTGCATCAGAAAACTGTGGTACATCTACACAATGGAATTCTTGCTGCCATTAAAAAGAAGGAACTCTTACTATTTGCAGCAACTGGGATGGAACTGGAGAGCCTTATGCTTAGTGAAATAAGCCAGTCAATGAAGGATAAGCACCACATGCTCTCCCTCATTTTTGTATAATAAGGAACATTGTAAACTGATGGACTAAAAGATAGATATAGAGGCAGTAAAGCATCAAAGGGACTGTGATATTATAGCAGGAAGTTTAAGGAGAGGTGGGGTAGAAAAGAGATCAATCAAAGGACTTGTATCCATGCAGATAAGCATAACCAATGATCATAGACACTGGGGGGTTGGGATATCCCTGGGAGGGAGGGGGGGCAATGGAGAGATATGTATACATGTAACACAATAAAAAAAAGAAAAAAACAGACTGTCAAATTATAGCAGGAAGATTAATGAGAGGTGGGGTAGATAAGATATCAATCAAAGGACTTGTATCCATGCAGATAAGCATAACCAATGATCATAGACACTGGGGGGTTGGGATATCCCTGGGAGGGAGGGGGGGCAATGGAGAGATATGTATACATGTAACACAATAA
>JAAGEH010000031.1:8139348-8158784 GCA_011751065.1 Lasiurus cinereus
AATAAATAAATAAATAAATAAATAAATAAATAAATATCTTTAGTACTATCATTATCTTATTAGTGAAAATAGTATATTATTGTAGTTTATCATTTCTTTAAATATTACTGAGATTGGACATTCTTTCATATGTTTACTGATCATATGACCATTTTTAGTTCTTTTTTGAATACACTGCTCATAACCTTTGTGTGCTTTTCTACTGGTCTTTTTTCTACTGCTTTGTAAAGGCTCCTTACATATTACTGTACCATCTACCTGACATTAATATAGTTAAGTAAGAGCTTCCAAAAACAGCCAAATTTGCTCAGAAGTCAGCTAATGTTGTCAAATATTTGTATTAAGTCTATGTGTATCCTGAAATCATTGTGATGCTCTTCTCCTGTTTGTGCATTAAATCTAATTTTATGTACACTAAAGCAAGTTATACCATAGCCAAACAGATTCTAGGAGCATCCAATAAGCAATATTATTTGGTAGTCAACACAGAAAAAAATAGGACTATTTATTATCTTGCTAGCATTTTAAAAACAAAACGTAACAAAAAAACTAATAGATGTTACTGTAGTCACCATCATCTACTTCTTCGTTATTCTTGAAGTTGGTATTAACAGTAGCATCTTTGGAATATTTAAGCACATTTTTAGTACTGCATATGTTTATAAAGGACTTTGATGGCATCTATCATCCGTTTTTAAAAAACCTTAGCAGCCATACATAATCAGGTACTAGGGATATGTGGGTTTGAAAGCAATCCTGACTTTTTCATCAGAAAGAGTGGAAGCTGATTTTAGACAATACCAGTGCTGCTCAGTAACTTAAGCCATCATCTTGGATAGTGGGTACATATTGAAATTTCCATAGAATTATTTTAACTCTGATTCAGAGTCAACAAATATTTGCTGAGTACTTAATAGGTGCCAAGTGTTTTTATATACGAGTTTTCCTCTAATCCTCACCACTGATCAATTATAGAGGTATCTCCATTTTCTTATGAGGAAATTGTAACTCAGAGAGGTTACATGATTTGTTCATAGTCATACTAGTAGCTACTACATGGCAGAGATGAGACTTGAAGCCAGATTTTCCAACTCTAAATCTAGGTGTCTTTTGATCATGACATAACTGCCCTCCTCAGCAAGTCTGAATGAAACATGTGAATGCCCCAGAAGGGCTTTATATTCTCATGTATCTTCAATATTTTTAAGTATTTGCTCAACATTTACTTAATGAAAGTAGGAAGATACTGAGTTTTTATTAATAAAAATAACTATTTTCATCATGTTCAAAATAAAAAATTTACAACAAACACCTATCACAGTAACAGCTACTATTTATTAAGAACGCACCATGTGTCAGGCACTGTGCTAACCATTTTACATGCATTATCTCACTTAATACTAGGAGTTTGGCATCATCATCGACATCGTCATCGTGGTCACATCTCTGTTTAATATATGGGGACCAAACAGATTAAGTGAGTTAGGCAAGATCAAACAATAAGTGGTGGAGCTAGGATTTAAGCTCAGTCATGCTTAAACCTTAGCCTATAAGCTTAACCATGTTTTATTGCCTTCAACTATAGCAAAATTCCTAAATTGGCCTTTTAACCTACTAATTTCTTTCATTTATTTTCTTTTTGTCACTCAAAACTGAATAAAACGAAAAGTAATTTACAAGAATATAATTATAAAGTCACATTTAAAAGATTTTAGATTTTCCCAATGTTTTTTGGTGTTACATGATAAACCATATCATACTCTTCTGTAGTTCTTGTTTTGTCTTTAGTTCCCTTTTGCAACTTTTCAAACCAGAAAACTTTCATGGAGTTGTATTAGAGGATTTAAAATTTAGATAAGAGTATAAACCTCTCATTCCTGGTAAATAGCACTGTGGCATGCACTATTTTGTTTCACAATCTCAGCTGATTGTGGAGAATCACTCCCTTTAAGCAACTCCGAGTTTGTTAATTCCACAGTTGGTAGCACACCCTATAACTTGCATGTGTTCATCACAAAAATGCAGTAGCTGACACAAGTAAGGACTGATTTATTTTTGCTTTTAATTTTTTATTCAAGGGCCCATGCCTCTTTAGCAATAGAGGGGGCCAATTTCCATTTTAACAATTGCTTTGGGAAGCACTGGCAGAAATCCAAGGTAGTTGACATCATGTTTATAATTAATCCCAGAGATTTCTTAGTATCCCTTGTAAATTGGCACCCCAGGCTCTTGACTGGTGACCCAGTGGTTGGCAAACTGGGGCTTGCAAGCCCCGGTTTGCCGCTCTGTTGACTAATGAGTTTGCCGACCACTGCCTTAGGGAAAAACACTTAAAAAACATTTTAATAATGTACTAATGTCTTTAACCTAAAGTCAAAACTTCTGGGTAAGGGTAATGCCTTACGCAGTGGTCGACAAACTCATTAGTCAACAGAGCAGCAAACCACGGCTCGAGAGCCTCATGTGGCTCGTGAGCCACAGTTTGCCGACCAATGTGCTGGCCCATTGTTTAATCTTCCATCTCACAAATCTGTGGAGATATCGATGACTCTAATCCATTTTTCTCAATGTAATGCATAACTCAGTAGTTGATGAAGAAAGAGAGTATGGTTTGGATATATCTATATTGATTCAAAGACAATTTTCTATGAGCTTTGGCTGTCCCTAGAGGGCATATAGATCCCAGAGCAAAAACCATTTGTTGGGTTTCCTCAACCTGCTATTTGTACACAAATAGAACCTGATTATAATGAATGTGAGAGGGCAGCTGTACCCTACAGGTTGAATACTGATGTTGACAATTGTGTAATGACAATGCTGTTTCATTACAAGATATTGCCTATGTATAATTACAATGTAGTTTGGATAATTCAGAAAAAAATGACTGATTGTGAGCAATGCCACGCCATCTACAATCTGAATTTCACCTTTGCATTATTAAAGCAAAACCTTCAAACAGAACTGGAAATGAAGGGTACACCTGGTGAAAAGAATCCTAGTTTCTAGGCTTCTAGTTTGTCCACTTATTGTGTGTACTTCTGTGGAAAACTGAAAACTTTATTTATTAAGTACTTCTGGGTTCAAGATCAGGTTTCTTACCCCACCCTATCCTACCCAAGCCTGCCAATTCTTCATGGGCACAAGTCTGCTTTTGGTCTTAATAAAATGTCTCTGACTAGGATCAGGGGTTTCAAATCAAGTGTAGGGATGGGAGGCAATTTTATGTCCTGATGCTTGAAAAAACAAAGCCTCCTTAAAAGGCTGAAGAGAAATACACAGTGATCACATTTTGGAATTTCAAACAGAAAAACATAGTCTGAAAATGGAACAAAATATTTGAAATTAGGACTGTCCCAGAAAACTTGGATAATCATAGCTATAGTGTATTTTGAACACTTATTATGTGCCAGGCACTGGGAAAAGTACTTCTCATGTGTCTTATCTCATTTCATCCTAAAAAGTAGGCTCTAGAATCCCCACCTCTGCAGATGAGGAATCTAAGGCATAGTGAGGTTTAGACTACTTTCTCTCAAGACTATATAGCAATTACATGGCATAGCTAGAATTCAAATTGAGTTCTAATGAACTCTGAAGGCCTTTTTCTTAACCACTAAAGGCCCTGCCATTCTTATAAATATTTAGGCTCTCATAATATTTTTTCCTGGAAAGGATTCAAAGGTAGAAGCCAAATCAGTTTTTCCATCTTTGTATGACCTGCACAATTTTTGCCATATCCAAAGATAACATGAATTACAGATAGGGTGTTCAAGCCTGCTCTCTCATTCTCTGGGGGTAAAGGTGGCAGCCTTCCTCATCTTCACCTCATCCCAATAGGGTCTTGGCCAGCCAAGTTGGCCTCAGAAAGCTAAGTGCTACAGTTCCACCTACTTTAACCTCCTTTTAAACAATAATAATTATGAAACAGTGGGTTGGATATTAGTTGTATTTTAAAATGCACACCAAAATAAATAATGTTCATCGGCAATCACCTACAATTATCTCATACACCACCAGGGGGACACATACCTCATATATGAAAGCACTGATCTGGATGATCTATAATTGACCTCTAACACTTAACCTCTAAAAATAGTTTTAAAATGTTCAGATGGGATTGAGCAGGATGGCAACTTGCCAATCTTTGCTTTCTTTCCTCTCTTGCAGTCTCTAGTCTCTGCTTAACTGTTCTCAATTTTCTGAGAGATTTTTCACAGCTTTTCAGAAGAAACTGGGCACTTCAAAGAGAACTAACAGCAGCTATTTCCACAATTACTGATCTTCAACCTCTAGCTCAGGTGTCACATCCTTAGAGAAACTTTCTCTGACCATCCAATCTGCAGTAACCTCCTATAATGTTTCCTTGTCTTATTTTTTTCTCAGCACTTATCACTATTGGAAATCACTTTGTCTGGTTTTTTTTTACTTGTATACTTCCAGGCTCTCTACTACATCACAAGCTCCAGGTCCCTGGCATTTAGCATAATGCCTAGCATGTAGTTAAGTTCAAGGAGGATTTGTCAAATAAATGCATATGATAAACCTTGGATTCTAAAGTTAGGGTAGGGCTATGGAGTTAATGAAACAGAGGCAACATAAGGTAAAGTGGGCAATGACCTGGAAAGTTATAAAACTGTCATCACTCATTCTTTCTTGAGTACTTACTGTGTTCAGGGCATTGTACTAAGCTTGCCCTTGTGGATTGGCTACTATTGAGTTTTGGGGCCTATGCCATTGGTAATCTCCAACTGCATTCACATAACTCATATTTATTGAGTGACTACTATATGCCAAGAACTATTCAATATGAAATACAGCAATAAGCAGCACAAAGTTCCAGCCTCTATCTAGTAAGAGTCAAATCAGTAGGCACACATCATTATATAGTTATTTTTCCCACAGAGTATTTCCTAATGATCCTTTACCTTTCTAGCAAAAACAGATTTTTACTCTCAAAGTGGTCCTAGAATTATATGCACTGACTCTATTGTATTTATAACAGCTACCATCCATTAATTGAGTTTGCATTATGTCTCAGACCTAATGTTGAATGAAGGCTTTAATTATATTATAGAATATTTTCAATAACCCCATGAAGAAGGAATTATCAACTGCATGTTACACAGGCTAACTGAATTTGAATGACTTGCCCAATATCATGTAGTTATTATGTGGTAGAGTGCATTCAAAGCTAGGTGGGGTGCCCTCTGGAATTGTATAATGCAATGACTCCTTAGCTGTAAAGTGTGTAATGGTGCTTCTTATATTATATACAGCCTACCTTAACTTAGAAAATTTAGCTCTGAAGATTATGGCAATTCAGACACTCTCAAGGTATGGAGTTTGCCTGAAAAACTGGCAATGAGGTAGATAGAAATGTTTCAATATTTGCCTCTGTTGTCCAGAGCATAAGCAACCAGTGCATATATGTTATTCAGTAGTTACTATGGTTCATTACACCCTAAGAATAACATGGACTCTCAGTAAAGATCAAATTATTGAAGATATAGTTCAAGAGGAAAATAGTGTTGGTGTGTATATATATAATAAAAGTGTAATATGCAACTTGACTGAATGGTGGAATGACCTGTTGCTATGACACACACTGAACACCAGGGGGCAGACACTCTATGCAGGAGCTGCCTGTCTCATTGTGATCAGTGCACTTCCACAGGGGGAGCACCACTCAGCCAGAAGCCCAGCTCACAGCTGGTGAGAACATGTGGTCAGTAAGGAGCAAGGGGCCCAGGATTGCGAGAGACCCAGACTGTGAGAGGGATGTCTGACTGCTGGCTAAAGCCCAATCCCCCAAGGGGTCCTGGACTGCAAGAGGGCACAGGCTGGGTGAGGGCCTTTGCCCCAGTGTAGGCCTGGTACACAATATATATATATATATTATCCTTTTAAAATGATTGAACACAGAAAAGCTGTGGAAAACAGCCAATGCATTTACAGAGAGAATATTAAGACCATACTTTAATACGTATAGGCAACTCAAATTAAGATAATAAATATATCTGTGCTATCAGCTTTACCATAACATATCCTTTAGGTTTACCGTAGAACTAAAAGCTCTAAAGTATTTATTTTCATTCTGATTCTACACTTTTCTAAAATATATTAATTTGTTTAATGTCTTTTCAAAACAATTTTTCTTACATTACTTCTTCTTGGTCTCATTAAAACCTTGCAAGGTAGAAGAAAGGGATTATCTTTGTTTTATAAAAGTATAAATTAAAGATACAAAGTTGCCACTCCCATCTGGCCTGCATAGTTTCTGTTGAAAAATCAGCTGACAATTCTATGGGTACTTCCTTATAGATAACTAAATGTTTTTCTCTTGCTGCTTTCAAGATTCTCTCTTTATCTTTTGCTCATGGCATTTTAATGATGATGTGTCTTGGTGTGGTCCTCTTTGGATTTCTTTTGTTTGAGGTTCTCAGTGGTTCCTGGACTTTAAGTCTATTTCTGTCACCAGGTGGGGGAAGTTTTCTGTCATTATTTCTTCAAATAGGTTTTCAATATCTTGCTCTCTCTGTGTGTGTATATTATTTTTTATTTCAGTCAGTATATGCTTAATTTCTAGTTGGTCCTTTTTCATATCCTGGAGGGTCTCACTAAATTTATTGGCAGTTTCTAGAACATTCTTGAAAAACCTTATAACCATGGTTTTGAATTCTATATCCAGTAGTTTGCTTTCTTTCATTTCTTTCATTTGTGACTTGTTTCATTGTCTCTGCATTTTGGCTGCTTCCCTGTGTTGATATAGTAGTTTTGTGTGCTAGGTGTCCTATAGGACTCAGTGGCTCAGCCTCCCAAGTTACCTGAGGTGGACACTCTTGGTGCACCCCTTTGTGGGCTGTGTGCACAGTCTTGTTGAGATTAAGTCTTGATTGTTGTTGGTATCACTGGGAGGAATTGACCTCCAGGCCAATTAATTGGCTGTGAGGATCAGCTGTGTTTACGATGGAAGAACTTCTGTGCTGGTGACACCCTTATGAGGCAGGACTTGCTCTAGTGGGGCTTTGGTGCTCACTGAGTCTGCCCTCTGAGTGTGTCCCTTATGCATCTGAGGAGTTGTAATCTGGATGGTCCCACTCTGACTATGGGGTATACTGACTCTTGGATCTCCAAGGAGGTGCTAATTTAGCCTCTGCCTGAGGCCACCCAGCAGGAGCTATGAAGAGATATGCAGATTCTTCTTCTTTGTTTGGGTTTTGGAGATGCCCAGATGAGGCCCAGTGGTGAAGCAATGCAAGGTGCTGTGGCACTTTGGGTCTTCTTTTGGATGTTCTGGGTCTCTCTGACTCAGCTGCAGTTTGTTAGGTAATATTAGATTTCAAAGGACCAGGCCATTCATATGAAAAAGCCTCTGCACACAACTTGGGTGGGGCAGGATCTCAGAGCAGAGCAAACAGCAATGGCTGATTATCAGCCCTGCCATAAGGGGCCCCCGGATCTCAGTGTTCCTCAGTAATTGCTGCAAGCACCTCTGAGAGAAAGCTGCCTTCCAGTTCTGCCCAAAGCCAGACAGTCGTTTCTCCCCATATGAGGCTGGGTCCACAGAGTCTTGTCTGGAACTGGAATTCAGAGCAGTTGGGAGCTTGTGTTTTCCTCCCAATTGAAAAAGACACCTACGTCCTCAGTTGCCAGCCCTATCCATGCACTCATGCCTCTCTACCTCTGCACTTTACTTCCACACCTCCTCTGAGTCTCAGTGTGATTTTCTATTTTCTTCTTGTTGTAGAATTTCCACTTAACCAGCCTTCCTGTGGGTCTGGATGATGTCCGTTTTGTCTTTTAGTTGTAATTTTGAAGTGCTTGTGGGAGGCAGCAAGTTCAGGTGTTTACCTATGCCACCATCTTGGTTTTTCCCAATGATGACTCACTTATTTCAGCCCTTTGTATTCAGCATGTCTCTATGGAATGGTTCCTATGAAAATTTAAGCTTTTTGGTTTTTTTTCTAGTCCACATACTAGTAAACTTAAACTTTGTTTATAGCCTTTGAGTTTGGCATGCTTCCCTTACAGGATAGGAAGCACTTTACTCATCCATATATCCCTATTATGGGGTCAGGAACACAGTGGATGCTTGACAAATGCTTGTCTACCTTAATATAGACACTATGCTAAGCATGATACACACATTATTTAATCTTTAAAATAATTTTATGAGGGACATACTGATATTTTATTCGAAGATAAGGAAATTCAAAACTAGATATGTACAAAGTAACTGCAAGGTCCTATTGTGATTTTGGTGAGCAAACTTTTGCTAAAGGAGTAAAAACATCACATCAAAGTTCTACTGGAACTCAAAGGCTGGTTTATAAAATGCATGTCCTTCCTCTTTGCTCCACAACTATGCACTTCTCTCACCCCTTTATTCTTTTTATCTTTGCTTCTTTTTTAGATATTACAATAAAAACAATTTTAAGTATAATAATGTTACATGCAATAAACATAAATATTGAAATAAAAGGTATTTGAAATATATTACATGCAATAAAAATTAATATTCAAGAAAAAAGATTTTAAACATAATATTACTAAAACTATACTAACAGTATAATATCACAAAAGTTATAGTAAATATTAAAAATATTCAAATAACAGGATTACTTTTATTATATTCTAAAATATTTTTTTCCTCTGGCTCTATTTTGGTTCATCAATTTATTTATTTACTTTATAATTTTATTTATTTTTTCCATTTTATTTATTTTTTTATTGTTTAAAGTATTACAAATATTAGTACATATATCTCCTGTGTTACCCACGTTGACCTCCCCCTGGCTTCCCCTACCCCCCAGTAATGCTCTCACCTGCCCCCACCCAGTGTCTTGTATCCACTGGTTATACTTATATACATGCATACAAGTCCTTCAGTTGATCTCTTACAGCTCCCCCCAACCTCCCCAGCCTTCCCACTATAGTTTGACAGTCTGTTTGATGCTTTACTGCCTCTGTATCTATCTTTTTGTTCATCCGTTTATAAGGTTCTTTATTATCTATAAATGAATGAGATCATATAGTATTTTTCTTTCATTGACTGGCTTATGTCACATAGCATAATGCTCTGCAGTTCCATCCAAGTTGCTGGAAATGGTAAAAATACCTTCTTTTTTATGGCAACATAGTATTCCATTGTGTAGATGTACCATAGTTTTCTGATCAAGTCATCTGCTGATGGGCAGCTAGGCTATTTCCAAATCTTAGCTATTGCAAATTGTTCTGCTATGCACATAGTGGTGCATATACCCTTTCTGATTGGTATTTCTAGTTTCTTAGGATATATTCCTAGGAGTGGGATGACTGGGTCAAATGGGAGTTCCATTTTTAGATTTTTGAGGAAATTCCACACTGTTCTCCACAGTGACTGAACCAGTCTGCACCAGCAGTGCACGAGGGTTGTTTTTTCTCTGCATCTTCACCAACACTGGTCATTTGTTGATTTGTTGATGATAGCTATTCTGACAGGTGTGAGATGGTATCGTATTGTTGTTTTCATTTGCATATCTCAGATAAGTAGTGACTTTGAGCATGTTTTCATGTGTCTCTTGGCCTTTCTTCTGTTGTCTTTCAAAAAGGTGCCACTTAGAGAGAACCAAAATGGCGACATAAGGTATATCCTGTTCATGCTGCCTCTTACAACCACACCAAAACTACAACTAAAAGACAAAACGACTATCCTCCAAAACCATGGTAAAGCTGGCAGAGTGGAAGTTCTAAACCTAGAAGGAAAGAAAAAAAGTGCATTGATACCTGATAGGACATGCAGAGGCTCAGAAAAACAGAGGTACAGAGAAACGCTCTATTCAGGCTGGCATGTGCTGTATTTTGAAATTGGGAGGCCGTTACAAGTATTCAACTGCTCTGAACTCCAGTTTCCAGCAAGTTTCTGGTGACACAGACTCATACAGAAAAAAACTGGACTGTTGGTCATCAGGTAGGAAAGAGAGGGTGGCCTTCTCGCAGAGGTGCACACAGGTATCATTGTTTACTGCTCTGGGGCGCTGAACAAGATAAAACAGAACACAGCAGAGAGGGCTGACTGGCAGCCATTGCTCTTTACCATGCCCAAGCCTAGTGATTCCCTGAGACCCAGCCCTGCCTAATTTACAAACCCACAGAGCTGTGTGCAACAGCTTTTCATATGAATGGTCTGCCCTCTCACAGCCTAACCTAAAAAATTGCAACTGGGTCAGACAACACAAAACTTCCAAACTCCAAGCAAAGAGGAGAAATCTGCAAATCGCCCTTTAGCTCCTGCTGGGTGGCCTCAGACACTAGCTGACTTTGACCTACTTGGAAATGCAGGAACTAGTGTACCCAGAGGTCAGTGTGAGATGACACCAGATTTCAACTCCTCACATACATAAGTGATACACTCAAGAGGCAGACTCGGTGAGCACCAAAGCCCCAATGAAGCAAGTCCTGCCCCATAAGGGTGTATCCAGCACAGCAGTTCTTCCATTAGAGACAAAGCTAATCCTCACAGTCAATTGGCCTGGAGGTCAATTATTCCTAGTGTACCAATAGTAATCAAGGCTTAACTACAACAAGACTGTGTACCCAGCCCATAAAGGGATACACCAAGAGTGTCCACCTCAGGTGATTGGGGAGGCGGAGCTACTGAGCCAAAAAGGACAACTAACACACAAAGCCAGTTCATCAACACAAAGAAGCAGCCAAAATGTGGAGACAAAGAAACATGTCACAAATGAAAGAAATGGAGGAAAGCAAACTACTGGTCATAGAGTTCAAAACCACATTTATAAGGTTACTCAAGAATTTTCTACAAACCACCAAGAAACTTAGTGAGACATTCAAGGATCTTAATGCGAAAGCCAAAAAAATGAAAAAGGACCAGTCAGAAAATAAGCATGCACTGTCTGAAATAAAGAATAATATAAAGAAATCCAACAGCAGACTAAAGGATCCCAAGAATCAAACCAAATATTTGAAATATGAGGAAGCAAGAAACACCTAACCAGAAAAACAAAAAGAAAAAAAAGAATCCAAAAATATGAAGATAGTGTAAAGAGCCTCTGAGACAACTTCAAGTGTACCAACATCAGAATTACAGGGGTGCCAGAAGAAGAGAAAGAGCAAGATACTAAAAACATATTTGAAAAAATAATGACTGAAAACTTCCGCCATCTGGTGAAAGAAATGGATTTACAAGTGCAGGAAGCACACAGAACCCCAAACAAAAGGAATCCAAGGATGACCACACCCAGACACATCATAATTAAAATGCCAAAGGCAAAAGACAAAGAGAGAATCTTGAAAGCAGCAAGAGAAAAATAGTTACCTACAAGGGAGTACCCATATGACTGTCAGCTTATTTCTCAACAGAAACTGTGCAGGCCAGAATGGAGTGGCAGGAAATATTCAAAGTGATGAATAGCAAGAAGCTACAACCAAGATTATTCTACCAACAAAGCTATCATTCAGAATTGAAGGTCATATAAAAAGCTTCACAGACAAGAAAAAGCTAAAGGAGTTCACCACCAACAAATCAAGATTATATGAAATGCTGAAGAGTACTCTTTAGGAAGAGGAAAAAGAAGAAAAAAGTAAAGATAAAAAATATGCACAACAAATCCATACGTATCAACAAGTGAATCTAAAATTCAAGTGAATAAAAAATCTGATGAACAGAATAAACTGGTGAATATAACAGAATCAGGGGCATAGAAAGGAAATGGATTGACAATTCGACGTGGGAAGAGGGTGTGAGGGGTGCAGGAAGAGATTGGACAAAAATTATACACCTATAGATGAGGACAGTGGCGGGGGTAATGGAATGGCGTGGGGGTGGGGAATAAGGTGGAGGGGAGCTATGGGGTGAAAAAAGAGGAACATCTGTACTAAACTGAACAATAAATATTTTATAAAAAGATTCTATTTAGGTTCATTGCCCTTTTTTAATTGGATCATTTATCTTCCTTTTATTAAGTTGTATAAGTTGGCTATAGATGTTAGAGATTAAACCTTTAAGAGTGATAGCATTTGCAAATATGTTCTCTCATAAAGTGGGCTTTCTTGTTGTGTTGATGTTGGTTTTGTTTTGTTTTTTGGTTTTTGGTTTTTGGTTTTTTTGTGGGTTTTTTTGTGGGTTTTTTTTTTTTTTTTTTTTGCTGTGAAAAGCTTTTTATTTGATGTAGTCCCATTTGTTTTTTTTCTCTTTAGCTTCCATTGCCCTATCAGCAGTATCAGTGAAGAAGTTCCTTCAGCATATGTCTGAGATTTTGCTGCCTGTGCATTCCTCTAGTATTTTTATGGTTACCCATCTTATGTTTAAATCCAGTATCCATTTTTGAGTTTATTTTTGTATATGGTATAAATTGGTATTCTAAAATTTCATTTTTTGTATATATCTGCCCAACTTTCCAACACCATTTGTTGAAGAGATTGTCTTGATTCCATTGTATGTTCATGCCTCCTTTGTCAAATATTAATTGAGCATAGTGGTTTGCGTTGATATCTGGCTTCTCTATTCTATTACATTGGTCTATAGTCTGTTCTTGTGCCAATATCAAGCTGTTTTGAGAACAGTGACTTTGTAATAGAGCTTGAAATCTGGTATTGAGATCCTACCTACTTTATTCTTCTTTCTCAGGATTGCTATGGCTATTTGGGGTCTTTTTTTATTCCATATGAATTTTTGGAGAGTTGTTTCTAGGTCTGTGAAATATGCCATTGGTATTTTTTTTAATTTAATAAATCTTTATTGTTCAGATTATTACAATTGTTTCTGTTTTTTTTTCCCATAGCTCCCCTCCACCTGTCTCCTACCCCAACCTCTGCCCTTATCCCCCCATTGTTCTCATCCACAGGTGTATTATTTTTGTCCAATCTCTACCTGCCCCACCCCCTTTCCCCCTGAGAATTGTCAGTCCACTCCCTTTATATGCCCCTAATTCTATTATATTCACCAGTTTATTCTGATCATCAGATTTTCAATTCAGCTGATTTTTAGATTCACTTGTTGATAGATATGTATTTGTTGTTCATAATTTTTACCTTTACCGTTTTCTTTATCTTCCTCTTCTTAAAGAATACCTCTCAGCATTTCATAAAGTGCTGGTTTGGTGTTGATGAACTCCTTTAGTTTTTTCTTATCTGTGAAGCTCTTTGTCTGACCTTCAATTCTGAATGATAGCTTTGCTAGGTAGAGTAATCTTGGTTGTAGGTTTTGGAATATTTCCTGCCACTCCTGTCTGGCCTGCATAGTTTCTGTTGAGAAAGCTGACAATTGTATGGATGCTCTCTTGTAGGTAATTAACTGTTTTTCTCTTGCTGCTTTTAATATTCTCTATTTGTCTTTTGCTCTTGGTATTTTAATTATGATGTGCTTTGGTATGGTCCTCTTTGGATTCCTTTTATTTGGGGTTCTGTGTGCTTCCTGGACTTGTAAGTCTATTTCTTTCACCAGTGGGGGAATTTGTCAGTCATTATTTCTTCAAATAGGTTTTAATATCTTGCTCTCTCTCTTCTTCTGTCATCCCCATAATTCTGATATTGGTACGTTTTAAGTTATCCCAGAAGCTCCTTACACTATCTTCATATTTTTGGATTCTTTTTGCTTTTCCAGTTGAGTGTTTTCTGCTTCATGTTTCAAATCTTTGACTTGATTCTTGCATTCCTCTAGTCTGCTGTTAGGTTTCTGTACAATATTTTTTATTTCAGCCAGTGTATGTTTAAGTTCTAGTTGGTTCTTTTTCATCATCTCTTGGGTCTCGCTAAATTTTTTCATTATTTTTTTCTAGGAAATTTTTAATATACCTTATAACCATGGTTTTGACCTCGATATCCAGTTGTTTGTTTTCCTCCATTTCTTTCATTTGTGATCTGTTCTTTTGTCTCCACATATTTCAGTTCTTCCCTGAGTTGGTAGAGTACCTTTATGTGCTAGATTTCCTATGTGGCCCAGTAGCTCTGTGTCTCCAGTTACCTGAGGTGGACACTATTGGTGCACCCCTTTGTGAACTGTGTCTAGTCTTGTTGTAGTTAATTCTTGATTGTTGTTGGTATCACTGGGGGAAATTGACCTCCAAGCCAATTGGTTGTGAGGATCAGTAGTGTCTATACATGCGCACTTGCCTCCAGAACCCTGCCTTTCTCGTCCACAAGCCTCCATACCTCTACCTTTCTGGTTCCCCTGAGTTTCCGTGTGCTCTAGGGACCTGTATGGTCCCCAGGGTCTCGCCCAAAACTGGGATTCAATGCAGTTGGACCTGAATTTCAGTGCTGTTAGGAGGTTCTGCTTTCCTTCCACTAGAGAAAGCCTGCAGTACAATCAGCAGTCAGGGCTCTGTGTGCGCAACTTTGTGTGAACTTTCACGTGCCGCTAGACCTCTGTCTTTCACGGCTCCACCAAGATTCCCTGCACTCCTTCCTTTTCACAGCAGTCCAGAATCCCCCATAGGAGTCTCACCTGGAACCGGGGTTCAGTGCAGTCAAGATTTTCTGTCTCCCTCCCACTGGAGGAAGCCAACCAGACCCTCCTCTGCCCATCCTCTCCCCAAGCATGTGTCTGTAGCTCCGCTTTTTACAGCTCCTCTAAGTCTTTGTGAGTCCCTCTCTTTACTTCTAGTTGTAGAATTTTCACTCAGCCAGCTTTCCTGTGGTTCTGTATGGTGTCTGTTCTGTCTTTTATTTGTAATTTTGAAATTGTTTTCCAAGGCAGCAGCTTAGGTGTTCATCTATGCCACCATCTTGGTTTCTTTGCCATTGCTATTATAATGGGGAATGCATTAAATCCATAGATTTCTTTGGGTAGTATGGATATTTTAATGATGTTGATTCTTCCAATCCATAGACATGGTATGTTCCTTCATCTGTTTACATCTTCCCTTATCTCTTTTTTCAGTGTCTTATAGTTTTTAATGTATAGGTCTATAGGTCTTTTACTTCCTTAGTTAAGTTTATTTCGAGGTATCTTAGCTTTTTTGGTGTGATGGTAAATGGAATTTCTTTTTTATTCTCTCTTTTTGTAAGTTCACTACCGGTGTATAGAAATGCCATAGATTTCTTGGCATTAATTTTGTATCATGCTACATTTCCGAATTGATTTATTAAGTCTATTCATTTTTAACAGAGTATTTTGGGTTTTTTATATACAACATCATGTCATCTGCAAAAAAGGACAGCTTTACTTCTTCTTTTCCAATTTGGATGCCTTTTATTTCTTCTTCTTTTCTGATAGCAATGGCTAATACTACCATTAATATGTTGAACAGGAGTGGTGAAGGTGGGCATCCCTGTCTTATTCCTATTCTTAGGGGAAATAGTTTTAGTTTTTGCCCAATGAGTATGATGTTAACAGTGGGTTTATCATATATATCTTTTATTATATTGAGGTATGATTCTTCTATTCCTACCTTGTTGAAAGTTTTTATCAAGAAAGGGTGTTGGATTTTGTCAAATGCTTTTTCTGCATCAGTTGATATGACTATATGGTTTTTGTTTCTCCATTTGTTTATGTAATGGATCATTTTAATGATTTGTGGATATTGTACCAAGCTTGCATTTCAGGGATAAAACCTACTTGGTCATGGTATATGATCTTTCTGATGTACTGCTGGATCTGATTTGCTAGAATTTCATTGAGGTTTTGGCATCTATGTTCATGATGGATATTGGCCTATAATTCTCTTTCATTGTGTTGTCTTTATTTGGTTTTGGTATTAGGCTGATCCTGGCTTCATAAAAGGAGTTTGGAAGTGTTCCTTCTTCTTGAAATTTTTGGAATAGTCTGAGAAAGATAGATTTTAATTCTACCTTGAATGTTTGGTAAAACTCCCCTGTGAAGCTGCCTGGCCCTGTGCTTTTGTTTGCTGGAAGCTTTTTGATGACTGCTTCAATTTCTTCCATAGTTATTGGCCTATTGAGATGCTTAGATTTTTCCTGATTTATTTTTGGAAGGTTATATTTTTTCTAGGAATATGTCCATTTCCTCCAGGTTGTCCTGTTTGTTGGAATAGAGTTGTTCATAGTATTTTTTTTAACAACTTCTTATATTTTAGTGGGGTCTGTTGTTATTTCACCTTTTTCATTTTTGATTTTGTTTATTTGGATCCTCTCTCTTTGCTTCTTGGTGAGCCTGGCTAGAGGTTCATCAATCTCGTTTATCCTTTCAATGAACCAACTCTTGCTTTTGTTGACCTTTTGTATTGTTTCTTTGGTCTCTATGTCATTTATCTGCACTCTGATCTTTATTATTTCCTTCCTTCTGCTTATACTGGGCTTTGCTTGTTGCTCTATTTATAACTCTTTGAGTTGTAGGGTAAGGTAATTTATTACCATTGTTTCTTGATTTTTGCAGTAGGCTTGTAGAGCTATGCACTGCCCACTCAAGACTGCTTTCATTGTGTCCCATAGATTTGGAGTTATTGTGTTTTCATTGTCATTTGTTTCCATTATGTTTTTTATTTCTTCTTTGACCGCTCTGGTAACCTAGAGATTGTTTAATAGCATGCGGTTCAATCTCCATGTGTTTGATTTTTTTTGGATTGTTTTTATTGTAGTTGATTTCCAGTTTTATGCCACTGTGATTTGAGAAGATGCTTGATACGATTTCTATCTTCTTGAATTTGAAGAGACTTTGCCCTTTTCCCAACATATGGTCTATCTTTGAAAATGACCCATGTGCACTTGAGAAGAATGTATATTCTATGGCTTTGGGGTGAAATGTTCTGAAGATGTCAATTAATTCCATCTGGTCTAGTGAGTCATTTAGTATTGATATTTCTTTGCTGATTTTCTGTTTAGAGGATTTGTCCTGTGGTGACAGTGGGGTATTAAAGTCTCCTACTATGATTGTACTGCTGTCACTCTCTCCCTTGATATCCTCCAGGAGTTTTTTTATGTATTTGGGTGCTCCTGTATTGGGTGCTTATATGTTTACCAGAGTTATTTCTTCTTTTTGGATTGTTCCCTTTAGTATTATGAAGTGGCCTTCCTTATCTCTTATTATGTCCTTTACTTTGAGATCTAATTTGTCAGATATAGGTATTGCTACCCCAGCTTGTTTTTTATTTCTATTTGCCTGAAAAAACTTTTTTCATCCCTTCATTCTCAGTCTGTTTGCACCTTTTTTCTGAGGTGGGTTTCTTGTAGACAGCAGATATACGGGTCATGTTTTCTTATCCAATCCCTTACTCTATGTGTTTTGATTGGGGCATTTCATTCATTTACATTTAAAGTTATTATTCATAGGTACTTATTTGTCACCATTTTTATTCTTTACCCCTGTGTTCCTTCTTTGATTCCTATTTCTTTTTTTTTTTTTTTTTACAGCAGCCACTTTAGCATTTCTTGCATTGCTGGTTTGGTGGTAATAAATTTCCCTAGACCTTTTTTTTCTGTGAAGCTCCTGATTTCACTTTCAAATTTTGATTGACAGCCTTGCTGGGTACAGTATTCTTGGATTTAAAACCTTCCTTTGCATGACTTTGTATATGTCATTCCATTCCCTTCTGTCCTGATGAGCTTCTGTTGAGAAATCAGTTGCTTGTCTGATAGGGGTTCCCTTGTAAGTAACTTTCTGTCTCTCTCTGGCCACTTTTAAGATTCTTACTTTGTCATTGCTGTTTGTAAGTTTAATTACAATGTGCCTTGGTGTCAGTCTTTTGGTGTTCATTTTGCTTGGGACACTGTGAGCTTTTTGGATTTGTAAGGGTTTTTTTCTTCCCTATATCAGGGGAGTTTTCTTACATTATTTCTTCAAACAGGTTTTCTATTCCTTGCTCAGTTTCCTCTCTTTCTGGAACCCATATTATGAGGATGTTGTTTTGTTTTGTGTTGTTCCAAGGTTATCTTAGGCGCCCCTCCTGCTTTTTAATTTGTTTTCTAGAAACTGCTCTGTTGGGTATTTTTTCCTACCTTGTCTTCTAGTTCTCTGACGTGGTCCTCTGCTTCTAGTCTACTCTTGATGCTTTCTAATTAGTTCTTACAGCGGGAATGTTATTTTTCATTTCTTCTTGGTTCTTCTTCGCTTCCTCTTGGTTCTTACTCATATTGTTGAATTTGTCTCCCATTCTTTTCAGCCACTTTATGACCATTCCTCTCAATTCTTTCTCTGGAAGGTTGCTTGCCTCCATTTCATTTACTTCCTTTTCTGGTGATGCCTGCTTCTCTTTCATATGTGGGCTGTTTTTTTGTTTGTTTGTTTGTTTGTTTTTGTTTTTCTCCTCATGGTCTCTCTTCTTCAAGTGTCTGGTTATGTAGTTCTCTTTCCTGCATTGATTTTAAGGCACAAAATACAACACAACCAGATACAATGCACAAGGCACTGAACAGAAATATATTCACAACATTAATATCCACAGATAAAGGTGACCCCCCAGAGTGAGGCAAAATATGGGATAGGAGAGAAAGAAGAAGAGAGAAAAGAAAAAGGAAAACAGAAAAAAAGAAAAAAAAGAAGAGAATGCTAAAATGAAATTGGGAGGAAAAAAACAAAAGTAAGAGAGAAAAGAAAGAGAATAAGAAAGAGAAGGGGAACAAACTATATATGGCAAGAAAACTCCATAGAACAGCCACTAATCTCAACAAATGCCAGCAATAAGTACCTGGAGATTTATACAAACTACAAACAACAACTAATATCAAGTGAGTCAAAGAAAAACCGAAGCAATAAACAAAAACAAAGGAAACAGATAAAAAACAAAAAATAGAATAAGCAAAACAACGGCACAAAAAAAGCATAAAACATCAATATAATCAACATTGAAGCAAACAACAAAAGGACAGAGGGAAAAACAATATTTTGGTTAACAAAGACAGAGAAGAGAGAGGTGTATGGACTTGGAACAGGTGATTGGAAGTTATATGTATAAGTAGGGTGAAATTTAATGGGAGTTAGAAAAAAAAGAATAGAGAAAATATAAAGTAGAAAAAGGGTAAGAGAAACAGGGCAACAAAAGAAGAAAAGTTAGGAAGAGAGTGATGGCATAAAGTAGAGTTGAGATAGAGTAAAATGATGCTAAAGGAAAGATGAAAATATAATGGATAACACTAATCCCTAAGTAAAATCGATGGGAAATAAAATGACACCTTTTTAAACAAAAAGGTAAAATAGTAGTAGTAATAATACTAATTGAAAATAAATATGCAATAATTAAAAACGTAAAATCAAGTGAGGAAAAAAGAAAAAATAATTTCTTAATTAAAAGATGAAAAATAAAATAAAAATAAAAATATAGAATGTGCAGTATTGAAGGTCATTCACTTCCTCTATTGTTCTGTTTGGCATAGTCAGGACAGTATTGAAGTTCCCTGCATTCCACTGCTCCTCAATATTGTAAGCCAGTCCTGATTTTTAAGGAAGCAGTATGTCTTAATTTCTTTCTTTCTTTCCTTCTTTCTTTCTTTCCTTCTTTCCTTCTTTCCTTCTTCCTTCCTTCCTTCCTTCCTTCCTTCCTTCC
>JAAGEH010000031.1:8158884-8218060 GCA_011751065.1 Lasiurus cinereus
TTTCTTTCTTTCTTTCTTTCTTTCTTTCTTTCTTTCTTTCTTTTGTGATTACATAAGAGTCAATTTGTGATTCAGCACCTGGGTGGCAGTGTTTCTGAATTGACCTCCGATACTATAGGTCCTCTCTAGCCTTTGCTTAGATCCTGCTTTCCCTGTGTAACTCAATACCAGTTTTTGGGAGTGGGCTGCCCCAGAGCTGGTTCTCCCAAGGTCACTGCCCGCTCTGTTCCCCAGGCTCCAGAAAAACAACTTTCCCCTCCAGTCTCCCAGGGTGTCCCTAACTGTGTGATTCTATGTATTGGGCTTAGCAATCAGAAGCAAGTATCTGAAGAGGAAAGAGCACAAATGCATGAACCCCAGTGCCTTGCCAAGTCTGCACAGTCTCCCTTTCCCCCTCCTGTCCAAGCAACTGGCACACTTTTAAAACTTCCAGGCTGTCCTTCTCTATCAGATAAAAATGGGTTGCTTTTTAGAGATCCACTCTGTTAGCAGCTCTGAGGACCTCCTTCCACATTCACGGATCACACCAGCCCCAATAGCCACGGATTTCTCTAGGTGCAGACTTCCCCTGGCCCTCCAGCTTTTGCAGTGTGTGCATTTCTCTGTCCTGTGGGACCAGAGAACTCACCTTTACCCAGGCAAAATCTGATCTTTCCATGGTGAAATGTAGAGCTCCTCTGAATCCGTGTGTTTGTGCCAATTGGAGAAATGTTCTCTGGGGGTTGCAGCTGTTTGGTGGGTACCCTAGTTGTATATTTTCAGGCTTTCGATAACATCCACTTTCCCCTTCAACATGGTGGGGTCTCCGTGTCTGATGGTTCATAAATTTATGTTGTTCTTTATATTCCACATATGAGTGAGATCATGTGATATTTATTTTTCTCTGACTGGCTTATTTCGCTTAGCATAATGCTCTTCAGGTTCATCCATGCTGTTGCAAATGGTAAGAGTCCCTTCTTTTTTATGGCAGCATAGTATTCCATTGTATAGAAGTACCACCGTTTTTTAATCCACTCATGGGTATGTAGGCTGTTTTCAAATCTTAGCTAGTGCAAATTGTGCTGCTATGAATGTAGGGTGCATATATCCTTTCTTATTGGTATTTCTGATTTCTTGGGATACATTCTTAAAAGTGGGGTTATTGGGTCAAATGGCAGTTCCATTTATAATTTTTTGAGGAAACTCCATACTGTTTTCCACAGTGGTTGCACCAGTCTGCATTCCCAACAACAGTGCAAAAAAGTTCCTTTTTCTCCACGTTCTTGCCAGCACTTGTTGGTTGTTGATTTCTTTATGACAGCTATTCTGACAGATGTGAGATGGTATCTCTCATTTTGATTTGCATCTCTTGGATGATTAGTGACTTTGATCATGTTTTCATATGTCTCTTGGTTTTCTGTAGGTCTTCTTTAGAAACATGTCTATTGAGGTTCTTTGCCCATTTTTTTTTTATTGGATTGTTTATCTTCCTTTTGTTAAGTTGTATAAGTTCCCTGAAAATATTGGAGATTAGATTTTTATCAAAGATAACATTGGCAAAAATGCTCTCCCATGAACTGGACTTTCTTGTTGTTTTGTTGATTCACCCCTTTATTCTTCAACCACCAACAAAGCCCATACATTTTGTTGGCTGTCTTCTCCCTGTGCCCATCATTTTAATCCAGCTCAGTCCTCCCTGTTCCCTGGTGGATCCTATCTTACCAATAACCCTATTTATAAGAATAGAACTGAATAAATATTGATGCTTTGAGACCGCAGTATTTGTGCTTTTCAGGATAGAAATATTTCTAGTTTAATTCTTCTAAGAATTGCTTGTAGGTGTACTTCACTGAACACTTTGTAATGATGTTCATCAAAGATAATACTAATCTTTTTAAAAATTAAATTTTTATTGTTGAAAGTATTACACATGATCCACTTTTCCCCCCATTGACCCCTTTTAGCCCACCCCCATCCCTGCCCAGGCCTTTACCACCCTATTGTCTGTGTCCATGGGTATTGCATATATGCATACAATTAACTTGGTTGATCCCTTCCCACCCACCCACCCACCCCCGTCTTTCCTGTGAGATTCTGTAGTCCGTTCCATGCTTCTATGTCTCTGGATCCACTCTGTTTATCAGTTTATTTTGTTCATTAGATTCCACATATGAGTGAAATCATGTGATACTTGCTTTTCTCTGAATGGCTTACTTCATTTAGGATAATACTCTTCAGGTCCATCCATGATGTCTCAAAGAGTAAGAGATCCTTCTTTTTTACTGTTACATAATATTCCATGGTGTAAAGGTACCACAGCTATTTTCTCCACTCATCTATTGATGGGTAGGTGGGCTGTTTCCAGATCTTAGCTATTATAAATTGCACTGCTATGAACGTAGAGGTGCATACATTCTTTCTGATTGGTTATTTGGGAATCTTAGGATATATTCCTAGAAGTGGGATCACTGGTTCAAATGGCAGTGCCATATTTAATTTTTGAGGAAATTCCATATGATTTCTATAAGTCTGTACCATTCTGCATTCCCACCAGCAGTGTGCTAGGGTTTCCATTTCTCCACATCCTTGCCAGCACTTGTCATTTGTTGATTTCTTGATGACAGTAATTCTGACAGGTGTAAGGTGGTACCTCATTGTCATTTTAATTTGCACCTCTCTGATGATCAGTGATCTGTGAAATATGATGCTGGTACACTGACACTACAGGGGTGAGGGCATGTGCTAGGGGGTGGGAGTGGCTGGGGAGGGGTGAATGGGGAAAAAGGGTACATATGTAATGCATTACAGTGCATTAAATTATTAAACAATAGAGAATTTAAAAGATATGCTGTTGGTATTTTAATAGGGATTGTACGGAATGAATAAATTTCTTTGGTTAGTATGGACATTTTAATGATGTTAATTTTGTTGCAATGGTAAATGGGATTGTTTGTGTAGTTTCTCTTTTTGTGAATTCATTATTGGTATATAAAAATGCCATCGATTTATGAGTCATAATTTTGTATCATGCTACGCTATCTAATAAAAGAGTAATATGCAAATTGACCATCACTCCAACACAAAAGATGGCTGCCACTATGTGGACACAAGATGGCTGCTACAAGATGGCTAGCAGGAAAGGGTAGTTGGGAGGGACTAGGCCTGCAAGGGAGGGCAGTTATGGGCAATCAGGCAAGCAAGGGAGGGCAGTTGGGGGGGACCAGGCCTGCAGGGGAGAGCAGTTGGGGGCAAACAGGCTAGCAGGGGAGCAATTAGGCATCAATCAGGCTGGCAGGGGAGTAGTTAGAGGGTGATCAGGCTGGCAGGCAAAAGCAGTTAGGGGCAATCAGGAAGGCAGTCAGGTGAGCAGTTGGGAGTCAGCAGTCCTGGATTATGAGAGGGATGTCCGACTGCCCATTTAGGCCCAATCCTACTGGAATCAGGCCCAAAATGGGCAGTCAGACATCCCTGTAGTGGTCCCAGATTGGAGAGAGTGCAGGCTGCACTGAGGGACACCTCCTACCCTATGCACGAATATTTTGCACTGGGCCTCAAGTATTGCTATATTTATTTATGAACTCTAGTAGTTATTTTGGTGGATTATTTAGGGTTTACTATGTACAATATCATGCCATCTGTAAATAATGACCATTTTACTTCCTCCTTTCCAATTTTGATGCCTTTTATTTGTTCTTATCTGATCACTCTTCCTAGGACTTCCAGTACTATGTTGAATAAGAGTGATGAAAGTGAACATATCTGTCTTGTTCCCATTCTTAAGAGAAATGGTTTTAGTTTTGTCCATTGAGAATGATTTCGATGTAGGTTTGTCATCTAAGGCCTTTATTATATTGAGGTATGCTTTCTCTATTCCCACTCTGCTGAGAGTTTTTATACAAAATGTGTGTTAGATTTTGTCAAATGCTTTTTCTGAGTCTATTGATATGATCATGTGACTTTTGTCTTTCAATTTCTTTATGTGATGTATCATGTTAATTGATTTGCAAATATTATACAAACCTTGTGTTCCTGAAATAAATCCCACTTGGTCATGGTGTATGATCTTTTTAATATATTGCTGGATATGATTAGCTAAAATTTGTTGAGGATTTTAGAATCTATATTTCTCAGGGATATTGGCCTGTAATTATCTTTCTTTTAGTGTCTTTATCTGGTCTTGGAATTCTGATAATGCTGGTCTCATAAAAAGAGTTTGGAAGTGTTCTTTCCTCTTGAATATTTTGGAATAGTTTGAAGATGTTAGTTTTTTCTGTGCAATTTTGGTAAAACTCCTCTGTGAAGCAATTCAGGCCAGGGTTTTGTTTGCTGGGAGTTGTTTTCTTTTATTACTGATTTTATTTCATCAGTTGTTATTGCCATTATTCAGGTTATCTGATTCTTCCTGATTCAGTTTTGGAAGATTGTATTATTTTAGGAATTTGTCCCATTTCATCAATATTGTCTAGCTTATTTGCATACAGTTGTTCATAGTATTTTTATCATAATCCCTTGTATTTCTGTGGTGTTGTTACTTGACCTCTTTCATTTCTGATTTCATTTATTTTTTTAATTTAATAAAATTTTATTGTTCAGATTATTACAATTGTTCATCTCCCCTGCACCAGATAGTTCCTTTCTACCCAGTTCCCAATCCACCCTCTGCTCTTAACCCCCCTCAACTATCCTCATCCATAGGTATACACTTTTGTCCAGTCTCTTCCCACACCTCCCACACCCATTTCCCCCCCAAAATTGCCAGTCCACTCCTTTTCTATGCCTCTAATTCTATTATATTCACCAGTTTATTCTGATCATCAGATTTTTATTCACTTGATTTTTAGATTTACTTGTTGATAGACACGTATTTGTTGTTAATAATTTTTATCTTTACCTTTTCTTCTTCCTCTTCTTAAGAAATATCTATTGCTGAGACCAGTTTGGCTCAGTGGATAGAGTGTCGGCTTGCAGACTGAAGGGTCCTGGGTTTGATTCCGGTTGGGGGCATGTACCTTGCTTTCGGGCACATCTCCAGTGGGGCATGCAGGAGGCGGCTGATCAGTGTCTCTCTCTCATCGATGTTTCTGACTTTCTATCTCTCTCCCTTCCTATCTATAAAAAAATCAATAATATATATATATATATATATATATATATATATAATCTTTCAACATTTCACATAATACTAGTTTGGTGGTGATGAACTCCTTTAGCTTTTTCTTATCTGTGAAGCTCTTTATCTGACCTTCAATTTTGAATGATAGCTTTGCTGGGTAATCTTGGTTGCAGGTTATTCATCACTTTGAATATTTCTTCTCACTCCCATTTGGCCTGCATAGTTTCTGTTGAGAAATCAGTTGACAATCATATGGGTGCTCCCTTGTAGGTAAGTAACTGTTTTTCTCTTGCTGCTTTTAATATTCTTTCTTTGTCTTTTCTTCTTGGCATTTTAATTATCATGTGTCTTGGTGTGGTTCTTTTTGGATTCCTTTTGTTTGGGGTTCTCTGTGCTTTCTAGACTCTAGTCTGCTGTCCCAGAAACACCTTACACTATCTTCAAATTTTTGGATTCTTTTTTCTTTTTTGTATTTATTTGTATTTCAAATCTTTGACTTGATTCTTGCATTCCTCTAGTCTGCTATTAGGTTTCTGTATAATATTTTTTATTTCAGTCAGTGTATGTTTAATTTCTAGTTGGTCCTTTTTCCTATCCTCAAGGGTCTCACTAAATTTATTGGCCTTTCTAGGAAATTCTTGAAAAACATAACCGTGGTTTTGAATTCTATATCCAGTCATTTGCTTTCCTCCAGTTCTTTCATTTGTGTTCTGTTTCTTTGTCTCTGCATTTTTGCTGCTTCCCTGAGTTGGTAGAGTAGCTTTGTGTGCTAGGTGTCCTATAGGGCACAGTGACTCAGTCTCCCTAGTTACCTGAAATGGACACTCCTGGTGTATCCCTTTGTGGAATGTGTGGTCAGCCTTGTTGTAGTTAAGTCTTGATTGTTGTTGTTCTCACTGGGAGGAATTGTCCTGTAGGTAAATTTACTGTGAGGATCAGCTGTGTCTAAATTGGGAAAACTTCTGTGCTGGAGACACTCTTATGAGACAAGCCTTGCAAAATTGCTAAAGACTCTGTGCTCAGCTTGGATGGGGTTGAGTTTCAGGGTGGAGTAGACAGTCTTGGCTTCCTGTTAGCTCTGCCCTATGAGACCCCAGGGTCTCAGTGTCCCTCAGTAATCACTACAAGCACTTCTGAGAGAAAGCCACCCTCAAATTTCACCTGCTGCCAGACAATCCTGTTTCTCCCCGAATGAGTCAGGTTTCCCAAAACTTGCCCAGAACTGGAGTTCAGCACAATAGTGAGCTTCAGTCCCCAACCCGCTTTAGAAAGCCAGCTGTTCACTCAGCGATCCATATATTCAGCAGTCAGTCCTCTCTGTGTGCGTGTCTCTGGACCTCTGTTTTCCTCATCTCCCGAGTCTCAGTGTGCTTTCTCATTTCCTGTCAGTACAGATTTCCCCCAAATGAGTCTGGTTTCCCAGTGTCTCGCCTGGGACTGGAGCTCAATGCAGTCCAGAGCTTTCATCTCCCTCCTACTTTAGACAGCCAGCCACGCACTCAGCTACCCGTGCACACAGCCACCTATCTTCTCTGCATGGGCATCTCTGTACCTCAGCCTTTTGCAGTTCCTCTGAGTCTCAATGTGCTTTCATCTTTTCATCTAGTTTTAGAATTTCCATTCAGCCAGCTTTCCTGTAGTTCTGGATGGTGTCCATTTTGTCTTTTAGTTGTAGTTTTGATGTTGTTGTGTGAGGCAGCAGTTGAGGTGTTTACCTATGATGCCTTCTTGGTTTCTTCTGTCTCTGATTTCATTTATTTGTGCCCTCTCTCTTTGTTTCTTGATAAGTCTGGTTAAAGTTTCATCAATTGTTTATCTTTTCAAAGAACTAGCTCCTGTTTTCATTGATTTTTTTTTTGTACTGTTTTTCTGGCCTCTGTGTCATTTATTTCTGCTCTAATCTTTATTATTTCCACCATTCTACTTCCTTTGGTATTTTCTTGTTGTTCTCCTTCTACTTCTTTAAGTTATGGGGATAAATTGTTTATTATTAATTTTTCTTTTTCTTTTTTTCCAAGTAGGCCTGTAGTGCTATGAACTTCCCTCTCAGGACTGCTTTTACTGTATCTCAGAGATTCTAGGTTGTTGTGTGCCCATTTTAATTTGTTTTCAGGAAGTGTTTGATTTATTTCTTGATCTCCTTGGTAACCCATTAATTGTTAATAACATGCTATTTTGCCTCCATGTGTTTGAATGTTTTGGGGTGTTTTTATTGTAGCTGATTTTAATTCCATTCCTTTATGATATGAGAAGATACTTGATATGATTTCTGTCTTCTTGAACTTGTAAACACTTTTTTAGTGTCCTAACCTGTGGTCACTAAAAATGAGAATGGCCCATGTGCACTTGAGAAAAATGTATATTCTGCAGCTTTGGAGTAAAATGTTCTATAAATGTCACTTAAATCCTTCTGATCCAGTGTGTCATTTAGAGTCTTGGTTTCCTTGTTAACTTTTTTGTCTGGAAGATCTATCCAGTGAAATTAGTGAAGTGATAAAGTCCCTAATTATTACTCTATTGCTGTCAATCTTTCCCTTAAAATCCTCCTGGAGCTTTTATATATATTTTAGGTGCTCCTTAATGGGTACATATAAGTTTACCAAGGTTATATCCTCTTGTTGGATCAATCCCTTTAGTATTATGTATTGACCTTTACATAGACATTCTTATGGTGGCTTTAATTTTGAAGTCTATTTTGTTAAATATGAGTATTGCTACCCCAGCTATTTTTTGTTTCTATTTTCAGGAAAATTTTATTTTCTTCCCTCACTCTCATCCTGTGTGAGTCTTTTGTTCTCAGGTACATCTCTTGTAGATAGCATATAATTGGGTCATGTTTTTGTATCCATTCAGCTACCCTATATAATTTGATTGGAGCATTTCATCCATTTATATTTAAGGTTATTATTGATAGGTACTTAGTTATTGCTTTTTTAAACTTTTATGCCTATGTTCCTATCTCTCTCTCTATTTCTTATTATTACAACAGTCGCTTTAGCATTTCTTGCAGTATTGGTTTAGTTGTGGTAAATTTCTTTGGCCTTTTTTTTTTTTTAACCTGGGAAGTTCTTTATTTCACCATCTATTTTGAACGACAGCTTTGCTGGGTATAGTAATCTTGGTTTAAGATACTTGATTTTCATTACCTTAAGTACTTCATGCCATTCCCTTCTGGCCTGTAGAGTTTCTGATGAGATATCAGATGAAGACCTCATTGGAGCTCCTTGTAGGTAACAAATTGATTTTCTCTTGTTGCCTTTAAGATTCTCTGTCTGTAATTTTTGGCATTTTAATGATGATGTCTGGGTGTGGGTCTGTTTGGGGTTCTCTTTCAAAGACATTCTCTAAACCTTGCTCACCTTTTCCCCCTTCTGGCACACCTATTATATGAATATTGCTGTTTCCTATTGTCCCACAGTTCCCTTAAGCTGTCTTCCTATTTTTTAATGTTTGTTCATTTTTGTTTTTTGATTATTTTTTTCTGCCATCTTCTAATTCACTGATCTGATCCTAGGTTTCTCTTTATCTGCTGTGTATTCCTTCACTGTATTCTTTATTAGTGCTGTGTCATTCTTCATAGTTCCTATATCTTTTCTCATGCTGTTGAGCATCTTTGCCATCTTTATTATGAACATTATGTCTGATAAATTTCTTATCTCCATTTCAATTAGCTCTTCTGAAGAATTCTCTTGTTTTTTCATTTTAGGCTTTTTTGTCTCCCCATTTTGTCTGTGTGCTTGGATTTGTATCTGTGTTTTAAGTAGATCTGCTATGACTACCAATCTCAATGTCAGAAGCTATTTGTGACTTTCCATGAGTACCCTGTTTGGAGCTATCAGCACTCAACACCTTGTGGCTCCCTCTGCGGGGGCTAAGTGCCAAGATGTGCATCAGGGTCTACTTTTCCTGGTCCTAGGCTCTGAAGATCCGGCAAAGACTCAAAGCCTACAGAGATCCTCCTCTGCCTGCAGTCTGATTGTCATCAGCCTTGATTAGTCTCAGGTTATTGACCACAGGGTGTGGCAAGTGGTCTTCCCATAGGGTCAACTCCCTTCCCCCAAGGCAAAACTGCCTGAATAGAAAACACCAGCAGGAAAAAGACCTCTTCCACAGTGTAAGGGCATGACTCAGCACAGGAAACTTGGGTGGTTGTCCTCCAAACTCTAACCCCAAAGCCCCCAATCCTGGACTCTCCTTGCACAGCTTTAGTCCACTTTGCCCTTCCTCTATGGGTGCCTGCATTTCCCACGATCTCTCGCTGGCAGAAAGCAACCCTGCTGCTTTTCACAGCCAGATGTTATGGGGGCACCTTTCTCAGTTCTGGTGTTCTGTGCTGAGGAGCCCAGCTTGGGGTTTAGACCCCAGAGTTCTCAGTGGGAACCCCCAACAGCTGAGATATCCCTCTGGGACCTCAGCTTCTGTCTGTTGGACTGGGGCAGCCTTTTTGTGTATTCGCACTTACTATTAATCCCTGTGTAGTCTCCACTTTCCATTCTTGGTTATCAAGTTTCTTTCTAGCTAGTCCTTAGTTGATTTTTCATGGTGGTTCTTCTGTATTTTTAGTTATATTTACAGTTTGGTCCTGGGAGAGTGTCAGTGTACCTTCCAGTTACTCTGCTGCCACTTTGAAATCTCAATTCTCATAATAATAATAATTACAACTACTTATAATATTTCTAGAAACTATTCATAATGAATGAAAAGCCCTTATTTGACCCAACATTCTTTGGCTTTCCTCTCATTTCTATGTTCCTTTTGGGAGCCAAATGTTTCAACAGAATTGTCTGTCTAACCTATCTTCAATTCCTCACTTTCATATTCACTTTTCAATTCACTGTAGCCTGGTTTATGGCCTCTCCAGTTCAATTAAACTATTCATGTTATTATGACGAGCACACTTCATACTGCCAAACCCAATATACACTTCTTTATTTACATCTTATCTGAACTTCCAGCAGTATTTGACATAGGTAACCATTCCCTTTATTTTAAAATATTTTCTTTTTTGGATATTGTGATACAGCTCAGCTGATCTCCCACTCCCACACCCACCTTACTGGCTGTTTTTGTTTAGTCTCCTTTGAAAATTGTTTCTACTATTGTGGTACAACAGGACTCAATCTTGGGACTTCTCTTTTTCCTTTATATTTCTCTCTATGCCATCTCAACCAGACCTGGCTTCTACTATCACCCATATGCTGATAACTCCCAAATTTATTTCTCTTATTAAAGACTCTCATTTGAGGTCATAATATGCATATTTGAGTCTCTATTTCATATCTCCATTTGAATATCTATCAGATACCTTAAACTTATTATGATCAAGACTCCTGATATCCCCCAAACCAGCTCCAGCCCCTAAATTCCCCATCTTAATTTGTCATCAACACTTATTCAGTTACTTAAACCCGAAATCTAGGCATGTTACTTAATTTCATTCTTTCTTTTCCCTCACCGCAACAACATATCTATAAGTAAGTCTTATTTACTCTATCTCTCAAGTTCATGTAGCATATCACCCTTCAGTTTATCATAGCTGCTACTACGTAGGTTCAGGCCTATCCTAGATTATGGAAGTTTCCTGACTGGTCTGATTGAACCCTTCAATGGCTTCCCATTTCAGCTCTTTGCATAAAAGCCAGATTCTTTATTTTGGGATGCATGAGCCACTCTTCCTCTGCAACAGGTAAATAGAAAATTTGAACAATACTATACAATAACTAAACCTAACATATACCTATAGAGCATTCCACCCAATAACAAAGAATACACAATCTTCTCAAGTGCATGTGGAACATTCTCCAGGACAGTCTATATACTAGGCAAAAAAAAAAGCCTTAAAACATTTAAAATTCTTGAAATCATATAAGGTATATTCTCTCACACAGAGAAATGAAAGTAGAAATAAATAATAGAATGATGTTTGGGAAAATCACAAATATGGAGAAATTAAACAAAACACTTATAAATAACTGATGGGTCAAAGAAAAATATCACATGACAAATTAGAAAATATTTGAAATAAATGAAAGCAAAACCACCACATAGCAAACTTATGGTTTGCAGCTAACGCAGTGCTTAGAAAGAAAGCTTATAACTGTAATAACTGTATTAAAAAAAGTAGCAGTATCTCAAATCAATACCCTAAACTTCCACCTTAAAAAACTAGAAGGGCAAAAAAAATCCAAGGCAAATATAAGAAAGTAAATAATAAAGATTAAAGCAGAAATAAATGAAATAGAAAATAGAAAAACAATAGATAAAATTAATGAAACAAAAGTTGGCTCTTTGTAAAGAACAGCAAAATTGGCAAACTTTATGTTAGACTGACCAAGAAAAAAGAGAAAAACTCAAATTACTAAAATCAGAAGTGTAAAGGGTGAAGGGGGACAACTATATGGTGATGGAAGATGATTAGACTTTGGGTAGTGGCATACAATGCAATATACAGATAATATATCATAGAAATGTACACGTGAAACTTATATGATCTTATTAACCAATGTTATTCCAATAAATTTAATTTTTAAAAAATGAAAGAGGGAATATTACTACAAAAATAAAAATTAGAAAAGAATATTATAAACAATTGTATGCCAACAAATTAGATAATCTAGTTGATATGGACAAATTCCTAGAAACACACAATCTACGAAAACCATCCTCATCCATAGGTGTATGATTTTTGTCCAGTCTCTTCCCACCACTCCCCACACCCCTTTCCCCCAAGGATTGTCAGTCCACTCCCTTTCTATGCCCCTGATTCTATTATATTCTGCAGTTTATTCTGTTCATCAGATTTTTTATTCACTTGAATTTTAGATTCACTTGTTGATAGATATGTATTTGTTGTTCATAATTTTTATCATTGCCTTTTTCTTCTTCTTCCTCTTCTTAAAGAATATCTTTCAGCATTTCATATAATATTGGTTTGGCAGTGATGAACTCCTTTGGCTTTTTCTTTTCTGTGAAGCTCTTTTTCTGATCTTCAATTCTGACTGATAGCTTTGCTGGGTAGAGTAATCTTGGTTGTAGGTTCTTGCTATTTATCAGTTTGAATATTTCTTGCCACTCCTGTCTGGCTAACATCATATTTAATGAGAAAAGACTGAAAGCTTTCCTCCTGAGATCCAGAACAGGACAGGATGTCTGCTGTTACCAATTTCAATCAACATCTTACTGAAGATTTTAGCCCAAACAATTAGACAACAAAAAGAAATAATGGCCCAGCTGCCATGGCTCAGTGCTTGAGCATCGACCTAGGAAATAGAAGGTCATGGTTTGATTCCTGGTCAGGGTACATGCCCGGGTTGTGGGCTCGATCCCCAGTGTGGGGCGTGCACGAGTCAGCTGACCCATGATTCTCTCTCACCACTGATGTTTCTATCTCTCTCTCTCTCTCTCCCTTCCTCTCTGAAATCAATAAAAATATATATTTAAAAAAAGAAATAATATGCTTCCAGATTGAAAAGGAAGAAGTAAAAAATATATATATTTGCAGATGACATAATCATATATAGTATTCCTTCTTTATCTACTGGGGGTACATTCCAAGACATCCAACTATCAGTGGATGCCTGAAAACAGATAGTTTCATAGTGTATATAGGGTCCTCTGTACACTATGTTTTTTCCTATACATGCTACCTTTTCACTTATAGGAAACATTTTATATTTTCTTAGGAATATCAGATATGCTAGCATTACTACTCTTTTGTTTTGTGTACATTTTTTAAAAATATATTTTTGTTGATTTCAGAGAGGAAGCGAGAAGGAGAGAGAGAACATCAATCATGAGAGAGAATCATTGATCAGCTGCCTCCTGTATGCACTCTATTGGGGATCAAGCCTGCAACCTGGGCATGTGAACTTGATGAGAATGGAACCCAGGACCTTTCAGTCCACAGGCCAATGCTATATCCACCATGCCAAATTCACTAGGGCTTTTATGGACATTTTAAAGTAAAATAAGGATGGAGAACATTATGTTAAGTGAAATAAGCCAGGCAATGAAAGAAAAATACCGCATGATCTCACTCATTTATGGAAAATAAAGAACATTATAATCTAATGAATAAAAAGATAGATACAGAGGCAGTAACGCATCAAAGAGACTGTCAAATTACAGCGTGAAGGCTGGGGAGTGCTGGGGAAGGGGAAGGGAGAGATCAACCAAAGGACTTGTATGCATGCATATATAAGCACAACTAATGGACACAAGACACTGTGGGCGTTAGATGAGGACATGCAACAGGGGTAGGGGAGACTGGGGGAAGGCCAATGGGGGAAAAAGGAGATATGTACATATGTACAGTGGTACCTCGAGATACGAGTTTAATTCGTTCCGTAACCTTGAGGCGTGGGAAACTATGAGACGCTCGAGTTGCGGTAAACTGGTGGGTCCTGTGCAGCTGGCTGATCCGAGCGATTACTCCTATCTCAAATGTTGCTCGTATTTCAAAGCAAAAATCGCTCACTCAACGGCTCGTATCTCAAAAATCACGTATGTTAGGGCACTCGTATCTCGAGGTACCACTGTACTACTATATGTAATACTTTAAACTATAAAAAATAAATAAAAATACAAAAAATTACATAATCTCAATGATACATGAAAGAAAGAAATAAAATAAGGGTTATGTGAGCACAAGCACTGTGATACATCAGTCAATCTGATAATTTAGACAAATACTAAGTGACTAAGGGGTGGGTAGCATCTATAGCATTGATACTCTGAACAAAGGGATATCCCAGGTGGGACAGAGCAAGATGGTGCAATATTTCACCATGCAACTCAGAATGGTACACAATTTAAAACCTTGAATTGTTTATTTCTGGAATTTTCCAATTTAATATTTTTGGTCCACAGTTGACCACTGGTAACTAAACTTCAGAAAGTGAAAATAAGGAGAGTGGCTTATTTTATATAGAAAATATAAAACAATCAAATTAAAAAACCTATTAGAACTAATGAACAAGTTCAGCAAGGTTACAGGATAGAAGATCAATATACAAAAATCAGTTAAGTTTCTATACAATTAAAAATCCAAAAACTGAAATTAATAATTCCATCTACTATAGCATCAAAAGAATACAATACTTAGAAATAAATTTAACAAAACTAGTTCAAAATTATACTCAGAAAAACCACAAAACATTATTGAAATAAATTAAAATAGACCTTAATGATTGGAGAGAAATCCCATGCGCATGGATTGGAAGATGATATTGTTATGATGTTAATGCTCTTCAAATTGATCGACATTCAATGCAACCTCAATCAAAATCACAGCTGGATGCTTTGGAGAAATTTACAAGATTTCTCTGAAATAATATGGAAAAGCAAGGGTTTTAAAATAGCTAAAAAATATTTTTTAAAAAGATCCAACTTAGAGTACTCACACTTCCCAGTTTCAAAAATCACTACAAAGCTATAGTAATGGAGACAATGTGGTGCTGGCACAAGGATAGACTGTAGATCAATGGAATAGAATTGAGGGTTCAGAAATAAGCCTTAAAATTTAATTTTTATTGGTTTTTGAAAAGAATGGCAAAATATTTCAATGAGGAACGAAGTCTTCAACAAACGTTGCTGAGATGACTGGATACCCACGTAAAAAATAATGAATTTGGGCCCTTTCTTCATACTATATGCAAAAAATAGCTCGTAATGGAACTCAAAAGGAAGCATAGGTATAACTCTTTATGACCTTGTATTTGACAATGGATTCTTAGATATAATACCCAAAGTTTACACAACAAAAGGAAAAAGAAAAAAATTTGACTATATTGGAATTAAATTATTTTTTCTTCAAAGGTTATTATTAAGAAAGTAAAAAGGCAACCCACATAATTAAATAAAATGTTTGAAAATAATATGCCTGATAAGGGACTAGTATCTAGAATATATTAAAAATTCCTTTGATCCAATAAGAAAAATAATTCAATTTTAAAATGGGCAAAGGATTTAAATAAACATTTCTCCAAAAAAGAAATATGAATGGCTGATAAGCACATGAAAAGATGTTTAACATTTTTAGTCATAAGTGAAATGGAAATCAAAACTAGGAGATACCATTTCATACCCACTAGGATGGCTACAATACTTTTTTTAAAGATAAAAATATTTGTTGGCAAAGATGCAAAAGAATTGGAACCCTCATGCACTGCAGGTGGCATTTAAAATAATGCAGCTCAGCCAGTGTGGCTAAGTGGTTGAACCAGGAGGTCATGGTTCGATTCCCAGTTAGGGCACATACTTGGGTGTGGGTTTGATGCTCAGTAGGGGGCATGCAGGAGGCTGCTGATCAATAATTCTCTCTCATCAATGATGTTTCCATCCCTCGCCCTTCCTCTCTGAAATCAATAAAAATATATTTAATACAAATAAAATAATGCAGCCAGTTGGGAAACAATCTAGCAGTTCCTCAAAAGGTTAAATATGAAGTTATATAATTCAGAAATTGAAACATACACTCACAAAAAAACTTTTACACAATATTTATTGCAGCATCATTCATGATACTCAAAAGGTGGAAACAATTCAAATGCCAATCAATTAATGAATGGCCAACTTCTAATTAATTTTCTTTCAATGTGCACAAATCTGTGCACCCAGTCACTCATATTCGTATAATGGAATATTATTCAGTCATAAAAAATGAAGAACTGATATATGCTACATCATGCACAGATCTTGCAAATATTATGCTAAATGAAATAAGGCAGACACAAAAGAACACATATGATTTTGTTTATTTGAAATGTCCAGAATTGGCAAATCTATAGGAACAGACAGTAGATTATTAGTTGCCAGGGACTGAGGTAGAGGTGGGGGATGAAAAGTGACTGCTAATGAGTATGGGTCTTCTTTGGGGTCATGAAAGTGTTCCAAAATTATGTTGTTGGTGGCACAACTCTGAATATACTAAAACCCATTGAACAGAAACATTTATATAGATGGGCTGTATACTTTGTGAATTATATTTCAATAAAACGAAGAAACAGAGAAATTTGGGGGAATCATAAAGTAGGGTGTAGCATGAGAAAATTTAAGTCCTTAGAAAAGCAAATGCGCCCTGAATCATCTGCAATATAAATGACAGAATGGGGGTTTTAGAGAGTGGCCCATCAAGTAGCAAGGAAATCCAGAAATCCTTTTGAGGAACCTGTGAAGGATGCAGACAGAAGGCAGCTAAGGATTAAAAGGCAGCAAACCTGCCAGGCAGTTGCTATGGCTTGGGGTGAATATCCCCAAAGTCAAGGGCTGAATGAAGAAATGGCTGATCTGAGGTAGGGATTCTGGACAGTAAATAGAAAAATACATCTAACTTTTTGACAAAATCTTTGCACATTGCCACAATGAGATAATGAGTCAAAAGGTTATAGGGCTCACTTACTGCCATAAATAAGTTTAAACTTTAGATTGAATACAGGTCTCCACTTTTGAAAGTTCATGTTAAGCTACTGTGCTTTTACAAAAGACCTACATTAGTACCTACTTTTACTACAGAAAGAAATCAGAAGAGGATTTTCACTTTTATAAAGTCAAAAGTGATCATAGAATTCAGTGTTTGTTTTGGAGCAGCCATTATAGAGGCAGTACGCACCCAAGCAGCCAGAATGGTATTGCCCAGCTCTTCTTTGGGAACTACACTCAGCTTTTTAGCATCAACTCATCATAAATTTGAAATGTATCTGTGAACATTTGTATTTTATCTCAATTTATTCTGTGCATCCGTTAACAAGATACATGTCCTAAGTTATCAGAAAAGCCTAAGAGAGCTCATAGACAGAAGGCAACTAGAACTGAATGTGGGTCAAACAGAAGTCCCATTTTTAATTTTTTTAGGGAACCCTATACTGTTTTCCATAGTGGCTGCACCAATCTGCATTCCCACCAGCAGTGAACTAGTGTTCCTTTTTATCCATAACCTTGTCAGCACTTTTCTGTTAAAGTTTTGATGATAGTCCTTCTGACAGGTGTGAGGTGGTATCTCATTGTGGTTTTAATTTGCATTTCTCTGATGATTAGTGACTGAGCATTTTTTCATGTGTCTCTTGCCTATTTGTATATTCTCTTTGGAGAAATGTCTACTCGGGTCTTCTGCCCATTTTTAAAATTGAGTTGTTTGTCTTTTTTTTGTTAAGTTGTATGAGTACTTTATATATTTTGGATGTTAGCCCCTTATCAGATATAACATTGGCAAATATGTTCTCCCATTCCGTGGGTTCCTTTTTAAATTTGATGGTGGTTTCTTTTGCTGTGCAGAAGCTTTTTATTCTGATGTAGTCCCATTTGTTTTATTTTCTTCTTAGTTTCCTCTGCCTTAGGTGATGTATTCATAAATTTATTGCTACGTGAGATGTCAGAGATTTTACTGCCTGTTTTTTTCTAAGATTTTTATGGTTTCATGTCTTACATTTGTCTTTTACCCACTTTGAATTTCTTCTTGTGCATGGTGTAAGTTGGTGGTCTAGTTTCATCTTTTTTGCATGTGTCTGTCTAGTTTTCCCAGCACCATTTGTTGAATAGACTGTCTTTATTCCATTGTATGTTCTTATCCCCTTTCTCAAATATTTATTAACCATAATGAGTTGGATCAATTTCTGGGGTCTCTGATCTGATCCATTGGTCTATATTCCTGTTCTTGTGCCAGTCTGAGGCTGAAAATAATATGAATTTTCCTCCAAAAATTAAAAATGGAATTTCCACTTGACCCAGCAATCCCACTTCTGGGAATATATCCTAAAAATCCCAAAACACCCATTAGAAAGAATATATGCATCCCTATGTTCATAGCAGCATTATTTACAATAGCTAAGATTGGGAAACAACCCAAGTACCCATCAGTAGGTGAATGGACAGAAAAGCCATGGGACATTTACACTATGGAATACTATGCAGCGGTAAAAAAAAGGGATCTCTTACCCTTTGGGACAACATGGATGGACCAGAAAAGATTATGATAAGTGAAATAAGCCTAACTGAGAAAGACAAATATCACATGATCTCACTTATTTGTGAAATCTAATGAACAAAAGGAATTGACCAACAAAATAAAACCCGAAGCAGGGAAGCATGGAACAGACTGAAATACCTTGATATGGGGTTGGAGGGACCAGAAGAGATTATACAAAGAACTTATATACTTACTAGAGGCCTGGTGCATGAAATTTGTGCACTAGAGTGGGGGGATGTCCCTCAACCCGGCCTGCACCCTCTCCAATCAGGGACCCCTTGGGGGATGTCCGACTGCTGGTTTAAGTCTGATCTCTGTAGGGATCAGGCCTAAATTGTCAGTGGGACATCCCTCTCACAATCTGGGATTTCTTGATCCAAACTGCTAGCATGCCTGCCTTATAGCCCACTAACCGCTCCCCTGCCAGCATGATTGATGCCTAACTGCTTCCCTGCTGGCCTGATTGCCCCCAACTGCCCTCCCCTGCTGGCTTGATTACCCACAACTGCCCTCCCCTGCCACAAGCCGCCTCCTCCGCCAGGACCGGGTCCACTGTACACACGGCCATCTTGTGGTGGCATCGCGGAAGGGTGTCGTGTGAAGGCTTCACTCCAGGGTGTGAAGCCACCTAGGCTTTTATTATATAGTATATGCATAGTCCATGAACATGGGCATTTAGGGTGGTAAAGACCTGGGGAGGCGGAGATGTAGAGCCTGGGAGGATGAAGAAAAGGGAGACATCTGCAATACTTTCAAAAATAAAAAATACATTTTTTAAAAAAGAATTGAATGTGGTTCTGCTAGCAGCAAAGTAGTCTCTTTTAGTCAGCATGCAGTAATGCATACAGTGAAGTCTTTCTTGAGTGGATTGATGGGTGTAGAAAGCATCATGTGTATTTATTGCATCACTATTTTTTGGTTAACACTGAATAAATATATGTTAGTATTATTTTAACTTTTATGTTTTATTTGGTATGACTTTGTAGAATATTTTTTTGGATCTGGGAATGCTCAAAAACTTTTCCATATAATTTAATAGTAATTACTTTGCTTTACACAACTTATGCTTACAAAAAAAAGTTTTCATAGAAATGTTCTAGTTCAGACAATAGGGAAAACCTGTATTTGCACAAGAGACTTTTAATTCAGAACACATTTTAAAATTTTAATTGACAATGTTAATCTTCACTCTGTCCAACTTGTATCTCCAGGCAACTGGAACACGTGCTCCAGAACATGATAAATTATCAAAAGAAAAAGGAACCCTTGTGCACTGTTGGTGGGAATGCAGACTGGTGCAGCCACTGTAGAGAACAGTATGGAGTTTCCTCAAAAAACTAAAAATGGATCTCCCATTTGACCCTGTAATACCACTCTTAGGAATTTATCCTAAGAAATTACAAACACCAATCAGAAAGGATTTATGCACCCCTATGTTCATAGCAGCACAATTTACAATAGCTACAATTTGGAAACAGCCTAGGTGCCCGTCAGCAGATGAGTGGATCAGAAAACCGTGGTACATCTACACAATGGAATTCTATGCTGCCATTAAAAAGAAGGAATTCTTACCATTTGCAGCAACCTGGTTGGAACTGGAGAGCCTTATGCTTAGTGAAATAAGCCAGTCAATGAAGGAGAAGCATCACATGATCTCACTCATTTGTGGATAATAAAGAACATTATAAACTGGTGAACAAAAGGATAGATACAGAGACAGTAAAGACTGTGAAATTACAGCAGGAAGATTAAAGTTAGGTGAGGTAGATAAGAGATCAATCAAAGGACTTGTATGCATGCATATAAGCATAACCAATGAACATAGACACTGGGGGGTTGGGGTATACCTGGGAGGGAGGGGGGGCAATGGGGAGATATGTATAAAAATTAATAAAAATTAAAAAAACAGAACTATATGTTTATAATTACATTTGAAGGAGAGGAACATTATAGTATAGATATTTTCATACCACGTTACATGCACAGCGGCTAGTAGATGAAGTCTTAAAGGAAAAGATGAGTAAGAAAAATAGTCAAGTAATGATTCTCCAAACCGTAGTAGACATCTTCAGGTTTTGTTTGCTCAAAATTCTTCTAACTGCCCAAAATAATACTCATTTCATCTCCTCCCTAAAAAAACTTTCCGTTCCAGTCCACAACTAGCTAATTCTTCCACATACAGCATAGATATTAGCATGACTAACTCACTGAGTTTATATAACTTTGACTAAAGAAAATAGGTAGTAAAATATATTCAATTATTTTGCTCTCCAATTGAGAGAAGATATAAATGAAACAACTAGATAACAGTCCATAGTAGATGATAGTACTTTACTTATTAAGATGTTTATTAAATAAAGAAAGGATTCAGGGATCTGTTTTGTAATTAGGAAAAGAAAAGCTTATTTATCCATTTGAATTGAAAAGAAGGTAAAGAATTTCAGTATTTATTCTCCTATTCATGCAAATGATAAAGGGAACTGATGGCCACAACCATGTGTTATATGTGTACAAAGTTAGATCAAAGTGGGAGCTAATAATATTATATTCTGCAGTTGTTCAAGGATGACAGTTGAGAAAGTTTGATGACAGAGGATAAAAATAACACTTGTTTGGGCATAAATGGAAGTTTCTTTTCATTAAACTATGTGAACATTCCTCTTGTTACCCACATCCCAGGATTTTTCAACATTAACAGTGCTCCGCACCTTATCAAAATATATTTTTTCTGAAATGAAAAATATTTTAAACATGAAAACAAATTGAGGTAATGATAAAATAACCAGTAACTATTTGGTTTAATTCCATTTCTAGTTTTACCACTTAGCAAACAGTCTGTATAACTTTTGTTCAAGTTGCTTTTCACAGTTTTAAACAAAGCATTTGACAAAAGTTAGCTCATAGAAATTTAGGGGCAGATGCAGAAGCAGAAATGCTCACAGTTCAAATGTACTCTGTTGACAAAGAGACTATGGCCTATTTACTTTTTTATTTATTTAAAGGAAATGTGGAATCTTTAGTTCCCAGCTTGACAGTCAGTTACAAAAAGCAGAAGGCACCTTAATGTTTCCACTGGAGGGTATTATCAATGCACTCCAGATCAGTAGCGGGTAAACACATATGCTCTATCATATTTTGACCCCTACACTTCAAGTAGAAAGAATCCTGAGCAAGACCAATTTTCCTATCCAGTGTACACTTTGTATAGATGTAAAAAACAAACACATTTTCACAGAATTGGATTTGTGAATTTCATTATTGTTTGAATGAATATATTTTTTCTATGCTGTGACTTTGCAAGAAAACAAAGCCAGGAGAGGCATTTCCTCAAAGGCTGAAAGAAGGCATTCCCACCACCACCAGTATGTGCCAGGGCATTTGCAAAGCATCTTGAGGCACAAAATTAGTATGGGAGATGAGCCAGGCTCAGAAGAAGTTAACACAGAGAAAAAGCTCCCTACCCTACTTTAGCCAGCCAATAGAACAAAGTACTTCAGATAGTAACTCCTAGTGATCAGGTAATGCTTTACTAGTATTTTCTGCAATGTTCATGTTTGGGTCTATTTCCTCTATGATTGTAAGGTTTGGAATTAGATGTTCAAATCCTTGGGGAGCAGAGTTGTTTTTGTGATTCAGCTGGGATGTCCTTGTTTTAGGGTTTCCCATTGCATCAGTCTCTTAGCCTGGTATGATAGCCATAATAGTGTCTTGTCTTTTAGATAAAATGCAAAACTAAGGACTACTGATGCTTATTAAAGATTCCTTGCTATTTTCACAAGAGTAAGGGCATTAGACTCTTGTCTACTGGCCAAATTCTAAATTGGGAGATTACATTCTGCTTTTCTAAATTCCCCTAGCAGAAGCAGCCATCCATGCTATACCACTTTGCTTCCTGGAGTATACTGTAGTGTGATGTCATTAGATGGCAGTGGTTTTCTACCCTAAAATTGCTTACTTCTTAGTGGAGTGGTGAGTAAATTGGTACCTATTGTCTGTTATTGTATTTAACCTAGTTTCAAACCAATTAAAATATAGGCTCTGATAGTTAAAGGTAAAATATAAAATAAAAACAAAACACCCTAACTGTGCTCCAGTTGCTGTGGAACATTTCTATTTTTGAGTTAAATATGAATTTCAGTTTGTTTGTTTATATTTACCTTTTGCAGCATTTAAAAAAACATTCTGCTTCCTCTTCTGCAACATAGACAAAAAATAATTTATGTTTTTGTTTGTTGGTTTTTTGTGTTTTTTTTTTTTACTTCACTTGGGGTTGACAATGAATTTTTATTTGCCTCAAACAGGGTAGTTCTAACAGTGATGATTAGATTAGAGAGGAGGAGATCACATATCAGAAAACAATTAACCCATCTCTTTTGTCTTTAGGTTGTATGTAACCAATCTAGACATTGATCTATTTCATAAAATCTCTTTAAAATTAGTTTCTTAATCTTTCTTAGAAACATATTTTAGTATTTCTAAATCTTTTCATAAAAACCAAGTTCTTACTTTTGTTTAACCTCTATTCCCCCACTGTAGTTTAATGTCACCATCTTTTATCCATTACTACTACTCCTGCTGTCCTATAATAAGAAGCAGTTTGCACAATGGCATGGTTTTTGAAATCAGACATGCCTGTATTCAAATCTTGACTCTGTCACTTTCCAGGTGTGTTATGTTGGACAAGTTGCTTCCAAGGTTCAATTTTCTCATCTGTAAATGAGCAACATCAAAGGAGGGTTACTGTGAACATCAATGAGGTAATATATTATTTTGAAGAGCTACGGGGTAAACTGAGGCATAGTACTTGACACCCCATAACTGATCAATAAATAGTAGCTATTAATCTGATTATGTACCAAGATATGACTTAATTCACAAACTCTTTATGAGTGGGAGGCATACTTCCTGGATGTCGATATAAGTACAGCGTTGTGTATATAGTATGGCACAGAGGCTCAATATTTATTGAATGAATAAACTTATTTTCCCTAAGTGGAGTAAGTAACCCTCAGCTGTTTTCAAGATCCCACACTTTTAGCTCAAAAGCAACTGAATCAATCATTTGATGTCTCCAAATATAGTTACCTCATTTGTCTAGATGATGTACAGACAATGAAATAACTTATACTTTGTTTCTATCAGATTCATTTCTATGAATTTTAACATTTGATTGTCTTAGGTGCTCAGAATGGGACCTACTTAATCATATGACTCTTCATCCATCCAAGCATTCTTTGAGAAATCTTAAAAATTAATAGTGAATACTGTGTAATAATATTCCTGAACAAACTCTTTCAACTTGTGACTCATTATAGTACTTGCCCTATTTACTTGTAAGATCTGTGCTGACCAAGGGCATATTTCTCTTGCTTTGTTTCCAAGCGCGCCACACACACACACACACACACACACACACACACACACACACAAACGCGCGCGCGCGCGCGCGCGCGCACACGCACACGCACATCCATAACCCACCACCGCAGGTTCCAAACACAATTAACAAGTGATGTGTTGGTTAGGACTTTACTTTTTACTTCTAAATGTTTTCAAGGGGCAAGTAGGGACAGTTGGGGAACAAGTAGTGCGTATCTAAATTCAATTGAGCTTGCATATTTGTCCATAAGGAAAGGAAACAGCATTGCTCTTTTACCATACGCTTGGAAAACGCCCGGTGCATGCTTAGATTGGTATTAAAGCTACAGAAGTGTGGCCATTTCCCATGCTTTGTACATACTTTATAGGAGCGGTCTCAGGTGTGGAGATATGAGCACCTGCTTGCTCACACTCTAGTAGTTCAGCAACCAGCGTATGTGAGGCCAATGGCTCAGGTTCCACATAACTTGGCTCAAGTATCACTAACACCATGTGCAGCTCTGATCATCGAGCTGTGCTTTGGAACTTGGATACTTACTTCGGACTTTCTTTTCCCCCACACTGCCACCCAACTAGTTTCCCTTCCCACCTTCCAACTAGGTAGTGCCCACCTCCTCCCTTCGCTTCCACTCTCCGTTTTCTCCTTGTCGTTTCCTTCTTCCTTTCCACAGGGCTTCCCGTCTTTTATCCTCCTCGGGCCACCGGCTCAAGGCTGTGGCTAGGATGAAGCGCGAGGCGGGCAGAACAGGCGCGAAGGGCACAGCCGCGAAAGCACAGAGCGCGCGCCCAGCCGGAGGCTGGGGTGCGAACCGGGCCGCCGCGTGACCCAGGCACCGGGCGGGAGCGGCGCGCGCCTCTCGCGAACTCCTGGCGCGCCCCCGGCGGCCGGGCCGCAGCGTGCTCGCCCCCGCCGCCTGCTCGCTTCACTTATGGGTCGGAAGCGTTGCGTGGGGGAGACTGTTCCAAGATGGCGGCGGGTTGCTGCGGGGTGAAGAAGCAGAAACTGTCCAGTTCGCCCCCCTCTGGCTCCGGTGGTGGTGGTGGCGCCTCCTCCTCGCACTGCATCGGAGAGAGCCAGTGTCGAGCTGGGGAGCTGGGACTAGGAGGCGCCGGTACGCGGCTCAACGGGCTGGGAGGTCTCACTGGGGGAGGTAGCGGCAGCGGCTGTACCCTCTCTCCCCCCCAGGGCTGCGGAGGCGGAGGTGGGGGGATTTGCCTGTCGCCACCTCCGAGCTGCGGAGTGGGGACCCTACTTTCCACCCCGGCTGCCGCCACCTCTTCCTCGCCCTCCTCGTCGTCCGCCGCCTCGTCCTCATCGCCCAGCTCCCGGAAGATGGTGGTGTCAGCAGAGATGTGCTGCTTTTGCTTCGATGTACTCTACTGTCACCTGTATGGATACCAGCAGCCCCGGACTCCCCGGTTCACCAACGAGCCCTAGTGAGTACCTGTCCTCCGCCGCCCTCTCCCTTGCGCCCGGGATGGGGCTCATAGTTGAGGTAAAGTACTAGGCACGAGCCTGCCTCCCTACTGGCGGCTGCTCCTGGCCCCTCTCGCTACCTCTGTCTCCTGCCCCACTAGACCTACTAAGTCAGGGCGCCCCGCGCCTTCTGCCCTCCAAGGCAAGCACCACCCCACATTTGGAACAGGGTGTTGCTGCAAGAGATGGCTCACTAGCTCCCAGAGGTGTTCGATTTCTTTTTGCAATAACTTCTAGGAGTTTTGACCCTTCTCTCTTTCGACACCCCGCTCCCCATCGCCTGGGATTTGGAGATCGGGATTACTCAAGGTGTTGACCTCTCCTCACTTTGGTTTCTATTACTTCCCCTCTCCTCCCCCTCCCTCCGCCCCGTGAAAGTCCCGCCAGCATTCCCGCCTCGCATAAGGAGAGTTTCTAGCCCATTGCAGGGTGAAAAATAGCAACTATCCAACTTATTTTCTGTTAGTGATGGAACTTAGCACCGGATCTTATGAGGTTCCATATTTTCATTTGGGTTTCCTTTTGTCCTGGGGAGGGAGGAGGTTTTGAAAATCACATTTTCTCTTACTACCTATTTTTATCCGAACAATCCCATTAAAATGTATTTCGAAGCATACCGCCAGCTCTCTCACATTTGAGGAGTGAGACTTTTTTTCATTCCACTGTCTGAGTAATATAGCTCATTCAAAGAGCCATCCCTATAGAGCCACTGTCAGTTTGTACATTAAAGCGTACATTCGCTTTTGTGTCGATTTCACTTTTAAGAAATCTATGTTAGACTTGAAGATTTGAGAAATAGGTAATCCCAACAGTGTGTAGGAATTTTTATGGTTTCCTTTAGTTTTTTACTTTAATTATTTTACCATTTAAATGTGTGGTTGAAATTGTTTAAAATAGCTCCATTACAGCTAAAAGCCAGGTTAATTCTGATCCATGTTCATTTGGATGTGTGGGAGATGGGACATATGGTTTTTTAAATGTGTAAACTGAGTGTAACCTGACTTTTTGAGTTAAATGCTAGACAGAATGTAAAGCCCAAGGAAAAGCAGAACAGCAAAGAGGATTGTTTTTATTATGAGTACTTAGCATCAACAAGAAAAATAATAGAGAAAGTTTTCAGTTAAATTTATACCGAAAAGTATCGACCCTTTTGCTAAGAGCCCCTTGTCCCGATATCAAATACCTGAATGGATATTCTTTATAACTTATTTTCACTTTGTGAGATTAGGGGGATTATACTACTACTGAATAAGTACAAACACTTATGCCTAGACTAAAAATATTAAATTAATATGTAAAGTGGAAATTACAATAAAGTGTCCTGGAAATTGTAATTTTGTATTGTTTGTTTTCTTTGACTTTGATATTTTAAATGTATTTCATTTTGTGTGACTCCTCTGTAGTCTGTGCATTTTCTTTCAGACTTTATTCATCTTTGGGCATTAGTTCATAAGAAATGCATGAAATGGCACCCAGACTGACACTGTCAAATAAATATCTTTATAAATTTCATAGTGTTTATTCTAGGAACTTATAGTCCTAAAGCCACACTTTTACTTAGACAATTTGTGTGTGTTTTTTTTTTTTTTGGTTAAGAAGTAAAATTCATTTTGAAAAGACTGCCATGTAAAAACAAAACTGTGATATATTTTTTAGCGTGACTCACTTATTTGTGATTCTTCTGCCTTCTCTTGGATGTCTATGATGTATTAGAGCCAGTTCTGGAATGATACATAGGTTGGCTCTACAAAGTTATGGGACTGCAAAAATTCGCATGTTAAGTTACATGAATTGGCAAAGGCTGTTTTACTATTCATGCTCCATTGCTCCAAAGCATATGAGAACACACTTTCAGGAGGTGATATTTTCACACATTTTAAAGTAAGTTTGGGTTAACTGAATGACTGGAACAAGAATTTTAAAAGGAAAGAGAGCTTGACCAGTTCATATGGAAAATGCTTTAGAAAATATCATTTAACAGTGGCCACTTTGAACATTTACTGAGTGTTGTTTCTCTTCTAATACCCCATCCACTGGATTTTTTTTTTCATGGAAATAAATAGATAAAATAGGACACACTTTCAATTTCTGTGGATATGTTGAAATGATAGTGGAAGAATAATAACTATTATCAGTTAGCAGTCCTTGAATGTGTCCTGTATTTTACAGAACAACTAATTTAGAAAAGACACTGAACATGACTAAAGGGAGAATGAAAGTTCACTTAAGTGGAAAGAGGAGTGCATTTTTCATTTATCTTAAAGTGACTTTTTGAAATGTACTGCGTAAAATTCAGGAAAATCGCTTAAAAGCAGTGTTTGATTATGGGAGTGAAATAGCTATAATCACTTGACATTCAGTACCTTAGTAACTACCACACATGTTCTTTCTGTTTTACATACAGGGGGCAAAAGTAGGTTTACAGTTGTTTGTATAGTAAATGCTACAATAATTAATAAATAATACAAGAATAAACTCTGTTTTTCGTGTACTTATGACTGTATACCTACTTTTGCTCCACCCTGTATTTAACAGTGTTGTGTACTTATTAATATGACTTTGTGCTGGGGGCCATAAGACATCAATGGACATACTACTTTTTTTTCTCCTCAGAGTTATTAGTATGGTATCATGAGCAGTGGTGTTTCAGATCCTGTCTCTGTCCACCAGAAGACCTGCTTTCAATAGTTTGAGATTCTCATGTGTAAAAGCACACCTTTCCATCCCTTCCCAGGACCTTTCTGTCAAAAAAATCTGTAATTGATGCAATCTGCCTTTTATAGGTTTAAAAGTCCTAGATTCATCAGTTATTTGTCCACTCTGAAAGGTTATTAGAAATTTCCAGTGTTTTGGGGGTTGGGGTAGGGGGGATGTCAGTATATGCACAAGTTGTATGGATACAAATTCTTTACAATTGCTGCTGTTTCTTGGAGCACCTACCTCACTGCAGAGAGCTAACAGTAGTTAGAGCTTGGGAGCACAGTGGAAACTTAATGGAAGACAAGTGACATTTGTGCATTACTAAATCCTTCGTTTCTTGAAACAGGAACATTTTTTTTTCAAGACATGATAAAAACATGACTTGAGGTGCATTTAACTACTCAAAGTCAAGCTCTTGGATTTATATCTGGGAGCCTAGTTAGCCATGTTATAGCAAACCATTTGCTACTATAGAGGGATCCACTGTGCCAGGTGTTGAGCCAGTTAGACTTCAGAGCAGTCGTTCTCAACTTTAGCTGCACTTTGAATCACTGGGGAATGTTTTTAAGCTTGGTTTTTTAAATATATTGATTTCAGAGAGGGAGAGAGAGAGAGAGAGAAACATCAATGATGAGAGAGAATAATTAATTGCCTGCCTCCTGCATGCCCCCTACTGGGGATGGAGCCTGCAACCCAGGCATGTGCCTTTGACCAGAGTTGAACCTGGGACCCTTTGGTCCACAGGCCATCGCTCTATCCACTGAACCAAACCAGCTAGGGAATCACTGGGTAATTCTTGAAAACATGGATACCTGAGTCCCAACCTCAGAGATTCTAGTTTAATTGAACTTAGATGGGACCTGGGCATCAGGATTATTAAAAGCCCCCCAGGTAATTTTAATGTGTAGCTGAATTAGAATACTGGTTTTATTCGAATAACCTTTCTACTGAGATTCAGATTAATTTGGTCTGGGGTGGTGCCTGAGGACCCATATTTTATGAGCACCTTAATAATTTTGTTAAACAGCAAGTTTGGGAAACACTTGCAGTGTGGTCTGCAGAAGATGTTAACTGGGAACTTGTTGGAATTGGAGGCTCTCAGGCCCTACCTCACACCTGCTGAGTTAGAATCTGCATTTTAACGAGCTCCCCAGGTGATTGTTAGGCACATTAAAGTTTGAGGAGGAGTGGTTCTCTAACATACATCATAATCTTTTTTGTAGTGTTTGTTAAAATACAAATTGCTGGTCCCCATTCCCAGAGTTTCTGATTCAGTTGGTCTGGGGTGGGGCAGTGAATTTACATTTCTAACAAGTTCCCCATATACTCCTGCTACTGTTCCCAAGACCACCTGTTGAGCCCCTCTGGGTTAGAGAGTAGGGAGGACCTGAATACTACTTGAGCCATGAGAAGGGAATGGTAATCAATCACTGCCATTTTCTAGTATGAAACTTCCTGCTTCCATGTCACTATCCTTTATCATGTTCTTTCTAATTTAGCACCAGTCATATTGAATGCTGCCTTGATCATAACAAGAATCTGGGGTTCTTGGGATATTTTGGGGAGGGGGAGGACTGACTCTTTGAAACCTGTAAGTAGTATGATTTTATATTTTTCCAGATATTGTTAAATATAAGGGGCACATTTTAGGAGTTAAAAACAGCACACATATGATATCTTACAGTGAGCTGTATTGATTTTAATAAGTAAAGCCCCCCCTATGTTCCCATAAAATATGCTTTGATGATTAGCTTACTAAATAATATGTTTTCTAAGATTTTAAAAGCTTTACTTACACTTATGCTTACTGGATTGTATTTTAAAAATTTACCATATTGACAAAGAAATATAAAAGGATCCTGCAAAGGCACTGGGTATGTTCAATCTTATATCTTTAATGCTGTGTTGCCTGTCATGTTCCATGAACATTTAATTTTAATCTTCTTACCACTGTTGAAGTTAATGCAATACTACATTTTGTATAGACCATAGTACATAAAAGATACTTTACTATTAAATTTTCCATTACAATTAATACAATGCTCTTTTTTTTTTTTACAAATCTGGCCATGCAGATGTTAAGAGACTCTGATTGGGTGTTTGAACAATTAACTCTTTCTTATCTTGGTACAGTAGTCAAATTACTATTTTTCAGTGTGCTTGGGAGGAATTACATTGTAGTAGGGATGGTGAGGCAGGCACTTTGTTTCCCTGAAACAGTAATAATCCTATTGCATATTAGTATAAAAAAGATGACTTGATAATGCAGCTCAGGTCAAAATGACATTAAATCATTGTTTTAAACACAAGCTATTATTTTTCTATGATGTCTTTTTTTATGAAAACTGACCATAATAGCTGGAAGGTATATCTGTCTATCGCAGATGATGCAACTAGGCCAGATTTCCTTATCCATGCTAGCATAATGATCATGTCTACTTTTTCTTTAAAAAACAAACAAACACCATTTTCTGAAAAATTGAGCATTTTTGAAGGTATGGGTTTTTTTCAACACTGTTGATTTCCATTAGAAGGCAATCTGTTGTCCTGTCTCACTAATAAGAAAGCAGGCTTGCTCCCTCCCCCTGCCCAGTTGTCATTAGTGCTATAAAAAGCGTCAGCGACTGGGATGAAAGGATGTAGAAATATAAATTATAACTTATTTTTATATCCATGAATAAAGGTATATGTAGGGCTAGGTATATTTAGTTATATAGAAAAAATTGATGCTTATTTTACCTTCTCTCCCATATGGCCAAAGGGAGTAATAATCTAGCTCATCATTTTCTTGTTTATGAATTGTGTTTGTGCTGTGTTCAAGTTCTAATTAGTGAGTGGCAACTATGAGGGAATTTCTGCTGGGATCTCTTAAGTCCAATAGAAAGAAAGACTACTACTGAGAAAGTGAAAAATGCCCTGTTAGCCCATGCATAAGTTGTTTCTCACAAACACATACTAACATTCATATTGTTTTCTTTAAAAACTGTACACTGTTTCAAATTGTATTTGTCTAAAGCAATATCAGTTATTACTGTAATGAATTATAATTTTGAAGTCAGTTGTGCTTTCCATTTGTAGACCATTTTACTTTTTGAGAATGTATATGTGTGAAACATTAAAACTTGTGCAATGAGATTAGTAAGAGTTCCTTATTTCAATAGGCATTATTCTGTTCTCTGGATGTCACACACACTTGCCTGTTTTAAAGCAAGCAGTACAATCACCAGGGCTTTTACAATTTAAATTTTCTAAATGGCTTCCCCCTTACCCCCGAACTCATGTAATAATGTCTTTTTTGATACTGTTCTGAATCAATTAAGCTAAATAAGTGAGGACCAGCAGTAAAAACCTGAGACTGCCAAGAATGGACTTTCAGTGTGTAAGCTGTCTTTCCACACAGTAACTGGGCAGTTGCTCACAGGACAGTGGAGACAGTGTGGGAAGCCATTGGTTGTATAGATGGGAAGAGTAGATTCCCAACAGTAAACTTATTTAGAGCTGAGCTTCTGAAGTTACAGTGTTGTTAAGAGCAAAATGGAGCCACAAACTTATGCAGTAAAAAGAAAAGAGCCCAAAGGAAGAAGTATGGTGTAATAGTATAGTTGGTTGGGTGGAGCATAATTTATGTTGAGTCCAACTCTTAAGTGGCATCTTTTTTTATCAAGTGTGGGTGTATGTTCTACAGCCATCAATGTACCATACTTTCAAACTTGCTCAACCTTAAAAATGTTAGTGTTGAATAGCTGAGTGGAAATTATATGTCACTGGGGAAAAAGCTATCTTTGTTTTTTGTTTTGTTTTTAGCAATATACATTATGCTGAATTCCACAGTTGTACACTACCAGAGAAATAGAAATACTAGTTATACCCTCACAGAGCTGACAGTGTTGCTCAAGATATGATACAAATATCAAAGTCACTTAAAATGCTTACAACACAGTCCTATATAATAAGAGGCTAATAAATTGTCCCCTCCACTATGAGTTTAACCAGGAGTTCGACCAGGTGGTGGGTCCAGCCAGCCAACCTCTCATGTCCCCTCCTCCTAGCTGGCCCAGCCTGACCAGTCTCAATTGGGGTGGCCGGCAGGACCCAGCCATGCACGAATTTGTGCACCAGGCCTCTAATATATAATAATTATAGATTAGTTTAATACATGAAAAATACTATACATAAGCATGCTAATAACCATGAATAAAGAAGTCGTCAGGAAGAAGGCTTTTGAGAGGATAACTTTTGAGCCAAGGTTTTAAATGACAAAGGTACAAAAATTATTGGTGAAGAGTCTATATACCACTGGATCTTGAAGTTTTACTTGGTTGTTTTCAAACCGGTTGCTGTCACCACCACACCCCTTGCCACAGTAATCGGGAATTCCCAGCAGCTGTCTTTAGTCAGCAACTTGCACTCTCAGCATTCTCCATACCATTCCCCTTGCTAAGCTTATAAAACTTCAAGGAAATTAAAGTAGCCTTTTGTCTTTGGAACCCTTTGGAAAAGCTGGATAAGAGCTGTTAGATCAGATTGTAGGGGGTTTTTTTTGTACTAAGAGAACAGCATTTGTAGAAGAGTTCTTTAGAATGTAAAATGAATTGAAAGAAGAGTCTCAAGGTAGAGATTAGCTATGCTTAAATTTATGAGGGCAGTAGGAAAACTGGCATTGAAAAAAAATGGGAAGCCAACTCAGGGGCAGAATTGTGAATATAGGAATGTTATGAAATTAAGAAGTGGAAAAGTTATCAGAATATGTAGGAACTTGCACTCCAGGGCCAGGTTTTGTGTAGGAATGGAAAGATTGAAGCACTCCTGTTTTTGGCTTCCATCATTACTAACTACTACTACTACTACTACTACTACTACTACTACTACTTCTACCCCTCCCCCCCCCCCTCAGATTATAGGTTTTTTTGGTACTAAGAGAACAGTATTTGTAGAAGAGTTCTTTAGAATGTAAAATGAATTAAAAGAAAAGTCTCAAGGTAGAGATTAGCTACTGTAAAATACTAGATTAAAAACATGAAGTCATAAACCTCTTCCTTCTCCTTCCTCCCCCTCCTCCCTCCCTCTCCTCCTCCTCCCTGTACTTAGCTATTCTTGTGCTCAGAAAAAGTTTGTTAAACAGCTCTGTTGGAATGGCTATGAAATTTGATCACAAGTGTAAGAACCTCCCCTTTCTCTCTCTTCACCTATTCCCAACTGTATCTAATTTGAAAGGAGGAGATATGTTGGATGAAGTATAAAGATAGCTGAGATAGCTTTTGGATGAGGACCTGAAATTAGGTGATTGCATATGAGTAAAGAGGTTTTTCAGAAAAAAAAAATTTTGCCAAATTTCCAGGGGAAGTGAAAGGGGGAGAGACTTTGGACATAATTCATAGTTTATAAGCCTGAGGAGCTGAGAGAATGGTGGTGCCATTATAAAAGATGGAGGACAGATGGGGAGGAGAAATAAGAAGAAACAAATAGTTGGTCAAGTTAAATCAGATTTTTAATATGTGTACTAGTATTTCAAGCATTGGCAGTTATCAATGTTATTTCTTTTTTCAATTAGCAGAACCATAGAACAGTGACAGTGCTATTGTGCTGATTTAGTGGGTCTCTTGGGATCCCTCCAGCCTCCTCTCCACCTCCCCAGTTGTGATTTTGAGCCACTCAAATGGGTCGAGATCAATGACACATTTTAGCTTTGTATTACTAATAAAGATACCTGACAGAATGTTGGGTTTCCCTATTGTAGGTTTATACATCTTCTCAGTCTTCAGGCTTATCAATTTGTAAAGCAGTCAGCATTTCTTATATTTCCTTATGTGTATATCATAGCACAGCCTTCAGCAAAATAGAACCTCGCAGAGGACCGTTTCAGGAACTTGTAGTTCAGATCTTGGATTAAAGGATATTTGGGAAAGATTGGAAGTACTATCTGGTAGTAGATTCTTGGTCCCATGTCCTAAAGCCTAGAAGTAAAGAATCAAGTTGGATCTGTTTTCCAGCTTTGCTCAACAATGAAGGAAGAATGTTATCAATGGAAAGGATCAGCCATATTGTTTTATGATCTTCAGTGGATGGGCAAATATGAAAAGTTCTGTTGAGTCCAGGCCTACTAATATTAGCTTTTAAAATAAGGTCTGTGATAGTGTTGATGATTCTTGCCTTTCCCCTATCTCTTTCATTTTACAGATAATCCACACTGTGACCCAAAGCCACATGCAGTGCTGGGAGATTACAGTTGACTGTATTATGCAATATCCTGCCAGAAGATGCTGACCAGATCTATAGTAATGGAAAATAGTGAGATTGACCTGACAGTCTATGTAACTTGCCTTGCCATTCCATATACTTTCTGTAAGCATATGGTGTGCAATTCTAGTAAGATTATCTTATCTTGAGATCTTGGATTGCTGTAGGGTGATAGCAGCAGATTCTGTGCTTTGCTTCAGGCATTAGTGGACCTTTGAGTCATTCTCATAGAATGGAATCTATGAAAAACTTGTCTTATTGCTGTCAGCCTAGAGTTCCCACTGTATCTGCCTCAAAGGAATCCTCATGTGCTAGTCATATCAGTGTGCTTTTTCTCTGTGACTTTAATATTCCTTACGTAGCCTAACAACCCCGCAGTTGGGTATAGGCGGTTTGGGGTGCAAATAGATTATTAGCTGGTAAAACTTGGACCTCAGTATATACTTCATTGTAGTAAAACAAATATTCTATATCCTGATTTTGAACAATGGTGAGGTAAGTGTTTACATAATGGGTGCTTTTTTACAACCTTTTAAAAATATGGTAAATGGAAGATGGTGTTGGTGATTTATTCACTAGAGAAGAATATTATGAAGTCTTCTGGCCTTTTTTTCCCATGTTGGAGTATTGCTGTTAATGCATTTCATGAAGTTTCCCATAGTTAAACCAACCAAACAAACAAATAAAAGCTTGTTTTGCTTATTTCCTATTACACACAAAAAAAACTTGTCCCTACATTGTCCAGGTTCTTGAATTTGTGGAATAGCTCTTTGATGTTAGGAGTAGTTGCTCTGCAGTCATTGGTTAAATTTTTTTTTGTTCAGTTCATGGATCTATGTACCCCACACTCTTGTCATTTCAAAAACCCCTCAAAAGAACAAATGGGAACGATACCACATCTATTTCTCTGACACTAATAAAGTGATATATGATTTGTGGTATACTTCTATAAACTCTTCTAACCATTGTCCTGTTTGGCAAGTTGTTTTCCAGAAATCTCTTCCACACTGAATGGATTATCTCTGTGGAGAAACAGAGTCATATAGGGCTGGAGGCAGGAATAGAGGACATGTGGGAATCAGTGACGGAGAAAAATGAGATTATAGTCAAGTGAGGTGAATCCAGGATTCAGGGCAGAAAAAGAAAACTGAGTGCATGGTCTGAGTAGGAGTGCATAATTTACATTATACGTACTTAGATTTTCCTCCTTTAAAAACCAATGGCTATAGCACTCTTGTTAAAAATATATTCCTATCGAAACAGTTGCATAGCATTAAATTGAATAATATAAAAGCACTCACATATAGGTCCCTTGAGTACTTCTAAGAGACCACATTGAAAATCATTCCTAGAGTGTTCTCAGAATGAGACCTCTAGGTAAATTTGAGAGTTGTGGAACAAGTAGTAAAAGCATACTCCACATGGGTAAATGTAGCCACACTCTGGTCATTATCCTTACAAATTTTTTATTGACTTGTCTATGAGCATAGTTATAAATCCTGAGGTAATCAGATGTATCTTATTTTTAGGCCTGTGTATTTAGGTTTTAATAACCTCTACTTAGATGTATGAACTTTCTTTTATATAGCTTGTTTACAGTTATTCTCCATAACTTATTATGGAACAGATAATATTAAATGATAGACCCAGCTATAATTTCTCATTGCAGAATGTAGTCATAAGAATGCATCATGTTGTACATATGCATCTTTCTGTACTTCGTCACCAGTGTTAGTTAATAGGACCTACTATGGTCAGTCTGATTTGCAAATTACATTGTCACAGATAACTGGAATATCAGCTATTTTTAGTTAATCAGTTTTTCCTTAATCATATAGATCAGCAATTTTTAACCAGTGTGCCACAAGATGTATGTGCCACAAAAATCATTAAAACATGCAGTACCTGACTACTTAGTTAGGGACACTGACCTCTTTTCTCTTAGATTGTCAAATACAAAAATGACAATAGCCGTCCAGTGTGAGTGAATCAAAATTATACCTATTTTTAGAGACAGACTCATAGATAGAGAACAGGCAGACAGCTCTGGTGGAGGGGTAGAGGGGTTGAATGAAAAAGAACCAGAGACAGAGACAGACAGAGAGAGACAGAGAGAGAGACAGAGAGAGAGAGCGCACACGCGCGACACACCACGCTTGTGGAAATGGACAACAGTGCTGATTGCAGGGGTGAAGGTAGGGAAGGCATAGAGGGGAATAAATGGTGGTGGAGAAAAATTATACCTATTTTTTTGTCATACCAGCAAGAAATATATGTTTTTGGTGTGACACATAATTTTAATAATTAGTTTATGTGTGCCATGAGATGAAAATAGCTTATATAAATGTATGTTTCTTTTAGCAAATTTATTTTTTTATTTACTGTGGTAAAAAAATAACATGAGATCTACCTTCATAACAAATTTTTAAGTGTATAATATAGTACCGTTAACTATAAACATCATGTTTAGTTTGTTTTTTAAAGGTACATAATAGTGGTGCTACCTAAGCAATTATTTTTTTCATAGAAATTTTGAGAATATTTTAAAATTTGTCTTTACAAACATGTGTTATTGTTATTATTTGTATGTATACCTACCACTCAAAGTCAAATTGTCCTCTGGAAGATCATTCACAAACATGTATTAGAGTTGCACAAAGCCTAATCACAGTAGAACTTTGAGGTTTATTTATTTTTTTAGGCTTCGAATTATTTTCCAAACTTACTGAAAATTATGCATATACTAGATTAAAAACATGAAGTCAGAAGTATCAATTTAAAAAAATGTTTCAAATTCATAGCATCTCAATATTTAACCTGGCAGTTATCATTTACTTAATAAGTTTCCTTAATAACAGTATTTACCTCTTAGGTTGTTATTCTCATCCTCTGTTCTTTAGAGGTTTCTAATATATTTTCTAATAATATAAGGAAATGTCTTTTATAGGTAGAAACTTTGTCCTGTTAACCCACTTTTAAAGATAGAAGGAACTAGGCATTAAAGGAGAACATTACTTTTGACAGTTAACCATGATACCTGATATTTCTGAGGAAATGTGTTTTCTAGAGAGGTGAAAATTTGGAAAACATCTTTCCTAATGGGATATTTTAACTAAAGCCTTTAATTCCATATGTGTTTATATAAAACACTTTAGTTAAGTACTTCTTGAAATTGCTTCTTATAGTGTACACACTTGCTTTTAATGAAAAGCTCACATCTAAATGTGGTAGTGACATTTGTGAAATATTAGATATGATCAAGCCATGAGTCTTAAAAGTTATTTGTCCTGTTGTCTGCATAACTAGTATGAGGTTCTTTATCATTAGCAGAGTTGTAGACATATTAACACTGAATTTTAATGTATTAATTTGTATTTTGGAGCAGTTTCTAGCTTCTTCCATTTAGAGATGATGGTTTTGCAATTCTGAAGAGGAAAGTAGAATTTTCACCATGATTATCCCTTGGCTTATAGACATTTAAAAATGAATATTCGTTCAAGCTTCAAGACTTATTAGCCATCTTATCCTAAGATCCTGTGTTTTACATCAAAACTATCTCTTATTCTAAGCTAATAACCGCTCTTCATAATATGATAAATTTTAATATTTAAGTTCAACAAGTAATATAGCTGTTGTGGGTGGAACATTGTGCTGGCTATTTTTTGAGTATGTGTGAAATGTCTATAAAACAGGCAGAAGCCATGCTGCCTGCCCTTAGAAAGCTTGCACTCATTGAGGAGACCAGATTTATGAAACAAATAATGAAGTCATACATGATTTAATGGAAAAATGTGTGATGGAGACAATGACGTCTGAGTTTGGACAAAAACTAATGTGGGCTGGAGTTACACATGAAGGCTCCATAGACAAAATAGTATTTGGGCTGGGTACACCTTTCATAGGTGAATAAAGCATTCTAAACAGGAAACAACGTAAAGACACAGAGGCCAGAAGGAGCATTATACAGTTGTCAGTGGGCACCAATCAAAAGTAGATTGACTGGGAATTAGAGGATCATAGCAAGAAAGGGAAACTGTCAGGAGACTGTTGCTAGAATTCAGGCATTGGGAAATGAAGGTCTGCCAGGTGACAAGTGAACAAACAAGTGAACAAACTATTAATGGCCTGTGAATTGCTTCTTTCTTGGTAAAGTTTCTCTTTTGTCCTGTTAATTATGCCTCAGCAGCTCCTTTAATGTCATGAATGTCATGAAGCCTGGAAAGAAATAACACAAGCAGGAGTTTGCTGTGTAGACAAAGTGCTTTCACTCATCAATAGATATTCAGCATAAGTCAGTTAGATTAACATTGGTTACATCACTCTTTGCTTGAGTGTCTTCTACTCTCAGTATTCTTTTCTTCTAAACTTCAGTGTATATAACATAAATTTTGAAAAGTTAAGTAGCTACAAAGATTATATAACTTAAAAATGAAACTACTCTAATTGCTATAGAATAAATAAGTGGCTTCAAACCATTATTTTCTCTCCAAATTAATTTAAAAATTTTACTTGGATGTTGCAAATGTAAACCACATAAGGTGAGTACTGGGAATTACAATGATTATAGGAGGATTGAGTAATAATTATTGAATGATATCATTTATTAAATTAGCTTCAACATAGATTAGTCTAATAAGTATATTCCTTATGGTTCTTAACATGCCCTATTCAAGAATGCTACAGCTCTAAGATATAGACTATAGAAGCAAAATCCTTAAACAAAATTCTAAAAGTTTCCTGAATTACAATGGAACTGCATATATTTATGTTGAACAGCAGTTACCCGTTGAAGAAAAAAATCTCAGCCTTTTGTTGATGCACTCAAAATCAAAATCAAATCTCCTTCTGTCACCATATATTTGATCCCCTTTACCCTTTATCACCCTCCACTCCTCTTCCCTCTGGTAACCACCATATTGTTGTCTGTGACTGTTGAGTTTTTGTTTGTTTTTCTTGTTTGCTCACTTGTTGCTTTCAGTTTTATATCCCATCTATGAGTGAAGTAATATGGTTTTTAAATTTTTTCTGACTTATTTCACTTAGCATGATATTCTCAGGGACCATTCATATTGTCGTAAATGACAGTATTTCATCTTTCCTTATGGCTGAGTAGTATGCCATTTCATATATGTAACAAATCTTCTTTGTCTAGACATCTACTGAAGGGCACTTCAGTTGTTTCCCTGTCTTGTCCACCATGAGCAATGCTGCAATGAACATAGGGGGCAGCTATCTTTGTGAATATATGTTTTCGAATTTTGGGGGTAGATGCCCAGAAGAGGGCCTGCTGGGTAAATGGTATCTCTATTCTTAGTTTTTTGAGGAACACCCATACTATTTTTCTTAGTGACTGTGCCATTTTACATTCCCATCAGCAGTGAATAAGAGTTCCTTGGTGATCACTGTAAATTTTATTTTAGTAACTCTTCTTTCATTCTCCAGAATATGTTTCGGAAAATGAGGAAATTATTTCCCAATTATGAGGTCTATCTCTTGACAAGGTCTAGCCACATAATCATGAAAGTTGTGCCAGTGTACTCAGGAAATAAAAAGCAACACTAGTACGATGCTTATTAACAGTGTAGTCTGTTTTTGTTTATGAATAAATGAACTCTCCTTCATATCAGATCCTTGAGTTATGAATAATATGTACTTTGAATTATGTATTACAACAGTCATGTGAAGAAATGCCAGATGTTAAAAGAAAATGGTATAATAAAATATTTTTAATCAAAGTTTTTGAAGAAATATAATGTGTATTGACCTATGATCATAGACCCTTACCCCATAATTGGGTAGGATGCCAATTGAATCCAATGTTTCTTAGGACAGACCACACTAAGGTCCCTGATCACTCTCAATATCCTTAACATTTTTATGAACAAAGGTGAATGCCCTCACTGGGAAAAGGAGAGACAATTTTGCTTAAACCTGATTGAACAGTTTAGAGGCCAATTTCATTTTCACAGGCTTCAAACAATAGCCTTGTTAAACAGGCAATGGCCTCTATAGTGTGGAGCACAATCAAGTAAGGAAAAAAAGTCAGTGGTTTTTCCGGTTTGGCTGTGGCAAGAGAACAAGCAAATCCCATTTTAAAGTGAAAAAAAAATGGTTGTGGGTCCAAAGGATCCTGGTTCCCTTCTCCATTGGGCTGCTGTTCTTAGAACTTTTGTTGTGTTTATTTCAGTTCAGTCTAGAGAAATTCAGGTCAGTTTTTACGGAAGAGCAAGAGGTTAAATCTTGAAGTTTCTTTTCACTTTCATGAAGATTATAATTATTCACCATTCTATAATAAACATTCATTAACTTTTAACTAACTTAACCAATTTGCACCAACTAAGCAGGGTTACCTTCACTTTTCTGTCCTCAACATTTTTGTATTGGTTTGAATCTTTCCCACCCCAAAATTGAAGTATAAATCTAGGAAGATGCTTCTCTTACTCTTCTTAAACATAAGTTCTCTCTGGAGCTTTGCCATTTTTGAGAGAAGCAGTCTTGAATATCTGAAGGCTTGGTAACAATTGCATTATAGAATTTTTACCACTTATGTTTTAGCAATGTTTATCCACTTTTCATTATCTAGAAAGTTATTTACTGGTCCTGCTAGTGTTCCAGTTTGGGAAAGAGGTAGAATGATGGGGGCCTATAGGTTGCAAATTTATGGGGGCCTAGAGGTTGCAAATTTATGACTTCCAGATTTTTTCGAACAATGGGTTTGTATATCTAAAGAAATTTATAAACACTGTTTAACTGACTTGATTTTGAATTCAGAGCAGTGCTAGATCACAAAGGTTTCTAAAAGTTTTTCAAAGGAGATTTTAAAGCAAAGATTAAGTGTGATATTTTGTTTTGCTCCTTCTTGTGCTTTACCTAGAATTGAGTATCTTTTCCTCCATGTGCATAACAGACACCAGGATATACTTGGTGAATTTATTTGATACTGTTTTTTGGGGACTGACCTGGCTATATGTAGCTGTATGCAGGAGGGTAAGAACATGTTTTTATGGTACTCAAGGAGGTATGGCATAAGCTTTAATCACCTGCTTATCTTTTACTCTATGATTCCATTTCTATAGCGGATTGGAATGTTTGGAAGGCCATTTGGTACCATTTATTTATTCTTTTTCTACTTGTTTTGTTTTAAACTATAGGTTCCCATCTGTTTAAATTAATGCTTCTTTCTTTCCTAATATTTCTACAGTCAGGAGTTTTTAATCTGTTGCCCTAGAATAGATTTTAAGGATTTAGCAAGCACACTGAATATCTACATTTGGTGAACAAAGGAATATTTCATTTGTTTTTATGGAAATTCTTGGTATAGCTATTTTCACATTAATATAATTTAAATGAAGAAAAACAGATTTAAAGAAACCTGACCCAAGGGATTATAAGCTATCCTGAAAGCACAAATAATAATTTAGCATGTAATTTCCCTCATAAAATGCTTTATGGCAGACTTGTTTATGTCATAGATCTGAGTCAAAGCTGAATTAAACACATTAGTCTTTAACTTATCCAAAATTAATATCATCTGGCTAAGAACCAGCACTGCTTTACGACTCTTATATCATTTCCTTATATTAATCACCAGAAGTAGAAACTTGCTTTATTGGGAGGAGGCATTTTTTAAAACAATTTGTCACTTCCTGAGTGCTTGCTTAGTTTACAATGCAAAGAAAACATCAGAGCATAGTTGATAAGGATAGACTTACTAACCTAGCAACCTATTCACACATATTATCCTTTACACAAGATTCAAATTCTTCACATTAATGTATCAGCAAAATGAAAAATTGTTTAATCATTAATATAATGGTTACTCATAAATTCCTAAAATTGCAGATTTTAAATCCATGAATTCTAAAGATACATAGTAGTGAATACTTAGCATGTTATATATTTTATTGTATGCTCATGCTGGTTTTTAAAAGTAAGTATGGAAAAGAACAGTGAAACTCCGAATGAATAATAGTATAAATATCATTGAAACTACTATTGTTATTTTGAGTGATTTCCTCTATATTAAGGATTTGCTTAATTTAAATTGGTTTTCTCAGAAAAGGTCTTAATATGTTTGTAATCACTCTTATGCTGTGTTTACAATTAAGTCAGTGATTCTCAACATTTTTGCAACATAAATCTGTGCCCTACAGTATGACCTCCAAATTCAGGGAATTCTAGGTGCTACTTTAAGAGGGGCAGGGCAGTTACATGGAAAGTATTGTGTGTTCATTCTCTAACCCCCCTCCCACCTTTTTCCCTCTCAGATACTCACACAAAGGTATAAGCATATTTATTTCATATCATACCTGTGATTAAACCCATTCAGGACTCCCCAGAACTCTCCAAATGAATAACCACTTATAATATGTTTGATATCTCCTAAATTAGTATTAGAATAATGTCAAAATTTTTCATAATTTGTATTTTGGTTTGGCAGCATTATAATGAGTGATTAATTGTGTGTGACAAAATAGTAAATGTTCTATTAAAATGTGCTTATTTTGATGTTCATGATTTGTTATTAAAGTCAAGATTTAGATCTTATAATCACCATCTTCCTCATTTCATCTAAGAAATACATTGAAACCTTTCCTTGGTAACCTTTCATCTGTTATTACTCTAGGCATCAAGCAAGATGCTATGCCTTCAGTCCTACCACGACTCAGATAAGTCATATTCTCTCATGTTCTTGTATTTAAAATTAAATTTTCTGAATTTTTTAAAAAGAGGTATATTTTTAAAGTACTTGAAATGCAGGCAAATGTTAACAATAAATGCTTTTTTTATTGAACCTGTTATTAGAAAACACATTAATTTCCTTATAGTTATCATAGGTACAATGGATTGTAAATTTAGGCTTCATCGTATTTTCTCTTTTCTAATTTCATGAATACTTCTGCCTACCAATTTATGTGTAGATAACACCAGGGATTCCACATGTTTTTTTAATATTTTGCTGAGCAATTTTAAGAACTGAAGTTTGCAGTCCTTTTAGAAGACACCAATTCCAGAATGATTTTCAAACCGAAGTGGGAATTTCCAGAATCTTGGATTAATGACATCAAAAAACTCCTCCTCTATAAAAGCAACATGAACACTGGCAAACATTTTCAAAACCAACGTTTTTAGAATTCTGGATATTAACCAAAGATGTCCAACAACCTGGAGAGCCTTTATGTATTAAAAATAGCTGGGTTTTGGTAAGAACAGTGAGCTTTGTTGTGTTTTAACTTGCCCCAGTCCTATCTCCTGTTCCACAAGGGAACCAGCAATGTTGCTCCCACAGTACTTAAGGGAAGCAGCAGCCACTGGAGTGTTCAAGCTTCCCAAATACCCCTATCCCCAAAGAATTCTCCCTAGTTGACATGCCTGGCAGCTCCATCCCATTCACAAGGCTTGTATTTAAGGTATTTGCCCTGGTTTATTCTTGCTCAATGGAAAAGCTGTATCCTCAAAGCATTTGTTCAAAACAATCAGGGGCAATTGTTTAACATTGCACTTACCTAAGGTAGTGATACACTGGGAAAGTCAAAGAAGAGGCAGTCCAAAAAACTTAAAAGGAGGATATGGGAATGAGATAAGCGGTTTTAAAAAGCTCTAAGATATTCCTGGGTATCTAGAAGGCCCCACACAGATGCAGAGTTGTGTGCATGAGCAGGAAAGACCTGAGAAGGCCCTACTTGCTCACCTCTGGCTGACCTTGAGCACCTATTGAAGCAGGAAATGAAAACTAAAGCAGTATTGTAAACTGCTGGAGAATATAAGGCATGCCCTAGCACACATAGGTTGCCTAGGCAAAGGATGAAAGATATGTTGGTTAGACTTTTTCCCAAAATTTCTGTCTAATCATTAGCTGACCCTTAAGCTAACAGCAGAGACTTCAAGTGGCCACACATGATAGGGAAGAGTCTAGGATTAGTCCAGGACAGTCACTAAACAAAAAGCAATAGCTACAACAAACCTAGGGGAGGGATCTGATTATCAAACTTGTTTATAATACATACTATTTAAAATACCTATTTTTAGCAGAAAAGTACAGTGAAAGAAATATGTAGATATGGTGCATATACAAGTAAATACGCAGTCAATAGAAACTGTCCCCAGGAAGCCCATATATTGCACTTACCAGATAAAACTTTAAATAAGCTATTATAAATAAAAGGAAATTCTGTTTAAAGAATTAAAGAAAAGCATGTGAAGGAAAGTATGTGAGTGCCTCACCAAATAAAGAATATCAATAAAGAGATATAAATTACTTTTGAAAACAAGTTGAAAATCTGGAGTTAAAAATTTAGCTAAAATTGGTATTAATTTGAACTAATTTTTTTGAAGGTCAATATGCTAATTATTTCCAGGGCAGTCATTAAGAAAATGACTCAAACTAGAATAAAGAATTGGTAGTTTAGCTTTAGAAATATCAGTGCTTTGACATGCAAGTTAGATTCTGGGAGTGAAATTATAGATTATTTCCAAAGTTAAGTTTTATTTGACAGTTTCTGTCATATACTGTAAACAGGTACAAGTATATTGTCTACATAGGATATTTTGTACTCTTTCTAGATCAACCTTAATAAAATACAAAACCTTCATAACCATCAATTATCAGAACATTCTTATGTATTAAGAATTTGTGCTTTTCTAGTTTTTAACATGATAAAATTATACCAAGATAATTTAAGTCTTGTCTGTTTCTTCTTAGTATGATTTTTAACACTATGATAATTAAAATTTTCAAGCTTTTTATAACATATCTCTCCTCATTTCTAAAATAGCTTAAAGGCACATATTTATTTTTCATATTATAATTAATATATTTAATAATTTTATGACATACCTCAAGGAACTGAAGACAATTAAAAATCTCTCTCTGAGCTTGCTTTCCTCTCTTCCAGAACTAATTTCAAGAGACTTCAGTCTGATATACAGTGTCTGTCACAAAATGTGTATATCTATTTCGCAAAATGTTGTTTTTAGCTCAGGTGGAGTCTCTTAAGAGATAGGAAAAAATATTTGTTCCTGAAATAAGTATGACACATCAATAAAAGATGAATCATTTTTATAGAAATTTCTGAATTTTAGAAGTGAGTTACCTGTCAACATGCAGATTAAATTCATCCTTGAGAGTTAATTTAAATAAATATTTCTTAAGGATTTAGTATGTCCAAGGCACTGTGGGAGATTCAAAGATAGGTAAGATGTGGTTCTTGCCATTATCATGGCTTACTGTTAAGGACAAGTGTGAAATGTTGATGTCCAAGGCACTATGGAAGATTCAAAGATAGGTAAGATGTGGTTCCTGCCATTATCATGGCTTACTGTTAAAGACAAGTGTGAAATGTTGATGTAATATGATGAAAAGAGATTACCTTTTATATGAATACTTACCTTAAAAACTAGTGACCCAGTGCATGAAATTCATGGACATTAAAAGGGGATTAATTACAGGAAATAATTTAATAATTGTTATTTGCCCTTTCTCTATAATAGAAATGTCAGAGATGAAAGAAAATTGCTAAAATGTATATGAAAACCTTCCTCCTGTCAGATTCTGGGGCACACATGGGACCCAGAGTCAAGTCCCTGCCTACCCACAAGCACCTTAAAATTGTATGAGACTCAGACCCAGCCGCCCTCCCCTTGATTTGGGCTAGATCCAGACCCAGCCAGTTCTATCCTTATCAAGCCCTGCTGGTCAGGTCCCTTGGTCCAGCACCAAGACCGAGGGCATGGCCTGAGGTCCCCTGGCCCAGTGCTGGGGTGGGGAGGGGTTCAGTCTGAGGTCCTCTGGCCTGGTGCTGGGGCAGGGGGAGGATCCTGAGGTCCCCTAGCCCAGCATCAGGATGGGAAGCACACCTTGAGGTCCCTCGTCAAGCCCTGTCAGGTGGGGGGTGTGACCTCAGATCTGGCCTGGCACTTGGGTGGGGAGTGCAGCCTGAGGTCCCGCAGCCTGACATCAGAGCAGGGAGCACAGCCTGAGGTCCCTGTCAAGCCCTGTTGGGTGGGGGTGTGTGGCCTGAGGTCCCCTGTCAAGCCCAACTGGGTGGGGGAAGGCGTAGCCTCAGGTCTCTGCTGATTGCTCATTAAGGCTCCTTATGGGAACTTGGTCTCATCTTTGTGATGGAGTGATGGTCAATTAGCATATTCCCTCTTTATAAGATAGGATAAGAAAGAAGGATTATAATAGAGTTTCAATATGACCTAACTCTTTGGAAGTTACATAACTTTACCTAATTAAGTAGAGAATAGATTAACAAAGTTCTAGATAATAAATTCCATTATAACTTGTATTATATTATTGGTGATTTGACTTGATTTCAATTGTGTTTATTTGAGGAAGAAGTAATGTATAAACAAAATAATTAAAAGCTCTGAACAGTTTTGAATGGATCTTGAACTGGCTGCAAGTAGCATGAAACAAGGACTGCATTGCTTTTATGGGATGGCTCTCAGCATCAGGGATGTCCAGCAGACAATGCAGGATTCCTTGTAAGTAGGAAACTGTTGAACTGGTACTTTCAGAAGGGACTTCCATCTTCTTTCTCTCTCCCTAGGTATCTTTGTCTCTCCGTTTAGCATCTGTTTAGCAATTTTATGTACCAGTTCAACTTAGAAATAAACTGTACATGGTTGAGGAAGTAAGGATGCACTTCTAATATATAAATAAAGATGGTATTGGTTTCATCTCCATGAAGTCAGAACAAAGGATGAGGCTTGTTAATTATAATAACACTAGAGGCCCAGTGCATGAATTCATCCATGGGTGGGGTCCCTGGCCTGGTGGGTAATCAGTGCCCATCTGGGCCAGCCAGCCATAGGGGAGGGACTGCAGGAGTTTGGCTGGGGGCGGGGGAGGGATGGTGGGAAATTGGCTGTTGAAGTGCAGTGACCACCAGGGGGAAGCTCCTACATTGAGCATCTGCCACCTGGCGGTCAGTGTGTATCATAGCTATTGGCTGGTTGTAACGGTCACTTAGGCTTTTATATATGTAGACTAGTGGCCCAGTGCATGAAATTTGTGCACAGAAGGGGGTTTCCCTCAGCCCAGCCTGTACCCTCTACAATCGGGGATCCCTGTGGGATTGGGCCCAAACCAGCAGTCAGACATCCCTCTCACAATCTGGGACCACTGGCTTCTAACCACTCACCTGCCTGCCTGATTGCCCCTAACTGCCTCTGCCTGCCTGCCTGATATCCCCTAGCCTCTCTGCCTGCCTGCATGATTGCCCCTAATTGTCTCTGCTTGCCTGCCTGATCGTTCCTAACTGCCCTTCCCTGCTGGCCTGATCTCGCCCCCAACTGCCCTCCTCTGCCAGACAATTTGATTCTGATTGGTCAGTTTCTATACCAGTCAGTGTCAAAAGCTTCACCATCTAAGCAGCCATTGGCTCCTCACAGTTGACCCAGATTTGGTTCTGTTTGGTTGGTTTCTATGCCAGTCAGCATCCAAAGCTCTGCCTCCTAGGCAGCCATTGGCTCCTCACAGTTGACCTAGTTTTTGTTCTGATTGGTCGGTCTCTATGTCAGTCAGCATCTCTGGGTCTACTCTGAGAGGCCCGGCTTCAGCAGTCCCCACAGAGGCTGGAGAGAAACAGGTGCGGCTGCTAGTGAAGTCCAGAGAGAAAGAGAGAGGTAAGTGCTGATCAACAGCTGCCATAGAGGTTGCAGATCAGACCCTGCCTCTGTCTTTGGGCCTCTCTCCTGGCCTGATCTCCTTGGCAGTTAGTCCTGGGTTGCTCTGCCTGCACCAGGAGCAGTCAGTGCTGGGTCACCATGGCAACCCAGCACTGACTGCAGGACTGACTTCTGGTGTTTGGTTGATCATTTGGTCAGTCGTTATGGACTCTGGGATTTTATATATTAGGATATTAGGATGATTTTTCTGTAATATATACTTCTAAGAGTCTTTTATTTGCCTTCACAACAAATCTCCTATACTATTTTAAGCAAATTAGTTCCATTATAAATTAAATGATATTTTAAAAGTTATTTAGTTTTTAATTTATGAAACATTAATTAAATGAGCTGACTCCAGAGATGATTGACCTTGATAGTGGTTACTCTGGGAATAATGAGGTAGGTAAGACTTCCCTGCCCTTAAGAAGTTTATACTTTAGGAAGAGAACTAAGTTATGCACTGAGGTAACTAATGCAAATAAGTGACTTACAGAGAGACAAATAAAACCTATAGAAGTTAGTGAATGATGAACATGGATGGGAGATTTTAGCTAAGATGACTGAAGAATTCATCAGACATACAGATATTAAAAAGAAAATTAATAAATCACCCATATTTCCACAAAAAATCTTGCCTTCATTAGAATATGCCTTCATCTATCTAGGGATAGATATTTGTTAACCTGGAACAACTTATGCTAATAAGTTTTAAAATATTGTTCCAGGGGTAGAATCAGTGGTAAAGAATTATTGTGGGTCTGGATTTTAAGAGTAGTTTGAAAGGAAGAGCCAAGATAAGAAGTCAGGACAATTGATGCCCCTTAATATGCTAGATATTTTGCCCAATACAGCTAATGTTATGGTCCCCTGCCCTTGAGTAGCTAGATCACAGCCTAGCAAGAGAACTCGGAATGATGGATCAGTGGAAGAACCTATGTTTAAATCATATCTCATAATCCCTGGGCCTTCTAAATTGGGTGAAGGGGAATACACCAGATGGAAGGGATACTTTGAAACCTTCTTGCAGGAAACTGCCCTTGAAGTGAACTGTTTTTGAAGAGGTAGTATGTGCTCCTGGTATGAAATTTAAACATCATAAGAGGATAATAGATGTAGTAAGAGCTCCCTCACCCCCTATCATCCAGCTATCCAGTTCCACTCCTCATTTATAGCTATTTTCTTATCATTGTACTATTGCTGCCACCAGTTTCTTGTGTATATTTACAGAGATAATCTATACATATACTAGCATTTGTGTACACAAAACATTCCCTTTTATTTTGCACAAAGAGTAGTGAATGTCCTATACATGTTTTTCTACACCTTTTTTTAAGCTAAGAGTTAATCTTGGAGATACTTCTACATCAGCACACCTAGAAATGCCTAGTTCTTCTATTTTTTCTTTTAACTTTTTTTAAAAAACCATCATAGATTCACAAGATGTTGCAAAAATAATACAGAGAGATCCTATATACTCATTGCCGAGCTTCCATCACTGGTGATATCTTACATGACTCTAGCAGTGGTTCTCAACCTTTTTTAATGCTGTGACCTTTTAATACAGTTCCTCATGTTGTGGTGACCCCCAATCATAAAATTATTTTCGTTGCTACTTCATAACTGTAATTTTGCTACTGTTATGAATCATAATGTAAATATCTGTGTTTTCTGATGGTCTTAGGCTCTACAGCAGCGGTTATCAACCTGTGGGTAACTGCTAGCAAGGTCGCCTAAGACCATCGGAAAACAGATATTTACATTATGATTCAATAACAGTAGCAAAATTACAGTTATGAAGTAGCAACGAAAATAATTTTAAGATTGGGGGTCACCACAACATGAAGAACTGTATTAAAAGATCACAGCATTAAAAAAGATTGAGAACCACTGCACGGTGTGTTGTCAATACTGTACTGAAATCTGATTGCCATAATATGATTAATTAGACTATGGTGCTTTTTTCCTTTTTAATACCTGCAAGATATATATTCCAGTGTATGGATATACCATATTTTACTTATCTTGCTCTTTATCAATGCACATTTAGATTGTAGCATTGCTGGTATAGGAAACATAGGAGACAGTAAATATCCCAGGATCCCTGCTAGCATATACATAGATTTTGTGTGAATTAGAAAAAAAAAAGTGACCTCTCTGGGCACGCTAGATAGGCACATGATTTGGAAAACAGAATGAAGCCTGGATAACTGCATTTGGCACCTCTGCAAGTATATCTTTTTTGCACATAGGTATAAATACATATGTAGGATAATGGAGTGTAATTTAAAATCTGCAGCATGATACCAGTACTCCAATTTGAAATGTTGAATCTGTCTCCTTTCAGACTTGTCATGTCTTCCCACTCGTGACTCCATCTGTAATCCTCTTCACCCCATCCCAATACCTCAGTCATTGAACATTTTTTCTATATACATGTCTATCACCCACTTTGGATGGTAGGCTCCTTTGATAACAGAGACCTTGTGTCTTGACTTTGTATCCTTCCCTTTCTCTACTCCATTATTACCTATTAGATAGAATATTGTTTTGTATAAAAATATTGAATACATTTCTGTTTAAACTTTTTAAGGGAAATTAAGAGCAGTGAATTTTTAAATCTGTCTCTCAGGACTTCAAAAGGTGTCATGAATTTTTTTAAACCAAAATTGTTAACTAAAATACCCATACATACAACATTTGTAGGAATGAAAAAGAATGTGTTATGAAGTCAGCCAACTAATAATGGGGTACTACAATTTCAAAAACATTAAGCATTATAGTATTGAAAGAAAGAGATTAGAGTAACTGAACTTGTGAAATTGCAAGGTTATTAAATTTTGGTTCCACTGAATATTAAAAAATGGGAATAAGAATAATCCCTCATAAGGGTGTTTTAAGAACTCATAATATGTACAAAAGAAATATATGCTGTTATAGATAAAAGAAAGTATTTTAAAGCTCTACTCAACAAAGAACCTAAAGTATTTTATATATATTATGGGCATATGCTTAGTAACTATAATTCTGAGAAGTTGTATAAACCTTGTGCCCTAAAAGTTACTTCATCAGGTCTTAATTTTATATGCCAGTGATTTAGGATGAAAATTATCCATTTTACTAGTGGCCTTTTCATTACTGTTAAGCACCAGAAATGTTTTATGAAATCTTAATTACATTAAATATTCCATTAAAACATATCATTGGAACCATATACAGTACATGTCAGTACTGCTATAAACACGCAAAGAAGCATGAAAATGCATTGTTTTTTTTACTGTATCTTCTGTTGTTTAGACTTTATATTAGCAATGTAATTGAAAAAAATGAGCAGATTAACCCTACAACCTAACCTGACCTGGAATTGAAATCCTATATAATAAAGAAACAATATGCTAATTAGACTGGAGAGTGAAATGATCTTCCGAAACGACCTCCTAGAACGACCAGTGGGTGGGGCCACGAGGCAGCTGGGGCTGTGAGGGCAGAGCACCTTGTGTAAATTTCATGCATCAGGCCTTTAGTTAAGTCATGAAACTATTCAAGAAATCTTCAATAAATCTTACACAAGTGACAAGTTAAGATAGATAATAGTAACTGTAGAATAGCTTGATTCTGAAGATTAAGGCCAATATTAGATAGTTAATGCTTGCTTGTGTATAATATTTAAGGAGGTAAGGGATGGGGACGCTGTGCCAAATAAAACTGTGGAGGGAAATCTCTTTAGATGTCCACAGTGAGTTATGCGATGAGACCTGTTTTGCCAGCAGCACATACATATTTTTTCAATAAAGGGAGTGATATTTACTGGAAGAGAATTGAAGAAAACATTAGTTTTCCTTGATTATTTGCTGTAAATAATTTTTGTAGCCAAATTAACAAACTACTTTGAGTTCCTTATGAGACAGAGCATTGTTATAAAGAGGCTCTGTTATCCTGATGTTAACTGTAAGGGGTTTTTTACCAGTATTTCAGGAAATAAAACAAGTTGGATTGATTACACTGGGTTTTCTTTTTCATCTTTAGTGCCAAAATCAGATTGTATGTAACTTTGAATCACGGTTCTATAAATTCTTGGGTATACTAGGTAAATTATATCTTTTATAATAATGCTATAACATGTGGGATCCTTTTCTTGAATAGTTTCATGACTTAACTAAAGGCCTGATGCATGAAATTTACACAAGGTGCTCTGCCCTCACAGCCCCAGCTGCCTCGTGGCCCCACCCACTGGTCGTTCTAGGAGGTCTTTTCGGAAGATCATTTCACTCTCCAGTCTAATTAGCATATTGTTTCTTTATTATATAGGATTTCCTCCTGAACTTGGATATATAGGTTTTCATTCAACTAGTGTTAAAGATCACTGTCAACTACTATTTGAGTAACATCTATGTATTTGACAGTTTCATACAGATTAGTAGGAGTTTAAAGAATTAGTTTGGTGTGCCTAGCTGTTGTGGCTCAGTTGGTTGTGCATCATCCCATGCACTGAAAGGTCATCAGTTCAATTCCTGGTCAGGACACATGCCCAGGTTATGGGTTTGATCCCTGGTTGGGGCAAATATGGGAGGCAACTGATCACTGTTTCTTACAGTGATGTCTCTTCCCTTCCTCGATCTCTAAAATCAATAAAAACATATTTTTAAAAGGAATAGTTTGGTGTAGCAAGCTTTCTTCCAGGAATAAGGATGATGGACATATTTACTTTGTAACTGTGTGTTTATGCACACTACACATTTCATATTTATCTCAGTCTGTAAACTTCAAGTATATATAGAATAATTCACTAACTTGCTCTTCCACTGGGCCATACTTAAATAATCAATCTTTTCTATTTAACAATAAGCAGGTGGGTATTTCGGTGGCTATGAGGTATGTTTCAATTTTTAATATAAATTGACACAATTAAAATTTACATATATATCTAATCACCTCTTATTATCCTAATAATAATGCAAATGGTGCAAAGTAGTAATTTGCATGTCTCCTTTTCTTGACTTTTTTCCTCATTCTATGAGCTGTCTGTCTCTGCTATTTTGCTCTAGTGCTGTCACTTGGAGTGGCCATACCCCCAACTCAGTAACTGAAAGAGGGGAAATAGCCACAGATGAATAATAGGGAGTTGGGTATTTATGGTTATACATGAGAATGGACTAGACATAATACTCATGTTCAAGTTAATGAACTTAATTTATTGGCTAAAAAATTCATGGAAGATTTTGAATTATGTTTCAAATCATGAAGATTTTGGGGGAACACCATAAACAGAGTTAACTGAATAGTTTTTGTTCAGAAAACTATCAGTAAATGAGAATATCTGAGAAATCTTGACTCGAGAGGGAAGAATGGAAAGGCTTGAAATTAAAGCATTTGTTCATTTTGGTTTGATTTTTTGAACTATTGGGAAATATTGATGTAGGAATTGTGCGGTTGAATCAGAGTGAGGGATTGGTTACATTTACTATTAAAACAGTCATTGTTGAAGAAAACATTGAAATAGTTTAGCCCAGAGAGGACTCTGGTCTACATAAAAATTAGCTGTGAAGTTAGGTTTGAGAGAAAAGAATAAGTACAAATAATAGCACAGGAAAGAAATGATAGTTTCACATTTTAATGAATAATATGGGTGGTGATCTAGAGGTTCATGTTAAGACTCTCACACTATTCATCCAAAGAGAATGACATGACCCAGTGGATTTGGGAGAGCTCTGTCAGCCATACACTGACAAAGCTCTGCAGAGCAAGTTCTGTATTTTTTTCTCCAAGGTATACTTTGGAGGTCTCTGTTTTGTTTTTTTCAAATCCAGAGAATATACAATCTGGCACATGAACTTCTGGTATCCTGTTTCCCCGAAAATAAGTGTCTTATATTAATTTTTGCTCCCAAAGATGCGCTAGGTCTTATTTTCAGGGGATGTCTTATTTTTCCATGTAGAAAAATTACGGTACACATTTATTGTTGAACACACACACACACAAAAAAAGGAAATTTATTACCTGTATACGGTACAGTAGTAGTTGTCATCACAAACCAGCTCATTGATTGGCCGCAGCGCAGCTGGAGCTGTTCAAGCAGTGTGAGGTCTCTTTAAATCAGAAGTCAGATGCCTTATGGTAGCTTCGGGGGGCTTATATTCTGGGGAGGCCTTATGTTTGGGGAAGACCTTATGTTCAGGGATGTCTTATTTTCTGGGGGATGCCTTATATTACAGCACGAGGCAAAACTGGAAGTAGGTCTTATTTTGGGGGGATGTCTTACTTTCGGGGAAACGGTAGAGCTTGTGGGAAGAAATCAAAAGCTGAGAACTTGTGTGATATGTTCCCTGTTGTATATTTTACACACTTGCTTTTCCTCCCTGTTTCTTCACCAAATCAAAACTTTTATAAGGGTATATATGTGGGTGGGTGGGTGCATGAGTGAGTATTGTGATGAGAGAGAATTTTCCACATTGTCAAAGCCTTTGCCATCGAAAATATATAAAAGCAGTGGTGCTCTTTGGGCTCTTTGACCAGGAGCTTTCAAGCTTCCTCCTTTCGTTTTATTCTATCTTTGATTTATACTATCTGGGGGCACCAAGCCACAGACCTTCAGCTAGTCATGGTCCTTTCCTTTCTTGCTTCCCTTAACTCTCACATTAAGTGGCCTTCCTCTATGCCCCATCACTCCTCATTTATAGCTATTTTCTTATCATTTTCTGCTTTATATTAAATTCTAGTTGTATGTTTCTCTCCTTCACTTACTAAACTAGAAGCTACGAATGAGTAGGGATGGTCTTTTTCATTTCCGATTCCTAGTGTATATCATATAGTAGTAAAGGTGCTTCATAATTGTTTGTTGTACTAAATTGACCTTATCCACAACAATTTAGCTTTTCATCTTGTTTATATTTGTTGGATGGCCCTGTACATTCTTCTATTAAGAAAATTATAGGAGAAAGAAAACCTGTTTTCTTTGTAGTCTGCCTTAATCCAGACAACCGTATGCCCTGAATAGCTAGTTCTGACTCATCTCCAGATAACAGACATTCCTCCAAGGGCTTGGTATTTCCAGCTCTAACCCATACTGCACAGTGCCATGTAGACCAGTAATGTGGGAGATTGAAATGCAATACATGGTTGAGGTGAGAGGAATTCTGAGCAGCAATATACCCACTAATTTCTTCTCCTGGAATGAGGACAGCCGGGAAACCAGGGAACCCTTGATTACCTAAGGAGGTGTGAAGTGCTCCAAATTCAAATTAGATCAAGTCACGCTAATTACTGTCACTCTGGCAGTCCCTGTGGTTGTATGTGTTCTCTCCAACTACAACAATAATGTGGCCTTCTTTTCTAGAGTTGGAGAGGAAATCAGAATGATTTTAAAGTTTTTATTCAACTATGTCTGGAGGCATAGCAATTTCCCTGAAGTGGATGATCCTCTGATTCAACAACGCCTCCTCAATCTCAGTCACATTAGATGACTGTACCAGTTAGTATGTCTCTGCATTTTTATTTTTATTTCGAAAATGCATCCCAGCGAGGAAAATTGACACAACAGTACGAGTTGCATTATCCTTCATCCACCTCTTTTGACATCCTACTCTTAAATTCTAATAGAATTCTTCTATTTAATTTTTTATTGATTTCAGAGAGGAAGGGAAAAGGAGAGAGAGAGAGAGAGAGAGAAACATCAATTATGAGAGAGAATCATTGGCTGCCTCCTGCACCCCCAATAGGGGATCGAGGCTGCATCCTGGGCATGTGCCCTGACCAGGAATCAAACCGTGACATCTTGGTTCATAGGTCGATGCTCAACCTCTGAGCCATGCTGGTCAGGCTCTTCTATCTTTCTTAATCCTGCTACTTTCACCAGGAAGAGAAATTATTCAAACTCATCTAGCTTTGACTGACTTGATAGCAGTAGTTTCATTACTGACAGATTCAGTGGCATTAACTCTTAACCAGCCCCATTTTTATAACTAGTGTTTATAAAATTCTGTTTAGCTGTCCATTTGTTCTCAAGAATATTGTCATGAACATGATGTAGTATTGAAGGATCTGTGTCCCTCCTTACCATCAAAGGCAATTAAATAGTCCAAAATGATACTTAAACTGGTATTACAAGACAGTAGTAGCTAGTCTAGGATACTCAGGGTAAGCCTAATCATCTTTTGTTAAGGGCTCTAGATTTTGGCCAATCCTATATAATAAAGAGGTAATATGCAAATTGACCCCCATGCCCTTGCACAAGATGGCTGCCCCCATGTGGTCAAAGATGGCTGGCAGGAGAGGGTAGTTGTGGATGATCAGGCCAGCAGGGGAAGGCAGTGAGGAGTGACCAGGCTGTCAGGGGAGGGCAGTTAGGGGCGACTAGGTTGGCAGGGGAGGGCAATTGGGGGTGACCAGACTGACAGAGGAGGGCAGTTAGGGAATACAAGGCCAACAGGGGTGGGAAGTTAGGGGCAACCAGGCTGGCAGGGGAGGTTAGTTGGGGGCAATTTGGCCAGCAGGGGAGCAGTTAGCTGTCGATCAGGATGGCAGGGGAGTGGTTAGGGGTGATCATACTGGCAGGCAGCTGAGTGGTTAGAAGCCAGCAGTCCCAGATTGTGAGAGGGATGTCCTATTGCTGGTTTAGGCCCAATCGGAATGGGCCTAAATTGGCAGCTGAACATCCCTTGAGGGGTCCCAGATTGGAGAGGGTGCAGGGTGGGCCAAGGGACAACCCCCCCCCTCCACGAATTTTGTGCACCGGACCTCTAGTACATTTATAAAGTCAGAAGGAACTGGTGGAATGAATAAAAAGAGATGACCCTAAGTAACTTTTCATACATGCTCTAAATTTTTAGGAGTCATGTGCCCATACAGGGTGAGTCATAACCAGAGCCTGTATCAGGTTATTGTGAAACTCTGTGCAGTTCTTTAGCCATGCTGGTGTTGGGTTCTTTTAAAAATAGACCATTTCCAGACAGTAACCATATATTTAGGATTTCCCAGGACAGACCTGATGTCATTTTGTCCCATTGTGTCGATAAGTATACTCATATTCATTAGACTGCCATTTTTTTGTTTGGAAAATATAGATACCAGACATATAAAGACTTCTGTCTTACAAACGGAGAAGAGGCCATCATAGCATAGCCTTTTAACCTTGCCATTCTCACTGCCAGCAGTTCTCAGTCATTCTAGCAACCTCTATGTTCCCATCTTGTTTCCTCTCCTTATTTAACCCTTCATGGGTTAACTTCTTTTCTTTGACATCTCTTTGCTTCAGAGGCCAGCAAATGGTGTACCCTTACACACTCACAAAGCTATATATATCCTAGCATTTGGGTGATACCCTTTTGAAAGTTAGCACACTTTCTTTATTCTCATGGCTTTCTTGGAGGTTGAAAACTGTTCTTGTGAGCTACTCATCTTCATGTCTCCAAAACAAATTTAATAAGAAGCAGCACCACTACTACCATTTATTGTTTATCATGTACTAGAACTTGGGTTAATTTTTTTAAATCTCATTTAATCCTTACAACCTGTGATCTTGGTATTATTCCCTTCTCATAGATACGGAAACATGCTTAGAAAGATTAAATACGTTGTTCAAGATCTCTACTTAATAGGCTCCATTTGGAAATCTTTGCTTCATTCCAGATAAGGTATTAGTTGTATTCATACCAAACTCAGAATTGTGGATAACCTGACCAAGCATTCCAAACCCATATTAGAAAAGAACCTTAATCTTTATACTTCCTGCAACCAGGAAATACATGTTTTTGTATTCTTGATAGGTGATTTTTCACCCATCCTGTTATTTACCAGTGGTCCTTAAACTTCTGCATGTATGGAACACACCTTGAGATCTTGTTAAAATACAGATTGCTGGCCCTACTCACAGAGTTTCTGATTTAGTAGCTCTGGGGTGGGCCTGAATTTGAATTTCAAACAAGTACCCAAATTTGTTGCTGGTACAGGAACCACACTCTGAGAACCATTGTTATTGACTAATCGTTTTTCATTCAACAAGTTATTATTCAGCAGTTAACTGTTTTAGGTACTCTGCTAGGCATTGGAGATATAATAGTGCAATGGGCAGAAAGATTTTTGTTTTCATAAAGCTTATAGTTTAGTGGAGGAAATAGAGGAGTAAACTCATTTTTTTATTTTTTTAAATTAAATATTTATTATTCAGATTATTACATTTGTTTCTCTTTTTTTCCCCTCCATAGCTCCCCTCCACCCAGCTCCCACCCTTCTCTCTACCCTTACCTCCCTCCCATTGACCTCATCCATAGGTGTATGATTTTTGTCCAGTCTCTCCCTGTACTCCCCTCATCCCTTTCCCCCTGAGAATTTTCAGTCCACTGCCTTTCTGTGCTCCTGATTCTATTATATTCACCAGTTTATTCTGTTGCTCACATTTTTAATTAACTCAATTTTTAGATTCACTTGTTGATAGATATGTATTTGTTGTTCATAATTGTTTATCTTTTACCTTTTTCTTCTTCCTCTTCTAAAAGAGTACCTTTCAGCATTTCATATAATACTGGTTTGGAGTTGATGAACTCCTTTAGCTTTTTCTTATCTGTGAAGCTCTTTATCTGCCCTTCAAATCTGAATGATAGTTTTGCTGGATAGAGTATTATTGGTTGTAGGTTCTTGCTATTCATCATGTTGAATGTTTCTTGCCACTCCCATCTGGCCTGCATTGTTTCTGTTGAGAAATCAGCTGACAGTCATATGGGTGCTCCCTTGTAGGTAATGAACTGTTTTTCTCTTGCTGCTTTTAATATTCTCTCTTTGTCTTTTGCTCTCGGCATTTTAATTATGATGTGTCTTGGTGTACTCCTCTTTGGATTCCTTTTATATAGGGTTCTGTGTGCTTCCTGGACTTGTAAGTCTATTTCATTTATCAGATATGAGAAGTTTTCAGTCATTATTTCCTTAAATAGTTTTTCAGTATCTTGCTCTCTCTCCTCCTCTGGCACCCCCACAATTCTGATGTTGGTACACTTGAAGCTGTCCCAGAGGCTCCTTACATTATCTTCACATTTTTGGATTCTCTTCTCTTCTTGCTTTTCTGGTTGAGTGTTTTCTGATTCTTTATATTTCAAATTTTTGACTTGATTCTTGCCTTCCTTTAGTCTGCTGTTAGGTCTCTGTATAATATATTTTATTTCAGTCAGTGTATGTTTAATTTCTAGTTGGTCCTTTTTCATCTCTAGTTGGTCCTTTTTCATCTATAGTTGGTCCTTTTTCATCTCTAGTTGGTTTTTTTTTCATCTCCTCTTGGCTCTCGCTAACTTTATCCAACTTTTCTAGGATATTCTTGAAAAACCTTATAAGCGTGGTTTTGAACTCTATATCCATTCGTTTGTTTTCCTCCATTTCTTTTGTTTGTGATCCCTTCCCTTGTCTCGGGAGAACTTCTGTGTTGTATTCAGCCTTATGATACCAGACTTGCAAAACTGCAGAAGCCTCTCTGTTGAGCTTGGGATGGGTGGAGTCTCAGGGCTTAAGGGACCGCCTTGCCTTCCATTCGGCCCTGCCCTCCATGGCCCCCGAGTCTCACGTGACTGGGTAATCACTGGAGCCGTCCCTGTGTGCTCGCGTGCGTGTTCTCTCTCTCTCTCTCTCTCTCTCTCTCTCTCTCTCTCTCTCTCTCTCTCTCTCTCTCTCTCTCTCT
>JAAGEH010000031.1:8218070-8350739 GCA_011751065.1 Lasiurus cinereus
TCTCTCTCTCTCTCTCTCTCTCTCTCTCTCTCTCTCTCTCTCTCTCTGTGCCTCTAGACTGCTGCTCCTCCGGCTCCCCTGCGTTCCGGAACCATATGAGTCTGGGTCCCAGAGTTTTGCCCGAAACTGGGGTTTAGTGGAGTTAGAAGTGACGCAGTTGGGAGGGTCTGTCTCCCGCCCACTCGTGAAGGCCAGTGGCACAATCAGCTGTCAGTGCTCTGCACACAGTGCCATGCACGCCACCAGACTTCTGATCTTTTGCGACTCCCCTAAATTTCTGTGCACTTCTCCGTTTTCACAGTCCAAACTGCCCTAGTATGAGTTTCGGCTGGATCTGAGGTTTAGTGTCGTAGGATAAGGGGTTCAATGCTGTTGAGAGTCTCTGTCTCCCTCCCGCCAGAGAAAGCCAGCCAGGTACTCCGGCACCTGCTCTCTCCATGCGCGCATCTCCGTACCTCAGCTTTTTTCAGCTCCTCTGGTCTCTGTGAGCCCCTCTCTTTCTTTCTAGTTGTAGAATTTCCACTCAGCCAGCTTTCCTGTGGTTCTGGATGATGTCCATTCTGTCTTTTAGTTGTAGTTTTGAAATTGTTGTGCGAAGCAGCAGTGTAGGTATTTACCTATGTCGCCATCTTGGATTCTCCAGTAAACTAATTTTATTTGGGATAAGTAAACATAGATCAACATTAAGAATAACTGTGAGTTGCTATTCTCTACTTTAGACAGGTTGAGAGAAAGTCTTTGAGAGGCTACTATTTAGTCTGAGATTTAAAGGATGTGAAAAGCGTATTAAGAATTTCAGGGTTGGCTTTTCTCATCTCCAATCTCTGCTGCCATCACTGGTGATGACTACTTTGGGAGAACTCCATGAATTTTCTGAGCAACCTATTCGTTGGCACTTTCTGTGGCCTTGGCCAAGCTTGATTGCATACTTCCTCTATGACTATTTCCCTCCTCTCCACCTCAACCTCCCCCCACCCAAAATAGATACAGGGTTCAGAGTAATTTGAAAGGTAGGCTAATTTTGTCTTCTGACTTCACTTAGGTCACATTCCTTGGTATCTGATGGCTTGAGAAGAATATATACCAAGGATTGGGCCTATGAGCCTACAATTCATGGCCACTGCCTTCACCTTATAAGTGACATTTTAAGATTCTGTCTTCTTGCCAGTTGGCAAATTTTTCCAGAAAGGGATGGCAGTAAAGGAATCCACATGACTCCCTAGCTACCCTGATACGTGGTTTCTTCAAAGATTTCCAGTTTCTTGCAGTCTAAGGATATTTTCTGCTTTCCAAACGTTTATGAGAGCAACACAAAACCAAACCTTGCTTGTAGTTGTGTTGACCAGACCTAGAAAAATTCTAAATATTTGATGGTGATGTTGCTTCCAGCTGTCCTTATCTGTTGCCCTCAGATTTTGAGCTCTGAAGTTTGATGACTTACTCTTTTTTGCTCTGGATCTGCCCTGACATGATTTAATTAGCTTTTCTTTGGAAACCTCCTGCCTCTAGAACGATTTCCTTGATATCCAGTTTTACTCTGTTTTGATTAAACATTTTCTCTGGTGTTCTGTTCCTGGAGAGGTTAAAGGAACTCTTACCAGGTATTTCTCTGGGTGTTTCCAGGAAGAGCATTCCTTTTGGCCTAGCTATACTTTTTTTTTGGATGACTGGCTTCTTTAGTCACCTCACTACAAATTCCCAAACCAGAGGATATTTATCAGATTGGGAATACTAGAAAATAATTTTTCTGATTGCCCAGGATATCCTGGGTTTACTTAAGAAAAATTTAAAATAGTTGCTCAGTGCATACTTAATGATTATGGTGTCTCTTCTACCTAGGGGGCCAGATTTAACTACTTTACTAGTTTAAGAATCACCTTTTCCCTGTGAATTCAGAATTTTCTTACTAGGTATAGAGTGAACCAGTATTTTTTAAACCCACATATCAATCACAAAAATGACTGAAATAACACCAAAAAAGAAATAATATGCAAGCTCACTTATATCTGGAGATGATAAACCTTTTCTGTGGCTTTAGAGCAGTGGTTCTCAACCTTCCTACTGCCGAGACCCTTTAACACAGTTCCTCATGTTGTAGTGACCCCCAACCATAATATTATTTTCGTTGCTACTTCATAACTGTCATCTTGCTACTGTTAATGAATCGTAATGTAAATATCTGATATGCAGGATGTCTTAGGCGACCCCTGTGAAAGGGTTGTTCCACTCTCAGAGGGGTAGCGACCCACAGGTTGAGAACCACTGCTTTAGAGTTAGATAACCTTATTGTAATGTCAGGTCTGCTCTATACAAGCAGTGTCTAAGACTTAAGTAAACCAACCTCTTAGCCTCAGTTTTCTTATTTGTAAAAACCACCTTTTAATAATGTTGCTATGAAGAGTAAAATGCATGTGAAAGCACCTAATTGTATTTGACTCATATTATGTTCTTATTAAGTATTAACTCTCACTTTCCTACTTAATATTCTTAAACTCCTGAACCATTTGATTGAGCAAGGCACCCGTTACACCAGAATCTTACATTTCCCTAGATAATGGAATTCATTCAAGAATCACCTGTGGAATTATAATCTTATTATAACAAATTATCATACTAAATTATAATACCCAGAGTAATCTACTTTTTCCAGGTATCGAAGGAAGGAAATCAGCAATTATTGAAGGGCTATTTAAAGTAGAGGTCTTATTGGCAAAAATGGTGATGATATTAATAATTATACCTTTATTGACATGGCATTATAATTGGCAGTTTCCAGGACCTTTTAAATGACTATTGTCCTCGGATCCTTGTAGCAGTTCATCAAGTAGACAGTGCACTTGTCCCCATCTTGTATATCCATGTCTGAAGATGAAGGAAATTAGATTACTCCTTCATGGTCTTCTGACTAATAAGTGGTAGAATTGAACCTTGGGCCTGTATCTTTGGATGCCTCATCCCTATTTCTATTCCCTTCCCACCCTATTTCAGCATTTTTATACTACTATACTGCATTGATTTGAACTCAGAGGTTCTGGTACGTGATTTACCCAATGACTAGAATTCTAAGAACAAAACATCTCTCAGGTTTCCCCCTGATTTTTATCCCCAAGACATTTATCTTTCTGAGAGATATCTCTCAAGTTTAAGAGTTTATAATTCTACCTAGAGGAATGAAAAGGCTGTTTATGCTTTTGCTATAAATTCTGTGTGCCACAGTTAAATGTTCATAATCATTTAAAAGTGGTATTTCTTGGGCCTAGACCCATAACAAAATTCTCTTTTTGTGTGATTATCATTAGATCTTTTAGATCAAATTATTTCATTTATTCAACAAACATATTTAGACCTTACTATGTTCCAGGGACTAGTGATGCAACCTTGCCAAAGACAGATTTCTTGAAACTGACAATCTGGTGGTTAGACAATAAACAAATGGATAGTGAAATGTGCTGTGAATAACAAATAAAACACTAGAAATTTTGCCCAAGCCATGAATGTACTAAATTTGCAATAGCTACCAGTGACCGCTGATGGACTCTCTAGAAGAATGAGTTATTTGGAATATGTTCCTCATGAAAGGACCATTGTCTCTCACAGCCCTTAGCAGGTCCTATCTTCCTTTCCATTCTTTGGACTAAGACCTTGCTTTCTTGTATGGCTGTGAACATCCCTTTTAGGGTTAGATTGTGAGGACATGGCCAAGCAATTAAAGACAAACTGTAGAGGAAGGCTTTTATGTATAACAAACCTTTAGAGAAACAATCACACATTAAAGTTGTATTTATCCTTTATCCTTGAAATGTAATGTCTTGACTTAATAGCGTATTACATGAAGAACATTGAAGATAGATGGGTTTTAAAGTATTGATTCAACTCTGCTGTTTAACAAAACAATATATAATAGCCTCCTCAGATGCTTCTTGTTTTATGGCATAAGACTAGAATAAGTTCTTTTTTACATAAGTGTTTTAAAAGTTTTAAAGAACAGGGAGTTTGCAAATTGGAAATAAGCCATTCATACCATAAGGCAAATATACTTGAGTTTAATTTTTAAACTCTGTCATTTGACCTTAAATTAAGACAGTTTGTTTCCATTATGGTGTTTTACTGGTTTAACAATGTGAACATTTAAAGCAGCTGACAGCAGTTAAAATGATTCATAAATGATGGTTGTAAATAAATATTCTTGAAGTTTTAACTCAATAAAGTCAATATTTTTTATTGTAGTGGCACTGTCTTTATGGAAAACAATTTGAAAAATGCATCAAGAGTTTTAAAAAATGTTCATACTCTTTGATCTGAAAATTATGTGTTTAAAATTCCTTAGAAAATAAATCTGAGATCTGGATAGATTTTAGTGCACAGAGATGTTCCCCACAATTTTAAAAGAAGGAAATCATTCCCCAAATTATGATACACCCATATGATGAAATAACCATGGAATCATTAAAATATTTTTAAAGGATTTTATGCAATTCATTTGAAAAGTAAACTCTACAAAACCACATAGTATGATCTTTACTATGTGAAAATATTTCCATAGAAAAAGACTGTCAGGAAACATTGTAAATTTTCATTCTCTTTGAGTTGTGAGATTATGTGTGATTTTTATTTATTCTTTCTATTTTTCTGTATTTTATAAAAATTGTTTACAGTGAACATGTATTATATTTATAGTGAATAAAAATGTTATATAACTGTTTTGATCCTTTCTTTCAATGGGATTCTTTTTATTAACACCCAGTCCATTTGTATTATTATGACATAATTTTTTTCCAGATTTTTATACCTTACTATAAAAGAGCTTTTCTTCTTTCTGGTGAAGTATTATATTTTAAATCTTCTGTTTATTTTAATTTTTATGATATACACAGTGTCAATTTTATTTATGCTAGTTCTGATTTCTAGGTGTTCTTTAAGCCAATAATTCCATTCCACATTGGAATACTATTTTTTAAGTGGTTTATGTAAAACACACATTCACAGATTGTAGTAAAGAGAATTGGCCCTGGAGCCATAATGCCTGGGTCCAAATGATGGACCCACCACTTAGTAGCTTTATGACAACTGACAAGTTAACTGCCCTTTCTGATTCTCAAGTGTCCCTGTTTGCAAAATGGGGGATAATAGTAGTATCTACTTCATAGGGTTATAGTAGGAATTTAAAATAATTATTACATGTATCCTTGGCCAATATGGCTCAGTTGGTTGAATGTTGTCCCCTGTACCAGAAGGTTGCCTGTTCACTTCCTATTCAGGGCACATGCCCAGGTTATGGATTTGGTCCCCAGTTTGGGTGCATAAGGGAAGGAACTGATGGGTGTTTCTCTTCTCTTCTCATCTCTCTCACTGCCCCACACTTTTTCGTCCCTCCTTTTTTCCATTTCCCCCCTCCCCTTCCTCTCTCTTTAAAATAAATAAAAACATATTTAAAAAAAGAATTATTATATGTAAACACTTGAAAAAACCCTGGCACATAGTAAGTATAAATATACCATGAAAGTTAGCTATTTTTAGTAGTATATATACACAAAAATATACATCTTATTATGATCATTTGCAAAGTGCTCCTTTTATATTTCTTTTATTTTATACAGTTGTAATTTTAAAATGATTATTTTTGTCTTATTCATAGGTAGAGTTAGTTTTTCATTTTTGCTTTGAAATTATTTTAAAGAGTTTCCAAATTTCAGCAGTAGACACCTTATTGATTTGTTTTCCAATTATATTTTTTTTTCCATTTTTGGAATCAGTGATCATTCATGTGGGCCAGATGGATGAAGAATAACTTCCATTCTGGGTTTAAATGAACTTCCATTTACATGGCTGATAAATTAATTACCAATTATTTTTATCTGTTAAATTGTTTAACTTATTTATTAAAGTACCACCTGAGTAGAAAAGGGAAGAGATGGGTTGGTAAATTTGAATGTACCCCAAAGTGATAAAACTACATTTGTTTCATTTTAAACTTTATAATACAGACTTTTCTAATTCAAACTGATCTTCGCAGACAGATTTGGGGTGAAGATAGCTATCATTTACTAGTAGTGAATCATTTATTGGGTTAGACACATGTATTATGTAATTTTGTAGTCTGTCTGAGAACTAGTTAATTATAAGTAAAACAATTATTTTGTAATTTTGCTGTCTTACATTATAAAATGAGAAATGCATTCCTATAGAAAACAATTTGGATTTTATTTTTCCATTGCTCGGTTTCATTTCTTTAAGAAGAAGTGCTTTTATAGTATGTTTGCATTGTCAGAATGAGGAAAGATGCTGGGCAAGTTTGATAACATGAAGCTAGTCACTGAAACACTCTTCAAATAAAAAGATTTTTTGTCAATATGGCAGTATTCAACTGAGACATATAGAGTCCAATATCTGCATCTTCACCTGGAAATTTGGTTAGTGTATAATGCCAAGAAGGGGTGGGAGAAGTAGGCCTGGTAGTGCATTTCAAATCTAGAAATGAAGAGACAGCTTTAGTTTAAATATTTTTTTTTTCTGTGAGGTTTATATAAAAAGCAAATGTTTGAGTTATTGTTCTTGTTGATTTTAAACAAGAGGAAATAATATTTTTTTTCTGTGAGGTTTATATAAAAAGCAAATGTTTGAGTTATTGTTCTTGTTGATTTTAAACAAGAGGAAATAGATGAATTCTAGGGGAAACATGAGCTTTTAGGGATGAGCATATTCAATAGCTCAGGTGGCAGAGTTTACTTTCTTATTGTATTGATGTGATGAAACTGAGTAGATCACCCTTACTTCCAGATCCTATTATATTACCTTTGGCTAATTTGTAGTCTGCCTTGTACCTAGGAGTTCAGCTGGAGGCTTTGTAAATCAGAACATTTAAGTATACAGAAGAAGTTGTTATACTGATGTTTGTTGGTTAGGCTGCTTAGTTTTTTAAATCTTCCCAGGGAGTTTGGTCTTTTTATTTATCTTCCAGTTTCATTTGTTCACAAAGTTACAGGCTTTGAAGTAGGCAGTTTTATAGGACTACCTAAAGAGAAGTGTAAAGCAAGAAGGAAGCAATTATCCTTTTCATCTCACTACTTGATTTATCTTAGTTCCTCAGCCAAACTCAGCCAGTGTCATTCATGGGCTTTGTCTTTTTTCTCATTTGTTCTGCACTTGCTTGCTTACTGCTATCCTCATTTTCTGTGGAAATATATGTTGTTTTGTGCCTCCCAGATTAGAGACTGACTCAATCTTTGCCTCCCAAATTAGAAGCTGACTCAATTTATTTTATGCACATTGAACTATAATTGCTTTGTTGTCGGATGTATTAGTGGGAAATTTAAAAAAAAAACTTGATATGATAATATAATGGCACATATCACAGTATTCTTTATTTCTTCCATAATAAAATAACAGCATATATGGTTGAATTAATCTAGAGTTCCTGCCCTTAGTCAACTGCCTATCTATAGATATGACACTGTGATTATAAGACTTGGGCTATTGAGAATATGATAAACTCAGTGTTACCTAGAAAAATAGTGAGCAAAATTGCTGTGCCAGAAGATTACTATATTTAAATGATCATAGTTGGAAAATAGCCCTTAAAAATAGCAATAACAAAGGCACACTTACATCAGATATCATTCATGATTATTAACTTCCTCAAGACTTTTAGCTGTTGTAAATGAAGGATGTTCAGATTGTATTCACTTTTAAAAAAAATTGTATGGAGGAAGACTAAGAGAAGTGAGGAATTTTTGCATAAACTTAAAGAAGTATCAGTGTGACTGGTAACTAACACTTCGTCAAGATCAGTTTCTACCTGATTGCTTTGATTTTTTTTATTTCATTACTTTGGATTTTAGAGTTCTTGATTTGATATTTTTAAGTGACATCTCTAACCTTTTGGTTCTGAGCAATACGTTGCCCCTGAAATTGGTTAAGTCACTTCATATTCTTCTGGAGTTCACTATCTCTCAAAACTGAAGAGATATGTTTCTTTTGTTTTCTGCTTCCTGCACCATTTTCCTGTTTGCTGAGTCTTCTACTCTTTGTGGTAGGTTTTCTTCACATTTAACATCTGAAACCTACCAGAGTTTGACCCATAAATTAACACAGTATTAAAAGGCTTTGAGCCGAAACTGGTTTGGCTCAGTGGATAGAGCGTCGGACTGTGGACTGAAAGGTCCCAGGTTCGATTCTGGTCAAGGGCATGTACCTTGGTTGCGGGCACATCCCCAGTGGGGGGTGTGCAAGAGGCAGCTGATCGATGTTTCTCTCTCATCAATGTGTTTTTTTTAATATATTTTTATTAATTTTTTACAGAGAGGAAGGGAGAGAGAGAGAAAGTCAGAAACATCGATGAGAGACATCGATCAGCCGCCTCCTGCATGCCCCACTGTGGAGATGTGCCCGCAAGCAAGGTACATGCCCCCAACCGGAATCAAACCCGGGACCTTTCAGTCCGCAAGCCGACGCTCTTATCCACTGAGCCAAGCTGGTCTCGGCTCTCATTGATGTTTCCAGCTCTCTATTCCTCTCCTACAACCTTCCTCTCTGTAAAAAATCAATAATATATATATATATATTTTTAAAAAGGCTTTGAGACTTCCACTTTGATCCATAATAGAGTAAATTGTATAAAACTTGTTTCCATTTGCCTCATATACCTTATAAACAAATAGGAACTAGGAAAAATATGTGAAACTAGTGTTTTCAGGTATTGGGCAACAGGTAGCATAGGACTGTGATCCATGAGAAAAAGAGAACCAACAAAGTGAGCCCTATATTCACCTGGCTTTTTCCCTGCAACCAGTTTCTGGACCATAGTATTGTAAAAGGGAACTCAAGCAGAGCCTGCAGTCTTGTTGAAATGTTGAGGCAGAGATGGGAGCCCAGGGAGGCCTATGTAATAGGATTTTGTACAGCAACATACTGGAGGGGGGAGCTACTTAGAGAAATAGTTCCATAAATCTGCATAAGTGTCCCCTTTATCTTCCACTTAATATAAATCTGTGCATGTGTTGAAAGAAACACATATGGCTGTGCAAAAAAACAATTACTCAGTTGTTGTAAGTTGAAAACTTACCAAAACTCATACAGAACTGAGAAACATTTGAGTTCCTATAGCAAAAGTGGAAAGATTTTTAAAAAAATATATTTTATTGATTTTTTACAGAGAGGAAGAGAGAGGGACAGAGAGTTAGAAACATCGATGAGAGAGACATCAATCAGTTGCCTCTTGCACACCTCCTACTGGGGATATGTCCGCAACCAAGGTACATGCCCTTGACTGGAATCGAACCTGGGACCTTTCAGTCTGCAGACCGATGGTCTATCCACTGAGCCAAACCGGTTTCGGCCAAAAGTGGAAAGATTTTGCTGATCACCCAGGCTGTTTAGTAGAGATCCCAGAAGCATTATACCTTAGTAATAGGGGTTATGTCCTAGGATAAAGGCTACTACTCTGAATCCAATCTAATAAAACTTATAAACCAAATGTTGAAATATAATTATCTACAAATAATTTAGATGCAGGACAAAATAAACTTCAACACTCTTTGAAGGACGACAGTAAAATCAAAGCAACCAAGAATATAATGAGCCTAGCTGGTTTGTCTTAGTAGATAGAATGTTGGCCTGCAGTCTGAAGGGTCCCAGGTTTGATTCTAGTCAAGGCACATACCCGGGTTGCGGGCTCGATCCCCAGTGTGGGATGTGCAGGAGGCAGCCAATCAATGATTATCATCACTGATGTTTCTATCTCTTCCTCTCCCTTCCTCTCTCACATACATAAAAAATATATTAAAATGGATAAAAAATAAAATTAAAAAATATATAATGATTGTAGTATCTGACATCCAAAAAGTACTAAACATTCCTAGAAGCACTAACATGTGATTCATAACCAGGAAGAAATCAGTCAATAGGAACAGAATCAGAAATGATGGTTATAGAATTAGCCCAGCTGGCATGGCTCAGTGGTTGAGTCTCGACCAGGAGGTCATGGTTCCATTCCCAGTCAGGGCACATTCCTGGGTTGCAGGCTCCATCCCCATTGCGGGGCTTGCAGGAGGCAGCCAATCCATGATTCTTTCTCATCATTGATGTTTCTCTCTCTCTTCCTCTCCCTTCCTCTGTGAAATCAATACAAATGTATTAAAAATAGAATTAAGCAGGCAAGGACTTTAAAACAGCTATGAAAATATGTTGAATAATTGAAAGTAAAACATGGATATAATGAGGAAAAATCGAAGATATATAAAGAACCAATTAGAACTTCTGGAGCTGAAAAGTATAGAATATGAAATGAGAAATTAACTGGATGAGATTAATAGCAGATTAGACTACAGAAGGAAAAAAATCAATGAATTTGAAGACACAGCAATAGAAATTATTCAACTGCAAATGATAATGGAGAAAACCTGAAGATAAGAGAGAGAATTGTGGCATAATATCAAGCAGACTAACATACATGTAATTGGAGTTCCAAAAGGAAAGGAGAGGGAGGAATAGCCTGAAAAATAGTTTAAGAAATAATGACTAAAATTTTCCAATTATGATGAAAACTATAAACACATAGAACCTCAATGAACTCTTAATTGGGATAACCGCAAAAGAAAACCACACCTTGACTATTATAATCCAATTGCTGAAAACCAATGGTAGAGGGGACATCTAAAAAGAAGCTAGAGAAAAAGAAACACATTAATACTGAAGAAAACAGATAAAAAATCATAGGTCTCATTAGAAAAAAATGCAAGCAAGAAGACAATGGAATGAGATCTTTGAAGTGCTGAAAGAAAAAAAAAACTCAAATCCTATCTCCAGTGAAAATGTCTTTTAAAAATTAAAGCAAAAAGAAATGAAGGTGAAATACATTTTTTTCCAGACAAAAACTGAAAGAATTGTTACCAGCAGACCTGTACTACAAGAAATACTGAAGTTTTTCAGGTTGAAGGAAAATGATACCAGATGGAAACTTGGATCTCTATATTGTAATGAAGAGTTCCAGATATGTGCAGTAAGTATAGGATAAATATAACATATTTTGTTTCTCATTTAAAATGTTCTTTTAAAATTAAGTCATTGTTTAAAACAAAATTAATGTATCTTGGAATTTATATAAGATATGAAAATAGCCCCAATGGATGGAAGGAGTGAAATGGATATATGCTGCTATGTATAGTGTTATATGTATAGTGATATTACTTGAAGGTAGATTGGAGTAAGTTAAAGATTCATCATAATACAGCCTGGAACAGCCGCCAAAAGAGACACAACTACAAATATCAAATATAAACTTGGTAGACAGTCATATCAAAATTACATTGAATATAAGTAATCTAAATACTCCAATTAAAACGCTGCGTAAAAATGCAAGATCCAACTATGTACTGACTTTTAAGAAACCGTTTTAAGAATAAAGATATATCTTGGCAGGTGTGCCTTAGTGGTTGAGTATTGATCTTTGAACCAGGAGGTCAAGATTCAGTTCCCAGCCCTGGAACATTCCTGGATTGTGGGCTCGATTCCCAGTGTGGGGCATGCAGAAAGTAGCAGATTAATGATTCTTTCTCATCATTGATGTTTCTATCTCTCCCTCTCCCTTCCTCTCTGAAATCAATTAAAATATATTAAAAAATAATAAAGACACAGGTTAAAAATAAAAAGATGGGAAAGGTATATCATACAAAACTAATAATAAGAAAGCAGAGTGACTATGTTAATTAAACAAATTAGATTTCAGGACAAACAGTATTACCATGATGGTAAAGTGGTCAATTCATCAAGAAGGCAACAATCCTAAATGTATGCTCCTCATAGAGACTCAAAATACATGTTTTAAAAAAGCAGACACAACTGAAATGATATACAAAACCATAATTTGAGTTGTATACTTCAACACTCTTTAACTCTCAATTGATAGAACAAATAGACAAAAAAAGTCAGTGAGTAGATAGAAAACCTGACCAACACTACCGATCGACTATACCTACTTGACATTTTTAAATCACTGGACTTGAAACTACTAGAATACATCTTTGTTTTTCAAATTAACATGGTATATTCACTAGGAAAGACCACATTCTGAGCCATGAAACAAGCCTTAGTATATTCAAAATGGAATTAAATTAGAAATCAATAAAAAGATATCTGGAAAATTCTCAAATATTAGTAAACTAGAGGCCTGGTGCATGAAAATTCATGCACTGGAGTGGGGTTGTTCCCTCATCCTGGCCTGCCTCCTCTCACAGTCCGGGAGCCCTCAGGGGTGGAAGGCAACCTGGCAATCAGAGGAAGGCAATGCATCCATCACACCTCTGCTGCTGCCACTGCTGGCAATACAAGCCTTGGCCCAGCCTGGTTACCTGTGCCTCAGTCTGGCCCTGGGCGGCTAGGCAGCTTCCATCCAAGGCTTGCCTGTGCCTTGGGCTGGCCCTGGAAAGCTGGGCAGCCACCATACAAGGCTTGCCTGTGCCTCAGGCCAGCCCTGGGCAGCTGGGGTCTGTGGGTACTGTGGGATTCTGGAAGCAGGTGCGTGGAGCGGCCAGACCCACCTGGGAGCCATGCCGTGCACCTGTCGCCTGGGCGGGGCTGAGGGGACTGGTGCTGCCATCTTTGAAGGCATGGCAGTCAATTAGCATATTCCCTCCTGGTGTTAGGGTGTGATGTCAATTAGCATATTCCCTCTTTATTAGGTAGGATTACACAGTATATCTCTAAATGAATCATGGGTCAAAGAAGTAAATACAAGGAAAATTTAAAAATACTTTGAACTGAATAATATTGAAAACAACACACTGGAATTTGTGGGATTTATCTAACAGTGCTTAGAGGGACATTTATAGCTTTAAAATAAGATCTAAGATCAATAATCTAAGATTCCACATTAAGAAATAAGAAAATGGCTGAGACCGGTTTGGCTCAGTGGATGGAGCGTCGGCTTGCGGACTGAAAGGTCCCAGGTTCGATTCCGGTTGGGAGCATGTACCTTGCTTGCGGGCACGTCTCCATTGTGGGGCGTGCAGGAGGCAGCTGATTGATATCTCTCTCTCATCGATGTTTCTGACTTTCTATCTCTATTCCTTCCTCTCTGTAAAAAATCAATAAAATATATTTTTTAAAAAGAAAGAAATAAGAAAATGAAGAGCAGATTAACCCTGAGTAAAATGAATAAAATATTAGAAAAGTAGAAATCAATAAAATAGAAAACTAACAATAAAGAAAAATCAATAGCCAGCTCTTAGAAAAGATCAGCAGAATTGATAAACCTGTAGGTAGATTGGTAAAGATAAAAAATAGATAAAAGATAAAAATTAACAAATTACCAATATCAGGAAGGAAAGAAGGCATTTCTATAGATCCTATAGTAGGTATGAAATTGATAACAAGGGAATAGTGTGAATAACTTTATGCCAACAAATTCTACAATTTAAAGGAATTGGAAGAATACCTTGAAAGACACAAATTACCAAAACAGACTCAGAAAGAAGTAGAAAATATGAATAAATTTATATCAAGGAAATAAAAATTATAATTAAAAATTAATGCCATAATGAAAATCCAAGCTTCAATGACTCCAGTGGTGAATTCTATAAAATAAACCAAATTTGTAGAAACACAGGAGGTTAAAATTCTTCTCAACTTATTACATGAAGTTGGCATCACTGGAAATACCAAAAACTAACAAAGATATTACAAGAAAATCAAAGACCAATATTCATACATACAAATATTCTTCACCAAATATTAATAAATAAAAAATTGAACCTCACAGTATACACAAAAAGGTAACCCGTCATAAACCTAAATGTAAAAGCTAAATTTACAAATCTTCTGGAAGAGAATAGGAGAAAATCTTCATTAACTTTGGATAAAGATTTCTTCTTTTAGACACAAAAACATGAACCAGAAAAGAATTGATAAAAGTAAACTTCATTAAATTTTAAAGTGTCTGCTCTTCAAAAGATATCATTAAGAAAATGAAAAGGCAGCTCTATCTGGTTTGGCTCAGTGGATAGAGCATCGGCCTGAGAACTGAAGGGTCCTGGGTTCGATTCCAGTGAAGGGCACATGCCTGGGTTGCAGTTCAATCCCAGTAGGGGGCATGCAGGGATTCTCATTGATGTTTCTAACTCCTCCTTCCTTCCTCTCTGAAGTCAGTAAAATATATATTTAAGAAGAGAAAAATAAAAGAAAATGAAAAGGCAAACCATGGAGTAGGAACATATATTTGCAGTACATATATGTGATAAGATTGGTATGCAGTATATATATTTTTAAAACCCACAACTCAATAGAAGACAGTTCCATTTAAAAATGAGATCCAGAGACATGGAAGCATAGAACAGTGTGGAATCTCGGAGGGAAGGCAGAGTGGGGAGTGGTCAAACAGGTGAAAGCCTGGGGCAGGGGGTGAGGGTGGGCTGAAGGGGGTCAATGGGGGGAAAAGGAGACATATGTAATACATTCAACAATAAAGATTTAAAATAAGTAAGTAAAATTGAGTCAATGGGTTGAACAAGCACCTCCCAAAAGAAGATATATGAGTGAATGTTAAGAGTTGAAGAGTTGCCCTAGCCGGTTTGCTCGGTGGGTAGAGCGTCTGCCTGTGGACTGAAGGGTCCCAGGTTAGAGTTCAGTGAAGGGCACATACCAGGGTTGTGGGCTCGATCCCCAGTAAGGGGTGTGCAGGAGGCAGCTGATCAATGATTCTCATTGTTTTTCTTTCTCTCCCTCTCCCTTCCTTGTTGAAATCAATAAAACTATATTTTAAAAAAGAGTTGAAGAGTTGCTCAATATCCTTAATTATCAGAGAGCTGCAAATTAAAACCACAATGAGATATCCCTACACATTAGCTTGAACTTTTAAAAAGAGAAGACCAAGTGTTGGTAAGGTGTAGATAGCTGGCACACTCATACAGTGCTGGTAGGAATGTAATTGGTACTGCCACTGGAAATTGGTATGGCTAATTGGAAGTTTGACAATTTCATGTAAAGTTAAATATACACCTACTCAGCTCAGCAATACTCTTCGCAGGTAGTTACCTAACTTATGTTCACACAGAAACTTAAATGCAAATATTATTATAGCAGTTTTTTTATAGATGCCCCAAACTGGAAGCAATTCTAATATCCATCATCGAATGCATGTATAAATAAATTTTGATATATCCAATCAGTGTAATAGTAACCAACAATAAAAAGGACCAAACAACATGGATGAATAGAAAAAGCTTTGTTTTAAATGAAAGAAGGTATATACAAAAGACTACATATTGAATGATTCTATTTACATGAAATTTTAGAAAAAGCAAAATAATAGTGACCAAAAGCAGGTTAGTGTTCGCCAGGTTCCAGGAGGGTGTGTGTGTGTGTGTGTGTGTGTGTGGTGGGGGTGGGGGGGAGATTGCAAAGAGGCATAAAGAAACTGTGGTTTAGGTCTGTGGTCGGCAAACTGTGACTCTCGAGCCACAAACTCACGAGCCATGGTTTGCCACTCTGTTGACTAATGAGTTTGCTGACCAACTGGTTTAGGTTATGTTTGTATACATTTGTCAAAATTCATTGAATTTTACATTTAAATAGGTGCTTTTATTATAGAAATAATACTTTAATAAAGTTGATTTATTTTAAAGAAACACTTTAGAGGTTAGGCTGTCAATTCAATGTAAAAAAAAAGCCTCAGTCTCTCAGATATTTAATAGTACAGAGAGGTTCTTGAGAGGTTGAACTGTTTTCTGAAAGTAAAAGGAAGGGGGAAGCAAAGGCAGCATAAGCAGCTCTGATAAAAAAATAAGCTCTCACTTTAGCACTTTGTCCCTACATCCTACCTTTCTTTTTTCTCTTAAAATAAGAAGGACATGCTGAATTCCTGCTACAAAGCTAAGTCTATCCAGCTCCTTTCTCCCAAAGGAGCAAGTAATCCAATACAAGACTTTAAAATCAAAACAGTTACCTTCCTACACCCAGGAAACATGTGAAAAACAAATATATCAAAGTTTTATTGCTGTCTTACTTATTAAGCTGGCACATTACATTGAATCTCCTTGGAACAGGAAACATGATAAAAATCTAGAATGAAGAAGCTGGATAACTGTCCAATTCTTTTTATGTTAGTGTTTAACTCAATCAACATTATTTTTGGTAATTGAGATGGTAGAAGATAGGTAATTAGGTAGGAAGGTAAGTTATAGATACCAAACCAAACCAAGCCAAAACAAAACAAAAAAATACCCTTACTTGTCTTCATTGTTTTGTTTAAAGTGTTATGAATTCTCCCCATCATCCAGCATGCAAATTGTCTAATGGAAGTCCCAAAACACTGTTCCATAAAAAATTTAATGGCATAAAAAAGATTTGACTGTACTCAACAATATTCATTTTAAAACTTCTGGATCTAGTTACTCTAGTCTTTTAGTTTTGCTTATATTGACTTTAGAAATCTTAAGACTTTTTAGCAGAAGGTCATCTGTTTTTGCCTGGCTGTTTTATATATAAAAATAACTTTTTTCATAATAAATGCTTTGAAGAAATTGTTTCAGAATAGGAATTTCAAATAGAAATTATTTTATTTTGGAAATCTATAGAAATCTGTCATTTAAAATTCAATAGAATTACATTTTCAGATAATAAAGATTTGTGGTTTGTTCCTGTTATAAAAAGAAACACACAACTATTTCATCCTTACAATGCTACCATATGTTAAATTTAATACCCATTGCAGTCTCAACTAAGAATAGAAAATGTGTGCAAATATGGTATTTTTTCCAATGCAGGTAGTTTTTTTTTTCCCCACATAATTTGGGGCTATAAAAAAAACAAAATAATAAGACAGACTATTGCAATATGCCAAGTCTGAGACTGAATTTTTTGGCTTACTGAAAATTGTTGATTTGGTCTTGCTAAAAGGAAGAAATGATTCTTTCAGCTAAAAAATTGAGAGAATCAAGTAAAGTGTGCTTGTGATTTGGCTTGTTGTATATTGGTGATTATCCTTGATTTGCAAGGCACACACATACTTTCAATTTTCCCAGTTATATGTAAGTCTTTAGACTGCTTCTATTCCTCTGGCATTTGCCAGTTAAATTAGCATTATAAAAACAGGGAAAATAAAAACATAATGCTGTTATGATAGAATTTCTGGGAATACCGGATAGAGGAAATTACTGAAAGATTGGCCATTCTTGATTCACATTTTCAGATACTTGTGGTTTTCTATACTAAACTATGCTGTCTGTGTCTCCTTATTTTCCTGAGCTCCATGGGATATAGACTATTTACAAAGGTTGGAGGGAAGAGTGTGGTATAGGCTATAATGGTGATTTAGTGTATTTTCCTTCAGTAAAGGAATAGTGTGGCTGAGAAAGTATAAAATGCTTTAGAACCTTACCTTCATTTACTCCTTTCTATTCCTCTCCTTTCAGAGCTTTCTATCAATTTGAATTTCAAATTATCTGGAAGAGTTGAGCCTTATTCATTCATTAATCATTCATTCAAAAGTCTAATTAAGTAATATGAATTACTTAATCAGATGGTAAGTAGAAATTTTGATTTGATGAAAATTTGTAAATATTCCTAAAACACCTGAGTTTGATGAAGGCTGGCTAAACAATATTTAAAAAATGAAGCAAGAAGGTTGAGAGGACATCAAAACAGGTGCTGGGAAACCATCAAAAATAAACTGGTAGCTTTTGCTATGAGCTTTTAATGGAATAGTATAGACCAAGCATGTCAAATTTGGTATAAACATCTGTAGATTGGGTCTAGTTTCTAGCTTATCCAGCATTTCCAGTTTGCCCTGGTATCTTCTCAGCTAGTCTCTCTGAGGAGGAGGAGATTTGTGCTTATGCCTACCTGCATGATATTGTGTAGTATTCATGAGATTTTCTTATACTCTGATACGCTACACACAATTTTTCCCCCTATAAGGGGGAAAATTAAATCGATGGTAAGAAAATGTGAAGAATCAGCAAGTTCTAACACTAACCGGTGTGGTGCCTCTGCATTTAGTCTCCCTGGGTTGCTTTTTGTTTTTTTGCCTGTAAAATAAAGAAGAAACAGGTAGTTCTTCAAAATTATTTTAGTTAATAACTTTAGATACACTATTATATAAACTTTCAACTGTGTGCTAACATTTTTGTTAGAGATTTGCTGTGGACTAGATTGTGTCCCCACAAGATTCATACATTGAAATCTAACTCCAACTGTGACTATTTAGAGATAGGGCCTATAATGAGGTAATTAAGGGTAAAGGAAGTTATAAGAGTGGTGTCCTCATCCCATAGAATTAGTGTCCTTATAAGGAGAAACATTGGAGAGCTCCTGTGTATGATCACTGGCTCTTTCTGAGTGCTCAGAGGAAAGGCTATATCAGGACAAAGCAATCATCTACTCTCCAAGTAGAGAACTCTCACCAGAAACAGAACCCTGTGGGAACCTTGATCTTGGACTTTCCAGCCTGAAAAGTGTGCAAAAATATATTTCTGTTGTATAAGCCACCTAGTCTGTTGTATTTTGTTAGGGCACCCAAAGCAGACTAATATAGGATTTAACCATATTTAGTATACACTGAATGGCCAGATTATTATGATCTCTCAATGCATAATAATCTGGCCACTCAATGTGTATATATATTAGAGGCCCGGTACATGAATTCATGCATGGGTGGGGTCCAGCCAGCCTGGCCAGAGGGAGGGGACATGGGTGGTTGGCTGGCCTGCCTGTTGGTTGAACTCCTGGTCGAGGGGACAGTTTGCATAATAGCCTTTTATTATATAGAATATAAACTGAGGGGCCAGATAATTATGCATTCAGAGATCATAATAATCTGGCCACTCAGTATATATTTATGAAGTGAATCTATAGTTTATATGATTTGTAAATAAAATATATAACTTTGTGTTGGAATAAGAAGTGAAAGGTTTTCACCTGGTGATGAAAAGAAAACTCTCCCATTTCTGTTTTTTATGAGTAATTCAGTTGGATTTTTGAGCTAAGTAACAGAAGAACCTGAACATAGTTGAGAAGCAATTATTATTTGTAGGCAGAAGGAAAGAACCAAGTTAGAAGGCTTCTTTACCCATATCTACCTATAATATTAATCTTGTTGAATATATATATATATATATATGTATATATATATATACATATATATATTATAGTAATTAGTATTACATTGATTGGAATTGATAAAATTGTTAATGTTACCAGCTATAAACTTCATTCTAAATAATCTAATTCTAATGAAGAGCAAATTGTCAGAGTGGGGACTTACAAATGTCTAAGGCTACTATTTCTTTTTAACCTCTGTTTTTTGCCATGGTATGGCTGGGGAAATAGGAATTAGGATAAAATATTGTTAAGTAGTGGCACATGTTTCACAGTTGTTCCCCTCTCCTACAAACATATTTCTAACCTGTTCTAGCCTGCATCAATAGGATAGTCTTAAAGAGGGGCACAGAAAGTGACATACAACTTGGACTGGGGAATATCCTGCCCAGGGTACATTGCTTTTCTGTACTCATTCTGATTTCATTCAACTACATTTCCCTGAGAGCTACTGCTGTTGACCTGATGGTATTGGCTGCCAGTTGGAAGGGAGGATTCACTTAGATTAGGTAGTTACTAAGTATTCCTGTCTACAGACTGGGAAAAAATGGAGTTTCTCCAAACTTTTCTTAACACAGTGGTATAAAATGTTCAGAAGTAGGAAAATTCCTTAAAAAGCAATGTCTAGTTACCTTCAGATAAGCATTTCCATTAACATTTCATTTCACTTTGAGCCCTTTTCTATTTTGTGGTATTTTTTCAATGTATGTAGGTGGCCTTAAACCATATGGTAAAAATATTTTCCAAAAATATTCCATTTCTGTCCTACCATGAACTATTTTCCTTATATCCTTGTCATTGAGCAGCTTCTTGCAAGAGGCTTAAATCTCTTTTTCTACTTTGCCTCTTTTCCCCCTTGGTGTGTTGGGAAAAATAAAACTTTTTTGTTGCTATTTTTAGATAATGCATAGTGAATATCCCCATAGTCATTGCCCTGTACAAAGAAATTATCACTCTAAAGATATGATCGTTTGTGCTCATTTATGCTTATTCTGTTTCAGTCTACTTTAAAATCACCAACTTCCCAATTTTTCCCCATTAAATATTGCTTTTAGGTATTTTGTGTGTGCTTTTTAATTCCTTATATGTATTTAATTGGATGAGCCTTTGTAAATTAAAGTCCCAGGTTTTGAAGGAATAGTTTTATGCTGTCTACTAAAAGTCTGATTTCTTCCATTTTTAGGCATCTGCCGTAACACAGTGAGGTTTTCAAGTATAAATCCTTCACATCTTTGACACAGATAGTTCCCCATAATACCAGAATGAATGTTGGTAAGGAATAGGGAGAGTACAGACAATTCTGCATCTGCTTTGCCTCTTATGCGAGCTCTTTAGAACACATATTCAGTAGTGCCTGAAATGTATATAATGTTAAATCTGGAAGAGACCACAGTATTGTGTACTTCTACATCTTTGTGTTCTTAGTTATTATGGAGTGCCTTTTCTCCCAGGCTGCATAGCAAAATGCAGCTTATCCTCTAGAGCACTACCTCCTGACTACATCATCACTTCATCAGTGAAAGCATCCTATATAACAGTGGTTCTCAACCTTGATAATGCTGTGACCCTTTAATACAGTTCAGAGATCTGTAATATTGTGGTGACCCCCAACCATAAAATTATTTTCATTGCTACCCACAGGTTGAGAACCAATAGCAGGGTCGCCTAAGACCATTGGAAAACACAGATATTTACATTACAATTCATAACAGTAGCAAAATTACAGTTATAAAGTAGCAACAAAAATAATTTTATGGTTGGGGATCACCACCACATGAGGAACTGTATTAAAGGGTTGCGGCATTAGAAAGGTTAAGAACCACTGCTGTATAATAAAAGGCTAATATGCAAATTGACCCTACTGGCGGCAGTTCAATTGACCAGGAGTTAGACGTGTGCTGACCACCAGGGGGTGGCACAGAACATGGTGGGCATTTTAGATGCAGCACTGGTAGTGGGCAGCACTGGAGGTGCTGCCGGCCCTGATGAGCCCTGACAAGAGTGGGACCATAGGGGGATGGTGGAGCAGATGAGCGGGTAGCACCAGGCCAAGGTGGGTGTGAGGGAAGGCCCCAGTCAGTAGCCAGGAGAAGGGAGGCCCTGGCCAGCAGTGGCAGAAGGCAGCCTGGGGTAGGGAGACCCCGATTGGCAGCTGCTAGGGACCATACCCATGTATAAATTTTATGTACTAGGCCTCTAGTAGCATTATAAGAAACTATAATCCCCCTACTATGTGTTTGAATGTCCTCCAACATATTTCATAACATACTGTTTAATTTGTCTGTTCTGCTTATCCTCTGAATTTTGAATGTTTTCTTGAGTAGAGTGGGATAAATAAGAGAATTGAAAATATTTTCTAAAGTCTTTCATTTCTTGTGTTTCTGATAGGAAATGAAATCACTTGTATTTTTAGATTTTTTTTCTCAAGTCACTGTGGAGAGAATATGCTCCTTGGTTCTGTGTTATTGAGAAGCCATCATGGTATTTTAAAGACTTGTTATATATAGTACAGTGATTCACTTTGTTCAGGGTCTGGCAAGGGACATGGCTTGTATAAAGATATTTTGCATAGGCGTTGTTATGGAAGAGGATTAATGTCTTACTGTCCATATAATGGTTGTTGATATTGACTCCTTCAAATTAGAAAGTAAAAAATGAAGAGGTGAAATTCATCTTTAGAGATAAAGTGTGAATTTTAGGATACTAGTATTTGTGAGAAAATAATTATCTAATTCTTGTATTTCTGATCTAATATTAGTCAATTAGAGGAAATATCCAATGGGAGCATTAGACCAAGATGGCCATTTCATTTGAATCTTGTATCAAGCATTAGAATCTTGTATCAAGTTATAAAATATTCAGTATACATGATGTAGAAAACAGAAAACCTATAATTTGCATTTTTTATTTTTTTATTTTAGTACCTTTACTGTAGTTCATTCAGCACTTGAATACTAATATCAACCACAGTTTGGCCCTGTACTTTAGTCATCTTTTTCAGTGCCTCTGGGTTTTTGACTCAAGGAAGAAGGAAGGTAATTCTTAGTACTGCTCCTTGGTTTGTATACTGTTTATTTGGAACTTGTCTGTCATTGTTGCTACCTGTCAGAACTCAGCACAATTTAAATGTTTGAGGTGGGTGATTAAAGTGCTTAACAGGATATCTATTCAACCTCTGGTGACTCACTAGAGGCTACTTTAAAGAAATAACGTGTTCTCCAACTCAACAGCATATTATCACAAAAAATGACATATGGTGTGTTCCCCTAAAATTTAAATTTTTAGAAAGTTGAAATCTATTACATGATACTAACAACTGTTAATACTCTCATTAATACGAGCCAACCCCAACTATAGGTGTTTATTATTTTATAAAATGTCCTAATGTGTGTAAATTAATTTATTTCATAAAACATATAAAGTGGCTTCTGATGAAAATCATTGCTTTTAGACTTAATCAATAAGTGAGGCTGTCAGTGGTTTGCTATAGAATCTAAACATTTACTTTATTAAACTTCATTTAATAGTATATTACTTTCTTAATGCCATTATATTACAGTTGATACCAATCCTTTTGTAGTTGATGCTTGAGAGATTGTACTTATTGGCAATAATTTTATCTAAAATTTAAAATAAATTTTCTGGTTTCAAAGAATTACTTTGTTAATGTTTGCTGTTGTCCTTCATCTCCGAACCATACTAATTTTTATAAGCCAAGCTGAAGATGGTCAAACTCAATGAAATTTTCTTCTATCGCAATAGATTAATTTATAGCAGTTTACTATGAACATGTCTGCCTTCTGTACTGGCACCTAGAGAGCAACAACTATGTTTTAGGCAACTTTGTATTTCCTGTAGCACCTTTTACAGTGCTTTGTCCCAATATATTCAGTGAAGTATTTATTGAAATTGGTGATTTACCCCAGATTTTTAAAACTAGACTTATGAATCAATCAGTAACTTGAGGTTTAAATGAGGAATCAGGCAGTCAGTTATGATGGCATTTTGGACCTTATGAAGGTCCTATAGTCAAGATCATCCAGTTGGAGTTCCTACTTTATGTATTAACTGTGAGACTGCCTCGTACCTAAAATAGAAATGTTAGTAATAGCACTAGCCTCTTAGAGGTGTTGATGAGGCTAACAGATAATTTGTTTAAAACATTTATTGTGTTGCCTAACATAGGGTATGCTCAATATATTGTGGCTGTAATTATTGCTAAATGCAGTCCTATTTGGTTTTGTCATTTGGTCTTTATAGCTCAGGCATCTAACTTTGCATATAGGAAATGCTCAATAAATACTTAAGCTGAATTGATTGATTGATTTACCCTGTTTTTATCTTCCATTGCAGCCCACTGTTTGTAACATGGAAGATTGGTCGAGACAAAAGATTGCGTGGATGCATAGGTACTTTTTCTGCCATGAATTTGCATTCAGGACTCAGGGAGTACACACTTACCAGGTGAAGAACAATTTTTGTTACCTCTGTTTTTACATTAAAAAAAAAGAAACACAAAACTTGAACCTGATTATTTAATCCATTTCCCTTTACTGAATTGTCAATATTCTTGACTCTTTTCATCTTCAATATTTTTCTTTGACCATTTGCCATATCTCTGGTAAAATGTTATTGATATATATTATAATATTAGAGGGCTGGTGCACGAAATTCATGCATGGGGGGTGTCCCTCAGCCCAGCCTGCACCCTCTCCAATCTGGGACCCCTGAAAGAATGTCTGACTGCCAGGTAGGATCGGGCCTAAACGGGCAGTCTGACTTCCTTCTCACAATCCAGGAGTGCTGTCTCCCAACTGCTCGTCTGCCTACCAGCCTGATCATCCCCTAACCACTCCCCTGCCAGCCTGATTGACTCTAACTGCCCTCCCTTGCAGGCCTGGTCCCTCCCAACTGCCCTCCCCTGCTGGCCTGATAGCCCATAGCTGCCCTCCCCTGCTGGCCATCTTGTGGTGGCCATCTTGTGTTCACATAGGGTCAGTCATCTTTGACCACATGAGGACAGCTATCTTGTATGTTGGAGTGATAGTCAATTTGCATATTACTCTTTTATTAGATAGGAGGATTAGATAGGATAGAGGCATGGTACACAGGTGGGGGCCGACTGGTTTGCCCTGAAGGGTGTCCTAGATCAGGGTAGGGGTTCCCTTTGGGTGTGGGGCGGACTGCATGATGAGCCTGTGGTGGTTTGCAAGCAGGCCACATTCCTTGGCATCCCAAGTGGAGGCCCTGGTATCTGGGATTTATTTATCTTCTATAACTGAAACTTTGTAGCTTTGAGCCTCTTGCTGGCTCTCTGGCTGCAGCCATTTTTGTTGGGATTTATTTATTTTCTATAATTAAAACTTTGTAGCCTTAAGCAGAGGCCAAGGCATGCTAGGGGAGGCAGAAAGCTTGGTTTCCTCCATTGCCGGGGAAACCCAAACCTCCTGCTCTCTCCTTGGCCACAGCCATCTTGGTTGGGTTAATTTGCATACCAACTCCTGATTGGATGGTGGGTGTGGCTTGTGGGTGTAGCAGAGGTACGGTCAATTTGCATATCACTCATTTATTAGATAGGATAAAATACTGTGATTACATGTATTCTGCCATAAATGTTTTCAACTGTTTCTTTTCTTTCAATACCAGATTATTTTGTTTCATTTGAAAATCAATGACCAAATGTCCATACGTTACCAAAATGTATTATTTCCACAATTTTAGTCATTATGTCTTCTCTTTTAGACTTTTAAAAAAGTATTGATGTCTGTTTTATCTTGCACATTTTGTTATAATTTTATGTATTTTTATTTTTATTTTTTTAATATATTTTATTGATTTTTTACAGAGAGGAAGGCAGAGGAGTAGAGAGTTAGAAACATCGATGAGAGAGAGACATTGATCAGCTGCCTCTTGCACGCCCCCTACTGGGGATGTGCCTGCAACCAAGGTACATGCCCTTAACTGGAATCGAACCTGGGACCTTTCAGTCTGCAGACTGATGCTCTATCCTCTGAGCCAAACCGGTTTCGGCAAATTTTATATGGAACCGGTAACCTAGGAAGAAAATGATGCCACAGTCTGGCAGCATAATCATTCACATTCACACTTTACCCAGGATTGATTGCAGCTTACTTATTTTGTTTCATCTAACACAGAGACAAAATAATAAATGCCTCATTACAGTTTTTAGGACTTGGTTCTTAATTTCTTGAACTTACAAAAAGCTAGCTATCATGCCATCTAATTTTTTTTTTATTTCAAGTTTTGATTTCTAGCAAATTATGTTCCAAAATTATTTCAAAAGAAGAAAAGTTTTTAAATAATAAGCTATTAGTAAAGGAATTTCCTGGTTCTGTTCATATTTCAGAGTGATTATTTAATATAATTTCTATAGTTGTAATATGTACAAGTGTCCATCCAACAAGAAATTGGTCTCTCATGACTATTGGTACTTAAGGCAAGTTGCTTAACCTACAGTGGATATAGTAGTAATTACTATATGTATTTTGTTCTATGTACAAAATAGGGATGTTAGACAGATCTTAGAGGAATGAAGTAATAATCAAGCACTACTTTGTTTCAGGATTAAGGTTGTGGAATATTAATTATTTATTATAGAATCACATGAATGCAGCTCATAACACCAGTTGATAAAATGCTGGCAACTGAGTTTAGTATTCTTTTATTTAAAGGTGGAGCTCAGAGCTACAGAATTTTCTTAGGCTTTTATGAAGCCCAGAAAAAAAACCAAAGGCTTGGAGGGTCACATTAATTCTTAGATTTTCACAGGTATTAGAAACTTGGTGTTTGGACTTGATTAAATAACAGACAGGCAGTAAAGGGGTCAAAACACATATTCTGAAAATAAGTACAACTTGCTAAAGATAGTATAAATGCTAGTCTAGGCATGTTAGTTTTTTACCCTGATGTGAAATACTATGAACTAATTTTTTTTAAATGTTTATTGAATTTATTGGCAGAATTTACTCAACTCTTAAAATGAGTTGGAAACTTTAGCAGATTCTGCCAGTCCCCCTGACCACATCTTTGGGACAGGTGCACATGAAATTAGACTTTTAATAGCTAATCAAGGCAATTTATTATACATTTCCTAATATAATTTGTTATGAGGAACACTGATTGGTTCCTTGGTATTGCCTGAAGAAAAGGATTCTATGGCCAAATATACCCTGTTTCTCTGAAAATAAGACTGTGTCTTATATTAATTTGTGCTCCCAAAGATGTGCTAGGTCTTATTTTCAGGGCATGTCTTATTTTTCGATGTAGAAGAATACAGTACACATTTATTGTTGAACAAAAAAAAAAAAAAAGGAAATTTATTGCCTGTATATGCTACGGTAGTAGTTGTCATCACAAACCAGCTCACTGATTGGCCACGGCGCAGCTGAAGGTGTTCAGGCAGTACAAGATCTCTTTAAATCAGGAGTCAGACGCCTTATGGTAGCTTCGGGGGCCATATATTCTGGGGAGGCCTTATTTTTGGGGAGGCCTTATTTTGGGGGGGATGCCTTATATTACAGTGAGAGGCAAAACTGGAAGTAGGTCTTATTTTCGGGGGATGTCTTACTTTCTGGGAAACAGTATTTTGGAAGCACTGGTTAAACAATTTCTTTTATATTTATTTCAGAGTTCTCCACTTTATTATTTATTTATTTATTTATTTTTATTAATGTGTTACATGTGTAAATATCTTCCCATTGCTCCCCCCCATTCCCATGCATGCCCTAACCCCCACTATTTTGTGTCCATTGCTTGTACTTATATGTATGCATACAAGTCCTTAGGGTGATCTCTTATCTACCACACCTCTCTCTAACCTTCCCACTGGAATTACTGCCTCTGTATTTATCTTTTTGTTCATCAGTTTAGAATGTTATTTATTATCCATAAATGAGTGAGATCATGTGGTAAGTTTCTTTCATTGATTGCCTTATTTGACTTAGCATAATTCTCTCCAGTTTCATCCAGGTTGCTGCAAATGGTAAGAATTCCTTATTTTTTATGGCAGCATAGTATTCCATTGTGTAGATGTACCATAGTATTCTGATCCACTCATCTATTGAAGGGCATCTAGGCTGTTTCCAAATTTTAACTATTATAAATTCTGCTGCTATGCATATAGGGTGCATATATCCTTTCTGATAGGTGTTCCTAGTTTCTTAGGATATATTCCTAAGAGTGGGATTACTGGGTCAAATGGGAGTTCCATTTTTAGTTTTTTGAGGAAACTCCATACTGTTCTCCACAGTGGCTGCACCAGTCTGCATTCCCACCAGAAGTGCATGAGGGTTCCTTCTTCTCTGCATCCTCTCCAACACTTGTCATTTGTTGATTTGTTGCTCATTTGCCATTCTGACAGGTGTGAGATGGTTTTGCATTGTCATTTTGATTTGCATTTCGCGGATAATTAATGACCTTACGCATGTTCTTATGTGTATGTTGGCCTTCTGTCTTCTTTCGAAAAGATCCTATTTAGGTCCATTGCCCATTTTTTTATTGGATCATTTATCTTCCTTTTATTGAATTGTATAAGTTGCCTGTAGATGTTGGAGATTAAACCTTTATCAGTGATAATATTTGCAAATATGTTCTCCCATACAGTGGGCTTTCTTGTTTTGTTGGTGATGGTTTCTTTTTTTAAAAAAATATATTTTATTAATTTTTCACAGAGAGGAAGGGAGAGAGACAGAAAGTCAGAAACATTGATGAGAGAGAGACATCGATCAGCTGCCTCCTGCATGCCCCACAGTGGAGATGTGCCCACAAGCAAGGTGCATGCCCCCAACCAGAATCGAACCTGGGACCCTCCAGTCCGCAAGCTGATGCTCCATCCACTAAGCCAAACCGGCCTTGGCTGGTGATGGTTTCTTTTGCTGTGTAAAAGCTTTTTATTTTGATGTAGTCCCATTTGTTTTTCTTTAACTTCCATTGCCCTAGGAGCAGTATCAGTGAAGAAGTTCCTTTGGCATATGTCTGAAATTTTGCTGCCTGTGGATTCCTCTAGTATTTTTATGGTTTTCCATCTTATGTTTAAGTCTTATATCCATTTTGAGTTTATTTTTGTGTATAGTGTAAGTTGGTCTAGTTTCATTTTTTTGCATCTATCCAATTTCCACAGCACCATTTATTGAAGAGACTGTCTTGACTTCATTATATGTTCATGCCTCCTTTGTCATATATTAATTGAGCAGAGTGGATTGGGTTGATATCTGTATTCTGTATTCTATTCCATTGGTCTATATGTCTGTCCGTGTGCCAGTTGCAGGCTGTTTTGAGAACAGTAGCTTTGTAATATAGCTTGAAATCTGGTATTGAGATCCCACCTACTTTATTCTTCTTTCGCACGATTGCTGTGGCTTTTCGGGGTAATTTTTTATTCCAGATGAATATTTGGAGAGTTGTTTCTAGGTCTGTGAAATATGCCATTGGTATTTTAATGGGGATTACATTGCATCTATAGATTGCCTTGGCTAGTGTGAACATTTTAATGATGTTGATTTTCCCAATGCATGAGCATGGTATGCTCTTCCATCTGTTTACGTCTTCCTCTATCTCTTTTTTCAGTGTCCTGTATTTTTCTGCATATATATCTTTTACCTCCTTAGTTAAGTTCATTCCGAGGTATCTTAATTTTTTTGATGTAATGGTAAATGGGACTGCTTTTTTAGTCTCTCTTTCTCTAATTTCACTATTAGTGTATAGAAATGCCATAGATTTCTGGGCATTAATTTTGTATCATGCTACATTGCTGAATTCATTTATTAAGTCTATTAGTTTTTTATGGAGTCTTTCAGGTTTTTTATGTACAGTATCATGTCATCTGCAAATAAGAACAGCTTTATTCTTCTTTTCCAATTTAGATGCCTTTTATCTCTTCAACCTGTCTAATTGCGATGGCTAATACTTCCAGTACTATGTCGAACAGGAGTAATGAGAGTGGGCATCCCTGTGTTGTTCCTGTTCTTAGGGGAAATGATTTTAGTTTTTGCCCATTGAGTATGATGTTGGCTGTGGGTTTATCATATATGGCTTTTTTTTATGTTGAGGTATGATCCTTCTATTTCCTCCTTTTTGAGAGTTTTTATTAACAAAGGGTGTTGGATTTTGTCAAATGTTTTTTTGCATCACTTGATATGACTGTGATTTTTATCTCACAATTTGTTTATGTGATGTATCATATTTATCGATTTGCAGATATTCTGCCATCCTTGCATTCCTGGGATAAATCTGACTTGGTCATGGTGTATGATCTTTCTGATGTACTGCTGGATCTGATTTGCTAGAATTTTGTTGAGAATTTTGGCATGAGGGATATTGGCCTGTAATTCTCTTTCATTTTGTTGTCTTACTCTGGTTTTGGTATAAGGGTGATGCTGGATTCATAGAAGGTTCTTGGAAGTGTTCCTACCTCTTGAATTTTTGGGAATAATATGAGGAGAATAGGTTTTAATTCTTCCTTTAATGTTTGATAAAACTTCCCTGTGTAGCCGTCTGGCCCCCGGCTTTTGTTTGCTGGAAGCTTTTTGATGACTGCTTCAATTTCTTCCATAGTTATTGGTCTATTGAGATGTTTAGATTCTTCTTGATTGACTTTTGGAAGGTTATAGTTTTCTAGGAATACAGTGGTACCTCGAGATACGAGTTTAATTCGTTCCGTAACCTTGCTCATATATCAAGTTGCTCATATCTCAAAGCAAATTTCCCCATTGAAATGCCGTTAATCCATTCCAGCCCCCAAAATGCCACCCCAGTTGTTCTTGTTACGTGTTTTTGAATAAGAAAAATGTATTTATAAATGACAAATATTCTATAAAAACATAATAAAAGAGAATGTAAAGGAATAAACTGGTTTTATAAAGTGTATATACCTACTTGTTACACTCTTAATGCTAAACTTTATCCCTAAACTGAATGTAACTTAACTAATCTTCACTGAACTTAATTGCTACTAGTCTTTGCATTTTTGGCCGATTTCAAAAAAAACTTGTCCAATGAGGTTTGCCTCTTCCTCCCTTTCAGAATGTTTCTGAAATGGGTGAGGCAAGTTTCATTGAAAAGCTCCGATGCACGACCAGTAGCAACTTTTTCGGGGTGCTTCTTTTCCACGAAGTGTGACACCCTCTCCCACATTCCTAAGATCTCCTTTATCTCACTTTTAGAGATCTCCTCCACCTCTGGCTCCTCCTCGAAACCAATTTCTTGGAGAACCTCCGCATGTTGCTGAGACTGCAACTCTTGTAACTCCTCCGTGGTGAGTTCCAGAGAGTGCTCCTCGACAAGCTCATTCATGTCTCTCTCATCCACCTGCAGGCCCATGGATTTTCCCAGAGACACTATCTCCTCCTCCACTGGCACCTCAGGTTCGAATCCTGTGAAGGTCCTTTCGGCTACGGCCTCAGGCCACAGCTTCTTCCATGAAGAGGTCAAAGTCCTCGTTGTAACACCCAGTCAGGCCTGATCAATAATTCTGAGGCATATCACGATGTTAAAGTGGTTCTTCCAGAACTCTCGAAGGGTGAGGTTTGTGTTCTCCGTCACCTCAAAGCAGCGCTGGAACACATGCATAATGTACAGCTTATTAAAATTAGAAATCACCTCCTGATCCATGGGCTGCAGGATAGGAGTGGTGTTGGAAGGTACGTAGACAACCTTTGTAAAGTTGAACTCTTCGAGGAGTTCATCTTCGAGGTTCAGTGGGTGAGCAGGAGCATTGTCGAGGACGAGGAGGGCTTGCATGGTTGTTTTCCTGTAGATATTTCTTAACAGAAGGGCCGAAACCCAGGTTTACCCACTCCACAAAGAACTGCCTGGTGACCCATGCCTTCGGGTTTGCCCTCCACATAACTTGTAGTTTATCTTTTAAAATCTTATGTGACTTAAAGACTCTGGAGTTTTCCGAATGGTATACGAGCAGAGGCTTGATCTTGCAGTTACCACTCGCATTGGCGCACAGTGCGAGAGTTAGCCTATCCTTCATGGGTTTGTGGCCTGGCATCGCCTTCTCCTCTGCTGTTATATAAGTCCTATTCAGCATCTTCTTCCAGAAAAGCCCTGTCTCGTCACAGTTGAAGACTTGCTGGGGGATATATCCTTTGGCTTCTATCAGTTCAGAAAAAGTTTTGAGGTAATCCTCAGCTGCCTTCACATCTGAACAGCTGCCTTACCATGCCTGAAGATGGAGTGAATGCCGGACCTTTTCCTGAAGTTATCAAACCAGCCTCTACTGGCTTTAAATGAGTTTTCGATGCTTCTCCGTGGAAGTGCGCAGGGTCTGCTCCAGCAAATCACCATAAATCGCTCGCGCCTTCTTGCATAAGATGCCCTGTGTTAATGTATCTCCTTTAAACTGCTTCTCCATCACCCACACCATCAGTAGATTCTCCATCTTTTCATGGAGAGAGGTATGGAGCTTAGAAATTATTGAAACGCTCTTATCTGGCGTTATACCCTTTATGAACTCCTACTGTTTAAGCACAGTGCATATCGTTGAAGTACTACACCTGTATTGTCTCGCCAAGTCAGCCACTGGGACACCTTGCTCATATTTTTCTATGATTTCACGCTTTAATTCAATAGACATCATCCTCTTCTGAGCACTGGCCTTTCCACTTGCTTTCTTTGGACCCATGGTTATAAAAAGAAATGTGATAAAGTATGTAAATGCACAAAAGATGCTTCGACAATGAGGTAAACAAGCACACTGACTGAGTGTGGGAAACTATGAGATGCTTGAGTCGCGGTAAACTGGTGTGTCGTGTGCAGCCAGCCGATCTGTGCGATTACTCCTATCTCAAATGTTGCTCATATTTCGAAGCAAAAAATCGCTCGTTTGACGGCTCGTATCTCAAAAATCTCGAATGTTAGGGCACTCGTATCTTAAGGTACCACTGTATGCCCATTTCTTCCAGGTTGTCTAGTTTGTTGGAATAGAGTTGTTCATAGTATTTTTTATTTTATTTATTTTTTTTATTGTGTTACATATTTACATACCTTTCCATTGCCCCCCTGTTCATAGTATTTTTTAACAATCCTTTGTATTTCTGTGGGGTCTGTTGTTATTTCACCTCTTTCATTTCTGATTTCGTTTATTTGGATTGTCTCTTTTTGCTTCTTGATGAGCCAAGCTAGAGGTTCATCAATTTTGTTTATCCTTTCAAAAAACCAGTTCATGGTTTTGTTGATCTTTTGTATTGTTTCTTTGGTCTCTACATCGTTTATCTGCACTTTGATCTTTACTATTTCCTTCTGCTTACACTGGGCTTTTCTTGTTGCTCTCGTTCTAGCTCTTTGAGTTGTAGATTTAGGTAATTTATTACCATTGTTTCCTGTTTTTTGCAGTAGGCTTGTAGGGGTATGACCTTCCCTCTCAAGACTGCTTTCACTGTGTCCCATAGATTTTGGATTGTTGTGTTGTCATTGTCATTTGTTACCATGATGTTTTTTATTTCTTCCTTGATTTCTCTGGTAACCCAGTCATTGTTTAATAGCATGCTATTTAGTCTCCATGTGTTTGATTTTTTTTGGATCATTTTTATTGTAATTGGTTTCCAGGTTTATGCCACTATGATCTGAAAAGATGCTTGATATGATTTCTATCTTCTTGAATTTGAAGAGACCTTCCTATGACCCAACATATGGTCTATCTTTGAAAATGACCCATGTGCACTTCAGAAGAATGTATTTTCTGTGCCTTTGGGGTGAAATATTCCGTAGATGTCAATTAATTCCATCTAGTCTAGTGAGTCATTTAGGATTGATGTTTCTTTTCTGATTTTTCGTTTTGAGGATTTGTCCAATGGTGTTAGTTTGGTATTAAAGTCTCGTACTATGATTGTATTCCTGTCAATCTCTCCCTTGATATCCTCCAGGAGTTTTTGGTGCTCTTGTATTGGGTGTGTATACGTTTACCAGAGTTATTTTTTCCTCTTGGATTGCTCCCTTTGGTATTATGAAGTGGTCTTCCTTATCTCTTGTTATATCTTTTACTTTGAGATCTAATTTGTTAGATATAATTATTGCTACCCCAGCTTTTTTTTCAAATCCATTTGCCTGAAAAACCATCTTCTATCCCTTCAACCTCAACCTGTGTATGTCCTTTTTTGGGAGGTGGGGTTCTTGTATACATCAGATATATGTTATATTTTCTTATACAATCCATTATCCTATGTCTTTTGATTAGAGTATTTAATCCATATACATTTAAAGTTATTATTGATAGGTACTTATTTATCGCCATTTTTCTTTACCCCTGTGTTCCTTCTTTGCATTCTATTTCTTTTTTCTTCCCCACGCTCCCCCCCCCCTTTTTTTTTTTTACAGCAAACCCTTTAGCATTTCTTGCATTGCTGGTTTGGTGGTAATAAATTCCCTTAGTCCTTTTTTGTTGGTTAAGCTTCTGATTTCACCTTCAATTTTGATTTATAGCCTTACTGGGTACAGTATTCTTGGAATTATACGCTTCAGTTGTATGACTTTGTATATGTCATTCCATTCCCTTCTAGCCTGATGACTTTCTGTTCAGAAATCAGTCGCTAGTCTGATGGGGGTTACTTTGTAGGTAACTTTCTGTCTCTCTCTGGTGGCTTTTGAGATTCTTTCTTTGTCATTGGTGTTTGCCAATTTAATTATAATATGCCTTGGTGTCGGTGTTTTGGGGTTCATTTTGCTTGGGACTTTGTGAGCTTCTTGGATTTGTGTGGGTTTTTTCTTCCCTATATTAGGGATGTTTTCTGTCATTAGTTCTTCAAACGGGTTTTCTAATCCTTGCTCAGTTTCTACTCTTTCTGGATCTCCTATTATGTGGATGTTGTTTTGTTTCATGTTATCCCAAAGTTTCCTTACGTTCTCCTCTTGCTTTTTAATTTTTTTCTAGAAACTGCTCTACTTGGGTATTTTATCCTACCTTGTCTTCTAGCTCACTGATGTGGTCCTCTGCTTCTTCTCGTTTACTTTTGATGATTGAGTTCTTTACAACAGTGATGTCATTTTTTATTTCTTCTTGGTTCTTCTTCATTTCCTCTTGGTTCTTACTCATATTATCAAATTTGTCTTTCATTCTTTTCAGACACCTTATGACCATTTCTCTCAATTCTTTCTCTGGCAGATTGCTTTCCTCCAGTTCGTTTACTTCCTTTTCTGGCGATGCCTGCTTTTCTTTCATATGCCGGCTGTTTCTTGTGTGCCCATGGTCTGTCTTCTCTGGGTGTCTGGTTATGTCATTCTCTCCCTCCTGCGTTAATTTAAAGGCACAAAACCAACACAACCAGGTGCACTGCACAAGGCACTGAACAGAAATATATTCACAATATTAATAGCCACAAATAAAGATGACCACCAGAGAGAGACAAATTAGGGGATAGGAGAGAAAAAGAGGATAGAAAAGGAGAAGAAAGAAAAGAAAAGAGAAGGGAAGGGGAGCCGAGGGGAGGGGAGGAAGGAAAGAAAAGAAAATCAAAAAGAAAGGAGCCGAGACCAGTTTGGCTCAGTGGATAGAGTATTGGCCTGCAGACTGAAAGGTCCCAGGTTTGATTCCGGTCGGGGGCATGTACTTTGCTTGCAGGCACATCTCCAGTGTGGGGTGTGCAGGAGGCGGCTGATCAATGTCTCTCTCTCATTGATGTTTCTGACTTGCTATCCCTCTCCCTTCCTCTCTGTAAAAAAAACAATAAAATGTATTTTTAAAAAAAAAAGAAAAAAAGAAAGGAAAAGAAAAGAGTGCCCAAATGAAATTGGGAGAAGAGAGAAAAAAGAAAAAAAGAAAAAGAGAAAAAAAATAAGAAAATAGAAAGAAAGAAAGAAAGAGAAGAGGAACAAATTATATATATGGGGAGAAAACTACAGTTGAATAGCACTAATCCCAACAAGTGCTAGCAACAAGTACCTAGAGATTAATGCAATCTATAAACAACAGCTAATGTCAAGGTAGGTGAGGGAAAACAGAAGTTAAAAAAAACAAACAAAGCAAACAAAAAAAATAAGAATAAGCAAAACAATTCCATAAAAATGTGTTAAAAATTGATATAATCAACATTCAAGCAAAAAACAAGAAAAGGACAGAGAGAAAAATAAGTTTTTGGATAGTGGAGACAGAAGAGAGAGGTGTCTATGGACTTGGAGCAAGGATTGGAAATTAGATATATAAGTTCAGTGAAAGTTTACTAGGGTGAAAATAAAGAATAGGAAAAATCTAAAGTAGGAAAAGGGTAAGAGAAACAGGACAATAGAAGTAGAAAAGTTAGGAAGATAGTAAAGGCATAGAGGTAGAGTTGAGAAAGAATAAAATGATGCTAAAGGAAAGATGCAATTAGAATGTAGATAGTAAAATAAAGATACAAAAGTAAAATACCAAAGTAAAATAAAGAGAAAATAAAATGACACTTCTTTTTTTTTCCAAAAAGGTAAAATAATATTAGTAATAATACTGATTGAAAACAAAAATGTAATAATTAAAAAGGTAAAATCAGGTGAGGAAAAAGAAAGGAAATAGTTTCTTAAGTAAAAGATGAAAAAACAAAATATTAAAAAATAAGAAATAAAACATAAAAAAATAGAGATTGCAGTAGTGAAGGTCATTTACTTCCTCTATTGATCTGTTTGGCATGCCTGTTTCCCAAACGGTACAATATTGCAGTTCCCTGCGTTCCACTGTATTTTAGACCGGTGGTGTGTCTTAATCTCTCTATTCTTTTGTGATTACACAAGAGTCAATTTGTGATTCAGCCCCTGGGTGGCAGAATTTCAGAATTGACTTCCAAGACTATAGGTCCTCTCTAGCCTGTGTTTAGATCCTGCTTTTCCTTTGGCACTCAATACTGGTTTGTGGAAGTGGGCTGCCTCAGAGCTGGTTCTGCAAAGGTTACTCCCCACTCTGATCCCCAGGCTTCAGAAAAACACTTTTCCCCTGCGGTCTCCCAGGGTGTCCCCAACTAGGTGATCCTTTGTTTTGGGCTTAGCAATCAGAAGCAAGGATCTGAAGAGGAAGGAATGCAAGTCTGTGCAGTCCCCTTTCCCCACTCCTGTCCAAGCAGCTGGCACACTTTAATAACTCCCAGGCTGTCCTTCTGCATCAGACCAAAATGGGTTAACAGCTCAAGACTCACTTCCACATTCTGGGATCATGCCCTGCCCAACATCCAGGGATTTCTCTAGGTGCAGATTTCTCCTGGTCTAGTTCCCAGTGCATGTACCTTTCTGTTCTGTGGGACCAGAGATCTCACCTTATCACAGGTGAAATCTCACCTTTCTATGTGTCGTGTGGAGATCCTGTGAATCTTAGTGTGCCAATTGGGAAGCGGTGTTCTGGGGCTCAGAGCTGTTCGGTGGGTGCTGCAGCTGTAGATTTTCAGGCTTCCATAAACATCCACTTTCCCCTTCAAGATGGCACGGTTTCCCTGTTCCAGCTGGTGGCTCAGGCAGGGAACCCAGCAGCAGTGGGGGCTGCCCAGTCAGGGGAGCCCTGTCCAGCAGTCCCTCAGCTTCTCCTAGAGCAGTGGTTCTCAACCTTCCTTCTGCTGTGACCCTTTAAAACAGCTCCTCATGTGGTGGTGACCCGCAACCATAAAATTATTTCCGTTGCTACTTCATAACTGTAATTTTGCTACTGTTATGAACTGTAATGTAAATATCTGATATGCAGGATGTATTTTCATTGTTACAAATTGAACATAATTAAAGCATAGTGATTAATCACAAAAACAATACGTAATTATATATTGTGAAATATTTATTTCTAATTACAAATAAATGAAATTTTGTCTTGAATCGTGGTGTAGCATGGGTAACAGTCTTCATATGACAACAGTAAACTACATTGCTGCACTTTGCTACACCGAGGAGCGGTGTGTTGGTTCCTAAGACCATGGGAAATAGGTGTTTTCAGCTGGTCTTAGGCAACCCCTGTGAAAGGTTCGTTCAACCCCCAAAGGGGTCACGACCCACAGGTTGAGAACCGCTGTCCTAGAGTATAGTATCCCTTAAATCACCAACAAACACTCCATGTGTGACTCTCAGCTTTTCTCTCTGTCTGCTCAGGGAGAAGGCTCAGGACATGTCTGTCTATTCCGCCGCCATTTTTCTCTCTCCCAGAAGTCTGGTTAAACAAATTTAAATAGATCTGCTCACTGCAGGACTTCTCAGAACCTTTTATGTTCACAGTATTGTTCATCTCTGTGTAAGAGAGAATTAATTCCCAGATTCCAGCTTTTCTTTTTTTACTATTGAACCCTTTTGTCCTTCCACTCTAATATCTTATGCCATTAGTGTTCTAAGGAATATATTTTCAGATACATTCATTCTCTTTTAAATTTTTCTTTTTCTTTGTGTTTGGGTAGTCTGTGTTGATAGTATGGAAACCCTATGTACTTTCTAATGAAATGTGCCAGAAACCCCAGTATCAAAAATTAAACTTTATACATTTTTATTAGTTATAACTATAGTAGCAATTTGGTTTTATTTAAAGAAAATATGGGTTTTTTGTTTTGTTTTGTTTTGTTTTGTTTTTACTAAATTGATAAGAAATTTTTTTACAACTTTCCTGGACTTGTGGATCTGTTTCCATGGGTAATTACCAGAATTACAGAATATATATTTTTATAATGTAATTCTGAATTGTTCAAATAGTTGAACTTGGAAATTTTGTACATTTGTATACCTGATTACCCTCACGTTAGTCTATATCTCTTCCTGTTTACTTTTCAACTTTTTCCTCATGTTTTTATACAACTTCTTGAAATGAGATATGTGTGTTTGTATGCATACAAATATATATACCTGGTCTTCTCATTTTTGTTTTGCTTAATTTCTTTTGCTTAATATGATAATAAGAAGTTATTTAGAAGAGAACAAGAGAAAACAAATCTTGTAATATGCAGTTGCTCCTTTTTTCATTTCAGAATCAAAATTGTGGCATAATTGTAAGAAATTATAGTATAATGTCTTTCAGTCCAATAAGGAACATATTATTTCATGCTGTTGCTATTGTTACTGTTGTTATTATTACTAATCACTTCCATTTATTAAGAACCTTACTAAATATCAGACATGCAAAAGAGCTTTATATGCATGTTCCTCACAACAACTCTTAGCTTGAATTTATTGAATTTATTGGGTTGACATAGTTCCAAGGGTACACCCCAAGTCAGATCTCCTTCATCACCATTTATTCTTCATTTCTTGCTTCTACCTCCCCCCAGTTGCCTTTTCTTCTGGAAACTAAGATGTATATAATTTAAATATTTTACCCATTTACACATATGGTAAGTATTAAGTGGTAGAACCGGGATTGAAATCAGGCCATCTCACTGCAAAGTCCAAGCTCTTAACAGATACATTTAAGATGAGAAAACATAAATTTTTCTAAGAATATATGTTTTGCAGCTTCATGAAAAAAATATACTTGAAAGCAGATTACTATAAATTGTATAAATCATGGATCAATAATTCTTTAAAAATTCTAGTTATGAGTTAAGATTAAAATTTTGTTATATTTTAGATTTCAGGAAATCCATAGATGGGTTTATAAAAAGTATATAACTCGGGTTTGTGTATACTAGTCAGAAGAAAATTCACTTGGATTAATATTGTAGAAAAGGATAATGAGTTTTACAAAAACATGCTACTATATAGTATGAAATTGTTCTTTGGCTACATGTAAATAATGGACTAGACTCCAAGAAGAATACTGTTTTTCTTAACATAATAATTGGTGATTCTTATAGTCTATTCTTCCAATCTTAAAAACCCATAAATCACAAAATTTACAAATGGAATAAAATGAACTTAGAGGCTGAAGTTCATTAAAAGGAAGGAGAAAGCAAAATGAAAAATAATGAAATTAAAGACTCCCTAGATACAGGTATCTTTTTAAAAATCTGTTTTTGTGGGGGTTTTTTACTATCTTCAATTGTGATTAGACTGTTGTTCACTTTTCAGAATATTACTCAGCTGTAACCTTTTTTTCATTATACAGTATACATAACATAAAATTGATCATTCTAACCAATTTTAATTATCTAGTTCTATGGCCTTAAGTTCCTTTGATGTGCGCATCATCACCACCATTCATCTCTATTACTTTTTCATCTTCCTTAAATGAAATTCTATATCCACTAAACACTAACTCCCCATTTCCCCCTTCCCCAGCTCTGACAACTTTCATTCTACTTTCTGTCTCTATGACTATGACTCTCCTAGGTACCACATATGCAATATTTGTCCTTTTGTAACTGGCTTATTTCATTTAGCATAATGTCTTCAAGGTGCATCCAATGTTGTAGAATGTGTTAGAATTTCCTTTCCTTTTAAGGCTGAACAATATTCCATTGAATATATCTACCACATTTTGTTGATCCATTCATCCATCTATGGGCACTTGAGTGGCTTCCAGTTTTTGGCTATTGCAAATAATGCTGCTGTGGACACAGGTATACAAATACTTGTTTGAGTACTTTAATTTTTCAAATATCTACAGGGTTTAAGAGTTTGTAATTGATGCAGGAATAAACAGATCAATAAACTAATTTTAGAATTACAGAAAAGCTGCAAAAATGGTACAAAGAATTCCCTTATATCTGCTACCCAATTACCCCTAATATTACCATCTTATGATTGGTTTTTAAAAGAAACTTTAAACATTACATATGAAATTGTTTGTATTTTGTTTTAATTTGTGATGTTTTTTCCCCTATTAACCATTACCTTTAAAACTTTCCTTTGTGTCTGCTTAATCAATTATCAGTTGTATTTTCTCCTTTGCAAATGTTTTTTATTATTGTTTAAAGTATTACATATGTCTCCTTTTCCCTCATCAACCCCTCCCTGGCCACTCCCACTCCCCAGGACAATCCCCCACCACTCCAGTGTCTGTGTCCATTTGTTATGCTAATATGCATGCATACAAGTCCTTTGGTTGATCTCTTACCCTCCTCCACCACCACCCCCTTGACAAGTACCCTTTTTTTTTTCTTTTAAAAAGCTAACCATTTTATAGAAGACAATGATCTAGTTTGTGGTCCCTTAATCCCTGAAACATAATATAAAAAAAAATGAACAGCTACTTTTAAAATAAACTGCCTCTCCTAGTTTAAGTTTTTACTTATAAACACACTGTTTTAAAATTAAAACATTTATCATAGTCAAGGTGTATGTTCCCTTGGTTGAAATTTTTATTTTAGATTGAGGCAAAACTATATAAATAGGCTGAGGATTTCCTCCTCATGGTAAAAATGCATAGTTTCTGCAGGAAAACTTTGTAAAAAGATTTATAACATGGGACTATTCTTTCCTTGTCCTTGGAGACTGTGTAAAAGCAGGACAGATTATAGCAAATACTAGTAAGAAGCAAGATGGAGAACTCAGAATTATTGATACAAGTTTATCCATGGTGACAAATTAAAGTCCACAACTATTAGTATTCAAAACTTCAAAGTAGAAATATTCTTTGTTCCAGTTGAAGAAGAATAATTCCTAGAATTTACCAAGCTATTTGCATTTATGGCTTTTAATGTTAGAAAACATAGACAATTTATTTCCTCCCTTACTTAGATTGTATACTTTTATAGATAAGAGAATTAAAACTCATACAGATGAACACAAAAGTCACAAAGAATATTCCTTAAAATTGTTGGCCAACAATGGGGAGATATGTATAAAAAAATTAATTAAAAAAAAGAAAAAAAATTGTTGGCCAAAAAATTGTCCACCAAAGCGTCAATTTATTTCTTTGTGAAAATTCAAGTTGGTAGTAATTTTTCAAGAATGAAAATCATATATAAGTTGTTAGTAGATGGGTTCTTATTTCGTTAAAGGAATGTGGATTCTAAGTGATTATAACACATATAAATGATTAATAAATATGTTCTTATTTCATAAAAGAGAAGTGTGGTCTATCCTCAAACTTAAAAGACTGTCTTTCTTCTTGTTTACTTTGTGGTACTTGGAACTCTTCACAATGAAATAATTATGCAGGTGTGGGAGGTGTCTAGAGCTTGACTCTGAACTGTGCTACTTTGTTGAACTGCTTAGTTCTGAAAAATTAGCAATGGAAGTTTGTTACTTTCTAGGGAACAGTGTGACCACATAAAAAATGATATGTTTTATTTTGTGTAAGGGGTGTGTGTGTGTGTGTGTGTGTGTGAGAGAGAGAGAGAGAAAGAGAGAGAGAGAGAGAGAGAAAGAGAGAGAGAGAGAGAGAAGAGAGAGAGAGAGAGAGAGAGAGAGAGAGAGAGAGGTGTTGATTTCATGTTACATCTGTTCACTTACTATTAGTCTTCTTGAGGTAGTAGAAATAGCTAACAGATCCTGGCTAGATTGGGCATTTCTGGGTGATTATAAATTTGTTGTAAAACACATTGCTTTTATATTTTGGTGTTATAACCTGTCACTTTTTGAAAGCACTATGAGTTTAAAACGATTGTAAGCAGCATAATTTATATATCCTCCCTTAGGGTAGACTATTTTGTGCTCACTATTATTCTTTACTAGAGGCCCTGTGCATTACATTCATGCACGGTGGGGGAGGGGTCCCTCAGCCTGGCCTGCGCCCTCTCGCAGTCCGGGACTCCTCAGGGGATGTCTTCCTGCTGGCTTAGGCCTTCTCCTTTAGCACTGCTCACCAACTGTGAGCCCAGCTTCTAGCTGAGCAATGCTCCCCCTGTAGGAGTGCACTGACCACCAGGGGGCAGCCCCTGTGTTGAACGTCTGCCCCCTGGTGATCAGTGCATCTCATAGCGACCAGTCTTTCCCTCATTCCATCGATTTCCATATTAGGGTTTTATTATATAGGATTATTTTAGGTAACTAAACTTGGCTCATTGTGAAAAAGCCCCCCCACCACTAAATTTAATATCAGTTCTCACAATAGCATCACCCATATTGATTTTTCTTATGAGAAGAAACCCTGTACATGAGTCACTTCTGACTGTACACTATTGTCATGGAAGCTCATTTTGGAGATGTTAAGGCCAGATGATTTTTGGCAAGTGGCTGTGACAAGATTCCTGGCTAAAATATGCTTTTTGAATAAATAAATTAGCTGTATCAAAACACTATGCAAATTAATTAGCTTAGTTTACAGTCTATATGTTGTTGCCTTTTTACAAAAGACAAGATTGTCAGCTTACTAAAACTTATACCTAACTTGTTAGTTGCAGTATATAAATTACCAAATGAGAAACTATTTGTCAGATTTTATAAGCATTTAATTTAAAGTATAGCTTGGAACCTAGATTGTTATATACCCTTCACTCAAAATTATCCATAGGATAGGAGAGGACAGTTACATATAATCTGTGGAACTCTAGAATTTTCATTTTAGCTGCTAGTTTAATGCACTCCTTCATTATCTGTGGTTGAGCAAATGTGAAGAGAGGTGGCCAGAAAATAGCCAGCAGGATATGGAAAGAGTGACTAAAGAGTAAGAAACATTCCCAGTATGGGTAATAGCTCCTGAGTTATAAAGAATGATCTGATTCATATAACACTGAGTGCCATAGGAATTAGGTATAGTGAATATTTCAAATTCTAATTCCTTATCACATGTTTCAGACATTCAGAATCTCCAGTTGAAGTTCCTATGCTGCTTTGATCAAGCGCTACAGGCACGATGTTTTGGGGTAGAAAAGCAGAAAAGGCCATTTGTAAAAAAGTGAAGGTATAGTAGAAGCTGAAAAGGGAAGGTATAGTGAAGCTGGCTTTTGCTCTTGGTTCATAAGGAGAGGGTAAACTATAAGAAATTGACCCCATCTAACTAAACTTTACCATTTTTTTCTCATAAGAGGCTGCATAATCATCCTGCAAATCTCATCTAAATTTTGCCTTAGGAATTTATAATATAGTAGGAGAGAGATGAAGTTATATAAATAAGTATAATCCTAAAAATAAAAATAAACCTGAAAAATTTCAAAACATAAAAATAAAAAAGAAAATAATAATTATAATCCTAGGTAGGAAGTGATTTTTTTGCCAAAGAGGCATAGGAGGTGATGATGATACTGGATGAACAGATACTCTACATATGTAATAAAAGCAGAAATAGCCCTAGCTGGTTTGGCTCAGTGGATAGAGTGTCAGCCTGTGGACTATAGGGTTCCAGGTTTGATTCTGCGCAAGGGCACATGCTGAGGTTGCAGGCACATGCTGGGTTGCAGGCAGCCAACCAATGTTTCTCTCTCATTACTGATGTTTCTATCTCTCTATCCCTCTCCTTTCCTTTCTGAAAGCAATAAAAATATATTTAAAACTACAAATATTTTTTTTAAAGCAGAAATATAAGTAAAGCAATTTATGAAATTATTTTAGTCCATCCATACTTCACTCTGAGTAAAAGCAAAATATTCTGTATAATTTTTTGGCTTGTTTTTATCCTACATGGACAAAAAAGTAAAAAATTATTAGCATATTTATAAATTTTATTATCAAAGTATTGAGTATTTTGAGAGATTGCTAACAAATATTTGAAGGGGAAAATGAATTTGCTGTGAAAAAAATGAAAACCTCAGACGTAGAGTATACTTAAAAGATTGTGTACATACACACACACACACACACACACACGCGCACATGCACATGCACACGCACACACACACTTCACCAAAGAGTAGCTACACCAGTTGGATTATAGCCTGATGTTTGGCAAATGTAGAAAAATAAAAGTTAATACTTCAGATTTTGTTTTCCTGTTGTTCCATTAAAATGAATTTCATATTTTGTTTCAGTGCAGTAAACTAATATCTACCTTTTTTTCCTGAGAATAATTGCTTGAGATGTTTTTCATTTTTTTTCAGAGAAAAAAAAATGAAGTGGTGAAAATAAATTAGAATACAAATATTACATGAAATTATTATTATATTAGATGTGGTCTAAAATCATACTGTAGGCATTTAATGGTATATTTACTTTTGTCTGAGCATTTACATATAAGTGACTAAAGTATTTCAGTCATTAGGATCTGAAAGAATAAGAGCACAGATTTGTGTCTCAGCATTCTAGAAGAATACTTAAACTAATGAATGCTCAAGCCAATTATTCCTGTTTAAAATATTATGCAAATAATATGCTCTTAACCATTTTTAGAGGACAATGTTGCTAGTAATTTGAGTACTTTAGGATAAATTAATGTTGACGTTTTGTGCAGCAATTTAATATTATATATTTAGTTACTTTATGAGCATGAGAAAATACTTTTAAAAGATTTCCTTAAAAGACAAAGAAACAAAGCCCTTCTCCATGATCTTTGCTCTTCCTCAAACTTCATACTACCTCAAATGTGAACATTCAAAGTAGAACACTGGAAAAATTTCCACTTCATTGTTGATAAAAATTTAGTGTTCTTTATAGGTTAAACACTTACTGTTATTAACTCTTTATCTTGTATTATAAATATATTTATCTTATTTGAGTTTTTTTATATTCTCTCTAATATTTTAAATAAAGACCAAGCATTCGCTATAAAAGGCTTGGCCCCAAGAGCTACATTATCTGAGCTGTTTCTTAAGAAAAGGGATCGTAAAATCCATACTTATATAACAAATAAAATAGACATGGACAAATGGTGACTTTTAAAAATGTTCTATTGCAATAAGAATTTTATAGGTGCTAAGAAATTTTAAAGATGAAAATGGTGTCTAATACATTCTATTGAGAATGAAGGTCTAATTATTAATATCAAATGTGCATTATCAGTAGTTTAAAACTTAAAAGTGAAAAAATACATTAGATTCATAAAATATAGATTTATAGTTAGTCTAATGTTCAGAAAATTTTTCAATTTTACTTCAGCTCAGAGAAGTATCCTGTAACATTGAAACTATAAGTTTCATCATTCAAATTAGATTAGCATGTTTTTTCTAATATTTTAACCCTCATTTAAAAAACACACACACATGATTTTATTGATTTTAGAGAAAGAAGAAGGGAGAGGAAGAGAGAGAGAAACATTGATGTGGATAGAAATATCCATCAGTTGCCTCTTGCACACACTGAACCCATAAACCTGTAGCTTGACTCAGAATTGAACTAGTGACCCTTTGGTGTGCAGGATAACACTCAACCTACTGAGCCACAGTTACCAGGGCCCTCATTTTTTAATTATATATTGAAATGCCAACTTTTTTGTCCTTGCTAGCAGTGAAAGAGATTTAAAAAGCCATAAAATAAATTCTTCAGAAGCTTTAATTAAAGGAATTGCCCAGAACTCAACTTCCTGTTGCTATATCCAGCTATTTTCTTATGTTCTACAAAGCTGATTTAAAAGGTTCCAGCTGTTGAGACCGGTTTGGATCAGTGGATAGAGTGTTGGCCTTCGGACTGAAAGGTCCCAGGTTGGATTCTGGTCAGGGGCATGTACCTTGCTTGCGGGCACAACTCCAGTCGGGGGCATGCAAGAAGTGGCTGATCGATGTTTCTCTCTCATCGATGTTTCTGACTTTCTATCCCTCTCCCTTCCTCTCTGTAAAAAACTCAATAAAATATATTTAAAAAAATAAAAAATAAAAGGTTCCAGCTGTATTTAATTAATTATTTTTTTATTTTTATTTTTACTGTTGACACTATTACAGATAATCCTCCATTCCACCCTCAGTTTGCCCACCTTCACCCAGCCCCAGCCCCCTCGATTAACATTTGACAAAGGAGTCAAGAGCATACAAATGGTGTTAGGTACATGAAAAAAAATAATACTAAACCATCAACTTACACCATATACCAGAATAAACTAAAAATGGTTAAAAGAATTAAATGTAAGTCATGAAACCGTAACAATTCTAGAAAAAAATCATAGGCAGCAAAATCTCAGACATTTCTTGTAGCAATACACCTCAGAGGGCAAGGAAAACAAATGAAAAAATAAGCAAGTGGGACTATATCAAACTAAAAAGCTTATGCACAGCAAAAGAAGCCATCAACAAAATGAAAAGGCGGTCTACTGGTGGGAGAACATATTTGGCAATGATACATGTGATAAGGGGGTTTAATTTCCAAAACACATAAAGAACATATAGAACTCAATACCAGGAAGACAATCCAATTTAAAAAATGGTAAAAGGCTCCAACTATTGCTACTTCAATGAGGATGGGAGAAAAGAGAATCTCTTAAATTCCTCAGGCTATTTTAAACCTAAGGCATTCTTCTAAGACAACCTTCTGTTGCTCCCTGGCTAAGGAGTCTGAAAAGGTCCACTAAACCTTTGAAATGTGTGTTGCATATTAAGAACAGTAAATAACCACACACTGCTCTTTAGACTATGCTGCTATGGAGTCCAATCCTCATTTGGACCAGTTTGCTTTGTTTTGCTCTATATCACAGACTGCACCCAAAACACTAGACAGTGGATTACAAGGAGGCTCATACAAGAGCATGTGGATGATTCAGTATCATACCCAAATCTTCAGCATCATCTCAGCATATGAAGCATGCTGCATTCAGGGTACCCAAAACTTAGCAAACATATGAATAGTTAATAATTCCAATAATAATTGCTTTGAATCCAAAAGTAAAAAATGAAAATATTTTAAAATGTTAATTTGTTTTCAAAAGTCCTCTAAAGACAGCCAACATGATAACAGAGGGTGGGGAAGCTCTCTGGAGTGGCAGTGGAACTGAAAACATAGGTTGGGTTTCAACATGCCTGAAATTGCTGTGAACAAAGGGAGATTTCTGGTTAGATATCTGGCCTCAGAGGAGAAATGTTTATTAGTTCCCCTTTCCTGAGTTTCCACCTCTCATTAGGAATTGTGGTTAAGAATGGGAGTCATCTCAGATAATAGTGGATTTTAGCTGTAGTGACTCATAAGTACTTAAGCGATGGAAGGATGATTATGTTAAATTAACAAGTTTCTAAAATGCCATTGCACTTTTTAAGGCATAGTACATTTTTAAATGCATTTTAAAGCTATCATTAATGGTTATTGAGATGCTCCGGTGCCTCATGTGTCAGCTTGCTAAGGTGTGTGTCTGTTGTCTAAGCATATGTGCCATTCCATACTGTTGCATCTTCCATACTTAGCTTTTATTGTTGCTCAGAGCAGCACAGTTATCCCATTAGCCAAATGGACACAAACATACCTATTGGCATGACTAGACTCCCCTCAGTTATTGTTAATCCTATACTTGAGAGAAGAATCCCCCTTCCATGTCTACCCATCTTGTCTAGAGTAAAAACCAAAGTTATTTCAAAACCTATATTTCACCCAGAAAGTGAAGCCAATGTTCTACAATGCCATCATTCTCTGTCTGGCTCTGCCTCTCCCCCAACCTCCTAATTCCATCCTTGTTAAGAAGCACAGCATATGAGGCCTTGACCTCAGTCCAGTCATGCACAATTATTCACTACTTCCCAAATACAGTCTTTGTGTCTCTAGCTTTGAATGTATTTTTTTTCTCTGACAACCATACCTCTCTCCATTTCCACCCAGTCAACTCCTACTCATCCTTCAAGACTCAGCTTGCTCATTACTTCCTTCATGACATTTCATTGATGGTTCCCAGCAAAACTGGTCAGTCTCTGTGTTCTCACAACACTTTGTTCAGGCCTCTATTAAAACAATTAACACATTGGCTTGTAGTGATTTAACTTTACATGTGTCTCTCCCTTTTGAAATTGCCCTCAGCAGTAGTTTACCAAGCCATATCAAAGCAAATAAACAGAAACCGGTCTCACCTCTTTCTGGTAACTTTACTTGATCCTGACAACCATTTGTACTCTTTTCTATTTGTTTGCTTCTGTTAGCTTTGGTTTATCTTTTCTTGCTGCCAGCGTACTTGAGCCTGTAGAAGTTGCCTATGATGATTGGTAGTGAGAGGAGTATTTTAAGGCTATTTGGAGTTAGACTGAGTCAAGGGATAAGGATCCTTATCCAAAATACTTTAGAAAGTAAATTAGCATAAGGTTGAACTCTACTTATAAGGGCTGTAAGTGACTGAAGAAGAACAATGTAAATTGATGCTTGCCATGAGACCATAGAGCTGGCTGGAAGGGATCCTTAGAAGTCATCCAACCGCTATCAGATACTTTAGTCTTTTCAAACACCTCTAAACTCATTGCTACAACTCCATTTACCACATAGTTTTAGTTGAAATGCCAGAGTCAAAGATTGCCTGTATTTAACCCTTTGTTTTTTTTTATAGAAAGCCACAGTAATCAGCAGTGACTTAACCTACCTTCTGCATAATGTCTTAGTCTTTAAAAGATTAGGAGTGGTAAAATACACAGCTTTACAACTGATGCCCATCCATTCATCCTAAACAGTTTTAACTGGTTATTATTGAAACGTTTAAAGCTGCTACCATCAAATCTTCTCTCACTGTCTACATTAGACTTAAGGAATTGGATGGGCCATAGAGTCCATAGATTTTGAGCTATAACTGGTACTAGATATTTTAGTAACCTCCAAAAATTTATTATACAGGGCTGGAACTAGAGTTAGAACACAGGTCTTCTCACATTGCCTGGGACTGTCACTGCAGTTTTCATAATAGAAGGGGTCCATAAGTATATTTAAATTTATTCATTTTAGTTTTATGTTAAGAAGCACATAGTTTCAAGGCACCCAATAATAAAATAATAATTTTGTGCCAAAACCTGTTTGGCTCAGTGGATAGAACATCGGCCTGCAGACCAGACTGGAGGGTCCCAGGTTCAATTCCAGTTATGGGAATGTACCTTGGTTGCGAGGACATCACTATTAGGAGGTGTGCAGGAGGCAGCTGATATTTCTCTCTCATTGATGTTTCTAACTCTCTGTCCCTTTCTCTTCCTCTGTAAAAAATCAATAAAATATATTTTTAAAAAAGCATTTTGCAACATAAAGTCTCACTCTCAAATTATCTGCCTGGTGTTAAGTTTTAGGCATATTTCCATAAGATGAAGAAAACCCTTAGAACTATGGGACAAAAACTATAAGAGTGACAGAATATCAGTATTAGAGAAATACACACACACACACACACACACACACACACACACACAGATTTTATTTTTATCTTAGATTGACCCCTTTTTCAAATATGTTCCCAACATACTACTAGTTACATTTCCTAATCATAATAATAACATGTTTTGTATGTGCTAGACTTGTACAAATATTTTATACTAGAGTCCCAGTGCATGGAATTCATGCACTCAGGGGGGGTGTCCCTCAGCCTGGCCTGCGCCCTCTCGCAGCCCAGGAGCCCTCAAGGGATATCCAACTTATGGCTTAGGCCCACTCCCTGCAATCAGACATCCTTAGCACTGCCTCAGAGGCAGGAGAGGATCCCGCCAGTGCCGCTGCACTCACCAGCTGCACATTGACCACTAGGGGGAAGCTTCTGTGTTGAGCATCATCCCCCTTGTGGTCAGTGCATGTCATAGCAACCAATCGTTCTACCTTTTGGTGGATTTGCATATTAGCCTTTTATTATATAGGATGTTATCTCATTTAATCTTTTTAATAACTATGTGAAGTTGAAGGCATTTCACTTATATTAAAATCAGGAAAAAACAGGGCTTAGAGAGGTTAATTAACTTGCTCAATAACAGTTAATACATGACAGCACTTGAATTTGAACCTGATTCTATCTGATTCCAAAGTCTATGTTCTCAATCACTATTATTACTGCTCTCCCCTTTTCTCCTTTGAAAGTTTCTCATAGTTTTATGTCCTAACTCAACTGATATCCCCTGGTCTCAGCACACAAGAAAAACAACCAACCAAGATCAACCATTGAATAACTTTTCATTTGGATCCTTAGTTCCCTAACTATTCTAAAATCTCCCTTACACCTCCACCCCCTCTGATAATTTCAGTCTTAATCAACTTTTGGGTTCTCTTTCCTTTTAGAATCCTGCAACACACTGTCTCCCTCATGTACCTTTTTTCTTCACAACTGTCCTCTCAGTCTCATTTGATATTTTAAACTCCCATGGTCCCATTAGAATTGATCCTTTTCTCAGGAATGCATGCACCCTAAGCTTTGATGTGTGTGTGTGTACGCTCAACATTTGTATTTAACACCAATGAATTTCATGAAATGCTGGTTCAGCCTTTAGGTTTCTATCTAGGCATAACCCTCTGAAATCTACTATAGTAGCTCATCTCCCCCCCAACAATCCACAGTTTGCTTTTGGCAGTTTCAGTTACCCATAGTCAACCACAGTCTGAAAATATTAAATGGAAAATTCCAGAAATAAACAATCATGAGTCTTAAATTGCAGTTCTAAGTAGCATAATGAAGTCTTGTGTAGTCCCACTCCTTCCACCTGGAATGTGAATCATTCCTTTGTCCAGTGTCTCCCTCCTATATACGCTGCCCACCCATTTGTCACTGAGTAGCGATCTAAGTTAATCAGAACTAATGTCATGGTGTGGCAGTGCTTGTGTTCAAGTAACCTCAATTTTACTGAATAATGGCCCCAAAGCACGGGAGTATTGATGCTGGCAGTTCAGATATGCCAAAAAGAAACCATAAAGTGTTTTCTTTAAAAGGTATGTATAATATAGGAGGAAAGCATACTATGTATAGGATTTGTACTATCCAGTGGGCATCCTATAACATATTCCTCATGGATAAGGTGGGACTACTATATGACTTTTGGGTAGCTTAGGGAAGGCTTCACCATAAAGGGACTGTAGATAAAAGCTCTTTTCTTTTCTACAGCTAGTCAAAAGGGAGACAAATTTAGGGAGTAAAAAGTTAATCTGATCTTTAAAAATTATAAGTAAGGAAACAAATTTCAAATTTCCAAGTAATTTAGAACAAATTTATTGATTTAGTTCACATTTTTACAATTTTTGAAGTTCCTTGGGGAAAATTATCAGAAAACAAGAAGCATCTATATAAATGAAAGACAAATGTATCCATGGCTGACATTTTTCTTATTGAAATTTTTTGAAAAGGAATTTCAGGAAGGAATTGTATGTGTTTAAACATGGAATACGTCAATTTGATCATACTTAGATTTCTTAAAATTGTAGGGTTTTGAAAAAATAAAATTAGATTGTGTTTTTTTCTTTTTGCAATCTGGGATTTGAGAATCTGAGTACTTTAAAAATAGGCAAGATTTTTATTTAAATTTTTTTATTTTATTGATTTCGGAGAGGGAGAGAGAGAAACATTGGTGATGAGAATCATTGATGGGCTGCCTCTTGCATGATGCAAACTGGGGATCAAGTTCACAACCCAGGCATATGCCCTTATCAGCAATTGAATCTGGTTCATAGGTTGACATTCAACCACTGAGCAATACTGGCCAGGTAAGACAAGATTTTTAAGTGTATTTTTAATTTTATACAAGTCTTTTAAGGCTGCATTTCTTTATACACACACACACACCCTATCTAATAAAGAGAGAATATGCTAATTGACCATCATTCCATCACAAAGATGGCTGCACCCACAGCTGAAGCCAAGTGTTCATGAGGAGCCTTAAGGAGCAATTAGCACGGACCTGAGGCTATGCCCTCACCCGCCCCCATAGGGCTTGACAGGGGACCTCAGGCTGCATCCCCCACCCAGCAGGGCTTGACAGGGGATCACAGGCTGCACCCCCCATTCCAGCAGGCTTGACAGGACTTCAGGCTGTGCCCCCCCACCCTGACACCAGGCCAGGGGACCTGAGGCCATGACCCTCACCTGGCGGGGCTTGACAGGGGACCTCAAGGTGTGCTTCCTGTTCTGGTGCTGTAGTAAGGGACCTCAGGCTGCTCTCCTCACCCCAGCATCAGGCCAGGGAACCTCAGGCTGCCCCCCCCCACCAGGTGGAGCTTGACAGGGGACTTCAGGCCATGCCCCTCACCATGGCACCAGGCTGGGAGACCTCAGACCACACCCCCTGCCCAGCAGGGATTGATGGGGGAACTCAGGCCATGCCACCTGTCCCAGCATCAGGCTAGGATCCCTGAGCCTGAACCCTCCCTGACTGATTGGGCTTGACAGGGGACCTCAGGCCATGCCCCCCACCCAGCAGGACTTGACAGAGGACCTCAAGGTACACCCCCAGTGCTGGGTCGGGGGAACTCAGGCCACGCCCCCCACCCCAGTACCAGGCTGGGGAACCTCAGACCGCAACCCCTGCCCGGTGGGGCTTGGGGGACCTCAGGCCGCACCTCCTACCTTGGCACCAGGCCAGGGACCTCAGGTCATGCCCCCTACCTGACGGGGCTTGATGGAGACCTCAGGCTTTGCCCCCTGTCCCGGCCCCAGGCCTGGGGACCTCATGCCTCCCCTCCTGCCCCAGTGCCAGGGTGGGAGACCAGAGGCCATAATCCCCACCCAGCAGGGCTTGATGGGGGACCTCAAAGTGGGCTTCTTGTCCTGGTGCTGGGCTAGGGGACCTCAGGCTACTCCCCCTACCCCAGCGCCAAGCCAGGGGACCTCAGGCCTCACCCCCCCACCAGGTGGGGCTTGACGAGACTGCAGGCCGTACCCCTCCACCCCAGCACCAGGCCAGGGGAACTCAAGCCGCACCCCCCACTCCAGCACAGGGCCAGGGGACCTGAGGCTGTGCCCCCCTTCTTGGTGGGGCTTGACAGGGGACCTCAGGCCATGCTCCCCACCTAGAGGGCTTGACAGGGGATCTCAGGCCATATCCTCCACCTAGCAGGGATTGACAGGGGACCTCAGGCCATGCCCCCTTTCCTAGTGCTGGGCCAGGGGACCTGAGGTTACATCCCCTGCCCAGCGGGGCTTGACAAGGGTGGGACTGGCCAGGTCTGGATCTAGTCCAATGGGGGCGGGGGCTGGCTGGGTCTGGGTCTTATGCAATTTTGAGGCTCATGTGGGTGGGGGGTGGGAATTGACTCTGAGTCCAGTGGTGCTCCTCAGACTCTAACAGGAGGAAGGTTTTCAGATATATTTTACTAATTTTCTTTCATCTCTGACACTTCTATTATAGAGAAAGGGCAAATAGCAATATTAAATTATTTCCTCTAATTAATCACCTTTTAATGTGCATGGATTTCATGCATCAGACCACTAGTGTGTGTGTACACACACACACACACACACACACACACACACACACACACACACTGAGTGCCCAGATTATTATGATCTCTGAACACATAATAATCTGGCCACTCAGTATATATATTAGAGGCCTGGTGCATTAATTCGTGCATGGGTGGGGTCCGGCCAGCCTGGCCACAGGGAGGGGACATGGGCTGTTGGCTGGCCTGCCTACTGGTTGAACTCCTGGTCAAGGGGACAATTTGCATATTAGCCTTTTATTGTGTAGTATATACACTGAGTGGCCAGATTCTTATGTGTTCAGAGATCATAATAATCTGGCCACTCTGTATATATTACTGATTTTTAGAGAAAAGGAGAGAGAGAGAGAGAAATACCAATGAGAAAGAAGCATCAATTATCTGCCTTCTGCCAGCTCCCTAAGGGGATGGAGCTGCAACCTGGGCAGGTACCCTGACCTGGAATTGAACTGGCAACCTTTTGATACTTGGGTTGAAGCCCAATCAACTGAACCACACTGGCCAGGGCTGCATTATCTTTTTGTTTTTAATTTTGAAGCAAACAGTAATGAAAACTTAAAAACCAAAGGCATGCAAACATGTTTTTGCCCCTGATCTGTTTGAAAACTATTATTTGTCTGAAATAAAAATTACGTTATTGCAAGTCTGTTTCTAGGATAGGTATTTTAAAATTTGACAGGAAAATTACCTTTCAAATTTTTCATGCATATACTGCTTGTGGATTATTATAGCATTAATAACAATGTCGATTGTCCATGTCACATGTTTCTTAATAGGATTTCAAAGAATTTTACCAGTGTAAATTTGTCATTTTACATATTAAAGTCCCACATACTAGAGATTAATTGTGGCAACCTGGCAAATTAATGATGCAGTGAAAGATAAACCAACAAATGGCTGGAAATGCTAGCCCAGAAATTAGTAACATTTTTATCCTTTGAGATGTGAGTGAGGCTAAGCAATGCACTTATAATGACATTTGCAGGCTTACATCATAGGCCAAAGAAGTGGGAAGAGAGGGTAATAAGGCCTGGTAGAGCAGAAATTCTGCCAAATAATTGAATGTCAGATTTGATTTCTGTTGTTCTGTCTCCTGCCTAAGGTATATCTCATTTTAAGAAAACCTTCCAGAATGAAAATTGAATATGTTCAAAGCAAATAAACCAGTAAATGCTCATGGCCATATAGTTTCACATTACAGATTTCTTCTGTTTCCCAAAGGATTCACCCAGGATTTCCCCATACACCCAGAGTTACTGCTTCTTCCTTTGTGTGTTCATCGCATACTTCCTGGTACCTGTTACAGCATTTGATTAATCTTGCCTGCAGTGTACTCAGTTTTGCATGACTATCTTCCCTACTTAGATTGGTAGTCCCTTGAGGACCTAAGCTAAAATTTTCACTTCTTTGCATCTCTTAAGTAGCTGTGGTGGATTAGGCATAGATAAAAATAAATGTTTGAATTAGAGTTAGTTCCTATAGTATGTTGTTTAGTGGACAGGTAAGGTAATTAAATAAATTACTAGGACCCATAACCCGTGCAAGGGACCTGAGAAAGGAAGATTAAAGCATCTCTGAAAATGTGAATCATAGGAAAATAATTTGCAAAAGCAGTATTTACTTTCATTGTTAGGAACCTAGACATAACCTAAGGTGAGACATACCTATATTTTGTTTTTTATTTATAATTTTAGTTCAGATAATTTTTTACTTATTATTTGCTTTATAATTATCAGTTGTCATATAATAAAGAATGGTAACACTTAAATCTTATAGGAGACTTTATGTAGATAAAATATTTAGATATTCTAGTTGCCACTGTTAAGTTTTACTATTATAAAAATGAAAAGATTGAAATAAATTTTAAAATGTGCTGCCATGGAAAAACCTACATATATTTATGTTGCAAATGAGATGTGTGAGAAACAAATAGCCTGAAGAAATGAGGGTGATAGTTAACATCCTATATATTACCTGTTGCACACAATTACAGCTTAGAAACATTTTGTGTACAAGGCTGCTTATTAGAATTGTGTCATGAGGGATATTTTATTCACAGTGACACTAGTCTCCAAGTCTTTTTTTAAATCCTCATAAGGAAGAGATGGCCATTTCTGTGAACAGGCCTGCTTTTAAAAACATTGGGTGAGTGGGTGATGGTTTGTCAGAAATGATGTTTCTGTAATAGCTAAACATCTTGGGGAGGACCAGTTTCAGGTGAACAGGTCATGTCTTCATATTATGCCATTTATTAATTTCTAGTTAATTATGTTTGATTCTATTAGTGGACGAAACCATGTAAAGAGGTGGTGTTTACATAGAAATATAACTTGAATTCAACAAGCAAAACACTACCTCACCCTTTTCCCCAAGAAAGATTTGGGCCAGGGATTGCAACAAAATGTTGATCATTTTATTTAGCAAGGCTAAAAAACTCCTTTTGAGAGATACGATTTTCAAGGGTTCCTGTCTACAATTACCAACTGTAGGAATATTTGCTCTGGAATGGATCCCACTCTATTCTAAGGCCAATTTTCCTTGTCATCCCCCCCCCTGTAATAAATACTATGCAAAATTGTGTAACAAATAAGTGGTTTGGATATTACATAGAATGCTAAATATAATAAATTTCATTTGCAATAGAAAGGAAAAAGGTCCTTTTGATATTCATTTGATAGGAATGTGTTAATTTCAACAAACCATCTGGTATAAAAAAGTTGTTAATGCAGGACACTTGTGGGGGTTACATACAGAAGGAGAAGGGGTAGTAGGGTTAGAGTTCAATTGCCAGTAGTCAGGCCACTTCCAAGTTGTGATTTTGTCAGACTTGGAAATTTAGTGGGATCCAATCTACTCAGCCCTTCTACAAGAAGATCCAAATCCAGCTGCAGCAAGGAGTAGTTACTGATTGAGAATGGAGGCTCTACCCAGTACCTCCTAGCTAGTTTTTTCATCAATATGTTTAATATTGCCCTTTTTATATTCGGAGGGAAAAAGACTGCCTTTGTGGTTTATTGGTTGAATGTGTACAGCTGAATCTATTATAAATAAAAATCTTTCTTCATTGACATTATTTTAGCACAGATTTCAGTGTTCTTGCCATTACTATTTTCTTAATAAAGTAATTCAAACTTAGAATAGTCACTGTAGTTTCAAAGCTTGATTGAAATATGCATTCAGTATTTGCTTTAAATAAGCAGCAATTATAACACCACTGTCATTAAAGATAGAATTTATTTTAAATCCTAACAGTCTTGCTTCTTAATTATGTCAGGCTGAAATAAGGCTTATTTAGTTCAGTCCCACATTTACTCTGAGCAAAGTACTGCACTAGGTACTATGGAGCTACAAAGATGAACAATACATAATATCTATCCTCAATGAACTTATAGTATTAGCAACATGTACACAAAAGAACTATAAAGAATATAATTGATACATTAGATATATAAACAACACTACTGGAAGTGAGAGAAATTAGCTCTGGTTGGATAGAATGGGAAAGGTTTTACAGGAGAACTGACATTGCAACTAAACGTCTGTGGGCATTTAAGACTCACAATATTCAAAAGTGAGGATATGGAGAACATATCCATTGTGTGTCCAAAAACTTCCTGAGCCAAATGCAAGGGAAAAGAACAGTGTATGTTGTTTGAGTGAGAATTGTAAGTAACCCTGTGTGTGACTTGCATTAGTCTAGTGAGGACAGTGGGAGATAAAATGTTAGACAAGGACAGGGTTGTTTTTTAAAGGCATTGAATTGCCATTGAAAGATTTTAAGCAGAGTAATAAGGTCATCAGGGATGGGTCTGGCTGCTTGTATATAGGATGGAATGAAAAGGATAGAAATGAGAGACAGACCAGTTAGGAGACTTAATTTTAAATTCCAAATGAGATATGCTACAGGCCTGAATTAGATTAGTAACAGGAAGGATATAAAAAGATATATAATAGAGACATGGTAGTAATAGGATAAGATGATACTATATGTTGAGAGTAAGGTAAAGGGACCAGTTGAAGATGGCTCCAAAGGGTCCTTCTTACATGATGGGGAGATGATACAATTAAAAATGATAAGCAACACAGAAGAACTACACATTGACACTTTACTGGTAACAGAGTCATTTTTAATGTCAAAGTAATTTTACTTCAATCTTAGGGTATCTTTTTCTGATTTTGAATATTGGAGATTTTTGTAAATTAAGAATTTAATTTTTAAAAAGTGTCTTTTCAAGATATGGTATTGAGAGTGGAGTATACTATCTAACATGTTGTTATATTAGTATTATGTAATATTTTATATAAAAGTATAATAAAGAAAACAGAGGAACAGGACCCTTGATATCATTATTTTCTTTTAGCCCATGCCACAAAGCAAAGCTTAGAAAAATAAAAGATAAACTTATAGACTGCCTCGTGATTGAAGAAGCATTGATATGTAACATTTGTCAAAGTACATTGAACCCTTAAAATTCCTCATTCTAACCAAATATACATTTTTTTGGATGAGACATCTATAAAAAATAAATGTTTATAAACACTGGGCAGTTCCTATGGAATTTAAATATCTGTACTTACAACCTAAGAATTTCTTGATTTTAAGACTGAATAAAGATAGATTCCACACTTTTTTAAAGGTAAATAGCATATCTGTTGATTTACCTAGAACAGTGGTCAGCAAACTGGGGCTCAGGAGCCACAGCCACAGTTTGCCACTCTGTTGACTAATAAGTTTGCCGACCACTGACCTAGATGCTTAATTCCAATAATTACAGGCTGTTGTTGTTCCTTGTTGAGTAAGCCCCTATTCCAGTGGCCAGCAAACTCATTAATCAACAGAGCAGCAAAACGTGGCTCGCAAGCCACAGTTTGCCAACCACTGGTCTAGAACAATAGAAACTGACTGAATTTTGTATTATGATAAAAGCTAGCATCTTCTCTTCCATTTATTTTGGGTAATCTTTTTTTCCTTTGGGGAACTTCCCAGATGTTCTGTGAATATTATTCCAATTTATACGAGTTGTTTTTATATTATAGCTGAGTGATGTCATAACTCTGAAACTCTTAGAATGATGTAATTCTAGACTAGGGGTCTTCTGAAATGTGTGTAGGAGTGCCCCATGACACTTAGGCTTCTTTGACTTGCTTAGAGTCTCAAAGCTGCTTGTGGGGGCAGTTTCCTGGCATTAAAGAATCTAGCTCCTAGTGCAGTAATTTCCATTAACAAAGAGAATAAGCATATCAAGGTATTAGCTGGGGTCTAGATTTTCAGCAACATTTATATAATGCAGTAAAAATGAACAGCTAGCAACACAAGATGATTTAGATGGTTCCTTAGGTACAGCTGTCATATTTTCTGAAAGGAAGAGAAGCCCTGAAATTCAGTGAAAAAGATAGGATGGTTGCTGCTGTACACGTTGTCAAAAGGATCATTTTCAAAAAAAGATTGTAAGCCTTTAATACTAATATTTTATAATAGTTTAGCATTAAATAGTGGAAACGCATTAGATAAGTGTCCAATTTGTATTATGAGCACATCCTATCTAATAAAACAGTAATATACAAATTGACTGTCACTCCAACACACAAGATGGCCACCCCCATGTGGTCAAAGATGGCTGTCTCCATGTGGACACAAGATGGCCACAACAAGATGGCCAGCAGGGGAGGGCAATTGTGGGCAATCAGGCCTGAAGGGGAGGGCAGTTAGGGGCGACCAGGCTGGTGGGGGGGGGAAGTTAGGGGTGACCAGGGCAGATAGGGGAGCAGTAAGGTGTTGATCATGCTGGCAGGGGAGTGGTTAGGGAGTGATCAGGCTGGCAGGCAGAAGCAGTTAGGGGCAATCAGTCAGGCAGGCAGGCGAGCAGTTGGGAGCCAGCAGTCCTGGATTGTGAGAGGGAAGCCTGATTGAAGACGATGTAGGCGGGGCTTAGGGACACCCACCCATGCACAAATTTTGTGCACCAGGCCTCTAATTTTTTCCCTTTTTTAAAAATTAAATCTTTATTATTCAGATTATTACATGTTTTTCTCTTTTTTCCCCTCCATAGCTCCCCTTCACCCAGCTCCCACCCCTCCCTTTACCCTTACCTACCTCCCATTGACCTCATCCATAGGTGTATGATTTTTGTCCAGTCTCTCCCTGTACACCCCTCACCCCTTTCCCCCGAGAATTATCAGTCCACTCCCTTTCTGTGCTCCTGATTCTATTATATTCACCAGTTTATTCTGTTGATCAAATTTTTAATTCACTTAATTTTTAGGTTCACTTGTTGATAGATACGTATTTGTTGTTCATAATATTTTATCTTTTACCTTTTTCTTCTTCCTCTTCTAAAAGAGTATCTTTCAGCATTTCATATAATGCTGGTTTGGAGTTGATGAACTCCTTTAGCTTTTTCTTATCTGTGAAGCTCTTTATCTGCCCTGCAATTCTAAATGATAGCTTTGCTGGATAGAGTATTCTTGGTTGTAGGTTCTTGCTATTCATCACGTTGAATATTTCTTGCCACTCCCGTCTAACCTGCATCGTTTCTGTTGAGAAATCAGCTGACAGTCATATGGGTGCTCCCTTGTAGGTAATGAACTGTTTTTCTCTTGCTACTTTTAATATTCTCTCTTTGTCTTTTGCTCTTGGTATTTTAATTATGATGTGTCTTGGTGTGGTCCTCTTTGGATTCCTTTTATATGGGGTTCTGTGTGCTTCCTGGACTTGTAAGTCTATTTCTTTTACCAGATGTGGGAAGTTTTCAGTCATTATTTCTTCAAATAGGTTTCTAGTATCTTGCTCTCTCTCTTTTTCTGGCACCCCCACAATTCTGATGTTGGTACGCTTGAAGCAGTCCCAGAGGCTCCTTACATTATCTTCACATTTTTGGATTCTTTTCTCTTCTTGCTTTTCCAGTTGAGTGTTTTCTGATTCTTTATATTTCAATTTTTTTACTTGATTCTTTCCTTTCTCTAGTCTGCTGTTAGGACTCTGTATAATATTTCTTATTTCAGTCAGTGTATGTTAAATTTCTAGTTGGTCCTTTTTCATCTCTAGTTGGTCCTTTTTCATCTCCAGTTGGTTCTTTTTCATCTCCTCTTGGGTCTCACTAACTTTATCCAACTTTTCTAGGATATTCTTGAAAAACCTTATGTGTGGTTTTGAACTCTATATCCAGTCGTTTGTTTTCCTCCATTTCTTTTGTTTATGATCCCTTCCCTTGTCTTGGCATTTTCACTATGCCAGGAGAACTTCTGTGATGGATTCAGCCTTATGATACAAGAGTTGCAAAACTGCAAAAGTCTCTCTGTTGAGCTTAGGATGGGTGGAGTCTCAGGGCTTAACGGACTGCCTTGCCTTCCAGTCGGCCCTATCCTCCATGGCCCCTGAGTCTCACGTGACTGGGTAATCACTGGAGCGGTCTCTGTGCGTGCGCTCTCTCTCTCTCTGTGCCTCTAGACTGCTGCCCCTCCGACTCCCCTGCGCTCCGAGACCATATGAGTCTGGGTTCCCAGGGTTTTGCCCGAAACTAGGGTTTAGTGGAGTTAGAAGTGGCACATTTGGGAGGGTCTGTCTCCTGCCCACTCGTGAAAGCCAGCGGCATGATAAGCAGTTGGTCCTCTGCATGCAGTGCCGTGCGTGCCACCAGACTTCTGATCTTTTGCGACTCCCCTTAATTTCCGTGCACTTCTCCCTTTTCACAGTCCAAACTCCTCCCGTATGAGTTTCGGCTGGATCTGGGGTTTAGTGTGGTAGGATAAGGGGTTCAATGCCGTTGGGAGTCTCTGCCTCCTTCCCGCCAGAGAAAACCAGCCAGGTACTCTCTCCCTAACCACCCGCTCTCTCCACGCACGTGTCTCCGAACTCAGCTTTTTGCAGCTCCTCTGCGTCTCTGTGAGCCCCTCTCTTTCCTTTTAGTTTTAGAATTTCCACTCAGCCAGCTTTCCTGTCTTCTGGATGATGTCCGTTCTGTCTTTTAGTTGTAGTTTTGAAATTGTTGTGTGAGGCAGCAGTGTGTTTACCTATGCCGCCATCTTGAATTCTCCTAGTTTCTTAATATTTATTTAGAAAATTAATTGTCACCACTTAGGTATAGATTATGCCTTTTATGATCTTTCATAGAAAACTACCTCCCAACCAGAAAAACTGTCAGCTGCCTCATTCTGCCTAGCAGTGGGTTTGTGTCCTTGGTTATTGACTACCTTAAATATTTGTCCAAGCCAGGCATAACTTAAAAAGAAAAATTCTCATTTAAAAGGAGTCACAAAATTATGGTGCTTAGTTGTAGATGATTTTTGCACTGTGGGTCCTCTTGTTCCTCTCATTTAATACTGATGACACAGAGATGACAAAAATGATTTAAAACAGACTACATACTTTCCTGCCCAATATCTTTTTGAAGAATATTTTTCCCTACAGAATGTACTGGCAAGCATTTCACTTTCATTGGAACATTAACCAATGACTATTTTATTTAGTATTCTTATGGGATACCTATTAATTTTAGTGTCCCAAATTTCTTAGGCACATTTGCTGGTTCTGGTATTTTCAATGTTTCTTTAGAAACTAGAAATCTCTGAGCCATTTATTTTTTTATCTTATTGTTCTGATTTACAATTCTGCATATGAAAAGAGGAAGTGTTATCACCTCAAACCAAGTAAAGTCAGTAGAGTACCCATCCTTGCTGTGCTAGTACTGTGTGGTTTGTGCTTAAGGGAAACCTGTATGAATCTAGGAGCTTACAATATAATTAGAATGGTCAGACCAAGGTAACTAGGCCTCTGAGGTCATGATCCATGCTCCAAGAAGGAATGAATGTGGGAAGCTGGAAGATCCCCCTGTGCTCATCAAGTGAGACAGTATGTAGGTGTGAGGAGTAACAACCTCCAGAAATGCTTCCTTTGGACAGTGATGCTACTTTTTTCATTTGATAATTGATTCATAATGACTGCTTATTTTGTACTTAATATATAGGTTCCATGAGGACTTTGTTGCTTTGTCTTTTGTTTGTTCTAGTGTGTAAGTCTATAACCTCAGAGATACAAGTTTTTTTCCCCTCCTTCCCCTATTTTACAGCTAAATGTAACCCAAGGTATGAAAAGTTAGTAACTTCTTTAGGTCAGACAGTACGTAAGTGATTGTGTTGTATTTCTGATTCAGTTATTAATGACCTACCATTAGACTTGCACTTGAAGGTCCTTGAGTAGCTAGCAACACCAAAGTGGAAATAAAAACTCCCAAATTAATAATAATTGCACAAAAACAAACAAACAAACAAACATAATTGCAGGAAGTCCATTAGGACTAACAAAGAATTAATGAAATATTTATTTTAAAAATAATTTTGCTTGTTTTACTGACACAGATCATTCAAAACGGGCTAACAGAGTATTGTCAAGTAGAAGTTTTCCAGAGTTCTGCTTTGTCATATACACATAGATTTGTAATTATGGTGTTACAGGGCATGTAGATGGTTAATCCTGGAGTCCTGATAATAGTTTTTCTTTCAGCAACTCCTATATTTCTCTTACAACTTTAATTACAAAGTTGATTTGCTCAGTGTAGCAGTCAGCCTAGCTCTGTTTAAATTAGCACACATTCTGAATAAGTGGAGCTCAAATTAATGATGTTTTATTCTGTTACAAATAGTTTGTTTTCCATCACTGATAATTATTTCCATTAGAGTTAAATCCACAAAAAATATTATCTTAGTTTCCTTACTGCTATTTACCAAAGTCTAAGAAGTGGCTTTTAGTTACATGTGGGGCAAGAGGACATGGCAGTAGCAAAGGAAAATTAGGTGTTATAACCAGGTCTCTCAGATTTGTGGAGCAGGTTCTGAGCAGCATTCTAAACCAATATTCTTTCGAAAAGGCAAATAAGAGCTGGGAATCTTAAGTATAATGTGATTTAGAGAATGTTTGCTGGTATACACTAATGCTTTAACCCCTCTCAATCTGGTAAGTTTTAAGAACCTCTTAATTGACAAACATTCTGATACCTCTTCAGAAGTGCACAGAGGTCCACTCCTCTTTCCCCAAGTTAACCCATCTTCCACTAAATCATTCTTAGAGCTTTAGAGAGTTGATTTTTCAACAAGCTCCTTTTCCCTCTTGGAAGATTACTCACCTGCAATCCCACAGAGAACTGGAAGAGTGGGCAGAGGATTTTTTGAAAAGATTTTTTTGAACTGATGTCTGATTTCCTTTAGATCCATGTTGATTAGAGAGACTGTTATCTGGTGCTTCTTTTTGCTGTGTCTGCCTTTGCTGATTTGTGATTTATCCATTTCATAAGATTTTCCTTTATAAAAGTTGTGAAAGGTATAAAAATAGACTGGTATTATGGGTCCCAATGTTTTTTAAACTACAACAAAATAGTAGTAATAATAACCCCACAAACATTGAACTCCTTCAGGATGCAAAGCATCTATGTTTTCCACCGGGAAAAAGGCCTGTGAGATCAAAGCAGCTCTTTAATTCTATCGTGGAAGTAGATTATTATCTATTTATAGCAGTCTATGAGTTATCGTTAAAAATGATGCTAACTTGTGCTGTACTATGAATTCACAATAAGTAATATAGCTAAAGACCAAAAAGACCATATACACCATATAAATGAATAGTATTTAATATGTATTAAACAGGAGAGAACACACTTTGGTGGACAGTTTTTATGTGATAAATAAAAGGATATTTAGAGTGTAGGGGAATGTTGAGTGTTTAATAAAGTATAATCAGTAGGACTACTTAATGTTTATTATATTGCCAGTAAATGTTTATTAAATATGAGATTTTCCTCCTATATTATTTCTTTCACTTATTAAAAATTTACTCACTAGCTACTGAATGCTAGGCACTGGGCATATGTGGTAAGCAAAAATGAGCAGTCCCCATACTCATGGAGCTTATGCTCTAATAAAGTTATATATATGGCACACACGTGGGTATAAATAGTCAAAATGGAGTTTTGAATTTATGTTTCTATAGGGTTTTGCTTAATCTGGTAGATTTTCTGCAAATAGGCCAGTATCCATAAGTTTAAAAGTAGTAAGGCCTTATGAATTTAGGTGTATTTCTCTCTTTTTTTTACATCTTTAAAATGTGTCTTAGTTTATGAGCACTTATCATTAGGTGCTCTAAGTTGCTCATATAAATGCCAGTCGTATTGTGGCAGTATAGTGAAACTTCTATGAATCAAGCTGTTCCACGGAACTGAAATTGAACATACTAGGCCACTGTATGTGTACTTGTGATTTGCACATAGCAGGCACTCAATGAATATTTGCTAAATTAATTCACATTCATAGACATTCTCTTCCATCAATAATCAGTAGGACTGCCACTTATTCACAGCAGGTTTTGCTGCTGTCGGGGATAGCAATGTCACATGACTAATTTAAATTGCATGGCTTTTATCCATTGCATTTTTTCCATCCCCAAATTATGCTATTTCCTTTTAGTATCTATTGTGTGTGTGTGTTTTAAATATATACTATAGTACAAATTCAGCAATTGTCATTATTTTAGCAGCATATAGTGAAGCTTTTACAACATATTTTATTAGCTGATGTGCTTGTCTCATGAAAACAAAGCCAAAGTAGAACCTTTTCAATTGGAGAATTAAGTAATTTTTAATGTTAACAAAATGGAAAACTATACAAGTAAAATTTTTCTTTGCCTTTTAAAATTAGTTTTATCAAGATATAAATAAAACAAGAGATAAGTTAAAATACCCCTTTCTGTTTGATCAGGCTTACTTTAACATATTTGTTGAAGGGAATAAAGTAAAGTATGTTCCAAGAAATTGGAAAGTAGGTTAGGTTCAAGTCAAGAGCTTTAGCAGTACATCAAGAACAACATAGTTCTCCCTTGCTGAATTTCCACATGACATTGTGCTGTTTAACTTGAAAATGGACATTAAGTTTACTTTCCCCTGACCAGCTTATAGTTTAACATATTTAAACATACACAATGGGAACTAGAGTGGCATTTACAATAGGGGCAAATTCTCTCATTCTTAGAGATTGATAAAAGGGAACTAAATACTCTTATTTTTTTAAATAAATCTTTATTGTTCAGATTATTACAATTGTTCCACCTTTCCCCCCCATAGTTCCCCTCTACCCGGCTGCCACCCCACCCTCTGCCCTTACTTCTCCCCCATTGTCCTCATCCATAGGTGTATGATTTTTGTCCAGTCTCTCCCTGCACATCCCTCACCTCTTTCCCCCTGAGAATTATCAGTGCACTCCCTTTCTATGCCCCTGATTCTATTAAATTCAGCAGTTTATTCTGTTCATAAGATTTTCAATTCACTTGATTTTTAGATTTACTTGTTGATATGTATTTGTTGTTCATAATTTTTATCTTTACCTTTTTCTTCTTCTTCCTTTTCTTAAAGAATTATCTTTCAGCATTTCATATAATACTAGTTTTGTGGTGATGAACTCCTTTAGCTTTTTCTTATCTGTGATGCTCTTTATCTGACCTTCAATTCTGAGTGATAGCTTTGCTGGGTAGAGCACTCTTGGTTGTAGGTTCTTGCTATTCATCACTTTGAATATTTCTTGCCTCTCCCTTCTGGCCTCCATAGTTTCTGTTGAGAACTCAGCTGACAATCGTATGGGTGCTCCCTTGTAGGTAATTAACAGTTTTTCTCTTGCTGCTTTTAATATTCTCTCTTTGTCTTTTGCTCTTGGTATTTTAATTATGATGTGTCTTGGTGTGGTCCTCTTTGGGTTCTTTTTATTTGGGGTTCTGTGTGCTTCCTGGACTTGTAAGTCTATTTCTTTCACCTGGTGGAGGAAGTTTTCAGTCATTATTTCTTCAAATAGGTTTTTAGTATCTTGCTCTCTCTCTTTTCTTCTGGCACCCCCATAATTCTGATGTTGGTAAGCTTGAAGCTATCCCAGAGGCTCCTTTCACTATCTTCCAATATTTGGATTCTTTTTTCTTTTTCAATTGAGTGTTTTCTGCTTCTTTGCATTTCAAATCTTTGACTTGATTCTTTCATTCCTCTAGTTTCTGTATAATATTTTTTATTACAGTCAGTGTATGTTTAATTTCTAGTTGGTCCTTTTCCATCTCCTCTTGGGTCTCACTAAATTTATCCATCTTTTCTAGGAAATTCTTAAAAAATGCTTATAAGTGTGGTTCTGAACTCTATCCAGTTGTTTGTTTCCCTCCATTTCTTTCATTTATGATTTGTTCCTTTGTCTCTGCATTTTTGCTGTTTCTTTGAGTTGGTAGAGTAGTTTTGTGTGCTAGCTGTCCTATATGGCCCAGTAGCTCCACCTCCCCAGTTACCAGAGGTGCACCGCTTTGTGGACTGTGTGTACAGTCTTGTTGTAGTTAAGTCTTGATTGTTGTTGGTGTCACTGGAGGGAATTGACCTCTAAGCCAATTGTGCAGATCAACTGTGTCTACGCCCAGAGAACTTCTGTGCTGGACTCAGCCTTAAGACTTGCAAGATTACAAAAGCCTCTCTGCTGGGCTGGATGTGACAGAGTGTCAGGGCTGAGCAGACAGCCTTGGCTTCCCATCAGCCCTGCCCTACACAGTGGCCCCTGGGTCTCAGTGTCCCTCAGTAATCGCTGCAACCTTTTCTGTGAGCATGCATGCACGCACCTCCAGACCACTGCCTTTCTGATTCTCCTGAGTTTCTGTGAACTCTGGGGATCCATATGAGTCTAGGTCCCCAGGGTCTCGCCCAAAACTGGGGTTCAGTGCAATTGGACCTGGATTTCAGTTCTGTTTTCTTCCCGCTAGAGAAACGCCAGGGCACAATCAGCAGTCAGTCCTCTTTGCGCGCTCCTCTAGACCTCTGCCTTTCATGGCTCCCCTAAGTTTCTGTGTACTCCCTTTTTATGACAGTTCAGACTCTCCCCGTATGAGTCTCGCCCAGAACTGGGGTTCAGTGCAGTCAGGAGTTTCCATCTCCCTCCCGCTGGAGGAAGTCAGCCAGACCCTCTGCTGCCCACCCTCTCCACGTGTGTGTCTCAGTACCTCAGCTTTTTACAGCTCCTCTGAGTCTTCGTGAGCTCCTCTCTTTACTTTTAGTTGTAGAATTTCCACTCAGCCAGCTTTCCTGTGGTTCTGGATGGTGTCTGTTCTGTCTTTTAGTTGTAGTTTTGAAATTGTTGTGCAAGGCAGCAGTTTAGGTGTTCGCCTATGCTGCCATCTTGGTTTCTCCTCTAAATACACTTATTTTAAAAATGCATCTTTTCTGTCGAATAATCTTATGGAGCTCAGCAGTTGGAGAGAAAGGATAAGACAGAATGGATAGACTGCAAAGGTAAGAATAGCAAGGGAAAAGCACAATGAAGAGAGAGCCATACCTACTAGGAGTGTGTAAGAGTAAGTGAGATGAGGGATCAATGGGTTAGAAATGGAAAGAGGGCCATAGTGAAGACTGCATTTGCCACCCTCACTGTGTTGGTGCTCGCCAACCCTTGTCTGCTCAGTGTCTACATTCTATGTGGTTTTGGCATGTTGACAAGTGCCAAGTGTCTGATACTGTTTAGTTATTATTGGAAGCTCACTTCTTTATTATTCTAGTTGTTCCCTGGAGCCTCCAGCATAATTGTCTTCTTTTTTCTTTGAACAACAGTTATGGGGTGTTCTTGGATTAAGACAGAGTTGGGACTTGGTCAAAAAATATGTAAAAGATTAATGGAAAGATCAGTCAATGTGGGGAGGGGAAGTCAAAAGATGCCAAATATAGTTCCAACTCCACTACTAAGTAGCTGCATGACTTTGGACACTTCACTTTCCTTTCGAGTTCTCCCAAATGTCAAGTAAAGGGTGTGGACTAGATGATCTCTAAGTTCTTGTAGCTGTGACATTTGGTGACTCTATGACTTTAGGGCCTTATTCTTGGAGGACAGCTGTTATGATTTATAATATAATGTAGCATTAGCTTTTCTACTTTATGGGGCTGTTTTGAGGGTCACCTAAGAAGAATGATGTGAAGACCCTTTGGAAACTTTATAAAGAATCATAAAATGAAGACAGTATGAGTGATTTGAAAGAAAAAATTTTTTCCAAGATATGACAGAGTAATAAAAATTGAAATAGTTCTTTTTTAGTTATAGAGGCCTTAAAATGCATGTAGTTTATGCTTCACTGCAGGAAAATAAGTGATTGCAAAGTATAAAAAGCAAATAACTGACTCAATAACCATTGCCTGGTTAAGCAGCTAGGCTGCTGGGAAAATGAGGCACTCAACTTTTTTTTTTTTCTAACTGGCCTTCTGCTTTTCAATGTTACCTTAAAAACCCTAGGAAAAAAAACAGGGAATAGATCACGTGCCTCTGTCACTGTCACCCATCCACTCCATAAAGGCTGACATAGAACTTAAAACCAGTACAGAAGACAATGGGTCATCCTGACGCAATGGTTGAGCTTGACAACATGTGACTGCCTTGCACAGTTATCCTTGTCCAGTGGAGGCAGAAGCTATAGGCCTTTGTCTTAGTGTTTTCATCTCTTTCCACACCCACATTATTTCCTTTCATCTCCTTGCAACATTTTACTATTCATGCTTCCTCACCTAACTAGAGTAGAAAGAAGAAAACATTCAGAAGGTTGGGAGGAGAAGAAGAGAAGTAAATTTAAAGTGAAAAGAAAAATGTCAGTGAGGCAATAGAAATGGCTGGGTGCCTCTTTCTCTCTTCCTCAGCATGACCGAGTAGATAAGTTTACTTTGCACCTCATCTTTTTTTTCTTTTTATTAATTTTTATTAACTTTTATACATATCTCCCCATTGCCCCCCCTCCCTCCCAGGCATACCCCAACCCCCCAGGGTCTGTGATCATTGGTTATGCTTATATGCATGCATACAAGTCCTTTGATTGACCACTTATCTACCTCACCTAACTTTAATCTTTCTGCTGTAATTTCACAGTCTGTTTGATGCTTTATGATTTTTGTCCCCCTGAGAATTATCAGTCTACTCCCTTTCTGTGCTCCTGATTCTATTATATTCACCAGTTTATTCTGTTGATCAAATTTTTAATTCACTTAATTTTTAGATTCACTTGTTGATAGATATGTATTTGTTGTTCATAATTTTTTGTCTTTTACCTTTTTTTCTTACTCTTCTAAAAGAGTACCTTTCAGCATTTCATATAATACTGGTTTGGAGTTGATGAACTCCTTTAGCTTTTTCTTCTCTGTGAAGCTCTTTATCTGCCCTTCAATTCTGAATGATAGCTTTGCTGGATAGATTATTCTTGGTTGTAGGTTCTTGCTATTCATCACGTTGAACATTTCTTGCCACTCCCGTCTGGCCTGCATGTTTCTGTTGAGAAATCAGCTGACAGTCGTATGGGTGCTCCATTGTAGGTAATGAACTGTTTTTCTCTTGCTGCTTTTAATATTCTCTCTTTGTCTTTTGCTCTTGGTATTTTAATTATGATGTGTCTTGGTGTGGTCCTCTTTGGATTCCTTTTATATGGGGTTCTTTGTGCTTCCTGGACTTGTCAGTCTATTTCTTTTACCAGATGTGGGAAGTTTTCAGTCATTATTTCTTTAAATAGGTTTTCAATATCTTGCTCTCTCTCTTCTTCTGGCACCCCCACAATTCTGATGTTGGTACGCTTGAAGCAGTCCCAGAGGCTCCTTACATTATCTTCACATTTTTGGATTCTTTTCTCTTCTTGCTTTTCCAGTTGAATGTTTTCTGCTTCTTTATATTTCATATTTTTTACTTGATTCTTGCCATCCTCTAGTCTGCTGTTAGGACTCTGTATAATATTTTTTATTTCAGTCAGTGTCTCTAGTATGTCCTTTTTCATCTCCTCTTGGGTCTCACTAAATTTATCCAACTTTTCTAGCATATTCTTGAAAAACCTTATAAGCGTGGTTTTGAACTCTATATCCACTCGTTTTTTTCCCTCCATTTCTTTTGTTTGTAATCCCTTCCCTTGTCTCGGCATTTTCACTATGCCAGGGAAACTTCTGTGTTGAATTCAGCTTTATGATACCAGACTTGCAAAACCGAAGAAGCCTCTGCTGAGCTTGGGAGGGGTGGAGTATCAGGGCTTAAGGGACCGCCTTGCCTTCCAGTTGGCCCCGCCCTCCACGGCCCCTGAGTCTCACGTGACTGGGTAATCACTGGAGCCATCCTTGTGCCTGAGGGTCCGCAGTGCCTCTAAGAAGCTGCCCCTCAGGCTTTCCTGCACACCAGGACCACAGGAGACTAGGTCCCCAGGGTTTTGCCCAAAACAGGAGCTTAGTGGCGTTAGAAGTGGCGCAGTTGGGAGGGTCTGTCTCCCGCCCACTCGCGAAAGCCAGCGGCACAATCAGCAGTCTGTCCTGCGCGCAGTGCCATGCGCGCCACCAGGCCTTTGATCTTTTGCGAGTCCCCTAAATTTCCGTGCACTTCTCCCTTTTCACAGTCCAGACTTCCCCCGTATGAGTTTCAGCTGGATCTGGGGTTTAGTGTTGTAAGATAAGGGGTTCAATGCCTTTGAGAGTCTCCGTTTCCCTCCTGCCACAGAAAACGAGCCAGGTACTCCGGCACCCGCTCTCTCAGCGTGCGCCTCTCCGTACCTCAGCTTTTTGCAGCTCCTCTGGGTCTCTGTGAGACCCTCTCTTTTCCTCTAGTTGTAGAATTTCCACTCAGCCAGCTTTCCTGTGGTTCTGGATGATGTCCGTTCTGTCTTTTAGTTGTAGTTTTGAAACTGTTGTGCGAGGCAGCAGTGTAGGTGTTTACCTATGCCACCATCTTGGATTCTCTATGCACCTCATCTTTAAGACTGACTTAACTCTTTTCCTTTGTTACCTTTAGTTCTCCATCAGTGACATCTGAGGAAATTATAGGCAGTCCACACAATGAGAACCCAACATGCTAGATCTCAGCAGACCTGTACCAGCTAGGACTAGCAATAGTTTTAGAAAAGACAGTAAATCAGTGGGTAAGACAGAATCACCCTAACATGGCACACAAATTAGAGGGACAACATATGTTTTTCAATTTACAGAGTTTTAATTTATAGATTGTATTACCATGGAAAGAGGGATGGGGGGAGGGGGAAGGCATGACTCTTGTGGTGAGTATGAGAGAGCTTATTCATTCAAGTTGGAAAAGTAAAGTTAAAAATAAGAAACAGGCCTACCAGCCTAGATATGTCCAAAACTAGTACTTTGGTAATGCTATGACTTCCAACAGATTAAACTTAAAATTGTAGAAAGGCTTCAGAATAAAGGAAGGCCTAGTGTGCCACTAATAGGGCTTATTAAATTTAGATAAAACAGATGTTTTTCAATGGCAGCAGTTCTGAATCACCAAGATCAAAATGAAGAAAGAAGAGAATAAAAGCAAGCTAATACTTTCACTAAAGAAGCACTATTTAATCTCAATTTCAGAACCTGCTCACACTTATACCTAAAGCATTTGGTTAAATCCCAGGAGAAGAAGCATTAATTGGGAGAAAATTCCTTAAATTCCTTAAATTAAATGTGTATGCATTATGTTGATTTGCTAACATTCTAGAAACAATACTGTAAAAAGAGGCAACCCAGAGTTCATGCCTGTTTGTATGACCTTTGTCAAGTTGTTTAATCTCATTGAACTCAGTCAACCTCAGTGTCTTCAAATGTGATTGTTTATGTATAACACCTGACTCACAGTAGGTGCTCAACGACATTGGCTCTTATATTTAGAGCTGCTCTTGCTCATAGTGGCATGTCTAAGTATATTAGAACCAGTCTCCTAGGATTTAGGAGCTGTAGATTAGCAGTCTCCAAAGAGGGGTATAACCACATGATCCATTGTGGGGTGAGAAGAAAAGATTAGACATTCTATTTATGATCTTTTAATCTAAAATATAAAAAGGTATTTGTACTCCAGTAACAGTTCATGTATGGATTGGCCCTGATACTCTCATTTGTCTATAACAGAGGGACATTGTCACATAATCCAGTGGAAAGCATAAGATCCCTTATTTGATGGGAGTAGATAGTGGCACAATCCTTTCATTTACTTTCAGCAAATTGCAGAAAAGTATTTCACTTTACATAACAAAGGTTAAATAGATTCATAGTTCTTAACGTTATCTGCAACCTGTGGTTTCTTTGCAGGAATCTTCTTAAGCCACTTGTCCATTACTCGTAGTTAGCTAAAGCTAGATAAACTAGCCCAGGCAAGATACACAAGTGGCTTAAGAAAATTCCTGCAAAGGAACAATGGATTGATGAAAGTAGTATTAATCCAAGCACAAGGCAAGGATGAGAAAACGATGGAGCTAGCTGACACTTCAAGTTACTTCGTAATCTGTTTGAACAAGTTACAAAGTAAAAATGAAAATAATCTAATCAGACCTCAAAAGATGTGAGTCCCCAAATAAAAGAAATTATCAAGAATATTTGAAATATGTAATTTTACTTGCTGTTTTTAAGAACAAAGCTTACTCTAAGTATATATTCTGCTTTGGTTATATTAACTACTTTATAAGTAAATATACATGTTAGGAATATGTGCTCAAATGTTTTATTGCTAAGAATGCACAGAAAAAAAAAACAGTTTGGAGACCACTGGTTTAGATAAGGAAAGCACGGAACCTCTCAGCTCTTATTCTTTGCTGCTTAAAAAGTTTTGTTTTGCTAAATATTTTGCTGTTTAGCATAAACAGTAGGATATAGAATAATATATCTAAATCCATTGAAGACAAATTGAACATAATTCATGGAACTACATTTCTGGGTAAATATTTCTTGTATGGAAGTAAAAGACCAATACTTGCGCTAGAAATTTTTAAAAATCTAATTCAGGAAAACCAAGAAAGAATAAAAAAGCAACATATGAATGCATGCCTGCAAAATTATGGAACTTCTTGCTAAAGAGGCACCTTAATTAATGTAGTAGATGTGTTACTAGAAAAAAATGTATTTGTTTCATTTCCGTAAAATTTTCCTACAACTCTGGATCACTTTGTAACTAGTAAATCACCAGCAATGAGTAAAAAACAGATCCTTCCAGAAAAGAAGTTAAACCTGTCTGACTATTCCTCTCAGCATTCCTATTGTATGTGATTTTAATAAGTCTTTTATATATATCCATGTATTATTTTGTAATATACTATTTTATGTGCTCCATGACTCTTCATGTAATAAAAGGCATAGAACTGGTACCCAATAAATATTTTGAAAATTAAAGAAGATGAAATGAAAGCTTCTCAGAAAAACAAACAAAAACAAAACCAGAACCTGGGAAGGTAGCCATTATCCACTGGGATGGCCATATTTAATTCATAGAGAAGATAACTTGTTTACATCCTCCCATCTCAAGGTTGAAGGGTTAATCTTAGTCTTGGAACTCCCTTCCTTACACTGGAGCCATGATATAGTGGCTGCCCTGTGAGCATCAACTTTACAAATATGCTGATAATCAAAGTTCTTTCTAGCCACTGCTTATTAAGCACCTAGTGTATGCAAGACACTTATACAAGCGCTGATATTTTATTTATTTGTTATAGTAACTCTGAGAGGTAGGTACTATTATTATTTCCATTTTATAGATAAGGTAATGGAAGCTGGCACAGGTTAGGGGACTTATGCAGATGTCACACAGCTAGCATGCAATAAAGCCAGGATCCAAATGCAGGTATGTCTGACTCAGAATCCAAAGTCTTGACCATGCTACTGTGCTATGTTCTTTAGGACTGTGAAATAGTGTTCATGTATTAATGAGGACTTCAATTTTGCATTTTTAGGAGCTATAGTTATTGGCAGTAAGTCATAGGGAATTGTTGTGATATTTTGGAGACATGCTTTTAATGACCCTGGGGAAATGATACTTGCTTTGGTTAGGACTATAGAGATTTCTAATTTGTAAGAGAAAAGTCAATAAAATTTACGTTCAATTTTATTTGAGAGGTAGTTCAGTTTTACAGTGTCTTAACTCAGATAACACAAGAATGAAATCCCTAGAAACTTTGAAAGTCTATGTAAGATTACTTTTGTGTTACATTCACCTGAAAGTAGAGACAATCTCACATTTTCAAGTTTCCCAAGATTAAAATTGTCGGTGGTCAAACCGTAATCTGTTTTCCACATACACAGATTTTTTTTTTTATAAAGACCATTGAGAGCACTGTTCTAATACTGGATAATAATGAATGACCCAAAGTCATATTGAGTCTTAAAGATGAACCTGAGTCATGAAGAGACAATTAAATGATGTTCATTATACTTAGGTAGAATATATTTTAAAAGATTTTCATCAGAAAAATAATGAAAACAAAACACTTGTTTCTAGTCATCTATTTATAAAACCAGGATAAAGTCAAGCCAGAAACACTGAAAGGAGAGCACTATGTGGACATTATATGGAGGGAAATGAGGAGTACCTTCCATACACACTAAACATTTAGCCATCTATTTTTCTATGTATCTCCCTCCCCACCCCCAAGCCCCAGTTTTAGGTCTGCTCCACCAAAACAAATTCACAACTTGTTCTCCTAATTTAGAGGTGAGGATCTTGTGGCTAGGAGGCAGATTCTTGACAATATTGCTCTGGTCATCACAGCTTGCAGTCTAGAGAGTGTTTTCCCCTCCTGATGGGCACCTGTGGCTGTCCCAGAGAATAAAGGCTTTTACTAGTAAGAATTCTAGATTAAAGCAATTCAAAAACTTTAAGCCAATCAGTAGGTGATAATACACTAGAGCCTAAGTAAATCCTATAGAATAGGAGCTACATAATATTTATGGAAACCTACAGGATGTATTGCACTAAATCTTCCTTTCCCTCTTACCCTTCCACTCCTCCTTGCTTACTTTCTCTCTTTGTCCCTTTTGTGTGTATTTATTTACTTTCTCTACCTCCCACTTCTTTTCCTGCTTCTTGTTTTCTCTTCCTCTCCATCTTTCTTTGTATATATTTTATTTTTCTCCTTTCTACTTTCTCTTAGTTATTCCTCCATTCTTTGTTAATCACCCATCATATCACATTAATATATATAATTATATATTACATATACTTAAATTAATAACTGTTAATGTTCATTGGACAGTAAATGGGTTGTATTTATTACTCTTAAGGGAAAAATATCTCCTAATTAAATAACATTTTACATATGGCTTAATGATGGAAAATCTCTTTTTGTGTCATAGCCCTCACCAAAATAAGTTTCCTTTGCCCCTTCTTTAACCATAATCATGTCTTTTGTCACTCCTCTCTACCCTTATGTTTAATGAATAGTCATTTTTTTTTACGTTCTGTTTTATGCTATTATTTTCTTTGTTAGAGGGGAAGCAAATTTTGCTACTTAATGTGAAAGAAAGGTTAGGGATAATTTAAGTACTCTAAAGTTTCTGGAGTTCACATATGCCAAATGTGCACTCTGTTCCAGTAGCTCTGATGAGGAATGGCAGAATATCTAAATGACTGAAACCCCTCATGAAAAACTGTGTGTGTGTGTTTTTTAGACTAATGTATGCTTGATTTGCTTTTCTTCACCTATCCCAACAGGGATTTAAAATTTTGATTTTAATTACTTCCTTGTCCTGAAAAATGATTGCCTATAATATGAAGCCTTTCTCAGTTTAATAATGTTCACTGGTTAACTGATTAAGGTCCTTAGTGTTTTAGAAATCAAAGGAATGAATGAATGAGTGATGGAATGGCTAGCTAGCTAGATTCATTTAAATCTTTTCTGTTGCATGCTATATTTTTTCTGACGAGCCTTGTAATATCTAAGGTTTTGTCTCTTTTCAGTTGTGTTGTGTGTTTTTTTCTCACAGTTTCTAGGCACTATCACAAATACTTTGATTCTTTCATAGCCAAACTCTTAATTCCTTTTTAAAAAATGTTCCTTTTCATTAAATTGCTATTTAACATTAGATATTAACTTTGACAGATGTTAAGGCTGCTTCTCAATTAAGAGAAATATATTCTTGGGAAAGTGCCAATTTGAATTGAATATATTTGAATTTGGTATGTGAACTAAATTGTTGTTTCAACTTACCCATCCATCATAAGAGTGATGAAGCAGCTAGCTGATTTTGTATATAAGTGGTTTTTATCTTTTTTTCTATAGCAATATTCGAACTTTAGAAATTGGCTTCCTGTTGTAGCAAAGAAAACTTTGTACGAATTTACTACAGGATTTCACTATTTTTTAGTTCCTCAGACTGCCTAGATTTTAAATTGGCAGACCCTACTTTGGTATAAAATGCTTTCCATGGACAGCATTAATATTTTACAATCTTTTTTTTTTTGCTTCTGCATATTTCCAATAGACAAGAATTCTGACTTTATTTATCATTTGGCTACTAATAAATGCTATTAAATTATTATTTATCTTTTTTAGGCAGAGGCATTGCAGGTATGAGATCAGAATTGCCAAATAAGGCAAGCATTTAATTTTAATATTTATTTATTTTTAATGTCTTTATTGATTAAGGTATTACATATATGTCCTTATTCCCCAATTACCCCTACCCCCCATTAATGCCCCCACCCCCTGTTGTCTTTGTCCATTGATTAACAATATATGCATGCATATAAGTCCTTTGGTTGATCTCTCTTGATAATCTATTCAAAGGTGGCAACTGAAGTATAGATACTAGAAAGAATTTTAGACTTGAGTCAAGAATCTCAGTTGTATCCCCACCTGTGTCACTAACTAGCTGGCTCACCTTGAATAATCCACTACCCAACTCTGGACTGCATGTCTCACCTTCCACAATGCATGGCTCACCTTCCACACTGCATGTTCTATATCCAAGAGAGCAGGGCTGAGGGAAGCTGAATCTTGTTTATTAGCTATCCGCATCAGCCTAGCAGCTCTGAGGTCAGTTTTCAGTTTCCAGCTGCATTTTCCATCTTTTTCATAATCCTTTAAATCCTTGCTAGGCTTTCATTGCTAGTTTCTTTCCCTAGGAATTTGCATTTAGAGATATTGAGGACTTCCTACCTTTTGGAATTTTCCTATGCTCATGAATTTCATGAAGTTAATTAGAGTTGATGAAAAATATAAGAATTAAAAGTCTTATTCTGGTTTCTCTATAAAAATAGAGTGTTTCCATCATGACTAATATACTTTCACTATTTCAGAGTTTTTAATTTAATACTTTTGAGTCTAGGTATGGTGAGGCATGATTGTCAGTTTCTCTTATTATCCTTTTTTTTTTTTAAGTCCAGAATGATTGAGCAACCAGGAAATCTTGCTGGCCTGATCCTCAGTTAGATTTTATAAAATTTCCTTAATTTGAAATGGTTTGAATTGCACTGAGCTACCATTTACCTTTTGTTGGTTTGCTACAAAATAAAGTAAAAAAAATGATAATTTGCCTCAGAGTGTTGAGGAATTAACTGTATGGCGTGTGTATTTTAATGGGAAACAGAGCTAGATACAAGAAACTCTTCATTAAAGGAGGCCTAGCACTATAATTAAAAAGGCAGACCATAACAAGTATTGGCAAGGATGTGGGGACATTGAAAAAAATCCTTATACATTGCTGGTAGGAACATATAGTGGTACAGCCAGTTTGGTGGCTTCTGAAAAAGTTGAACATGAAATTACCATATGACCCAGCAATTCACTCTGCCCAAGAGAAATGAAAACATATCTCTACACAAAAAGTAAAAAATGATTATTCATAGCAGCATTATTTATAACAGCCCCAAAGTGGAAACAAGCCAAATTTCCACCAGCAGATAAGTGAATAACGAAATGTGATTTTTACAGATAATTGAATATTACTAGGTAATGAAAAGGATGAAGCACTGATATGTATTACAACGTGAGTGAAACTGCAAAAACATGATGCTATATGAAAAAATTCAGACAAAGGCCACATATTTTATATGATTCAGCTTATATGAAATGTCTAGAACAGAGAAATCCATAAAGATAGCTGGAGGAAGAGGAGAATATGGAATGACTGCTAATGGGTATGGGCTTTCTTTTGGGTGTAATGAAAATGTTTTAAAATTGGATAATGGTGACAATTGTACAACTCTGTGAATATACTAAAAACCATTGACTTGTGTACATTAATTGGGTGAATTTTATGATATGTGAATTATATCTCAATAAAGAGATATAATTATATGTTAAAACATTAGTGATTATATTACTATAATTACTTGAAATTATGAAAGTGTATTTCAGTTACATTTTTGCCAGGGGCTGGGAGAAAGGGGGAATGCGAAGTTAGTATTTAATGAGTATCGTGTTTCTGTTGGGCAAGATGAAAAAAGTTATTGGATGGATGGTGGTGAGCGTTGCTCAACAGTGTGAATGTACTTAATCTCACAGAACTGTACACTTAAATATTATTTATAAGGTAAATTTTATGTTATATATTTTACCACAATGAAAAAGCAATAACTCTAAAAAATATATTTTATATCATTCTAATGTGTAAGCCTTTTTTTAAGAAGGAAAATTGAAAGCTTTGTGATTTGTCTTTTGTTTTTTTTGCATGGGATTTTTCTACTCTATATTTTAGAGCTTCTCTCCAGAGTGTGTATATGCTTTGGTGAGAAAAGGTGGAGTTTATACAGACATATGTCTTTATCTTGGCTTTGAATGAGAACTTTAAAATACTTTTTAAAACTTTATTTGCCAATTGGAAAATAAAAGAAGACAGACCATAGGAAATTTATGTTGTTAAATTATAAAATAGTGAAATGCCATGTTCAGAGTATGAATTAATCATAAATTTCCTGCATTTCTTGGTTAATCTTGACTCCTTGACTGGGAAAAAACATAAATACTTTATATAGGCATCTCTATATCTTTCTATGAACATTTTCTTGTCTGTAGCAGGATAGAATAACCACTAAAATGTATTTGAAAATACAAACATAGGTATATATTTGTACAATACAGTGAAGGAAGGGATTGAAAATGAAAAAAAAATTCAGCAATGAGGAAGTCACTTAAAACGGAATTAAATTATTTCTAAAGGCCACAGGACTTTGTAATGACCCAAACAGTTTGTACACTCTAAATTTGTAAACTATTAGAATTAATCTATGAAAATATGCTTAAGACTAGCTGTTATATAAGACGTTTGAGGATCAATGGCTCAAACACCAGCAGTACCATTTAATATAGTATGCAATCAGTGGTATGTTTGTTTTTCTTGACCAGGAAGTGGTTTCTTTTAAAAGTACAAGGAACTCACAGCACCTGTTTGCGTGCATGTGTGTGTCCGTGTATTTTCTGTCTTTTCTGTTGTTACAGGAAGAATTATGATCTTCCAATATTTTTGTCCTTTATAGTGGTTGTTTCTTAGAATTTGGCATTGTGGTATATTACCTTTGATTACAGGATCCAGTCATAATTGATGTACTCAGAAATCCATTGATGTGATTAGTGATCTCCTAATCATACTTTTATTTTCTAGATTAGCCTTATTTCCTGTAATTTCATAATTTTTAGTCATATATTGAATTATTCTTTATAGAGCACCTGAAATCCTTGTGAGTAGTTTTAGTCTAAAATTTGCATGATTCTTGTCATTTTCTTTTGTTTCTTTTGCATGAAGAAAATGAAATTTTTATCATTTTTTTGAACTCTGAATGCTATTCTATGGTAACTGGCTAACCTAGTATGAATTTTTTAATAACATGAAATGCATATATTTTTTACCACCAGCACTAGATCCAAAAGTCTTCCCACAAGTTTCCACTAATCTGGTTTTTATTCTCCTCAAAAGTAAAATAAAACATTCCCAGATTCTACAAGTAACAAGAAAGTGCACCAGGAAATGACTACAGGAAATGTGATTGAGCATTTACTCTTTTTTAAAATATATATTTTTATTGATTTCAGAGAGAAAGGGAGAGGGAGAAAGAGATAGAAACATCGATGATGAGAGAGACACATCGATCAGCTGCCTCCGCCCCACACTGGGAATCAAGCCAGCAACCTGGGCATGTGCCCTGACTGGGAATCAAACTATGACCTCCTGGTTCATAGGTTGATGTTCAACCACTGAGCCACTCCAGCGGGGTGAGCATTCATTCTTGACAATTGAATTGGTCACAAGATTGGCTAGTAAACACAATCTATTGAATGAAAAAAGAATGACAACTAAAATCTTTGGGGCCTTTAAATGTATTTGAAGATTATTGGTGTGGTTGGCACCTTAATGATTGTTTTATCTCTTACCTTTTTCAAATGATTATTTGCACTTGAAATTAGGAACACTCGCATTTAGCGATTGCTTTAATATTTGCTTTGTTTTCAACAGTGCCCTTAAAGATAGCCGTTTTCCCCCAATGACAAGGGATGAACTGCCACGGCTCTTCTGCTCAGTGTCGCTGCTCACTAACTTTGAAGATGTTTGTGACTATTTGGACTGGGAGGTAAGACTATAGAAAAATTTAAAAGATAAATGAAGGTAACTTATGAGTAATTTTTTAAAATTAGGCCCAGAAAATAACTCTTTCAGCCTATTCTTTATAATAGAGAAGTTAGAGAGTAACATGGATAAATAGACCTCAGAGCTGATCAATGAAGAGTTTTTTTTAAAGGCAAAGTACTATGTATTGTTTTAATCCAAAATTGAATTTGCTCTTCAATTTTATCCCATATTTCACCAGAGAACTTCATAAAAGCTGTTAATAAATAATAAGAAAGACTGATTAAAAGCATCAAACAGACTGTCAAACTACAGTGGGAAGGTTAGGGAGAGGTGGAGTAGATAAGAAATCAACGGAAGGATTTGTATGCATGTATATAAGCACAACCAATGGACACAAGACACTGGGGGGTTTAGACATGCATGGGAATGGGGGGGTAATGGGAAGATATATATACATGTAACACATAATAAGAAATAAAAATTAAAAATTAAAATTAAAAAAAGAAAGACTGATCAGAATTTATTTCTCCTCTTACAACCTGGTGCACTTTGGTATAACTGCCACCAAGAGTTAGGTGGTCAGAGGATACATCTAAGAATCAAGGAGTAAAAGAGTTAGGATAACACACTACTTGGGGAAATGTACCAGCTTGTGGATAATGACAGGGTGTTATTTAATTAGTTAAATCATGCCAATTCATTCTTGGACACCTTAATTTATGCACTTAAACACACAAATAATATTAAGATTATAATATCTCTGCATTGCCATTATCGGAGTAGTCTATTGATCTTATTTTTATGCTTTAATATGTGGGACTGGAGGTTTTAAGGAAGTTCAGAGGTTGTCACTATGATTTGCTTTTGGTGGTTGGGAAGAGATAAGTATCTGTCTATGAAATTTTACACACAGACATATTCATATTATTGAATGCCTACTGTGTTTAGAGCACTGTGCTATATGTAAAAAAGTACTAACATTTGGTCTGTACCATAATGCATCTTATAGTCTACTAGGAGAGAAAATAAATATATACAAAGCATGAAGAAATAAGTGGATAAAAATAAGAATAAAAAATCTATCAGAATAAAACATTTGAAATTTGGTGATATACATAGCATTCTCTTACACACACACACACACACACACATAAATGATATGATTATATTATTATGATATAGTTTTAATTCTACTGCCTTTTTAAAAATGTCTGTCCCCCATAGTAACTGAGATATTTTGCTTTGTGGACAGATCACTGTCTTAATAGTTAATTGGATTTGAGTTTTATTTTTTGCTTTGCCATGATTCTTAGTGAGACTTTGGATAACTTCCTTCACTACCATTCAGTTTTTCCACATACAAAATATGACATTTATAAAGTTCATAAATCTTCATTTAAGAAAACTTCTATGATATAAACTATTGTTGTTGTGCCACAGCTATTTTAAAAATTCTACAGAGAGTAGGGTGAAAGAGTTTCTTCTTTGTTTTGCTGTAGGTTTTTTTGAGCAATGTCAGAATATGAAAGCATCTTAAGATTTTTTTTTGTAAAGGAAAAAATAAAAGTGATAGTGTTGATCTTAGTTAAATTGAAATGTGTAAAGCCTTTTATGGAATTAAACATTCATAATTGATTATTCACTATAAATTTATAGTTCCTATTTAAATTTTTCTTCAAGTCTACCAATATTACAGAAATATTCCACAGTACTTTACTTTTTTAAAAATCCTCATCTGATATTTTAATGGATTTTTAGAGAGAAAGGAAGAGATAGAGAAATATTGATGTGAGAGAAAAATTGATTGGTTACTTCCTATACGCATCCTGACCAGAGATAGAACCCACAATCTAGGTACTATCTCTGACCTTGAATTGAACCCACAACCTTTTGATGTATGGGGACAATGCTCCAGCTAACTGATCCACCTAGCCAGGGCTCTGCATTACTTTGTTTTTAATAAACCCAAATCATATCCCTTAATTACAGTTTGGGTGGTTCTTTTACTGTTTTAAGGCTATTCTTTTTCTAACGAAATTTTTATTTCTGCTTTCTGAATTTTAAGGTCTATGTTATGGTGAGGGTGGGAATAATAACAGGGACAGCCTGATATCTAGGGGATGACTGAGCTACAAAATACTTTTACCCTTAATTGCAGCCACCGAGTTGGAAGTATAGTTCAGGTGTGTGTGTGTGTGCATGTGCACGGGCGTGCATGTGTATGCATGTGCATGAATGTATATTGCATAGATGTGTGTGCATGTGTTTGTGGGGAAGGAACAGTGGGAGAATCCAACAGTGTTAAACAGGTATGGGTAAACACAAAGTCCACCATTATCTTCTTTAGCCCACTTTAAGCATTGTCTGCAGCTAAAATTAACCTTGATATTATTGGGCTTTTATGTTCGTGAGATATATCAGCTTTCCTTTGGGAGAGTGAGAGTTTAAGCACTTAAGAATTGGTACTGTGTACTCTTTCAGGGTATATTTATCCTCTCTGGTTACTATATTCCAGTTTGAATGTCTAGAAGATTCTATAATGCTTCTACTTCGTATTATAAAGATTCTATAATGCTTCTGCTTCGTATCTGTTTAGTGATGCTTTCCTATTAAAGTACCAACAAACTATACAAACATATATTTAGTACTTTAGGTATGTATGCATTTGAAAGTGAATTAGGTACTACTAGAATGGCTTTGCTAAAAGGGAAGGTGTGTACTTCTCAGTTTAGCATAAGAGAAATTTGTTCCAAAAAGGTAAAATTACTGTGATTTGAAGTTACAAAAACAACAACTGTACCATGGTCAGTAATTGATAATGGAATGGTATTATTTTGGAATGATGTTATAAGGGTTATCATTAATAATTTTAACACAATGGAATTCTATGCTGCCATAAAAAAGAAGGGATTCTTACCATTTGCAGCAACCTGGATGGAAGTGGAGAGCCTTATCCTAAGTGAAATAAGCCAGTCAGTGAAGGAGAAACACCACATGATCTCACTCATTTGTGGATAATAAAGAACATTATAAATTGATGAACAAAAGAAGATACAGAGGCAGTAAAGCATCAAACAGACTGTCAAATTACAGCAGGAAGGTTAAGGAGAGGGGGGTAGAAAAGAGATCAACTAAAGGACGTGTATGCATGCATATAAGCATAACCAATGAACACAAGACTCTGGGGGGTAAGGGTGTGCCTGGGAGGGGGGGCAATGGGAAGATAGCACATTAATAAAAAAATGGGCAAAGGACCTAAAACAATAATTTTTAAAACGCATTGCTACTTTAAACATAGAATGGTCAAGTTGAATTAAAGGTATTTTTTTACAAAGTATATGTTAATAAAATTCCACTCCTAGGTATATACCCCAAAGAAATGAAAACAGAATATTGGAACAAAAACTTGTACTTGAATGTTCATAGCAGCAGTAATCACAAAAGCCACAAGCTGGAAACAACCCAAAACTCTATCAACAAATTAATGGATAAACAAAATGTGGTATACCAATACAATTTAATATTAGTCAGTCATAAAAAGAAATGAGGTACTGATACATGCTACAGTATAAATAAACCTTGAAAACATTATGCTAAGTTAAAGAAGTCAGACACAAAAGGCCACATACTGTATGATTCTATTTTATAAAATATCCAGAATGGGAAAATCCATAGAGATTAATTGCATATTAGTTGTTACCAGGAGATGAGGGGAGGGGTGAATGGGAAGTGCTGCTTAATGGATACAGGGTTTCCATTTGGGGTGATGACAAAATTCTGGAACTGGATAGTTGTGATGGTTGTACAATGTTGTGTTTATACTTGATGCCACTGAATTGTATACTTTAAAATTATCAAAACTGAAAATTTTATTTTATATGTAGCTTACCACAATAAAGAGGCATGTATGCAAATGCATAGACATTTAAATCTATATTCCATAATATTATAGTAATTTTAATTTATTGAAAAAAACCTAAAATTCAAAAATATATAAAGAAATAAAAATCATTCATAATTACACCAATCTGAGATATCCACTCCTAATATTTTGGAATAGTTCTTTTAATTATTTGTCTGTGTCTTTGAATCTATAAATCTGAATATTTGTTTATATAACTGAAATTATATTGAATATACAATCTATTAAAAAAGAAAAATATGAGGGAGTCTTTGTTTATGGTTTATCTTTGTATATATAAATTAGTTATTTATATAGCAAATTTCCTTTATGAGGAACCTGTCTATATTGTGAAACTAAACATTTCATTTTGAGAACTTTCACACAGTGAAATAGCTACAACTTTTCTTCCAAGAATGAAATACCTTTTTCATCATAAGTATCTAATTTTAACCTGAAATGCAAAGTGCTATATATGTATATGCCAAAGGGGGAAATAGGAGACAATTGCAGAATTTTGTTAGAGAATTTTAAGTCAAAGATCAGTAATGAGTATGTTTCACGTAAGCAGAAGCCTCTAACCTGGGGCTTTTCTGGTGAAAGTATAGTTTGAAAGCTGACCTCCTCTGGTGAATTGTGTTACTGCAAATTCCTAATTAAAAGGAGGAAAATGCCCAGATCAAAGCAGAGTGAGGGCAAAGTCAAAAGTCCCAAAGAATAGTGGTAGGTAACTTCCATAAGACAGACATCCCTGTGGTCATGAGAATGAGGGATGTGACTAGTGGTAATGGCCACCTAATTTTCAAATGATTAGCAAACAAGTGAACTGCCACAGGACTGGCTATCTACTATTTTACTCTCTTCATGCAAGGTTTTAAAACCAGCCTATTTTGGAACTCTCTTTTGCTAATGTGTCTCTAATTTCACAGTAGCACTTAGTAGGAAAGTAGGGTTTATATTATACTTTTTTTTAGAGGCTAGAATGCTTATATTTGATAATGTATGACAAATTGTTTTACAAGTGGATGTAATTAATTTCAAGTCAATGTTGAATTGGCAGAATGATCAGTAATGCCTTGTTCAAAATAGTAATTACCACATTTAAAATGAATGTCTACAGGTAGCTTCTCAAGGAGCCTGGGTAATCATTAAACAACAGCAAAACTATCCACAGAAGGATGTAAAGATAAATTGGAATAGTGACCCCACCCTTCTAAGAATGGCTGATTATTGCTAGCATCATGATCTATTTAATTTCCCTGGTAGATATGAGAAGGATGAAAAGTGAATGATTTGAAGGGAAAAAATCATTAAAAAATTGAAATGTCTACCTGCGAGGATAAAATGGTTGTGAAATGAGGAAAATTGCTCCCCTAGGGAGAAATCTGAAGTGATATGCCTTTTGTTTGAACACAAAAATGTATTAACATTTTTCTGTGTTCTTCAATTGACAGCATTCTCTTAATTCTGAATGACAGGATGATTGACAGACATGGTGCTTTAGAAACAAAGAAAAGCTCATGAAGCATGTTGAAGTCCTATAATATGATATGTAGCCTAGAACTTGTATAGTTACATTCCTTGGGAACCATGTTTCTTAATTTTAAAGATCCAAAAGGATGTAAGGCCAATGATATCATAATAGTTGGATTTAACTCGAGGGATGATTCTAGGTGTGTCATCTTGTAGTTGTTCATTTTCAAGATGATATAAATGAATAAGCTTTTTGTTTGTATAGCAAGTATCTTACCAATGATATTCTGGGAGCTCCTGTAGCAATTTGCTGACAGAAGACAAAGTATTTTCTAAACTATAGTGAACCATCTTTTATGTAAGTGTTTAGAAACATGATCATTTTGAAGGCATGAGGAAGAAATAGTTTCTATATTCTGAAGTAGATCAATAGATTATATTTCAATAAATTAATAATTTTTTTTACAAACAATAGGACACTTTCTGATGTCTCACCTGCATATACCACTATTAATTGGGCAAAACATTGTGGTCCTAAGACAGACCATTCCTTTTTAACATTCAACACTTACATGGCATCAACCCATGCTGGGCAGGGCTGACCAGAATGATTCTTGTGTGATGTCAAATCTTTCCCTGAATTTTAGAGCGAAACCCCAATCCCCTAGTCTTGCTCTGCCCCTAAAGGACCAAAGCATCTGTCATTGATGCTTTGAAGCATGTTGTTAAATCCAACTATTATGATATCATTGGCTTTACATCCTTTTGGATCTTTAAAATTAAGAAACATGGTTCCCAAGGAGTGTAACTATATAAGTTCTAGGCTACATATCATATTATAGCATCTGTACGTGAGCTTGTTGGAGTCCTGCTACTGAGAGCTGCACTTCACTTTAAAAGCAACATCAAAACACACCTCTTGAACAATCACAGCTTCATTTCTGACATATTCACTTGCAGTTAATAATGGCATGCTTTTGTAACAACCTTCATGAGAGTCACAGATGAGATGAATAAATTGGCTGCCATTATGATCTCTTATACATTTTAGAAATACATGTTCAGCTTTTCATCCTCTTTCTTCCCTTAAAGATTTAATTTTCTAGCTCCTCTTAATGTACTACTGAAAACAAAGCTCCCATTCATATTCCCATTCATATACAGATGGTTAGCATGACTCACTAAGTCATTAAGTGAAATGACTTCTAGTTCTTTATGTTCTGTCCACCCCTTTGCTTATTTTCTCCAACTATGATATACACCATGTTTTGCTTCTCTTCTAATTTAAGAATCCTGACTTTAAAATATATTTATCTATTTCCTAGATGTCTGCAGCCTATATCTATATGAAGTCTATTCTAATACTGTATATAAAAACCCTTGTTCTGTCACATTTGCAATGACCTGGAAGCTCAACCAACCAGAAGTCAGTCCTGCAGTCAGAGCTGGGTAACTATGGCAAACCAGCACTGACTGCTACAGCTGCAGGCATAGTGACCCAGAACTGACTGCTGAGGGGACTGCGAATCAGGCCCAAAGAGAAGCCTGAAGAGAGAAGCAGAGTCTGATCCATAACCTCTATGGCAGTTGTTGATCAACACTTGCCTCTCTTTCCGGGCCTGATAAGCAGCCCTGCCTCCATTTCTCTTCAGGCCTCTACTGGAACTGATGATCAGCCCTGCTTTTCTGATCAGGCCCCATTAATAGGCCCAGAGATGCTGACTGTCATAGAAACCAACTAATCAGAAACAAAACTGGGTCAACTGTAGGAGCCAATGGCTGCCTAGGAAATGAAGCTTTTGACACTGATTGGTGTAGGAACTGACCAATCAGAACTAAATTTGGGTCAACTGTGAGGAGCCAATGGCTGCCTAGGAGGCAAAGCATTTTTCACTGACTGGCATAGAAACTGACCAATCAGAACCAAATTGGCCAGCAGAGGAGGCAGTTGGGAGTGAGATCAGGCCTGCAAGGGAGGGCAGTTGGGAGCAAGATGAGGTTGGCAGAAGAGGGCAGTTAGGGATGAACAAGCAGGCAGAGGCAATTAGGGGCAATCAGGCCAGGCAGAGAAGGGGTATTGGGGGTGAGATCAGGCCTGCAGAGGAAGGCAATTGGGGGCAATCAGGCCGACAGGGGAGAGCAGTTGGGGACCATCAGGCCTGCAAGGGAGGGCAGTTGGGGTGATATCAGGTCGGCAGGAGAGGGATGTAGGGGGTGATCAGGCCTGCAGGGGAGCAGTTAGGTGTTCAGGCTGGCAGGGGAGTGGTTAGGGGGTGATCAGGCTGGCAGGCAGAAGAGGTTATGGGCAATTAGGCAGGCAGGCAGGTGAGTGGTTATGAGCCAGTAGTCCTGCATTGTGAGAGGGATGTCCCACTGCAGGATTGGGCCTAAACCAATAGTCAGACATCCCCTGAGGTGTCCCAGATTGGAGAGGGTTCAGCTGGGTTGCAGGACACCCCTCACCCCAGTGCACAAATTTTGTGTACTGGGCCTCTACTATATATATATATATATATATATATATATGTATAGATAGATATAGATGCATGAAACCTATATATATATGAAGCCTATAGAGATATCTATAGATATATATATGAAGCATATATATATGTATACACACACACAAATATACACCTAGCCTATCTAATAAAAGATTAATATGCAAATTGACTGTACCTCTGCTACACCCACCAGCCATGCCCACCAGCCAATCAGAGCAAACATGCAAATTAACCCCACCAAGATGGCTATGGCCACAGAGAGAGCAGGAGGGAGGCTTGGGTTGCCCCTGGCGATGGAGGAACCCAAGCTTTCCACACAATCTGACCGGCGCTTAAGGCAACAAAGTTTCAATGGCTATGTGAGCAGAAGGCTTGGCTCCACTCCAGGCTACAAAGTTTCAATTGTAGAAGATAAATAAATTCCAGATACCAGGGCCTCCGCTTGGGTTGCCAGGGGGTGTGGCCAGCCTGCAAACCACCACAGGCCCCTCATCCAGGGCACTCTGCACCCCAAGGAAACACCCACCCTGATCCAGGACACCCTTCAGGGTAAACCAGCTGGCTCCCACCTGTGCACCAGGCCTCTATCCTAGCTAATAAAAGAGTAATATGCAGATTAACCATCACTCCAACACACAAGATGACTCTCCCCATGTGGTCAAAGGATCCTGCCCCCATGTGGACACAAGATGGCCACCACAAGATGGCCATCAGGTGAGGGCAGTTGGGAGGGACCAGGCCTACAAGGGAGGGCAGTTGGAGGCAATCAAGCCTGCAGGGGAGGGCAGTTAGGGGTGACCAGGCTGGCAGAGGAGGGAAGTTGGGGGAGACCGGGCCTTCAGGGAAGGGCAGTTGGGGGTGCGGGCACCCAGGCCTGCACAGGAGGGCAATTAGGGGTGACCAGGCTTGCAGGGGATGGCAGTTAGGGGCAAACAAGTTGGCAGGGGAGCAGTTAGGCATCAATCAGGCTGGCAGGGGAGTGATTAGAGGGTGATCAGGCTGGCAGGCAAAAGCCGTTAGGAGCAATCTTGTGTTACAGGATCCGTACCTCTGCTGTGGGCACAGCCATCTTGTGTTACAGAATCCCTGCCTCCGCTGTGGGCACAGCCATTTTTTTACAGCTTGATGGTCAGTTTGCATATTCCCTCTTTATTAGATAGGATTAGAGGCCCGGTGCACAAATTTGTGCACAGGTGGGGGCTGACTGGCCCCACCCTCATTGGGCTGGTTGGATGGCCACACTGCATGTCATAGCAACCGGCCATTCCGGTTGCTTGTCTTTTATATATATATAGATTAGGTACATTTGCCAAGAGGTGTGTTTTCCCCCAGGCTTTGAAAAGGGAAGTAATTCACATCTCTGGACTCTAAGAAAAATTTATAACTTTAATTTCCTTGTCTGTAAATTCACTCCCTTCCTCATTCCCTTAAAAAAAGCAGGGGGCGGGGTAGGAATGCATTTTTCTAACTTTTAATTAGAAGCAAGCTTTTTTATTTTAAGGTCACCTGTGTTGCCTGAACTTTCCTTGGAAAGCTTCAGGATGTTCAATTTTTAAGTAATGCACATTATAATTAATTATTACAGAGAACTGGTGTCTCCCTTTAGGAGAATTGCCACACTCTTGAGCTGTCACTGGTTCTCTATAAAATCATAATATAAGAACAGTTTATTTCATTGCAAATGATATATAAATATGTTTGGCTTCATAGATTTTCAAAGCACTTCATAATTAACCATGCTTTATTTAAAATCTTAACTAATTTCTTAAAAGTTCATGGGGGTGATTATAATTCAGGTATTTTAGAACTGTGTATCTGCTATTAGATAAAATAAATGTTATCCAAATCATTGTTTAGTGGCCTTTGTGAAATAAATTGGCAGGCTTGTGTACTTAAAAGATAAGATGTCTAAGTCTCCTACATGAATCAAAATTGGCACTAATTGGTCCTTTGGTAAGCTCTAAAAAAGCCATGAATTGGTCCATGGAGAGTGAACTAATTTCCAAGCTAAAAGTGACTGATTTGAAAGAGTTTTACAGAAGAACATGTATGTATTTTGGTCAATGAGAGTTTTGCTGTTGTTTTTCACAAAATAGCAACAGAAAAAATAATCTCATGTGAGGTAGATGATGAAACAATTTTTATAGTAGAATATATTAAAAGGTTATTTGTGCCCAAGTGATGGAATTGCAATCAATTATACTTTTAATTCACTTTTATGGTCTTTTTAATTCATTTTTATATATTTTTTTCTGCTTCTAAAAGTGTCTCACTTAAAGGAGATTTGAAATCAAGCACAGCTACAGGAACTGGTCAGATCATGGACAAAAACTGCCTCACAGTATATATCTAGTCCTTCATGGCATCTCAATTTCTTCAGGAGATTGGTTTTTAAGTCACTAAAACTAGAGTTGTATCTAGATGGTTCCAGGATTCCATGTCATTTTTATTTTCTCTTTTCTTCTCTTCTAAAGGGATTTGGGGTAATATGCATGTACTGTTTTTATAAACAGAAAAAAATAGTCCATGTTTACAATTGTTAAGGTTTACAAAATTAAAAATTACTGTGTAAAAAACACACAATTGCAGCGACATTGTTTTTTAAATTTATTATTTGGCCTGAATCTGAAGCGTTCTTTGTTAATAATTGTTAATCTTAAGTGTTGATTATTAATCAGATGGACAGCTTCAAAACATCGATCAGACTTGCCCTAGCTGGTTTGGCTCAGTGAATAGAACAGTGGCCTGCGGACTAAAGGGTCCTGGGTTCGATTCTGGTGAAGGGCACATGCCTGGGTTGTGGGCTTGATTCCCAGTGAAGGGTGTGCAGGAGGCAGCTGATGAATGATTCTCTCTCATCATTGATATTTCTATCTCTCTCTCCCTCTCCCTTCTACTCTGTAATAAAATAATAATAAAAAAATCAGGCTTACTTCTGAAATTCATGGGTGGATTCAAATGATGCAAAATCATAACTCTGGCAAATCTGGCCAATACGTAGTCTACATTTTTTTTGGTAGTATCAGGATTTGGGAAAGTGATTCATTAGAATCTACACTAACTGTCATCAGCCTATATGATAAAAATCTAAATTTTTCTTGCCCAAATCAGAATTATTCAGGAGGATAAACTTTGAGTAGGCCCAAGTTTGGAATATTTTCCTCCTCTATGTTGAATTTGCTTTCATTGGTAAAAAGAGGTTTCAGTGTCTTCAGAAGACCAAGCTGGGGGTGGGTCAAAAGGTACTGTGGGGCTATGAGTGAAAAGAGTGGACTATGCTGCATTGTGGTTTTTGTGCTTTTAGGAAAATTGCCACATGGCTCTTTCTTTCTAAAAATATAAAAAATGTCAGACTCTGGGACAGACCCATATGAACTGTTCAGTGAAGTGTTGTTGTTGTTTTTCTGTCTAGTACTTGTGTAGTGCCATTATTGGGACTACACTTGACTTATAGATAGACTAGGGTATAATAAACTTCGACACTGAAATTGTGAGGAGTATAATATGGACCATCTATACTAATAAAAGGGTAATATGCTAATTAGACTGGATAAACTGGAAGATGTCCTTCCAGAAAAAGCTGCAATGGCTGTGAAGTGAGGGCCAAGGAGGGCCAGCAGCTGCGATGGCCAACAGTGGCGGCAGCAGCAGGGTGATGGGGGCAATGCCTTCCCCTGATTGGCCCAGTGGCTCCTGCAGAGAGAGGCCCAGGGGAAGTGGGCCTAAGTCATCACATCCCCTGAGGGCTCCCAGACTGTGAGAGGGGGTAGGCCAGGCTGAGGAACCCTACCCTCTAGTGAACAAATTTTTGTGCACCGGGCCTCTATGTATTATAATAGTGTGGGATGAAGGCATTTTTTTTTAATCCTCCTCTGTTGAGAGTCACTGCATTAGAGTATAGTAGTTTTAAATAAAACCACATTTCTAACAAGGGACCAGATAATGAGAAAAATGAAATCTGCAGACAGTCTAGAAGCTTTGGTTTAGCCATTATTTATCATCTGTTCTCTTACCAAACCTTTTATTAAGTAGCACAGTTGATTAATTTGCATGTATTTCTTTTCTGTGCCCACATGCTCTCTGACACAGGAGTGAACAAATAGAAAAATGGACAAGAGAGGAAAGAGGATGGGGTTGAGGCCAGGTGCAACTGGGGATGCACAGTCCCCAAACTGAATAATCAACCCCAGAATAATTAAAATATGTTTTAGTGTCATAACATTAATCTTTATATTTAATCATTCTGGGTGATGTTAAAAACAAAAGATAATATAATCCTATATAATAAAGAGGTAATGTGCTAATTGGTCCTAATGGTGTCTGAGTCACAACCACTGGAACTGGGGTGTGGGGACTTCTGCCCCTGGTGCTATTGTCATGCTGCCTGCGTGTGTCCTCGCCCAGTGCTGAGGTGAAGCTGCCTGCCTGCATCCTTGGCTGGAGACATGACACTGCCTGCGTGCAGTCCAGTTCAGCACTGATGTGACACTGTGGGGGGGGGGAGGCTTGGCTTGATGGGGGATCTCAGGCCATGTCCCCCTACTGGTGGGGCTTGATGGGGGACCTGAGGCTGTGCCCCCCACCCGGAAGGGCTTGATGGGGGTGGGGCTGGCTGGGTCTGGGTCTCACCCAATGGGGCTGGGGCCGGCCAGGTCTGGGTCTCCTGTGTTTTGAAGCGGGTGCGGGTGGGGAGTAGGTACTTGACTCTAGGTCCCATGGTGTGCCCCAGACTCTGACAGAAGGGAGATTTTCTATATATTTGATGAATTTTCTTTCATATCTGACACTTCTATTATAGAGAAAGGGCAAATAGCAATATTAAAATATTTCTTCTAATTAATTCCCTTTTAATGTGCACAAATTTCATGCACCGGACCACTAATACCATTAATAACAATCATTTGATATGAAATGATTCAGAATAAATATGGCTTTCTTTTTAGCATGAAAGTGAATCTATTGAACTGGTCTTAATAGTCCCTCAGCACACATAGATACAGCTCTGTTTAATTCCATATTCTCTTATCTGTAAGAACTACATTTAATTTACTACAATTCTAGTTGGTTTATAGCTTTGCTTAGTAAAAGTACAGTCTTGATTAAAAAGATATTATCATAGCTGATGGACCTTGAAAGCATTTTTTTCTCAGAACTTCTAATAATTTTATGACCTGCCGACTTCAAGAAGGCTAGATTTGCAAGTCTCCAGTTTTTTGCCCACCTGGCTGTCCTTTGGGCAATGGTAATTAAGGGCATGTTTGATGATGTAGTTTTCCCATACACTACCTCCTTATCCATCCTGAGAAATGGAAAGTTACTGTGATAGAGTTTTAGAGGAGTTTTGCTTCAGGGAATTCCAATACCCTAGTTAGCTGATCTCTTATATAGCTCAAAATTACAACTACAGCCTTTGTCTCTTGGGATGAAGCTGGGCTGAAGGATACTCCAATCTGTCTAAGCAAAGATTCAATTATATACATAAGTGTTATGTTTTAGAGTTTCAGCTGTGACAGATGCCTCCCTCAAAAAATACAGAATTGGTTTTGGTGCTCATTTCAGTGGAGATGACTTAATTTGCAAAGCCAGTGATTTCCACAGGTTAGCCAGATTTGGTCATTCTCCACAGTAGGCCATTTTCCACTCTCCTGTTTTGATTGTGCAGTATGACTATTTGGTGGCATCTGTGGTTCTAGGAGTAAGGAAAATGCTGTTGCTCAACATGACAAAAAAAAAAGCTATTATAGGCAGAGCAATGGTGGTGCCTCGGTGCTGGGTGCAAGGCTTGTTAGCTGCATTTCTGGACCCACCTAGGACAAAGCTTATGCCTTTTACCCAGGCCCCAGAGACCTAGGGGACAGGCCAGTGCCTGTAAGGAATGGAGGAAACAAATCATGAAGGAATTAGATGAGTATTGTGAGAAGTGAGATGGGAGATGGATAGCACCCAAAGAGGAGAGTATTGCATTGCATTCAGAGAGCCCTGATCCAGAGCCAGGAGCCAGGAGCTGGGCGATTAGAAGATCCAGATTGTGAGTCAAATGGTGGATCTACTGGAGAATAGGACCAGGCAGGTGGACAGCACGTGGAACTCTTTGAGGCATACCAATGACACCACTAGCCACAGTGGCAAAGCTGGCCAGGATAAGTCCAAGAATGAGACAATCACACAGGCAGAAAAGCCCAATAACAAAAGGTCTCAGAGACAGTGCAACAATGAAAATTGGGAGAATGCAGCCAATAATCACGGCCATGATGACATCACCTCAGGAACACCTAAGGAGAAGAAAGCAAAAGCCTCCAAGAGGAAGAAGTGCTCCAAGGCCAAAGCAGAGAGGGAAGCATCCCCTGTAGACCTTCCCATTGACCCAAAGGAGCCCATGTACTGTCTGTGCAATCAGGCCTCCTATGGAGAAATGATTGACTGTGACAATGACGAATGCCCCATTGAGTGGTTCAACTTCTCCTGTATAGGACTGAATCATAAGCCAAATGTCAAGTGGTACTGTCCCAAATGTTGAGGGGAGAACGAGAAAACAATGGACAAAAAGCCCTGGAGAAATCCAAAAAGAAGAGGGCTTATAACAGGTAGTTGGTGCACCTTGCTGAACAGGGAGAACTAAGCCAGTGTATTTATTACATTGCCACCTTTGATGAGGAGCAAAGAATGTACAATATATATTTTTAAAGATTGCTAGAAAAGGAGCCATTCTTTTTGTAGGGATGGCAGTGGTTCTCTGCCTTTTGTTTTCGTTAGTACACATGTGTAACAAGAAAGTGATCTGTGGATCAACATTTTAGAAACTACAAATATAGGTTTGAATTAAACACTCAAGTGAGTCTCAGACTCTTTTTTCCCGCTTTTTTTTTTCCAGCTGGGAAGTTGACTTGGAAGCAACCTCACACATTAAATGTAGAAAGAAAAGATTCATTTAGCTACTATTTTATTTTAACAAAAATAATGTTATTATTTCATGAACAATTTTTTTTAAATTAGCCAAGTTGCTAAATCTTCTTGCTATAATAATGTATATCCACATAACAATTCAATAAAAAGGTTTCAAGTTTGAAGATTATTTTATGAAAACATAAATTTTTAAATTTTACATGACAAAACATTTTATATTCTGTCATGTTACCCCAAATGGCCAGATTGGGTACATTTTTTATTAAGCCAAGCAGAAGTAGTGTAATCAGGGAGTTTCAAAATCATGCTTTTGCTATTATACATCCTAGTGTAGCTTATTTAATTTGTATAGGGTGTATAAATATACATTTCCAAGTGAACTTGAACTTTCTGTATTATAATCAGAAGTGCAGCCAGATGCCATTATGAAACAAAGGTGTGTTCTCTGCTATGTGCATGAGAGCTGTATAGAAGTGACATAAAAATATAAGTAAAACTTAGCTACTTCCTCTAGCAGTATATTTAATTTTGACATAAGTGATTTTTAAATTTTTATCTTAAAAATTGGTACACCAGCAGTTTAGACAAAATCTTAAACAAAATTTGGTATTATTGTTTTCACTTAATAATGAAGTAGAAGTTACATAATTGCCAGCAAATAAATGTGAAAAGACTATATGTTAAGACCAGAAGTTGGAAAAGTATTGCCCACAGGCCAAATCCAACCCTTCATCCATTTTTGTATGGTTGGTGAGCCAAGAAGGATCTTTACATTGTTAAATGGTTAAAAAAAATCAAAAGAAATTATTGTGTGACACATGAAAATTATATGAAATTCAAATTTTAGTGTCGTGTCCATAAATAAAATTTTATTGGCACACAGCCATGCTCATTCACTTTAAAAAAGCTATTATGTTTTTATTCTGTTTAGAGCATTATTATCATTATCCTGATTCCATTGAAAAAATGAGTTACTCTGGTTTAGGCTTTATATCATCACAGAATATGTTTTTGACCTATGAAATAAGTTATTTCTCACAAAGGATTCACTTTAAAATCATCATACTTACAGTTCAATTTACAGAAGCTTTCAGTTGTTCAGAATCATATGAACACGGAAAAGAATTTAAAATTGTAAATGTGTTACTAATTCAAAATGGGAGAACTTCAATATTTTTTCATATCAAATTTGACGTTGGGGTCTTCTCAAAATACAAAAGTAAATGAAACTATTTTGGCCAACAAGTCTTTCCAGTTTGTTCTTAGCCAGATATTATTCACATATCATACAATTGGTCTTAGTAACTTTTAATTGTTAACTTACTTGGCTTTAAAATATCTGAAATGTTTCTTGAAGACCACAGAATGTATTTCTATAAAGAAAGGGTTTGTGTTTCTAAATTGCCTTGAATTTGCCTAAATCACTTATTTTTTCAGTACATGACTATAGTTTGTCAGAGCTCGACTGATTTTTAGAGGTTATCTAATTAATATAGAATAAAAATTTCTAGGGAGTTTTCTTTTTTCAACCTATACTGCTGAAACATGACATGTCCTGAAATTCAGATAAACTTTGCAGGGAATTCCCCCCATTCCCACCCTATGCCAGTTAAACACCATTGACTTAATCTAACACTCTCATCCCACAGGTAGGAAAAGATTCTCTCTCAGTTTTTATTACAAACTTTAGTAAGCACCAAAATTCTTTTTAACATGACAGATTTTTATGAATTGAGTTAGAGATGTAAAATTCACTTCAGTGAATGATAGAAGCATAAATTATTTATACTGTATATTTTTAAAAATTAAATTATGAAAGATGTGATATTAATAAAAGAAAAAAATCTCAAAGTAACTGTCCAGAAAGTTAGTATATAGAAACTGTTGCCAATTTGTGATTGTTCCAGTACTGTGTCAGGCACTGGGGAGACTCATGGATGCTCTTTATCCTGGAAATGCCTAAGCACTCATATTTCTTCTCAGCTGTCCATAGTCATTTCCCACAGGGCATGGAGGCCTGATTGTGTTAGTTTTTAAACAACTTCCCTGATTACATTTTCAGTAAAAGGAGATTCATAAGAATCTATCGTAATAAAAGAGTAATATGCAAATTGACCATCACTTCAACACAAGATGTCCGCCCCCATATGGGCACAAGATGGCTGGCAGGGGAGGGCAGTTGGGAGCGACCCAGGTCTGCAGGGAAGGGCATCTGGGGGGAATCAGGCCTGCAGGGGAGGACAGTTGGAGGGAACCAGGTTGGCAAGGGAGGGCAGTTGGGGGTGATCAGGCCGGCAAGGGAGGGCAGTTGGCGGGAACCAGGTATGTAGGGGAGGGCAGTTAGGGTTGACCAGGCTAGTAAGGGAGGGCAGTTAGGAGTGACCAGGACAGCAGGGGAACGCAGTTAGGGGTAACCAGAACAGTAGGGGAGGGCAGTTAGGGGCAATCGGGCCAGCAGTTAGACATCGATCAGGTTGGCAGGGGAGTGGTTAGGGGTTGATCAGGCTGGCAGGCAGAAGTGGTTAGGGGCAATCAGGCAGACAGGCAGGTGAGCAGTTGGGAGCCAGCAGTCCAGATTGCAGAGGGTGCAAGCTATGCTGAGGGTCCCAGATAGGAGATGGTGCAGGCTGTGCTGAGGGCCTCTAGTATATATATAAAAGCCTAAGCGATCTAACAACAGAATGATCGAATGACAGGTCAAGGTTGCTATGATGTGCACTGACCACCAGGGGACAGATGTTCAACACAGGAGCTGCCCCCTGTCAGTGTGCTCACAGAGCCAACCTCCCACAGTCCCTCCGCCCCTCCCTGCCGCCAGCCAGCCCTGATTAGCCCAATTGCTGGCCAGGCCAAGGGATCCCACCCATGCATGAATTCATGCACCAGACCTCTAGTACTGATAATAAATAGATAATACATAGCACAGAGATAGGCTTGAATAAAAAACATAAGCTGCTCAGAAGATTTGACAGACTCTAATGGATGAGTGGATGAAGATCTGGGGGAAAATGAAATGGATTTTCCAGAGAACCTTTTTATTCCCTGGAAAACTGGTAATTTTCCAACTACAGGTGGGAGAAACAAAAGGAGTTTTTATGGATCCCTTTTCCTCTTCTAAACCTTCACATCCATGTAGACAGAAAGGGTTAAGGTCTATGTTTTTAGTCTTCTGCTCTACAAAGAAGCCTCTTTCCTAGGTAAAAAGTTTTACCTGGCCTTACATCTTTCCTCCACTACCCTGGATGACCTCACACTCTACTTGTGGACCATTGATCTAAAGCAATCATAGATTTGGGAGAACAGAGTGGAATTGTTAAGCTTTTAAAATTTCATTCTTATTATCAGTGTTTAAAAACATTCTACTTTTTATTATCTTTAGCTCTATATACAGTATTCTATGTAAAACATATGGGGAAAGGACAAATTCCTTTTCATTGGATGCTAATCCAAGAAAAAAATATATTACTTTAAAAAAAACATTAGCAAGTAATTACCCACACTGACTTAGAAGATTATCTTTTTTAAGGCATCGCCTAAAGTTTATTTCACATAAAAATGTTATAGTGCTCTCTGGGTTAGTGTAAAAGAAACTGCAAAAATGTCCTGCCCTGAATGATTAGAAATCTTTATTGCTCTTAAGTTTAGCAATAGTATGTGAAGGCAGTGATGCAGATAGATAGCGAGGGTTTGCCACTGGCCCACTTTAAACCATAATACATTTTTTTAAAGAACAACTATATGTAATGATTGATAATCTACGATCTGGTTGTTGGGGCTTTTTTCCCCAGTCTGATCTGTGTTGCTTATCTACATGTAATTTAAGGTTATATATGACTTATTCTACACACAGCCCCAGAACGCTTTTCTGATTCCAAACAGAATAGCACAACCTGGCACATGCTGGGCACATACAAGTAAACGTTTTCTGTTTCATGGCTATTATAATGGCTTTCAAACCCAAAGTCAGTACTTGAATTATTACTGTCTAGTCTCTTTAAGACTATACAGTTTGGGAAAGGAGTCAGCACCAAAATGGTTGTTTTGGTTGCAAACAGAAGAGCATAGTCTAGTGAATGGTGGGCACATCAGATCAATGTTTTCAGTCTCCACTATCATAATGCTTTTCAAACCCGAAGTCAATACTTTGGAAAGAGAAAACCGATATGCCCTTCTAAAACCAAGGGGGAAAGCAAGAACTGCATTATCTTAAAAGTAAAATTATAATTCTGTTTCTATTAAAAAGACTGTACTAATAAAACTGCCAATTTCTTTCAGGTGGGTGTACATGGCATTAGAATAGAATTCATCAATGAAAAAGGATCAAAACGCACCGCCACCTACCTACCGGAGGTTGCAAAGGAGCAAGGTCATTGTTGTACTTTATTTCATATGATCTGAATTTAAACAAATATACAAATTGAAATGCAATATCTGACCTTGTAGTTATGATCAATGTCAAATTATAAGAAACAACTCTTATGCAATGTCTGTATGAAATCAGTTAATTATACAGAAGTTGAATCCCTGCACTGAAGTTTGATAGCAAAAACACACCAACATATACTTTAAAAAAAGCAAAGATTTGTAAAAGCTGGGTGTTATTTTAGGCAACAGTTTGCTATAAATTTTAAAAGCCATTTTCCCATATTCCATTGTGTTATAGCCTTGTGTGGTATAAACAAACCTTTGGTTTGACAGCCACACAGTTCATTGTCAGTATCAAATATTTCATTCTTAGGTAGTTGTCATTACTCATTCTGCTCCTGTTAACATTGCCGGTTAGGAACATTGAGAATACATGAAGTAGTGTTTTATATACTTGGTCTGCATTTCCAAGTCAACATACATTTTTCTATTTTGCAAATAAAACACAAACCTTTATGAACCACCAGTATAACACAAAATAACTTTCACTCTGTGGTATATTGTCCTTTCTAGCCACTACTAAATTTTAGTTTCATGTTAGTTGAAATGAATATACCTTTTCACTTTATGGAGCTTCTTTTCTCATCAGAAACTATTTGTAATTTGATTTTCCTGTGTTTAGCTAATAAATATGTGAGATACATAACAGCAAAACTTAATAGAATTGAACCTCCAACAAGAGAGTTAGTCTTTAAGACAGCTATCTGAATATTTGTTAAGTTGCTTTAAAAAATGTCTTAATCCTGTAGTCCCATTGACTTTGTAAAGCATTCATAAAAAATAGAGAGCCTCAGATATTCCATTCTATGCCAGAATTAACAAAAATGCCCTTGAATATTGCAACCAAATATACTTGATTAATGACAGAAGTTACTTTTACAAAGAACAATTACCATGAGTAAGTGTAGGAGTCCTAAATGCTACTGAGGTAGCACAATGACATTTAGGCTCTCCCCTTCATTTTAAAGATGTCACTGTTAGAAGAGAACACACTGCTTGTAGTTTGTTTACTGAGACATGATTTGAGCAGTTACTGGCAGCCTCCTTACCTTCCAATGTGGGTGAGATAAAGAAGCCATTGTTGTTAGCCATGTTGGATAGCTAGAACTTAAGGTGTGTGGTGACGAACTTGCTTTTCTACAGGATGAAATTTTACGTCTTCTGTGTGATTTTTAGGACCAAAGGACTTGATGGCATTTCGTGAAAGTGATAATTGACCTCTCTAGAAAGTCATTTTGTATTTTACCAAATATACTTTTTATATATACTTGACTGTATTTTATCTGATCTACTCTCCACAGGATGGGACCATATTCAGACCATAGACTCCTTACTGAGGAAAGGAGGGTACAAAGCTCCGATTACTAATGAATTCAGGAAAACCATAAAACTTACCAGGTATAGAAGGCATTTTCTAGTGCAAAGAAACCCAATACATTTTGGTGCATGCATATGCCTATAATCCTTTGATTTCTTTGGTTTCTCTAACTGTACCTGCTTCTCTTTTATGAAACAGAGTGGAAATGAATGGCAGGGCCATACTGAGGATGGATACAATGGAACTGTGCTTGTCAGTAAAGCCTGTAAAATGTATGAGCCCATCCTTCCCATCTTTAGCTCTATATGATCACTCTGGCTTTATATAAGCAAATCCTCTGGGCCTTTAGACTACATTATTGAAGAAAGTTACCTGAATTAGCTGTTGGCTAGCTTTTGACATGGCTTAGCAGAACCCCGGGATTCTGATAAACAGTTCTCAAATTTGAATTAACCATAGAATTTTGGCAGTGATAGAAGTCTCCCATGAAAGCTTGCTGAAAAATACAATTAAGCGAGACTCACAAATGCTAAATAAAGTTCTGCATGGAATAATAGGCATACTTATTTTAAAAGAAAAATATCAACATTTTAGGAAAATGGGTTGTGGTTTCCATTTATTTTAATTCCATAATACCACATTGAATGCCTGTGGTCTAAAATGGCCTCTTCTTAGCTCTGAGGAGTTACAGCTTTGAAAATCCCTCTATCTCTGCTCTCTCTGAGTTCATAGTCTAATTGAAGGGCATGTATAAAGATGATTATTAATATAAAGCAGAATGTGATAGATGATGTGAGGTCATAAAGTAGGGGAATAGGAATTGCAGGAGGGGTTTGGAGTAACAAAACTTAAAACAGGAGGTAGGTTTGAAGCTGAACTTTAAAAATAGGTAGAATATTTGATAGACGGAGAGTGGAGGAGAAAAGGGATTAACTAAAGGGAACTTTGTGAATTACCACAGGTAGGTCACTTAGTACAGAGTAAGTTAAGAGGAATGTTCAATAGTCCAATTTGGCTAGTCTTTCAGTGTATACATAAAATGTGGTCATTAGAGGAAAATATGTCAAAGAAGGTAGGTTGGGTCAGAACAAAGAGCCTTAAGTTCCAGACTAAGAAGTTTAGACCAGTTCTATAGGCAATTGGTAGCCATTGAAAGATTTTAAAAAGATAGATTTGGGAAGATGTAAGATTATAATTGGAAACAAGAAAAATAGTTAGAAGACATTACTATTGTCTAAGAATATCTGGAAACAATCCAAATGGAGTGAAATGGGAGACTTAACAAGATCTGTGGCAGTCAGATGGGAAGAAAGGAGGGAACACATAAGAAAATATTGTAGAAAAATGAAAGAACTTAGTCATCTTTCAGAAGGAAGAAAGAAGAACAAGTCAAGAATTTACTGTAGATAAAAGGAACCAAGATGATCCCTTCAACCAAGAGAGGAACCACAAAAGAAGAGTCACATTTATGTATTGATTCTGGATTTCAGGTGCTTCCTGGAACATCTGTATATTAATGTACAGTAGGTTATGAATGTTCATGTGTAGAGCTCATGGACAGAGATTGTGACTGGGGATCATCTGTAAAGAGGACATAATTGAACCTGAAGATAGGGTTCATTGAGCAGGGAAGACTATAGGTTCAAAAGGACTAAAGGTAGAAATGTAGGAAAATCCTACAAGGCAGGAGTAGGATGAGTAGCCATAAGAACAGTCTTGAGTGGCAGGGGGAGAGCCAGAGGAATGTGGATTTGTAGAACCCATGGCACAAGAGAACTTCAAAATGGAAGTGCTAAGCAGTAACATAATGGGAATGTCAAGCAGGAGGAAGAGTGGCCTTCTGAAAGAGCAGTCTCTGTGGAGCCAAGATACATTGAGCTAAGGGGTAGTGTGTGATAAGAAAGTATACATTAATTGCTCCTGAGAAGTGTGGCAATGAAAAAAGCTAGAGATGAGGGCAAAGAGAGTTTGGGATACCAGGATTAAGTAAAGCTTTTTGTTGTTACTGTTTTTACTTAATGGTAAAATCTGAGTAGATGTGTGGACACAAGGAAAGGAATGGTAAAGGAGGAAGCAAGGATGATCCCAGAAAAAAAAAAATAGTTAACTAAGAGAGTTGCATACATGATGGCACTAGGTTGCCTTTCCTCTGTTCCTTCCTGCTAGCATATTGGGGATCAGAGAGCAGTAAAATTTGTAGAACAATTTAAACAAGGAGTAGTAGAGTGGAAAGAACACTGGACTCAGATTCTGGATTCCTAGGTTCTGATCTCAGCTTTGCTACTTATTAGCTGTGTGACACTAGGCAAGTCACAGCTCCTCTCTGGGTCTGTTTCCTGACCTGTAAAATTATCCTCCAAGGTCCCTCCAAGCTCTGATACTGTCATGTCATCTATTTTTGGATGTTAACTTTGTCTCTTCCCTGAATTTCTTTCAGGTACCGTAGTGAAAAGATGACCCTGAGCTATGCTGAATACCTTGCTCATCGCCAGCATCATCATTTCCAAAATGGCATTGGGCATCCCCTTCCACCATACAACCATTATTCCTGACACTGAGCCGCACAACCAGTCACTGGGCCTCTCTGCAGACCTCTTCCCAGGAGACCCTGCCCCTTCTTGGTCTAGCTATCTCTTTTACTGTACCATTTTATGATGATAGTTTCCGTTGCCATGGTGAACCTTCAACATAGTCAATTAAGATCATCATGGTAACGGGTAGGAAAATGGTATTTGTTAAGAAGATCCTGTTTTATTACTTTAGGTCATTGATTTTTTTTTTTTTTGCAGCATATATCATTTGGGGGATTTCTTTCCTTACATTATATAGAATTCTGCTTTGCTATGCCAATCAGATTTCTATCTTTCTGTCTATCTTGCTTTCCTTTTCTGTCTTTCTTATTCTTTCTTGCTTCTCTTCTTTCCTCTCCTCCTTTTTTTCTTTTGACTATGGATGGAAGAAATTGTACAGTTTTTAAGGATTTTATTTAGGTTTTTCTTTAGTTTTCCTCAGTAAGATAGATAATTTTTCATAGCTGTTTGGAAGTAATTCATATGAAATTCAGGTATTTGTGTATTATTCTTGAATTTATCTAAAATTAATTTTGCTATGGAGCTTAGTATGTGGGTCTCCACTCCTTAAGTATATGTTTTTCCCATGGTTAAAATATATGAACTTTAGTTCTAGTACAGAACATTTGAAGATCCATGATAGGGCTTGTCACAGAGAGTGAGAAATAATTTATGTCTATTATGTTGGTTATCATAAGAGAGACTGCCTCATCACTTTATGGAACCAACTTACAAACTAAGACACTGTTTTAAGAAAGTACAAGCTACCTTTCTAATATGTTATAGAATCATTTTTGAAAAGCAGCAAATATCAGGAAGAGAGCAGATACAGAATTTAGTGCCTTTAAGAAAAATATAATTAAGTGGAATTAAGAGGGGGGTAGAAAAAAGGCAATTTAGAGAAATATTCTTGTAAAATTTTATTGTTTCTATGTTGTAAAACAACAGATTAGACAAATTCTTTACTCTTAAATATTTTTTTAAGCTGAAATAATTATTTTGAGCGAATAACCAAAAAGAAACATGTGTCTATTATGTATTAATTTAAATTTGTTAAGTTTATGTTTCAATAAGTCATGATTGGCCAGAGACAATTTTAGCTACCATTTAAAAAAATGGTAAAGATAATCTAGTGAAACAAAAGTTCATATATGCCATGATTTCAGATGTTTGTAATGGGAACAATACTGGAGTTTTTGAAATACTACAGAATAGCTTGAATCTCTTTCTGCACTACATACTTTTGTTTTAGAAACACATTTCCTATGTTGATGTTATGTTTCAGCTGTAAAAATGGAGTTGGCATTTAGATGCGATGTAGTTGTTAGAGCTGAGATCATTTGCAAGTCTTCTCTTCCCATGATACATACAGAGAGAATTCCTAATGTCAATAGGTCCATGTGTATATCCCCAAGAAAAATGACAGAGGATTTTGGAGAAAGATTACCTTCATTTTTATGTTAGAAAATGTGTGTGTGTGTGTGTGTGTGTGTGTGTGTAAATATTTTTTTTCAAACAGGAAACCAATATATTGAGAGATGAATTTAAGAATGGTGCAAAATATATAGTTTAAAGTATGGGATGTCACTGAATAACAAATGGCATAGCTTATACATATAGTTTCTGTGACAAGTGACAACTGCTAGTTCGGAATTCAAAAACCCTTTTCTAGTTTGTGAAATAATTGGCTAAATTCATTGTGGCAAATCAAACTGTTTTAGTTTTTGATGAGAGTTCTTAGAAATTTGTTGGTATTCCTTCATCCATAGCATCCATTGTTGAAACAACCATTTTCAGTTGCGATGCCTTAACTAAGAAGCCAATTGTTGGCCTGAAATGCAATCTAGGTAGCCAGTTCCATTGAACCTAGAGATTTAGTCAGACAACACTAGCTGTTGGGTTTTAGAATGGGATTTTGAGTCCTTTCATTTCTACTTGGGAGCATTTTGGAGCAGATTAGTCTTTCAGTATAAAAACAAGTGGCTACCTGATGGAAACTTTTTCTTACCCTTATAGGGAAACTGAGCACAAGCTGAATGATATTGTCTGCTGCAAAAAAGTAAATAAAACAAACTGAGGAGAGACAAAAGAGACCAATATTGATCCATCTTATCCATCATCTCATCAGTTCAACAGGCTCCTCATCCTGATTGAACTCATGGTTAGAAGTTTTTTTAAAGAAAAGATCTAGTATATACATATTTGTATGTATACATATACATACGTACATATGTATGTGTTTATGTATTTAACGGTGCTAATCAATCTTGAGCAGGTCATGTGACTGGTCATGCGGACTCTAAAATCACATCAGATTTTTTAAATTTCTTGATATATGCAGATGTTATACAGATTTTCTTACCAGTGTAATAATGTTATACTGAAGAAATAACCATCCTGCAGGCTTCAGAGGACTCAGTCAGCAATATTTCCCACCATGGCTTGGGGGAAAAGGATAGTTTTGTCTCCTTTTGTATTCAAATTAATGCACAAGTGCAGTTTTGTTTCAAGACTTTGTAATGTAAAGGGTGTTCTACAAACTGTAATGGCGTGCTTCAAAGAAACAATTGGTAGACTCTTTCACCTTTGTCGCTTCAAAGAAACAATTGGTAGACTCTTTCACCTTTGTCGTATATTACAAAATGTTAAATATGTGGTTTGAATTAACTTTGAACATGTTGAAATATGTAGCATGTGTTTTTAACTCTGACAAAGATTCTAATTGCACAGGTTGTGTTCTTAGCCAGTTGTGGTTTATTTGTTCAGAAACACAAATGTGAATTGCACTCATCACCAGTATATTGTATAAATTCAATGATCTTTAAACAGCTCAGACGTAATACTTGAACTTCATTTGAGTAACACAAAGTTTACATAGCCCCCCTTTTAAAAGTTAGTTCCATTTATGTTTTCCATTTTCAAATGCAACTGGGTATTTTTCCTCTTGGAAAATAGTACGCATTTTACTTTGGTATGTAGCGAAAGGCTTCCATTTCTGGAAGGATTTTCTTGTCCTTAAATAAGGTCATCTAGGTACCAGATTCTAAAAGAACAATTTCTCCCCCCTCATTAAGTGGCCTTCTGACTGCACGAGAATGTGCTACTACCCTTTCTAGTCTCCCCTACCATAAGAGGTCAGTGTGATTAATGGAGGAAATGCAAGGCTTGTTCTCTCCCGGCCCCCATCTCGCTTAAAGAATTGTAAGATTTTCAGTACCAATACCCAGCACACCAGAAGTTTGTGTACTGGCCTCTTTTCATGTGCAGGCAATTTGAAACTGAAATCTGGAATAGGTTCCATCTCTTACGTGTGTTAGATCAAACCAAAGAAGCCCCCAGCCATGCCCAAATGCTGCTCCAAAAGCCTGCCTTCCAGTCCTTAAAAAAAACCTTGCAGGATTAAATGTGTTAACTTTTTTTTATTTTTGTACAGTTTCTAAGTGATTTTTGCTAGTGATATTAAATTGAATTAAGTTTATTTGGGGGTGTGAGAACCTCCTCAATTTAAATAAACTGGTGACTTTCCTTTTATTTTTTAAAAACGGAAACCTGTTGTGTGCCTCTCGATTTAAGGGTTTCTGATTACATTATTCTTAAGACCAGCATTGATCCTTTATATACAAAGATATGTTTTCCTTGTTTTTTATTACTGTTTCAGAAGAAAATAAATCTTTTATTTTGCTCTGGACCCAGTAACTGCGCTGGTACATAGACGCACTGAGAAAACACTTTTGTAACCACCTCTGACTGTTTTTGTATATCAAAGTTGATTACTTTTGAAATATTTGGATCTAGTTTCTAAGTTATTTTAGTGTTTTATATGTTCCCCAAAATCACTTTGAATCGGTCACCAGCATAATGAGTTTTTGGTGATGTCATGGTGAGACTTGTAATGAGCAAAAGCTACCTGGTGTAGCTTTTCTTTTCCTTCTTTCTTAGGAATCTGCTTTTTGATTACAGTAAGACATCAGAGATTACCTGAAATCCCTTCAAGTATAATGAGATCCTTCTTCCTTCCACATTTAATTGCTTAGTACAGTGGTTGGCAAACCTCAGTTTGTGAGCCACGGTTTGGCGCTCTGTTGACTGAGTTTGCCAACTACTGGCTTAATATTTTGAAGAAACTATTGGAAATGGGCATTTTACATGACATGTTTGGCTTTAAAATATAAAAGCAAAATAAAATAAGAAGGTTTATATGGGTCTGTAAGTTATGGCTGTGGAAAGATATTGTAGTAGTTTTGACACTATTGTTATTACCTTTAAACTCATTTACCCAATAAAATGTTAAAACTGAATTACCATTTGTTGTTTCTTTCTTTAACCTGCCTCAATGGATATTGGTCTCATGGATACTTCTTACTAAAGCACTCACAGTGGAAAACTTTGAAATAATATACTTTAGAACTGGCATTGATTTACACTTAGAATACCTTACCTGCCTTCAGCTGTTCCGTACCATATCATTTGCCTTTTTCAACTTGCCTAGTCCTGAAATCTGGCTTGCTGAGAGAGTCTAGCGGTTAGACTCTAGCTTTTACTGGATGGTCTATGCTGGTCATGGATCTCAGACAAGCATCCAACTTGAATTTCTGAGACAGCTTAGCTATGCTTAAACTCACTCCAGATTTCTTCCAAATCAGTGTTTCCCCTTTGTAAGCTGGTTCAGTGCCATTCAGTGAAACCATCTGATGAGGTGGGAAAACTTTCTTTTGCCATCAAGGCTTTGCCATTTTCTCACTAAGTCAAAATTTGAAAATACCCGAATATGGCCAGTCAGAGCTGGTACACTTTCATACACACAATAGGCATGCCACATAGTTAAACTTATTACCTGTTACTTTTCCATTTCCAGAGTGGGATGAGATGAACTCTATTCACAACTTGGGCTTGGGAAACGTCAAAATATAGCAGGGCAACTGGTGCTCCTGACTTTCAAGGGCCAGAGAACAGTCTGCAGCAAGAAAGGAATCTCTTGCTGGACTACCACTATCAGCTGTTGCATTCTCTCTCTCTGTAAAGGCTACCAAGGACATTGTTGAAATACTTTTGCTTTTTCTAAATCATTTGCTGTCCCAGTTTCATCATGAATATTTCAAGATTAATTGCTAGTGAATATATGCAGAGCAATTTTCTGTTACATTGCCCCAATGCCCCATTTTCCATGTGAATTTGATGACACGGAATTTTATAACACGTGCTTATGTCAATCAGTAAGTAAAACCAGCCATCTCAGATTCTAGAGTATGATTGTGGTTTGAATAGTGCTCCATTAAGGCCGCCATCTGCTCAAGATTTACCCAGTTTCATCATCCATGTTTAATGATACATGGGGTTTTTAAAAATGATTTAGACAATATTAATAGGTTCAGGCAGAATGAAGTAATTTAATGAGTCAACAGTATTTTTATAGCATTAGTGGGTAACCCAATGGTCTGGACAATTTCAATTTCAGTAATCACACTGTACCTATCTAAATTCTTCTCATAGTTTAAGCATTTCTTCTTTAGATTCCATGCCACACTAGCACCTTTTAAAATAGCTCACTGTTTCAGAGGACAAGTGGGGCTGTGAGGGATGAGACAGTGGCTCTCTATTGGTGGAAAATACTACCATAACCAAAGGGTGCTAACAGTGTGAGTTGGGGAAAGTATGTTGTGAGGATATCACACCTGGATTCAGAGCTATCATTAGGAGAATCAGTGAATGACAACCCATTCAGAGAATGGCTTTTCCCACCCTGTGCATCTCTGCATGAGCTGAGGCAAGTGTGGGTTTGGGCTAAGTAAGCTCTGGTGGTTTCCCACCTGTTTGCCCAGGTTTTTCACTTGCAGGAGGAATAATTTAGTGTATAGATACAACTGAAGCAGGCCTTTGGCATACTACTTTGTCCACTACATTAAAAAGCCTTCCGTGATCCTGTAGCCGATGGTTCAATCTCCTGTTCCAAACCTCAAGTCTATTGAAAGAAATCTTTCAAGAATCAGAGGAAACTGCCTTCGGTCATAAGTGCTGTTTGAAGCCAGCTGATCTCCTCCTAAGAACTTAATTATAACTGTGCTTAAAATGACTTTTAATATATTGTTCATAGTGTATTGACTAGTATATTAAATTGTACAAATGGACTGACCCAGAGGGCTGGTGGGGGGGCATGCACTTGCTGATTTCCATCATGACAGATGATCACATTAGTTTGAGAGAGGTTAGATGTAGGATGTACTCAGTCTGGAGCATGCACGGGGCAGTTGGACAGTGGCTGCATTACATGCCTCTATGCTCACTGCCTGCTCTGGAGTCCTTGAGCCCATGCTCCCATTTAAAAAAGTCTCAGGCAAGTCACAAGGAACTGGTAATTTGTTCAGCCTTTGGTCTCCCTCCCTCTATGGTGAAAGAACCTCTTTGCCTTTTTAATCAAAATCTTAGCTGGCCCTTCAATATATTAAAAATATTAGATTAAATGCAGTATCTCATTGTTATAAAGTGCAAATATGTAACAATTACTTAAAAGTTAATGAGAATGATGATACTTTTAATTATTACAAATTTGCATTTGGTTGATGACAGTTGTAGTTATAGTCTCTATTTATTTTTGTACTAGAGACCTGGTGCACAGATTCCTGTACTGGTGAGGTTTCTCGGCCTGGCCTGCACCTTCTTGCAATCTGGGACCCCTTGGGGGATGTCAGAGAGCCGTTTTGGCCAGATTCCCACAGGCCAGGCTGAGGGACCCCACCGGTACATAAATCTGTGCACCAGGCCTCTAGAATGCATATAAGATCTTTGGTTAATCTTTTTTCTACCCTCCCCCATTCCCTCTGAGAGTCATCAGTCTATTCCATGTTTCCATCCTTGTGCATTGAGTGTCTGCTCCCTGGTGGTCATTGTGTATCATAGTTACTGGCTGTTGGCTGGCCAGCTGGTCACTTAGGCTTTTATATATATAGATCCTGTTTTGGCTGTACAACAGCAAGAAGGTCCTGATTTGCATAGAAGAGATGATATTTCACTTATGTTGTTTTATGAGAGTGGGTATGCAAAATTGGTGCACTTAACCTCCCGAGAGAGACCTGAGAAGGTCTACAAGAAGTTCAGAAAAGAGAAGCATTCCTCCTAAGATTTCAACAGAAATAAGTCAACACAAAGGCTGCTGCTACTAACCCATTGGTGGTCTTCAGTTGCCATTCAGAATGTAACACATGAGGTGATTCTGTTAGGTGTTTGTTTGTTTAAATACAGTTTATAGGTATTATACATTTAAACCATACACTTTTTTGAATCAAATGTTTATGGAAACTTGTATCAGTTCCAACAAAATGCCAGCTCCCACAGGACAATCTGAAAACCACTGCTAGAGCCCCTACATCCCTACTTATTTTGAGAGCCTTTGGCAAGCCATCGTTTCATCTTTTCCATTTTGGCCTTTTCCTCCCAAATGTCAGGCTCAACATGATACATCAATATTTATTGAGTGCCTGTACCTCCAGGGGCATGGCACTGTGCTTGGTTACAGAATGAATATAGTATAATTTTTGTAACACAGATTAACAGTCTACTCTGAGCTAAGCATTGTGAGAGGTATACAGTTTAGGTCTAGTTGGGAAAAGTCATTCACATTAAGGCCCAGACAACATCAGCCTGGATTTACATGGTTTCCCTAAATGGCTTCCACTTCAGAGTGACATTAGAGCAGGGTTGTGGCTGCCCCTGTTGGGAAGTGGAATTTCTTTGCCCACCCCCCCAACATGTCAGCAGCAAAAACCACCTGCATTGGGCATGGTCATAACTTGGTGAGTGGAGGAATAGTTTGTTTCTGTTCTTAAAATGTGGCTGTCTTGCTCCCTATCCAGGGAATGCGCAAGGTGTTTGGGAGAGAAATTATGTGATTGTATAAGCAATATATTTATGTATATGCAGAATGGTATTTGGTAGTTCAGTATTGTATTTTTACTGCAAAACTGCCCTCTAAAGGGCATCAGCCCTTCCTGTATCCAGGAGAAAGAGATGAGGACAGGTGGATACTAGGCACATTGCTCTAAGAAGCTTCCTTGAGGTCTGAGGAAAAGAAAATTTATAGCATATCTATTGGTTGAAAAATTATCCCATGGGGGGATCGATTTATGGGGTAAGGGGAGGAAAGGATAGTAGGGGTATATCATCCAAAGAGGGGAATCAGAGTAACTTTCTGAATCACCTGCTACCTAAGAAAGGGCAGAAAGGCATTGTAAAACAGGAAGTTGGTATTGTAAAACAGGAAGCACATCTAGCATACAATAGAATGTTTAAACCACATATTTTAACTGATAGGGAAGCTGCTGAGAGTTGTAACTACTGCCAGAACCCAAGGCAGATTTGAAATGAGTTGCTATAGTCCCTTTTCATCAAACTAGCATTTCCATCTAAATGGTATTCTGGATTGATCCAAGGTTACTGTGTGTATCAACATATGTAAGCAGATTCGTGTGTATCAGCATGGGAGATAGAGTTGGCCAGGCAGCTGGATGGGGCAGTCATAGTCCCCACTCTCACATAATCCAGGCAAAGTACAAAGGGTATGTTGAACTGGAAAATGTGGGAAACCCCCATCTTTTTTGAAAGACAGTACCCATGTGAGTAATGCAAACATTTCCCTAAACTTTCTTTACTTCAAACATTCAAATGAATTCTAGGAACTCTGCATGCACACATTGCTACCTTGCTGGCATAGGCCTCAGCAATGGTCTCTTTCCCACAGTTGTGGTCTGGGACAGTGGTGGGTGTCCATAGTGACATCTGTATATGAAACCATGCCCCTTGGTGACTTGGTTATTATTTATCTGGCCTAGCATATGTGGTCCGTCTTACTCATGAATGATAGAATTTTAAAGGAGAACAAGGTGATAATCTGGTCATTCAAACAGGATGTGATTGATCCTGAGTAGATGGGAATAATCGCCCCTTACTACCCTACTTAGGTTTTTACCATTCCAGAAGAATCTCTGGCATTGAGGAAGGTCAAATAGAAATTGCTAATAGTCAGCCCTTGGCTGGGAAAGGGCAGGCAACACTCTTTAGGCTAGAGAAGGTTACAAAGTGAGTTCTGCAAGCGGGGTGCACAGGGCACTTAAAAGTAAAAAAGAAATTCCTTTCTTTTGACATTTTCTTTTATTGAGGTGAAATTCACATAACATACAATTGACCATTTTAAAGCATACAATTCAATGTTATTGGGTGTGTTCACAATGTTGTACAACCACCAGTTCTCTCTAGTTTTAAAATTTTTTCATCACTCCATAAAAACACCCTATCCCTGTTAAGAGGCTGCTCCCCATTCCTCCCTTGTAACCTCTAATATTTCTGTCTTCCTGAATTTGCTTAATCTGGATATATCATACAATTGGAGTCATACAATTAGTGATCTTTTGCCACTGGCTTCTTTTACATAACATGTTTTCAAGGTTCATCCGAGTTGTAGCATGTTTACTTCATTCCTTTTTACGGCTAAATAATATTTCATCACATGTATATACCACAATTTTTTTATCCATTCATCCATTGATGGACATTGGGATTTTTCAAACATTTGAATAATGCTACATAAACATTCGTGTCTAAGTGTCTGTGTGGATATATGTTTCCATTTTCTTGGATGGAATTGCTGAGTCATATGGTAATTCTGTTTAGTTTTTAAGGAACCATAAAATTGTTTTGATAGGGCCTGCATGAACCATTTTATGAAGTTTCCAATTTCTCCACATCCTCACCAATACTTGTTATTATCTGTCTTTTTGGTTAGAGTTATCCTAGTAAGTGTGAAATACAATCTCATTGGGGTTTTGAATTGCATTTCTTTAATCACCGGTGATGTTGAAAATCTTATATTTATTGATCTTTTGGAAATAAATGTCTATTCAGGTCTGTTGCCAAGTTTTGCATTGGGTTACTTGTCTTTTTGTTGTTGAATTGTAAATTTTTAAAAATATATTCAAGATATTAAATTCTTATCAGGTAAATGATTTGAAAGTATTTTCTCCATTCTATAGTTAGCCTTTTTCACATCCTTGATAATGTCCTTTAATGAACAAAAATTTAAAATTTTTGTGAAGTCCAATATATTGTTTCTTTTGTTGCTCTTGTTTTAGATGTCAAATCTGAGAATCCATTACCACATTCTGGATCATAAATATTTACCCCTATGTTTTCTTTGAATAGTTTTAGCCCTTATGTTTAGGTTGTTGATCAATTTTTAGTTAATTTTTGTGTGGTATGAGGTTGGAGTCCAATATGTTTTTTTTTTTTAATGTGGTTATTCATTAGTACTTATATCATTTGTTGAAAAGATTGTTCTTTCTGTCTTGGTACCCTGGTTGAAAATCAACTCACCACTGAGATTTGGGTTTATTTCTGGACTTCCAATTCTATTTCATTGATCTATATGTCTAGCCTTCTGCCAGGACAACCCTATTTTGATTACTCTAGCATGTAGTAGGTTTTGAAATTGGAAGTGTGTCTTCCTGCCTTGCTTTTCTTTCTCCCTATTGTTTAAGCTATTCAAGGATACTTGATATTCTTTTTTTTTTATGGTTCTTTTTTTTCTTTTTTTCTTTTATTTTATTTTATTTTATTAATTTTTATTAATTTTTATACATATCTCCCCATTGCCCCCCCTCCCTCCCAGGCGTACCCCGATCCACGAGTGTCTGTGATCATTGGTTATGTTTATAAGCATGCATACAAGTCCTTTGATTGATCACTTATTTACCTCACCTAACTTTAATCTTTCTGCTATAATTTCACAGTCTGTTTGATGCTTTATGATTTTTGTCCTCCTGAGAATTATCAGTCTACTCCCTTTCTGTGCTCCTGATTCTATTATATTCACCAGTTTATTCTGTTGATCAGAATTTTAATTCACTTAATTTTTAGATTCACTTGTTGACAGATGTGTATTTGTTGTTCATAATTTTTTGTCTTTTACCTTTTTCTTCTTCCTCTTCTAAAAGGGTACCTTTCAGCATTTCATATAATACTGGTTTGGAGTTGATGAACTCCTTTACCTTTTTCTTCTCTGTGAAGGTCTTTATCTGCCCTTCAATTCTGAATGATAGCTTTGCTGGATAGATTATTCTTGGTTGTAGGTTCTTGTTGTTCATCACGTTGAATATTTCTTGCCACTCCCATCTGGCCTGCATCGTTTCTGTTGAGAAATCAGCTGACAGTCGTATGGGTGCTCCCTTGTAGGCAATAAACTGTTTTTCTCTTGCTGCTTTTAATATTCTCTCTTTCTCTTTTGCTCTTGATTTTAATTATGATGTGTCTTGGTGTAGTCCTCTTTGGGTTCCTTTTCTTTGGGGTTCTGTGTGCTTCCTCGACTTGTAAGTCTATTTCTTTTACCAGATGTGGGAAGTTTTCAGTCATTATTTCTTCCAATAGGTTTTCAGTATCTTGCTCTCTCTCTTCTTCTGGCACCCCCACAATTCTGATGTTGGTACGCTTGAAGCTGTCCCAGAGGCTCCTTACATTATCTTCACATTTTTTGATTCTTTTCTCTTCTTGCTTTTCCAGTTGAATGTTTTCTGCTTCTTTATATTTCAAATTTTTGACTTCATCCTTGCCTTTCTCTAGTCTGCTGTTAGTACTCTGCATAATAGTTTTTATTTCAGTCAGTGTATTTATCATCTCCTCTTGGGTCTCACTAAATTTATCCATCTTTTCTAGCATATTCTTGAAAAACCTTATAAGCGTGGTTTTGAACTCTATATCCAGTCGTTTTTTTTTTTCCTCCATTTCTTTCGCTTGTAATCCCTTCCCTTGTCTCGGCATTTTCAGTGTGCCTGGGAAACTTCTGTGCTGGATTCAGCCGAAGAAGCCTCTGCTGAGCTTGGGAGGGGTGGAGTCTCAGGGCTTAAGGGACCTCCTTGCCTTCCAGTCGGCCCCGCCCTCCACAGCCCCTGAGTCTCACGTGACTGGGTAATGGCTGGAGCGGTCCTTGTGCGCTCGCGCACCCGCAGTGCCTCTAACCGCTGCCTTTCCCGCTCCCCTGCGCACCAGGACCACACGAGTCTAGGTCCCCAGGGTTTCACCCAAAACAGGGGCCCAGTGGACTCAGAAGTGGCGCAGTTGGGAGGGTCTGTCTCCCGCCCACTCACGAAAGCCAGCAGCACAATCAGCAATCCGCCCTCCGCGTGGTGCCGTGCGCGACCAGACCTCCGATCCTTTGCAACTCCCCTAAATTTCCGTGCACTTCTCCCTTTTCACAGTCCAAACTCCCCCGGTATGAGTTTCGGCTGGATCTGGGGTTTAGTGTCGTAAGATAAGGGGTTCAATGCCGTTGGGAGTCTCCGTTTCCCTCCCGCCAGAGAAAGCCAGCCAGGTACTCCAGCACCCGCTCTCTCAGCGCGCGTCTCCGTACCTCAGCTTTTTGCAGCTCCTCTGGGTCTCTGTGAGCCCCTCTCTTTCCCTCTAGTTGTAGAACTTCCACTCATCCAGCTTTCCTGTGGTTCTGGATGATGTCCGTTCTGTCTTTTAGTTGTAGTTTTGAAATTGTTGTGCGAGGCAGCAGTATAGGTGTTTACCTATGCCACCATCTTGGATTTCCCCCTTGATATTCTTTATAAATTTGAGGATTGGCTTTCCATTTTTACAAAAAAATCGCCATTTTTAGAGGGATTGCAATGAACCTATAGATAATTTTAGGCACCACTTAACAATGGGGAAACATTCTGACAAACCCATCCTTAGACCATTTCACCATTGTGAAAACATCATAGATGGCACTTACAAAAATCTAGATAGTGTAGCCTACTATACACAGAGGCTATGTTGTATATCACTGATATATATGCAATTCATCACTGACTGAACATCCATCATTATGCAGCACATTGGCATCCTAACAATATTATGTTTTATAATCCATGAGCACAAGCTGCCATTCCATTTATTTAAGTCTAATATCTTTTAGAAATATTTTGTAATTTTCAATGTATAAACTTTTTTAATTCCTAGGCTAAATTTATTCTTTTGGATGCTACTCCAAATAGAATTGTTTTCATTTTTTTAATTTTTAAAATTTATTTATTTTTTAATGTGTTACATGTGTAGATATCTTCCCTTTGCCACGACCTTGCACCCCACTCCCATGCATATCCTAACCCCCACAGTGATTTGTGTCCATTAGTTATGCTTATATGCATGCATACAAGTCCTTCGATTGATCTCTTACCTACCCCACCTCTTCCTAACCTTCCCACTGTAATTTCACAATCTGTTTGATGCTTTACTGCCTCTATATCTATCTTTTTGTTCATCACTTTATAATGTTCTTTATTATTCATAAATGAGTGAGATCATGTGGTATTTTTCTTTCATTGACTGGCTTACTTCAATAGGCATAATGCTCTCCAGTTCCATCCAGGTTTCTGCAAATGGTAAGAATTCCTTCTTTTTTATGTCAGCCTAGTATTCCATTCTGTAGATGTACCATGGTTTTCTGACCCAGTCATTGGCTGATAGGCACGTAGGCTGTTTCCAAATCTTAGCTATTGTAAATTGTGCTGCTATGAACATAAGAGTGCATATATCCTTTCTGATGGGTGTTTCTAGTTTCTTAGGATAAATTCCTAGAAGTGGGATTACTGGGTCAAATGGGAGTTCCATTTTTAGTTTTTTGAGGAAACTCCATATTGTTCTCCACAGTGGCTGCACCAGTCTGCATTCCCACCAACAGTGCACTACAGTTCCTTTTTCTCCACATCCTCGCCAACACTTGTTGTTTGTTGATTTGTTGATGATAGCCATTCTGACAGGTGTGAGATGTATTGCATTGTCGTTTTGATTTGCAACTCTCAGATAATTAGTGACTTTGAACATGTTTTTATGTGTCTTTTGGCCTTTCTTCTGCCTTCTTCACAAAAGATTCTATTTAGGTCCGTTGCCTATTTTTTTTATTGGATCATTTATCTCCCTTTTATTCTGTTGTATAAGTTGCTTGTAGATGTTGAGGATTAAACCTTTATCAGTGATAACATTTGCAAATAAATATGTTCTCCCATACAGTGGACTTTTTTGTTATTTTCTTGATGGTTTCTTTTGCTGTGAAAAAGTTTTTATTTTGATGTAGTCCCATTTCTTTATTTTCTCTTTAGCTTCCATTGCCCTAGGAGCAATATCAGTGAAGAAGTTCCTTCGGCATATGTCTGAGATTTCTCTGCCTGTGCATTCCTCTAGTATTTTTATGGTTTCCCATCTTATGTTTAAGTCATTTATCCATTTTGAGTTTATTTTTGTGTATGGTGTAAGTTGATGGTCTAGTTTCATTTTTTTTTTTTTGCATATACCTGTCCAATTTTCCCAATAACATTTGCTGAAGAGACTGTCTTGACTCCATTGTATGTTCATGCCTCCTTTGTCAAATATTAATTGAGCATAGTGGTTTGGGTGGATATCTGGATTCTCTATTCTATTGCATTGGTCTATATGGCTGTTCATGTGCCAGTACCAGACTATTTTTAGAACAGTTGCTTTGTAAAATAGCTTGAAGTCTGGTATTGAGGTCACACCTACTTTATTCTTCTTGCTCAGAATTGCTGTGTCTATTCGTGGTCTTTTTTTGTTCCAGATGAATCTATGAAGAATTCTTTCTAGGTCTGTGAAATATGTCATTGGTATTTTCATGGGTAGTGTATTGAATCTATAGATTGCTTTGGGTAGTATGGACATTTTAATGATGTTGATTCTCCCAATCCATGAGCATGGTATGCTCTTCCATCTGTTAACATCTTCCTCTATCTCTTTTTTTTTTTTTTAGTGTCCTGTAGTTTTCTACATATAGGTCTTTTACCTCTTTAGTTAGGTTTATTCCTAGGTATCTTAATTTTTTTGGTGCGATGGTAAGTGGGATTGCTTTTTTAGTCTCTCTTTCTGTAATTTCACTATTAGTGTATAGAAATACCACAGATTTCTTGGCATTAATTTTGAATCCTGCTACTTTGCCGAATTCATTTATTAAGTCAATTAGTTTTGGGATGGAGTCCTTCGGGTTTTTTATGTACAGTATCATGTCATCTGCAAATAAGGACAGCTTTACTTCTTCTTTTCCAACTTGGATGCCTTTTATTTCTTCTTCTTGTCTAATTGCAATGGCTAATACTTCCAGTACTATGTCAAACAGGAGAGGTGAGAGTGGGCATCCCTGTCTTGTTCCTGTTCTTAGGGGAAATGGTTTTAGTTTTTGCCCATTGAATATGATGCTAGCTGTGGGTTTATCATATATGGCTTTTATGATGTTGAGATATGATCCTTCTATTGCCACCTTGTTGAGAGTTTTTATCAAGAAAGGGTGTTGGGATCATGTGATGCTTCTCCTTCATTGACTGGCTTATTTCACTAAGCATAAGGCTCTCCAGTTCCAACCAGGTTGCTGCAAATGCTAAAAATTCCTTCCTTTTAATGGCAGCATAGAATTCCATTGTGTAGATGTACCACAGTTTTCTGATCCACTCATCTGCTGACGGGCACCTAGGCTGTTTCCAAATTGTGGCTATTGTAAATTGTGCTGCTATGAACATAGGGGTGCATAAATCCTTTCTGACTGGTGTTTGTATTGGGGGATAATAAAGAACATTATAAACTGATGAATAAAAGGATAAATACAAAGACAGTAAAGCTTCAAACAGACTGTGAAATTACAGCAGGAAGATTAAAGTTAGGTGAGGTAGATAAGAGATCAATCAAAGGACTTGTATGCATGCATATAAGCAAAACCAATGAACATAGACACTGGGGGGTTGGGGTATCCCTGGGCGGGCGGGGGCCCAATGGGGAGATATGTATAAAAATTAATAAAAATTTAAAAAAAACCTGCAAAAAAAATAAAGAAAAAGAAAGGGTGTTGGGCCGAGACCGGTTTGGCTCAATGATAGAGCGTCGGCCTGTGGACTGAAAGGTCCCAGGTTTGATTCCGGTCAAGGGCATGTACCTTGGTTGTGGCACATCCCCAGTAGGGGGTGTGCAGGAGGCGGCTGATTGATGTCTCTCTCTCATTGATGTTTCTAACTCTCTATCCCTCTCCCTTCCTCTCTGTAGAAAATCAATAAAAATATATTAAAAAAAGAAAAAAAGAAAGGGTGTTGGATTTTGTCAAATGCTTTTTCTGCATCAATTGATATGACAATGTGATTTTTATCTCTCAATTTGTTTGTGTGATGTATCACACTTATTGATTTGAGAGTATTGTATCATCCTTGCATTCTTGGGATAAATTCTACTTGGTTATAGTGTATGATCTTTCTGATGTACTACTGGATCAGATTTGCTAAAATTTTATTGAGGATTTTGGCATCTATATTCATGATGAATATTGGCCTGGAATTCTCTTTCATTGTGTTGTCTTTATATGGTTTGGGTATTAGGGTGATGCTGGATTCATAGAAGCTTGGAAGTGCGCCTTCTTCTTGAATTTTTTGGAATAGTCTGAGGAGGACAGGTTTTAATTCTTCCTTGAATGTTTGTTAAAACTCCCCTGTATAGCTATCTGGACCTGGGCTTTTGTTTGCTGGAAGCTTTTTTTTTTTTGTAATATATATTTTATTGACTTTTTACAGAGAGAAAGAGAGTTAGAAACATTGATGAGAGCGAAACATCGATCAGTCGCCTCCTGCACGCCGCCTACTGGGGATGTGCCCACAACCAGGATACATGCCCTTGACCAGAATCGAACCTGGGACTCTTTAGTCCACAGGCCGATGCTCTATCCACTGAGCCAAACCAGTTTCGGCTTCTGGAAGCTTTTTGATGACTACTTCCATTTCTTCCATAGTTATTGGCCTATTGAGATGTTTAGATTCTTCCTGATTGAGTTTTGGACGGTTATATTTTACTAGGAATATGTTCATTTCCTCCAGGTTGTCCAGTTTATTGGAATAGAGTTGTTCACAGTATTTTTTTAATAACCCCTTGTATTTTGGTGGTGTCTGTTGTTATTTCATCTCTTTCATTTCTGATTTTGTTTATTTGGATCCTCTGACTTTGCTTCTTGGTTATCCATGCTGGAGGTTCATCAATCTTGTTTATCCTTTCAAAGAACCAGCTCTTGGTTTTGTTGATCTTTTGTATTGTTTCTTTAATCTTTATGTCTTTTATCTCCATTTTGATCTTTAAGATTTTCTTCCTTCTGCTTAAACTGGGTTTATCTTTTTGCTCTCTTTCTAGCTCTTTGAGTTATAGGGTTAAGTAATTTATTACCATTGTTTCTTGTTTTTAGCAGTAGGCTTGTAGAGCTATGAACTTCCCTCTCAAGACTGCTTTCACTGTGTCCCATAGATTTTGGATTATTGTGTTTTCATTGTCATTTGTTGCCATGATGTTTTTTATTTTTTTCCTTCTCTCTGGTTACCCAGTCATTGTTTAATAGCATGCTGTTTAGTCTCCATGTGTTTGAGTTATTTGGATTGCTTGTATTATAGTTGATTTCCAGTTTTATGCCACTGTGATCTGAAAAGATTCCTGATATGATTTCTATCTTCTTGAATTTGAAGAGACTTTGTCTATGACCGAACATATGGTCTATCTTTGAAAGTGACACATGTGCAGTTGAGAACAATGTATATTCTTTGGGGCGAAATGTTCTGAAGATGTCAATTAATTCCATCTGTTCCATAGTGAGTCATTTAGGATTGATGTTTGTTTATTTTTTATTTAGAGGATTTGTACATTGGTGATAATGGGGTATTAAAGTCTCCTACTATGATTGTATTGCTGTCAGTCTCTCCCTTGATATCCGCCAGGAGTATTTTTATGTATTTGGGTGCTCCTGTGGGTGCATATATATTTACTAGAATTATTTCTTCTTGTTTGATTGCTCCCTTTAGTATTATGAAGTGGCCTTCCTTATCTCTTGTTATGTCCTTCACTTTGAGATTTAATTTGTCAGATATAAGTATTGCCACCCCAGCTTTTTTTTTTTTCATTTACATTCGCCTGAAAACCCGTTTTCCATCCCTTCACCTCCAGTCTGTGTGTGCCTTTTTTTCTGAGGTTGGTCTCTTGTAGATAGCAGATATATGTATGGGTCATGTTTTCTTACACAACCCATTACCCTATCTCTTTGATTGGAGCATTAAAACATTTACATTTAAAGTTGTTATTGATAGGTACTTATTTGTCACCATTTTTATTCTTTACCCCTGTGTTCCTTCTTCAGTCCCCCCCACCTTTTTTTTTTTTTTAAGAGCAGCTCCTTTATCATTTCTTGCATTACTGGTTTGGTGGTAAATTCCCTTAGTCCTTTTTGTCTGTTAAGCTCCTGATTTCACCTTCCGTTTTGATTGATAGCCTTGCTGGGTACAGTATTCTTGGATTCGGACCTTTCCTTTCCATAACTTTGTATATTTCATTCCATTTCCTTCTGGCCTGATGAGTTTCTGTTGAGAATTCAGTTGATAGTCTGATGGGGGTTCCTTTGTAGGTAACTTTCTGTCTCTCTCTGTCTACTTTTAAGATTCTTACATTGCCATTGGTGTTTGCCAGTTTAATTATAATGTGCCTTGGCGTCAGTCTTTTGGGGTTCATTTTACCTGGGACTCTGTGAGCATCTTGGATTTGTGTGGGGTTTTTCCTTCCCTATATCAGAGAAGTTTTCTGTTATTATTTCTTCAAACAAGTTTTTTATTCCTTACTCAGTTTCCTGTCTTTCTGGAACCCCTATTATGTGGATGTTGTTTTGTTCCATGTTGTCCCAAAGTTCCCTTAGGTTCTCCTCCTGCTATTTATTTATTTTTCTTCTACCAGCTGCTCTACTTGGGTATGTTATCCTACCTTGTCTTCTAGATCACTGATGTGGTCCTCTGCTTCTTTTTGTCTACTTTTGATGCATTTTATTGAGTTCTTCATGGCAGTGATGTCATTTTTCATTTCTTCTTGGTTCTTTATTTCCTCTTGGTCCTTACTCATTTTGTTGAATTTGTCTTCCATTCTTTTCAGCAACCTTATGACCATTTCTCTGAATTCTTTCTCTAGCAGGTTGCTTGCCTCCATTTCATTTACTTCCTTTGTTGGTGATGCATGTTTTTCTTTCATATGTGGACTGTTTCTTTGTCTCCCAATGGTCTCTCTTTTCCCATTGTCTGGTTATGTATTCCTCTCTCTTCTTATTCCAGACAAAATCTGTCCTTTCAGTGTGGTGTATAGAGCTCCTCTGAAAGCCAATTGGGGACTCATGTTCTGGGGCTTGCACCTATTTGGTGGGTGCCACAATTGTAGATTTTCAGGCTTCTGATAACATCCACTTTCCCCTTCAAGATGGCATGGTCTCTGTGTCTGAGCTAGTGGCTCCAGGTGAAAAACCCCACAGCAGTTGGGGCTGCCTGGTCATGGGAGCCCTGTCCAGCAGTCCCCCACCTTCTTCTGGAGTATAGCTTTCCCTTAACTCACCAACAAACACTCCCAGTGTGACCTTCAGCTGTCCTTTCTGTCTGCTCAGGGAGAAGGCTTGAGACATGTCCATCTATTCTGCTGCCATTTTTTTCTAGAATTTTTTCTTAACTTCCTCTTCATTTTGTCCATTATTGGCATATAGAAACACAACTAATTTTCTTTGTTGTTGATCTTATACCCTGAAACTTTATTCATTTTTAGGTCTGGTAGTTTTTTTGTGTGTGCATGCATTCAATGGTATTAATTTTTTTGTGTGTGTAATTAATAGCAATACCACTTACTATATATTGATATGTGTGGGCAAAAGTAGGTTTATAGTTGTTCATATGGAAAATAATATACAGTGGTACCTCGAGATAGGAGTGCCCTAACATACGAGATTTTTGAGATACGAGCCATCGAGCGAGCGATTTTTGCTTTGAAATACGAGCAACATTTGAGATAGGAGTAATCACGGAGATCGGCTGGCTGTACACGACCCACCAGTTTACCGTGACTCGAGCGTCTCATAGTTTCCCATGCCTCAAGGTTACGGAACGAATTAAACTTGTATCTCGGGGTACCACTGTAATAATTAATAAATAATAATACAAGAAAAAACTATTTGCATACTCACAACTATAAATCTATTTTTGGCATCCCTCAATAAAATAATCTATAAATATAGTTTTATTTCTTTCTAATTTGGATACTTTTGATTTCTTTCTTTTGTTTTATTGTTCTAGCTAGGACTTACAATGTTGAATAGCAGAGGTGAAAGCAGACATTCTTATCTTGTTTCTGGTCTCAGGAGGAAAACTTACAGTCTTTCACCAATTAGTATGATGTTAGCTGAGGGCTTGACATATATGTCCTTTATCACCTTAAGGAACTTGCTTTATATTCCTAGATTGTTAAGGGTGTTGATGTTTGTCAAATACTTTTTTTCTGTGTCTATTGGAAAGATTATTTCCTCCTGTATTCTATTAATGTGGTGTACTGCATTAGTTGATTGTCTTGTTGAGTCACTCTTATTATTTCTGGGATAAATCTCATTTGGTCATGGTGTATAATCCTTTTAATGTGCTGTTGGACTCTGCTAATATTTTGGTGAGGATTTCTGTGTCTGTACTCATAAAGGATAATGGTCAGTAGTTTCTTTCTTATATCATTGGCTTTGGTATCAAGTATGTGTTAGGAAGGGTCCCTTCCTCTTCTATTTTTGGAGTAATTTGAATAGGACTGGTGTTAAATCTTTACATATTGGCAGAATTCACCAATGGACCCTGTTAGTTGGGAAGTTGTGTGTGTGTGTATGTGTCTGTTGAGAGAGAGAGAGACAGACAGACAGACAGAGAGACAGACAGAGACAGAGAGACATGGATGTGAGAGAGAAATGGATTGGTGGCTTCCATATGTACTCTGACTGGGGCTGGGGATTGAACCTGCAACCCTGGTGCATGCCCTTGACTGGAAATTGGTGTGTGGGCCAATGTTTTCATTACTGATCATTGCTGGCCAGGGTGGTTGGGAGGTTTTTGATTATGATTCAAACTCTTATTATATGTCTGTTCAGATTTTCTATTTTCTAGAGTCAGTTTTGGTAATTTCTGAGTTTCTAGGGACTTGTCCATTTCATCAAGACTTATCTAACTCGTTGGCATACAACTGCTTATAATATTCTCTTATAAACCTTTTAATTTTTGTAAGGTTGGTGGTAACATCCCTGATTTCATTTTCAATTTTAGTTATTTGTGTCTTCTTTTTTCTTAAAGTCTAAAGATCTTTCCATTTTGTTGATTTTTTTTTACAGAACCAACTATTTGTTTCATTGATTTTATTTATTTTTTCCTATTTCATTTATCTTTGCTCTAATCTTTGTTTCCTTCCTTCTGTTGGCTTTAAGTTTAGTTTGCAATTATTTTTTTTTTTTAGTTTTTCAACACATAAAGTTAGGGTGTTGATTTCAGAGCTTCATTTTTAATGCAGATGCTTACAGCTACAGATTTAACTCTGAGCACTGTTTTCATCATATCTCATAAGTTTGGTATATTGTATTTTCATTTTCATTGATCTCAAAGCATGTTACAGTTTTTCCTAGTGCTTTTTTCTTTAACCCAACTGGTTGTTTAAGAGTATGTTATTTAATTTCCTCATATTGACTTTTTTTAGTTTTCCTTCTGTTATTGATTTCTAGCTGCATTCCATTTGTTCAGAGTAGATACTTTGATTTAAATCTTTTAAAACTTATTGAGAATTGTTTTATAGTCTAAAATATGGTCTGTCCTGGAGAATGTTCCATGTACACTTAAGAAGAATGTGTGCTCTGCTCTTGTTGGGTAGAATATTCTGTATATGTCTTTTAGGTTTAATTAGTTGATAGTATTGTCTTCTGTTCTTTATGGATCTATTGTCTGAATGTTCTATCCATTATTTAAAGTGGGATATAAAAGTCTCTACCTATTATGGTAGAACTATGTATTTCTTCTTTTAGTTCCATCCATGTTTCCTTCATATCTTCTAGAGCTATTATTTGGTATGTATATGTTCATAAATTGTTGTATCTTCTTGATAAATCAATTATTTTATCAATAAAAATGCTCTTCTTTGTCTTCTTTATAATTTTTTTTCACTTAAAATCTATTTGCCTGGTATTATTTAGCCATCCTAGCTCTTTTGGTTACTACTCTTTCCATTCTTTCACTTTTAATATATTTGTATCTTTGCATCTAAATTGAGTTTCTTGTAAACAGCTTGTAGTTAAATCATGCCTTTTTAAAACCCATTTTGCCAATATATGTCTTTTTATCAATTTTCCATTTTTTTCTTTTTTAATCTTCATCAAAGGCTACGTTTTCATTGATTTTTAAAGAGAGAGGAAGAGAGAAATAGAAACATCAATGATAAGAAAGAAACTTTGATTGGCTGCCTCTGGGGATCAAACCCACAACCTAGGTATGTGCCCTCACCGGGAATAAAATCCACAACCTTTTGGTGTATGGGATGATGTTCCAAGAAACTGAACTATCTGGCTGGGTTACAATATCTGTCTTCTAATTGTTGGGTGTAATCTATTTACTTTTAAAGTGATTACTTATAATGAAAGCTTTTTTCTGCCATTGTGATATTTATTTTCTACATGTCATATCTTTTTTGTTCCACAATTCTTCTAATAATGCATTCTTTTGTGTGGGGTTTTTTTTTGCATTTTTTTCTAATGTACCATTTTGATTCATTCTTCATTTCCTTTTTCTGTATTTTTTTTACTTTCTTAGTGGTTACCATGGGGATTTTAATTAGCATCTCAAATTTATAACAACTTAGTTGGATCACTTTTGTGTTTTCTTCTTTCTCTTCCTTTTAAATAAACTGTAATTTTAGAATAATTTTTTTGCTCATGGCAAAGTTGAGCAAAAAGTACAGTTTACATATACTCCCTGATCCCTGCCTTTCCCCTACTATCAACATCCCACACCAGAGTGGTACATTTGTTGCAATCAGTCAACATCCATTGATACATCATTACCATCCAAAGTCCATGGTTAACATTAGAGTCTACTCTTGATATTGTACAGATTAAGGGTTTTGAGAAATATGTAATGAAATGTGTTCATCATAATATCATACAGAGCAGTTTCACTACCCTAAATATCCATCTGTGCTTCATATAATCATCCTTCCCTCCCCACTAGCCTTGGAAACCACTGATCTTAATCACCCTTTTTTAAACTAATGTTAATAGACAACATTTAGTAAGTGCACATGTGAGCTAAGGACCATGTGATACACTTTTCAATGGCTTTTATGAATTTCCTATTTTATAGAACAAGAATCAAGTTCAAAGAAGCTATTAGTTATCAAAGGTCACTAGTCAGAATTTAAACCACGTTTATCAGGCTCCAGAGACAGAACTTTTTATTCTTCACTCTACTGTCTTAATAGGATTAGGATAATGGTGACAATGATGGTAGCAGTGATGATGGTAATGGCGGTAGTAGTAACACCTAAAATTTATGTAAACAATTCTTACAATGTGCCAACCACTGTGATAAGTGCTTTATGCATTCAATCCTCACACCAGTTCTATGAAATAGGAACTATTAATATTACTATTTTATAGATGAGCAAACTAAGGCCCAGAGAGGTTAAATAATAATCTGCTTTAAGTGCACAGAGTATACTTAGTGGAGGCTAATTACTATATTGAAGACTTCATTTTGACCATCCACTATCTCTTTGTAGGGGCTGGAGATGGTAAAGACATAGGACAAGATGTTCCCCTGTAAACCAATTAGTTGGTTGATTCTTTTTTTTTTCATTCTTCCCAAGGATATGCTTTTATTGATTTTAGAGAGCGAGAGAAGGGAGACAGAAAAATGGATATTAGAGAAACATCTATCAGTCACCTCCAGTACACACCTCAACCAGGAAATCAAACCTGTAAGCTAGGTATATGCACTGACTGGGACTTGAACCTGCAGCCTTTTGGTGCATGGGACAATGTTCCAACCAAACGAGCCACCCAGCCAGGGCTAGTTGATTTGATTCTTGAAGTTCAAAATCCAGAGATTTAAACTTGTTATTTGACTCTTATATAAGGGCACATGACGTCTGATAGCATGGCTTTCGAGGGCAGCAGACTTTGTCCTTGGCTGTCCAGCCTTAGTTACTGTCTTTTTTGTCACAGGAGGACTGCCCCTGGGTACACAACTAGGGCTTAGAAAGAGCCCCATAATCGGCCTCATCAGCTTTTACGGAGGCTACTGCAGGAGAGACCTAAGTAGGCCAACACTTTAACCCAGTTATATAAGGGCAGCTGTAATCTGGGCTGATAATGTCTTGTTAAGCTCTTAGGGTTGGGGCTGGGGGGAAGAATGTCTAATAACTACTTCCTGTGCCCACGTCCCTGGATCCCACTGGAATTACTTGTTCCCCTTCTGGAAGAGTTTGGCCTAAAGGCTGTAAGAACCATGCTTAATTAGAGTGTCTGCTAGAACTTAGGGTAGGTTAGTGGTAATTTTCAACTGCAGTGGATGTCTATGGCTTAGGCTACCCTTGATTAAAGTGGTACTTTTCTTTAGAAGGCCCACTGACAAGCTCTTCTTGCACCTTGTTAGAAAAGGTGAGAAAATCATTGTCTTCCTCTATGTGGGCCAGACAGCCACTCACATCAACCCAGGGAGTTTGGATCAGGCTGAACTCCTTTCCCACCCCTCTTCCTTTCTAGCTCATCTCTGACAATAACTAGACCTGGGAGTTTCCCAGGGAAGTAGCCTGAGCTGTCTGGCCAGGCTATGGTTGGGAAATAAACCAGAGCTGTTGGGGGCCTGGCTTATCTGGCCCCCTCCCCAACTCTCTGGCTTGCTCCATCCTTCATCCCTCCACAGTAGTTGTCATGCTAGGCCACCTTATGCAGGTATACTCTGCCTCCTTCCTCTCATGTCCCACAAACCATCTGCCTCAAGAGACAACTCAACTTAGTGGGCCCCCTTTTGGTCAGGAAGCAGAAAACTTACCTGCCCTGGGTAGAAGCTGGATGTAGTGTTAAAATGAGTCTATATGCTAAAAGTTTGCTTTTAAGTTTTCCCAAAGGGGTTTTCTCTATCCAGATGGGTGACTCTCATGGGGAAAAGGAAGAAAAATAAGGGTAATGATCATGGAATTTCAGCAATTCTAAGATACCTCAGGTTGTAAAATATCTACTTTTTATGTACCATGGAAAGAGAAAAATAAACTGCTAATTAAAGTATGTCGTGCTATTGCTTATATAATGTACTCCATCACCTCTCCCTCCTCCATACACCACAACATGGGTCACATTAAGGCACAGTGGATGAGTATAGTCAAAACTACAACTAACCTCTGGGCTCTGAGAACAAGCATAGCAACCACAGGGTCTGGAGATAAAACACCTTTACACTGGACAGAACTTTATTGTTTAGAAAGCCTTCTCACACCCATATCTCACTGGATGTCTCATAGCTACCCTGGAGTTCAGAGAGATATGACTTGACCAAGGGCACCCAGGACTTAAAAGGGGACAGAAAATTGGAACTGCAGGACCCATCTGCTGACTCCTACCTCCATGCTTTTTTCAACTATTACACTACAACCACTATTTAGGATAAGGTAAAGACCAAACTAGTGAGGGCTTTTAAACCTTCCCAATGAATTTTTTTTTACAGATCCTCCATGTACAAAACAATAAAATTGGTTTTGTTCTGGGTAAAGCAAGGGAAAAGGCCAAAAGAACCCCAACCATACTGCCTTCATTCATCCTTCAACCCAACTGGCCTCTAAGGCCCTCCCCAGGTCCCCTGAAGCCCTGAAGAACAATTTCCAAACCTGTGGAGTAAGGGGGCTTCCACTGTATTGGTAATATTTTTCTTAAGCTGGCCTTAGATATTATTTTTATACCTTTTGTTATGTCTTAAAATTTTCATTTAAAAAAACACACAGTGGTGGAGATGGTCAGTTCAAAGAGGCAACTCACAGCCTGGAAACTTAAAAACAAAACAAAAAAAGTTTTCTTTGAATTACTGGTCAAGACATTGAAACTGTCTTTAAAGCTCCTCAAGTGATTCTAATACACCAAAAAATTTATGAGCCTCCGTATGAGTGTTACCTTGTCAGCTCCAACATTCCAGAAATCTGAGGCTATGTCCTGGAGAGCCCATGGTCTTTCTAAAAATATAATTGCAAAAGGATTGGGGTTCCTGGGAACTAGGGAAGAGGAAAACACAGCTTAAGTGACAGCAAAAGCAGAAAGTACCTCTGCAGGCTCCTTGGATAGAGAGGATAGGTAGAAGAGACCAGGGAGAACTGGTCATTGGAGCAGAGGTACAGCTGTAGATGGGTCCTTGGAAAGGAGAACACCTATATGGGTCCTGTCACCTATCAGAGATACATCAAGAAAGCATCACCCTCCTTGCTAAGACCTACCTCATTGTGAGATGTTGAGGCTACCAGCTGGCTAAGATGTAAGAGAAGCTGCACAGAAGTTAGGAAGTCAGCTATGAAGGACAAAGCCCTTTGGATTATTCACTAGGAACAGGAGCAACCTGTCTTACTGCCTCCCTGGGACATACTTAAACCTTTTCCAAGCTCAGACATTCCAGATGTGCAATCTAGATGCTGGGTAAAGGCTGACTAGATGACAGGAGGGTACAGGCAGTAACAGAGTCCTTGGCCAGCCTGGCTTGTTGCCAAGGTTAGCAAACCATATATCCTTTGAATAAGGCATTGCATTCATCAAATTGACATCTGTGTATCTCTGTTCCTCCACTGGCTTTGGCTACGTCCTACCTCCATGACATCTGTGTAACCAGGAATAGGGGAAAATTCACTGGGGGATCAGATAGTAATCATCTCAACCTGCTCCTTACCCATCTAAGGTATAGGTGAAGCATTCCATAGACTGGTGGGGCATTTGCCGTGCAAATACCAACTCTGTGTGCCCCAGGAAATGAAGGGTGACTGGTGGAGATGAGCCAAGGACATAGAAAAGCAGATGAATGGTTCTTTCCTCATCTTCTACCCACAGGTATGGGGAACTGTCTCAGTTCTCTTGCACCCCAACACTGCTACCTCATCCAGGATCCCAACCTCATAGAGTCCTGCAGATAAGTAGGATGGGCCCTTCGGCAAGGAGACCCAGAGGCTAGAGCTTGAGGTGCCTGGGAAAACAAAGACGCAGAGCCTGAGCAAAACTCACAAGATGGGTGACACTTTTATAGCCAAGACTTCACCTCCATGTAACAATGGTACCTCCCAAGATTTTGCAGCACTCCAAGGTAAAATTATCGCTCAAAAATTACATTCTATGGAGAAGGTCCTGTGCCAGGGGCTGAAGAATAAATAAGGTCCCACCCTGGGCCACAATGTGAGAGAGAGCCTTAAGGAATTATACAACAGGGGGGAGCAATATGTGCTGTGGGAGCCAAATGAAGAGGAATGTGATGTGAACTCTGTCTCAGGGAAGATTGTTCACAAGAGCTGACCCTTGAGCTGAGGCCTTTGGATGAGAAGGGAGAGTGGGAAGCGGATAAAACATCACAAAGAGAAAGGCAAATGAGCTGGAAATGGCAAGGCAAGAATAAATGGAGTAGGTGTGCCTGGAGCAGAGGGCCTCTCCCTGAGTAAAGGGAAAGGGTGGTGGTGGCTGGAGAGGTGAAGAGGAAGCATAGGTGTTTACAAGGCCCAGGGAAATGAGGGAGTCAGATTTGCATTTGAAAGACCACTGCCTGCAGAAGGGGAAAAGATTGGAATTAGGACAAAGGCAGAAGCACTAGCCAAGGGAAAAGGGAGGGCTTGGCCTAGGTCAGTGGGTGGCAAACCAAGGCTCGGGAGCCACATGCAGCTCTTTGGCCCCTTGAGTGTTGCTCTTCCACAAAATACCATGGCCTGGGCGAGTCTATTTTGAAGAAGTGGTGTTAGAAGAAGTTTAAGTTTAAAAAATGTGGCTCTCAAAAGAAATTTCAATCGTTATATTGTTGATATTTGGCTTTGTTGACTAATGAGTTTGCCGACCACTGGCCTAGGTCATTGGTATTTAGCTCTTCCTGAAAAGAGATACAAAAAGTTCATGGGCCCAACTTTGTCCCCTCCACCCAACAGCCTCTTTCCTTTCTTCTTCCTGGGCCATCTCTAGTCTGGACCCTTGTGTTTCCCCTAGCTCCCAACTTCTATGCCTTTCAGATCTGCTTTGAGGATTGCCAGGGTCGGGCCTACTTGCAGCAGAAACAACCATAGGTTTGACTCCTCTGTGTCTTGCAGTCATGATCTTACTTTCTCCTCTCTTGCCTTCCACATCATTTCCTGGCTCTCCACCCACATTTCCTCCTCTCTTTCGAGGCTGGGCCTGTGTGCAAGGTCTGCCTAGTAACCCCAGCAGCCCAAACAGATCATTGAATCTGGGGGTGAGTATAAAGTGCAAGGGTTTTGGAGTCTAACAAACTGGCTTCACAACACAGCTTCTTATTTATTAGCTCTGCCTGTCAGGTTGGGACAGCATTACTGGTGAACTCACTGTGCTTTTGTGGGGATCACAGGAGGTACTGTGTATGGAGAGATTTAGCATCTTACCTGGCTCATGGTCATAGTTATGCTGTAAGCAGTTAGACCTGAACTGAGCAAGGACAATGGGCCAAGTACAGAAAGTCACCAAGATGGGAAGCTCCAGGTATCTAACAATTGACAATCAATAGTAGGGTGGGACCGGGCCCCCAGGGTGACTTTTCCTCTCCTAGTATATCAGTGGTCAGGAGGTTTTGGCCCTCTGACCTTTCTTCCTTAGAGATAGCATCTATGCTTCAGTTTTATTTCAGCTCCAGGCCCAACAGCATTGAATAATAAATGACCCCTTGCCCTGGAGCAGTGGAGAAAGCAACCCTCCTGGAAGGACACACCTGGAAAACTTCTGAATATTCAATTAAGATCTTTCCCTGACTCAGAGGCAGGCATGGCTCAGTGACTGAGCATCAACCTATATGAACCAGGAGGTTGGGGTTCAATTCCTGGTTAGGGTACATGCCTGGGTTGTGGGCTTGATCCCTAGTGAGGGACATGCAGGAGTCAGCCTATCAATGATTCTCTCTCATCATTGGTGTTTCTATTTCTCTCCCTCTCCTTTTCTCTCTGAAATTCTCTCTCTCTCTCTCTCTCTCTCTCTCTCTCTCTCTCTCTCTCTCTCTTTCTCTCTCTCTGCCCAGCGTGTGAAATTAGTCGCCCCCTCACCCACCAGTCCTCTTGCCTTGACACCAGAACCTCTCCACACAGAGCTCCAGCACACCTGGTCCAGCTC